>CM060934.1:487897034-488565963 GCA_030765085.1 Allium cepa | reverse complement strand
TTAGTGACTAAATAGTTCATTATGTCAGCACACCGTGGATCGACAGAAACAGAAAGAAGTTGTTCATCGGGAATGTTCTCACTGATTGTAAGGCGATGGTGCATTGGAAAGATGGGACAAATGATCGGCTATGATATTGTCAGATCTTTTTTTGTCTTTGATTGTGAGATCAAATTCTTGTAGCAAAAGGATCCAACGAATTAAGCGAGACTTAGCATCCTTTTTAGCGAAGAGATATCTAAGAGCAGAGTGGTCTACGTAAACAGTAATGTGTGAGCCTACTAAATATTGTTTGAACTTTTCAAGCGCGATAACTACTACTAGAAGCTCTTTTTCAATGGTTTTGTAATTAAGTTGAGCATTGTTCGGAGTCATACTAGCATAGTAGATAACGTGAAGGATCTTGTTGATGCGTTGTCCTAAGACAGCACCTATTGCAATGTGCGAAGCATCACACACTATTTCAAATGGAAGATCCTAATTCTGGGAGCAAATTACTGGAGCAGAAACAAGTTCCTTTTTTAGACATTCGAAAGAAGAGACACAATCAGAGTTAAAATCGAAAGGAATGTCTTTTCCAAGAACAGTCGTCAAGGGTCGAGCAATTTTACCATCTATAAAAACCAACATGTTCAAGAAAATAGCGAATATCTTTAACGGATTTGGGAAAGCGTAGACTTGCAATGACATTGATTTTCGCTTTATCTACCTCAATTCCTTTATTTGAAATGACATGTCTAAGGACTATGTCTTGAGTGACCATAAAGTGGCATTTGTTCCAATTTAGCATTAAGTGTTTATCCTTATATCGTTTAAGAACCAATTTAAGATGGTGCAAGCACTCAGAAAAAGAATTTCAAAATATCAAAAAATCATCCATGAATACTTCAAGAAATCGTTCGATCATACCAGAAAAGATGCCGACCATGCAACTTTGAAACATAGCAGGAGCGTTGCAAAAGCCAAAAGGCATACATCGATATGCAAAAGTGCCAAAGGGACACATGAAAGTTGTCTTCTCTTGATCTTCCGGAGCGATTGGAATTTGGTTATAGCCGGAATAACCATCGAGAAAGCAATAGAATTCATGGTTGGCTAAACGTTCGAACATTTTGGCGATAAAAGGAACAGGGAAGTGAGTCAATGCAAACACGCCAACCCGTTTGAGTAAAAGTTGGAATAAGTATGTTAGAATCCTTCTTGACAACTATAAGTCAAGATTTTTTCAGTACAACGTGAATTGGGCTAACCCAAGAACTATCAGAGATTGGGTATATGATACCATTGTTAAGAAGGTCAAGAATTTCTTCGTGCGCCGCATCTTTCATTTTCGGATTAAGCCTACATTATGCATCATGAGTAGGGTTGGCTTTGTCATTTAAATGAATGTGGTGTTGAACAAGAGCGGGACTAATTCCCTTTATACCTTATTTTTCGAAAGGATTGAAAGTAAGGAAGTTTCTTGATCAAGTGAGCGAGTTGCAGAAATTATGACTGGAGACGTTTCATTTTCACCTAAGTATGTGAACTTAAGGTGATCGGGAAGGGGTTTGAGATCCAACCTCGGGGGTTGCTTGATTAAAGAAGTAAGTTGAGAATCGGACTCAACTAGAAGCGATTCAAATGGGATTGTGTATTCAATCTCATTGGGGATTTCGTGAAACAATCTTTCGTACTTTTCCTCGCGCTCTTCGTTACGGTCAATCGTCTCGTTTTCGAAGTTTTCATGAATTGCACTAACTTCCAATGTTTGGTCACATGGTTCATTCAATTGATTTTCAAGACTGAAAATGTTAAGATCCAAAGTCATGTTTCCAAAAGAATTTCTCATCGAACCGTTGCGACAGTTAATTAAGGCATTTGAGGTGGCTAAGAATGGTCGACCCAATATCAAAGGGATTTGACTCATAGGGTTGGTCAAAGTTGTGTTTCGAGAATGATAAAATCAAAGAGGAATATGAATTGCCCTACTCTAATGAGCACGTCCTAAGTTTCTCCCATAGTCTTCTTAATGGAACGGTCAGTGAATTAAAGCATGACCTTTGTTGGTTTGAGCTCACATATACCTAATTATTCATACACAGAGTACGAAATCAAACTGACACTTGCGCCTAAGTCAATCGAGCATTTGTTAATCATCTTGTCTCCAATTGTACACGAGATTGTGGGGCATCCAGGATCTTTGTATTTAAAGGGAATGGATTGGGACAAGACTTTACTCGAACTGGCCGCTAAGAAGACTTTTTCAGGCACTTGATTGTGTCACTTTTAGGTACACAAGTCCTTAAGAAATTCAGCGTCAGTTGGCCTGGCTGAACAATGTCAAGAAGTAGGATGTTAACTTTCACTTGTTTAAAAATTTCCAACATCTTTTCCATTTGGTCAGAGTGTTTCTTGGGTCAAAGAAGATATGGAAATGGAACACGATACTCAATAGGTGGGTCTACTTGAGTTGAAGAAGAATTTTGATTGGAATTTAGCTCAACATTTGGCTCCACGTTCTATACAGATTTGTTTGTTGTTTTAGAAGTGTCGAGAGGGGTTTTCGGTAAATCGTTTGGATTAACATCTTGATTATCGATTAGTTTACCGGAATGTAGAGTTGTGTTAGCATTCAATTGGGTTACATTGCTATCTTGAAAAACATGAGCTTGATTCGAATTAGCACTTTGATTTCTGGGATTTGGCACAGGCTGGCTTGGGAATGTGCCCCGTTCACGTTCACTTACAAACATGGCTAGTTGACTCATTTGCATTTCAAGTTTTGCAATTGATGGACTCGTATTCTGCATGTACGAGGTTAATAAATTTTGCAAAATATTGCTTGATTGGAGGCTCTGAGTAATTGCTTTACCTAACATTTCAAGAATTTTCTCAAATAAACTTAAACGCTTATCGTCTTGGGGAGAGGGAGCAAATTTGGTTGAAAATTTTATAGTTGCGGTCGATTTTGAGACGGACCCACAAAATTTGGTTAAAAATGATTGGGTTGGAAGGGAGGATTATAAGCATTATTTGGAAATGCTTGAAAATTGGGATGAACCAAATTCGTGTTGGGATTGTTATGGTTCCCTACAAAATTCGGATGATTTCTCCAACCAAGATTGCACATTGAAGAAAATGGATCATTTTTAACCTTGTTGAAAGCGTTGGGTTGTTCGACCGAATTAGGGCACTGGTTGACTATATGATTAGGATCATTGCATTTATAACACATGGTTGGGAAGCTCGGTTCATTTAGTTTGATGAGAAAACGTTGTCAAATTTGTTAATCATTGCGGAAATTTTAGCTTCCAAAGCCAAAGACGATCCTATCGAGTGTGCGCTCGATCGTGAGTAAATCGATTTTTTATTAGAACTTTTCCATTGGGATGACTTTCGGCAAGGCTTTCAAGAAATTGCCAAGCACCATCGTGATGTTGAGCGGGAAATCTACCATAGCATATTGATTCGAGCATGGTTTATGAGCCATCTTCGATCCCATCGTATAAGATTTAGCAAAGCGTCCATTTTTTAAAGTTATGGTGTGGACATTTTATCAAGAGCTCCTTAAATCTTTCAAAATATTTTCGAATGGTTCACCCTTGAGTTGATGAAAATTGACGATTTCGTTTCGGATTTTCATTTTTTTCCGAAGTGGTAGAACTTTTTTAAGAAAACTTGAACGAATTCTTCCTAAGTTTTAATCGAGTTAGATGGTAATCTGTACAACCATTTTTCAGCATAATCCGTAAGAGCGAATGGAATTAATCGGAGTTTGATTCCGTCATTAGAAAGTTGTTGGAGTTTCATGGTTGTGCAAACTTGTTTGAATTTCATCAAGAAAATTTATGGGTCATTGTGCTCAAAATTGTCAAATTTTTAGAAGCGTGGCAATATGGTTTGAGTGAATTTCAAAATGGTTACCCGTTGTGGCGGATAACGTGTGCAAGATGGAATAGGAACTCTATCAGGAAAGATTTTTTCCATAAGAGTTTGAGGATCATTTTCGTTTGTCATTGCAGAAGGATCGTTTGTTCGAGTTAAACGATTCGTAGAAGGGTCACGAGTCTAACGATTCGTAGAGTTGTCACGAATCTAAATACTCATGCACTAGCGAGAAAAAAAAACAAGGAAAGCTAAAGAAGTAAGAATCGAGTTTAAGAGAAAGAAGCAAGGTTTAGAAGGTAAAATGAAGTTAAAATTTGTGTGTGTGTGTGTGTGTGTGTATATATTTAAAAAGAATATACATTTACCAAGAGAAAATTATTTTACAAAAGAGAAATTTGTGTTCTATTTTGTGTATTGGCTTTTCAATTTTTTTTTATATGTTTTTGTTTTTTTCCATTTTTGAAAAGATTATATATATTTTTTGTTTTTCTAAATTTTTTTAGAACTCAAAAATTCTTTTTTTTTTATTTTGATTAAAAAAATTTCAATGGAAAAGATTTAAAAAAACTAAGTTAAGGAAAATTTATAATTTTTTTACTTTTGGATTTTGTCGATTTTTTATTTATAAATATGCATGAACTAATACAGATAAATGAATGCAAAAGACTTAATTACAAATTTTTTTGTCCTTAGTAGCTTCTAACCCAAAATTGTATAATCACACTTTGTCTTAAATCAACAAGATATTTCTTAGTCTCGCTGATCCCTTCCATGTCGACCCCTTCCTATGCTGACCCATACCACATCAAACTATCTTACGCTGATTCTCCTTTATTCAAGCCAATATCCATCTTCCAAGCGCCCTGCATCGTTTATCCACTGACTATGTTTAATCCTGGCTTCGTATTATTATCTGTAGTTGATTATCCATCCAGAGTTAAATCCATGATATTCCAACCTCAATAACTGTAAAGTCTACTGGGTTAAATCCACCTGCGTACGGCCTTGCCTAAAGTGGGTTAACACTCTGCCTCCAAAAACATGCCTTGCGATATGAATGCATGTTTTGAATTGCCATAAGTCCAAAATCTGAAGTCCATAACCCTTTGATTTTTATATTATCCAACCTAGAATCTAATCCGTTGCCAATCCATTTCCTTGATCTCTTTGGATCATCAGCAAAATCCATGATTGTTCTGAGTCGATATCCAATTCTGAATCCATTTCAAATCCATTAACCAAATCCACTATCTCTCTGGATTGTTTTATCCAAGTCTAAGACCTCTGCGGGTCCATATCCAAATCCTTAGACCTATCTGGGTCATTCAATCCAAATATGGACCTTTCCAGGTCAATATCCAAATCCTTAGACCTCTTCGGGTCACTTTATCCTACTCCGGCCTCGAATCTCCGATCGAGGGCTTATCCATGCTTATCCTTCTCTGGCCTCGACTCTCTGGTCAAGGACTTAATCTGTGGGGTATTCTACTTCGGCCTTAATCAACAGCCAAGGACTTATCCATGTTTGAGTCCATCCTATCTTTCTCCGACGAAGGGACTTGTAACTCGTGGTTATTGCCCCATCTCTCCAGTCGGGGCCTTAACCATGACCTGTATTATTAATTACATTAATCTAGATTTAATCATTCCAGAGTCCATTTGGTAAAATATAAATTAAAAACCCGTACAACCAAAAAAACTATATAGCCATAGTATCAGAAAAACCAGAGTTTATAGCAAATAGAAAAAAAATTCATAAACCCCAGCACCACGGTTCATCGTCATCTAAGAGCATGCCTAGGGACCGTCCTTGATCATGTACATATGTAAGTGGCTTAGTTGTTTTACTTCGAGGTTTATTACTTATTCCATGCCGTAAGTCCAATCAGCTAACAATAAGATGACGATGATGCCTTGATCCAGTGCCATCTTTTTTTGAGGCCGGCGATGATTGCTCATGTTCCACTGCCACATCTTGATTCCTTATATATTATTGTAAATGACCATTTCTCACATGTTCCTCGGTAATATTCTTTAAATGCCTGCAGTCATTCGTATTGTGACCATCCAACTCATGGAATAGGCAATGCTTTCCTGATGCCCGCTCGTATTCGGAGGGTTCCCTTTTTGTCGGCCTTCGATAATGGAGGCACGCTCGAGTATTCCAAATAAATCCTTTTGATAATTTCAGTCAAATCCATGTAAGAATAGAATTTCAGTTCTCTCCTTTTCCTTTTCGAAGTATTGCTGCCATCGTTCATTCTCCATTTTCCCTTATCGTTCCTGTTTACATCTCTTGATGATCCTCCATTTTGCAGGGCATTCACCTCGGGTTTGTTTGCTCGTGCATCTTCCTATCGGAGGAACCTTTCCGCTTCATGGTAAAACTCTCCTAAATCCATTGGTGGATCCCGTGCTAGTGAATCTTTGAACTCCTTGCCATTAGAAACACCAGATACAGCTTCCATCAAAACCATGGATGGATCTGGACAATCCGCTGATGCTGCCACAGCATTAAATCGTGTTATAAAACTTCTCAGGGACTCTCCGATCCTCGGCTTCAGTGTTGCCAAACTCATCACATTTTTGGGTCTCGAGATGTGAACTCTGAACTGCTACATAAACCTTTTGATCAATTCTGTATACGTGCCAATAAAGCCGCTTTCCAATTGTCTGAACCGTAGTTCTGCTATATCCGTCAAATACAATGGGAAGCACCATGCCATGACCTCCTCCGGTGCCCCTAGTACTTCCATGTGCCTCATATACCTTGTCAGATGAACAGTGGGATCCGTTCTTCCATCATATGTCTCCAATGTTGGAAGTTTGAATTCCGGTGGATTCTTGGCTTGCCTAACTGTAGGAGCAAAGGGACTCATATTCGTAGCTTCCAAATCTCTATTTACCAATCCTCCTCTCATGGCCCGTCTGATCATTTCCGCCAACCAATCGTTGTCATCAAGTGGCAGTTTTTGTCCGTTTACTCCAACCTCCCCACCGAGTCCGCAAGGCAATCTTGAAATCTGCTCTTCTGGACCAGCATTCATGTTCTGATCAACGCCAAACTGTACAGCACTACCTGATACCCTACCTGGAATCGAGCCAATATGATCTGGGGGCATGCCCCAAGTGTGGAACGATCGACACCGATCGCTCTATAACGATCGGCGTTGTTTTGGCAGGTCATTCTTGGTTGTTCAGGGGCTTCTCCTGATGGCTCCACTCTATCCTGTATCCTGGTTATTCCACTTCCTTGGTTCTGATTCTAGACTACCTCTGCACCTGCTTCTTCAACTCCGTGATTCATATTTCCCATAATTACTACTACTCCATTCCCTTGGTTTTGCACTCCAGCCTGTCCAATCTGTCGGAGTAGGTTATGCATCATCTCCTCCTGCCTCTTCAGCATCCTTTCTTGCATATCATCCATCATTATTTCCATCTCGTCTCTGGTAATGAAGATTAAGGTCTGATTAGCTCCTGAGGAAGCCTCCTGACTTCCTTCATGATGGCTCCTATCTGTTCTCTATCTCCTTGTCGATTGTTTGGCTATTGCTTTCCAAATCCAAGTTCCCAAGCTTTCAAATCGAAGATCCTAACTTCCAAATCCTTGAGTGCTAACTCTATCAGTGAAAGCACCAAAATGTTGTCGTCAAAATTGACACCAACATCCAATTATATGTGAAAGCACCAATATCTAGTCACAGATCACAGATAGTACATGATGTAGAGAATATAATATGAAGAATAATCAAATTAAAATGAAAGTAAGTGAAAGAGACAAGATTTATAGTGGTTCGTCTAACTCCGGCCTACGTCCACTCTAGAACAATCCTTTTTATTAAACTATAATTTGATTACTGTTACAATCCAAGAATCCAGAATAAAATGGCAGTGTAACCTCTAGGTAGAAGATGAAGAGAAGCATAAAAGGTCCTTTTTCTGAAGCCAAGCCGACTGTATTTATAGGTGAAACTTCGGTTGTAGGGTTTTCTCAACTACATGGGCCTACCATAATGATCAGCAAGCCTAACTCATCTAAAATAACGTTGGCCTAGCACTACTGATTAATATTCCCCTAGTTAATTCAATGTCGATCCCTCCCTGAAGCGTGCCGATCCATAGCCTTCAAACAAGCTACACTGATCTATCCACTTTGAAGCATGCCGACCCCTCTTCCTTCAAGAAAATGTCGATCCCTCTTCAACCAAAACAATGTCGATCCCACTTCCTCCAAGAAGATGCCGACCCTTCCTCCTTTAGACAAAATGTCGTGCCCTTCTCTTCCTGAGGATGTCGACCCATACTAACCCACAAAGACGTGCTGATCCTTACGATGCCAGTCCAAATCCTGCCGATCCCTCGTGCTTGGAATGGTATGCCAATCCATTGAGTGCTGATCCATCTTGCCTTGAACTATGCCGATCCAAACTATGTTGCTTCACGTCTTGCCGACCCCTTCCTATGCCGACCTTTGCGATGCCGACCCCAATCATGCCGTTCCCTGTCTCGCCAATCCCTTCCATGCCGACCCCTTCCTATGCCGACCCATACAACATCGAACTATCTTATACCGATCCTCCTTTATTCAAGCCAATATCCATCTTCCAAGCGCCCTGCATCGTTTATCCACCGACTGTGTTTAATCCTGATTTCATATTATTATCCATAGTTGATTATCCATCCATCCATTTGAGTTAAATCCATGATATTCGAACCTCGATAACCATGAAGTCTACTAGATTAAATCTGTCTGCATACGACCTTGTCCAAAAGCGGGTTAAGAGAACTTAAATGGATTTAAAACAAAACAAAGTAAAACCACACAAAATAATTTCACAATTGAAATATCAAAGTTTAACTTCACAGAACGAAACAAACCCGGCCTAAAAACAAACTAAGACCCATAACTATCTGATAACAAAAAAAGTCTTCGATCTCTCAAATTCACAAACACAAACGAATGCGTTCAAATTCGTTCAACCTCGTTTAAATTCAATTCCAATCTCGTGCAAATCTTGTTCAAACAAGTTCAAATTTCGTTCAAATTTGTTCAATTATGTCAGGCTGCATGGTTGGTGATGGTTGAGAGGGTTGATGTTAGTGATCTTGCGGTAGTTTGTAGAGGGGTATTTTGGTTCGCTGGCAGATTGTGGAGAATTTGTATTGCTAAGAAGTGGAATAGTAAGGTATGATGGCGTCTAATTGAAGTAAATGTTGGCAGCAGTGGGAAAGTGGTTTGCAGAAGAATGAAGGTAGTGGTGTTGCAGCAGTTTGAAGAGACGGCAGTAGTGTGGCAGTGGAAGGGATGTTGCACTGTGTGTTGTAGTTGCTGTGAAGAGCAGTTTGATGTACTGGTGTTTGATGAGATGGTAAGATAGTTTTCCGTTTGTATGTTGTTGGGAAGAAAGTAGTTGTCATGCAAATGATGCAACAACATGCAACAGTATGTGCACAGCGGTTGTTACTGTGATTGTGCACAGGGGTTGTTGAAGGGCAGTAAATGAATGGTAGTAGCAGATGGTAGATGAGGCAGTGGGGAATGTTGGTGGTGACTGGAATCTCTGTTGGTTTGTATTGAAGTGTGAGAGTGCATGGAGAGTTGCACTGAAAAATGGGTGATGATAAGGCAATGTGATTTAGTAAGTGGTGGAGCAATGTAGTGGTGATGTTGGTTGTAGTAGATGGTGAGGTAGAAGTAGGCAGAGTTGAGAAGTGTAGCAGAAATGGGTTGTGTGGTTGATTGTATGAGGAGGAGCAGATGGGAGGTTGTTGATGAGTTGCTGTTAGAGAATGGTTTGTATTGTCTGATGTTTGTGTTTGAAGCAGTAATGTTGTGTATATGCAGAGAGAAGGAGATGCGCTATTGGTTAGAGGAGGAGCTGTCTGTAGTGAAGTCAGGGCAGTCAGAGATGGTAGTTTGTAGAGGAATGTTGGGGATGGAGTTGTGAAGTATGGATGACTGGTGATGCAACAGGGGGATGGTGTAGTTTGTTTGAATGTTAACATTAAGATGAAGGAGGTTGGACCTGATGGTTATATGGACTTAGGTAGTGAATGGACAGATGGTCAGATGGTTATATGAAGTGGATGGTCAGATGTGAAGAGATGGTGTGTATGTGAGGATGGAAGAGAGTTGTTTATGGTTTGTATAGGCAGTGGTGTGTTGATACAAGTGGTCTAGAAGTTGGCACTGGGATGGTGGATTTGAATGTAACAGAGAAGGCAGGCGGATGAAGTGTAGAGTGATATTGTGGGAGTCTGAAGGCAGCAGTGGATGAAGTTGAATGATAGGGCAATTTTGTATGTAATTATGCCATAGTAGCATGTTGTATTTGGAGGAGGTTGAAGAGTGACTGTGATATGACAGTGTTGTGAAGGTGGAAGTGGAGATGGTGATGAACTGTTTGTTGTGATGTTATGTGCAGGCACAGTGAAGTATAGGGGTAGTCTGGAAGTTGAAGTTATATTATGTTATGTGCTGGCACAGTGGAGTTGAAGTTTGATGTTATGATAGAGGAGAGGGAGATGGCAGAGGTGTTTAGGGTGATTGCAAGTATGGTCAGTGAGGAGTTGAAAGGTGGTGGAGGAGGCAAGCAGGTGATGGCTGGTGTTGGCAGTGGTTGACGGTTTGTAAATGAGTAGAATAGTGATGGTGGAGGAGGAGTGCACAGATGCACAGAGTTGAGAAGTGCACAAGCACTATTGTAAAAAAAAATGATGTAAATGTAAAAGTTATTGTAAATTAATAGTAATAAAAAAAATTGTTTTGAAATGTGCATGTTTTTTAAATAGAAATGCAAATGCAAATAGAACTAGAAAACAAACATACAAACACAATGAACACAAAAATCACACATAAAAAAACACAACACAAAAAAAAAAAATTCAAATTAACATACAAAATGAGAACGCACAAAAATCAAACAAAAATAATTCGAAGAATAAAAATTAAATCAAATTAGTTCTCCGGCAACGGTACCAAAAAATTGTTGAAATCAACGAGTTTTCTATTGGATTAAAAAACCGTTGAAAAAATTGTATTAAAAATAACCGTAGCGCATGGCGCACACTTTTAGTACGTGACGAGTACGGGTCGATCCGTAGTGAAAAATGTAAAAAGCTAGAACAAAAGTGATTGAATATATGAGATTAGAAAACAATTCATAGGCAAATCCACTCTCATACTTTTACATAAATCAACACAAAAATAATGTATGATCTCTCAATTTTTTTCTTAAGTGGAATTAGTGATGTATTTATCATAATTATGGTTTATTTATGTTATTAATTAACATAACTTAAACCATCAAACTATAATACAACAACCAAAACCACTAATCAAATGTAATGAAAATTAAGTCAAAACAAAAGTTATTTTAAGTATGATCTATTTACTATTGTATTTAGTAGCATAGATCATTAAATTTTGTTTCTACCTTAATTTCACAATCAAAAATCAATTAGTAGAATGATGATGTAAATTGTGCTTATGTTTGAATAATAATAGCCTACTTGTGAATACAACATACGCTATCAAATTCACTTTATAAACTTACATCAAAATCAAACTTTTCATGAAGTATAAAAGAGATCATAAATCACATAATATATTGAATTTACATAATTTTAGAGAGCTTCATTAGTTCTAAATTGAAAGGGTTTAGCTACTCATTTGTATTATCATTTCAACACGTGCAAATTTCAGCATAGAAAATAAAAGAAGGATATACAAGCTAATGAAAAATAAAAGAGAAGTAATCTACTTGCATAAAATAAAATTAAACTAAGTATATAGAAAAGAAAGCTAATCTACTAACATGAAAGAAAAGAGAGAATATAAATAAAAATAAGCCAAAAAGAACATGTAAGCATGAAATAAAAGCAAGTAGAAAAAAAGAAGAGGCTTATGAAGCCATTTTTATTTCTCTTTTGATTTGAGGCTACAACTTGCATTCTGATATAATAAGTGATTAAAGATCCATTACACGAACATAAGAGGGGTATTTATACAAGCCTAAAATCATAATCCATAATTTAGGGGACTACCAAAAATACCCCTTAGGAAGTATGACCACCAAGTTATCATTAGCCTCTAATTAATCCTCCTTTAACTATGCATGTAACTTTAATCTCCACTAACATATGCACTAGCATCTAATTGTAGGTCAAGGTAAATGGGTAGGTGGGGTCCTCCATGATGCATGAATTGATTTATTTCCATCTTCATTTGCCTTCTTCTCTTGTGCACATATCCTCATGAAGGCTTCTTCATATTTCCATCCAAAATTCTTATAATTAAAAATAAAATGTGCAAATAAATATTTCAAAATTAATTCATGTACAAAATTACCATTTTACCACCGCATTAATGCATGAATGATGACTTGAAAGCATATTTGAAATTTGGTTTTAAACATGTAAAAGTACCTAATTATGAAATTTATTAAATTAAAAGTGGATTAAATATGGATGTAATAATATAAACATTTACATACACATTAATATATCATTCAGGAACGAGTCATTTATAGAAAGGGTTTTTCCATTCTTCTACTTCGATGTATCGCTCATGATGAAATAAAACGAGTCTTAAGGGAAGGAGATTGCGCCGATTACACGGGGGAAAACCCTAGTGAAGAAAATAATCTGTTATGGATAGTGCTGGTCAATTGTCAACCGAGATGTTGGTTATTTCGCTAAGCGATGCGATAAATGAAAGATGTATGTGAAAGTTTTGGGAGCTCCACCATCGAAAATTACACGAATGGCCAGTCCATGGCCATTTGCCATATAAGGCATGGATATTATCGATTCCTTACCAATCTCTAAAGGTGGTGTGAAGTACGCCATCATTGCAGCTGATTACTTCACTAAATGGGTTGAAGTAGAAACTTTAACCACAATTACGACGAAGAAAGTAATCAACTTCATTGTCCGGAACATCATCTAACGTTCTGGCCTTCCATGAACTATTGTAACTGAGAATGGAACCAAATTCAACAGCACCGAATTCAAAGACTTATGTCATCGGTATCATATCGAGAAGAGATTTGCGGTAGTTGCTCATCCTCAAGCAACTGGACAAGTTGAAGCTATCAACAAATCATAAAATCCATTCCGAAGAAACATTTAGAAAAGGCTAAAGGCAAGTGGATGGATGAACTCCCACCGACATTATGGGCTTACAGAACCACCCACAAGTCTACGACTGACCATACTCCATTCGCTCTTGCTTACGGCTCCGAAGCCATCGTTCCTATTAAACTCGAAATCCCTTCTCCGATTGACTTACTATGACCCCAAAACGAAAAGAGATCTCCTCTTAGAATCTCTAGACTTGGTGGATGAGAAGTGTGAAGAAGCTAATTTGAGGGCAGCTGCACATCGATATCGAGTCGCCCGGTATTACAACACTAAAGTTGTGATAACCCGGATTTTTGGACATCTGGTAATCGGATAATTAACTGATTTTAACTATTGAAACACTGATTTTAAGTTAAACAAATAAATATGATAATAAATATTTATATCTAGATAAATATTTATTTGATAATCTCTTAATATAATTATTTAAATTGGCAAAATTTAACTTTAAAAAAAAATAAGATATGTATTTGTTTGTGTGTATATATATACTTATATACAGATTGTAAATAGAATTTGAGTTTGAAATTTAAAGTAATATCCCAAAAATAAATTGGATATAAAAACTCTTCATTCGAAACACTAAGTTTAAAATAGGATTTAATAGAAGTGTTTGAGAAACCAGGTTAACACATATTCATTTTCACCTCTCTCTTTTCATTTCTTTAAATTAATTAAGTTTAATTTTTTTTTAAAAACATATACATATATAAATATTAAATAGAAAATATGATATAAATATATATATAAAAACATAAGTAAAGGGTTTAAACATAAAATATATGTTTATGACATTTGTAAGATTATAAAAACATGTTTAAACATTTGTAATTTTCATATAACATGCAAAAACAAGTGGCAAATAATTTCTTTGGAAATTTAATTATATATAAAAAGTGTTTTTAGAGAAACCTGGCTATTGAAATTTAGTTCAAACTTCCTAAATTTTTTCCATCTTTCTAAAACCAAACCTGAAAAGAATTCAAATTGAAAACTTTCAATCTGAAATCAAACAACAACAAATCTTCAACCTAAGCAGTTCAATATCAAGCAAAGATTAAGGCCTCAGTTTCAACCTAATTCAAAAGCAAAGATCAATTCAATAAACATCAACAAAGATTCAGTTTCAAGTTGCGATTCAAATCAAAATATCAAGCAAGCTAACAATTTAAAGGTTCCAAATCAAAATCAAAAGCCCGTCTCTTTGTTTTAAACTGTGAGCAAACTAATTTCTAAAAAAACCTTAATCTGTTTACATATCTTGTTGCATGTGATGAAATCTGGTAGTAATGTAGTAAATAATGTTGCATGAATGACGTGAATGCATCATATATAATGATATGTCTGTGTTTATGCATATATGTAAGCCTCTGTTATGTAAACAGACTCAAGAACAACATAGAAAAATTCATATCTCCCTATCTAAATGAATTCAAGCTATAATTTCTAAAAAGAAGATGATGGTAACAATGTTATTTAATTTTTAAAAATAATTTCGAGTGAAAATATATAGTAATGATTTCAAAAATGATAAATTACAGTGAATACTATTCAAACCAGAAAAATCAATGTTCACAATTTCATGATTTGATTTCATAATTGAGTTCGTATTAGAAAATGATGATTTTAGGAAATCATTTCATAATTTTTAAGTTTATATTTGATATTTGATGAGAAATTGCGAGTTGATCAGAATTTGTTCTCTCATCGATTCTCATCGATCGATGAAGGGGTGGTTGTCGTGATCGAGGCTGGAGGTGGAGGGGAGGATGGAGATCACAGGAAAAATGGTGGTTGGATTTATTGATGGTCGTGCTGGCTTGGCAACGTTGAGTTAGGGTTTTTAAAGCCTGTCTTGGTTGTTGATGTATTTGTGGGTTATGTGGTGTCGTCGAGGCACCGGAGTCGATCGGTCAGGGGAGGATCGTCGCGTGGGACGGTGATGCAGTTCTGGACGTGGTGGCGGGGCCTCAGGTGATCAGGATCATCGGCACGGGGAGATTTGTCGATCAAGTATTGATTCCAGTTAGGTACTGTTTAGCTCGATTTCGATTTTCATGTGAGTTCGTTGATCTGGGTGTTCGTGATGAATGAGGGTGTGGTCGCCGACGTGTTGATGGTCATGGCAGTAGTCAGAGGTGATCGAAATGGCATGCATGTGCACATGTGCACGGTTGTTGTCTGGGATGTTTTTTGGATTTGGGGAAGATGAGGTTTCCTCGGGTTGGTCTCGAAGTCTTCTATGTTTTGTCTCGAAGGAAGAGAGGAGGGAGAGTTACTCGTGGATTTTCGAGTTTGGCTCGGGAAGATGAAGCTTTGGACTCGAGAATTTTTAAAATGGTTTTAATCAAGGTTTTAAAGCAAAAGAAAAATTGTTAACAAGTTTTGTAAGCAAAAGGAAATAAACTAGTTTCAAAGTAAAATATTAAACTAGATTTCAAAACAAAGGTGTTGATCTGGTTTTCAAACAAGTTTCAAATGTATAGATTATAAATGCAAATATTTTCGAAATGAAATTAATTAAGGGTTAAATCAATCTAAGTAATTAAAGGCTAGTTGATTAAAATAAATTAAAGGTTAATTAATTAAAAGGATAATTACTTAATGAAGTTAATTAAGTATAATTACTTAATGTAATTTATAAAGTATAATTACTTAGTGTAATTAAAGAATAATTACTTAATGAAAGTAATTAAAAGATAGCTAATTACTTAATGTCATTAATCAAGGTGATTAATTAATGGATAATTACTTAATGTTATTAATTAAAGATTAATTAATGTAAGTAATTAAAGGGTTAGTTTGTTAATATAATTAATTAAGACATAATTAATCAATCTAATTAACTTATGAGATTAACTAAGGGATAATTAATTACTATAAGTAATTGAGGATAATTACTTAAGATGGATAATTAAGGATGATTTATTGATTTCATTAATTAATTAAAGTAATAGCAAATGGTTTGTAATTAATGTTAATTAAGCAGGGTTAGGTAATTAATTTATTTGGTTTAAATTAATTATGTGATCAATTAATCTTGCTTTTGGATGATTAATTTATGTTGAATGCCTTGAATTGATTAATGTGCGATGCTTTGTGATATGCAATGCTTGGTCGAACTGTAATAATGTAAGTTATCAATCTATGATGAAATGTTGTGTAAACTGACATCCTGTTTAAAGAATTGAATTGTTTTCACTTAAACAACTTGGATTAAGAGGACATTGGATTTAAAGAGACCGGGATCGGGTATTAGTAAATACCAAAAACCACTTCGATTCTTTATAAATTTGAGTTTAGAATCAAATAGGCTGGAATGGAATAAATTAAATAACAGGGCCATTTAAACTGAGTAATGGTTTAAAATATTGTTTGGTAATAAGTGATTGACTATGACAAGTTAAGAACTCATAGTAAGGTACGAGTTACCCCGGGTTTCAGTTATGTTTTAAAACTTAGTACTTCAAATTTTATGGGTTTACTCATGCTGGTTTCCAGCCTGATCCGGGTGTTACTTGATTGTAATGCTCGGGTCAAAATGAGTATTACAGATTTTTAGGTTAGGACGTTCTAGAGCTTAGATGGCGAGCTGGATGGCAGAAATCTATGGAGTATATTCCGTTGTGTATTGGAGTTGTATTATTTGTATTGTGGACAATTTAATTATAACTGTCCAGTTTATGTGTGAATGGTTGTACTCTGATGCATTGAATGTAATTTGACAGATACACCTTTTCTTTGTATAAATGCTATTATTTGATATTATATTTTGAACTGCTGAGAATGTGAGATTCTGTGTTTTGTTTTCTGTTCTTCTTCTACCTCTTTTCTTCTTTACCCTAACAATCTGGGATTTCCAGCGTTTGATTGCTTGGCATTTCTATAGTGAACGTATTAGTGTCGAATTTCTGGTGTCGAAAATTTCGGATCGTTACAAAAATCCGAACTAGCACCATCAAAATCAACGATCTCATTTTGAAACGGATTTTTCTTGTCCAGTCGCATATGAATCCTACTTGGAAATGACCATACTTCATTAAACAAAGGCTTGGAGAAGGAACTTTCAAGCTAGTGACTTTTGATAGCTTCACGCTCCTAAGGGCGTGGAATGGTAAGCATTTACGATGTTATTTCACTTAGTTTATTCTTCTTCATTCAATTGTATATAATTTCTAAATTTGCTTTAGCATTTGATTTTCTAGATATGTAATAAAACAAATTATGTCATTTCTTTGCATTTGACAAATAAAGTTTAAAATTTCCTTCATATTTGTGATTATTGTAGCATTACATATAGTTACCATACTTGCCTAACTAATATTGACATGTCCGAGAAGGTTTCCAAAGTTTGGAGTCATCCAAGTACATAAGTTCACGACTGAAATAAACAAAATGAACGTGATCCGACCATTCATTCGATGATTCTCACTCACAAGCTGATGGACGGAGTACCTAATGAGAAATGGATATGATGCGACCATCCAATAATACCCACTAAGCGATCGGACAGACATGAAACAAAAGCAATCATGACTTGAATCATTGCTCACTAAGTCAAACCCTAGACTTGGGGCTAAAAAAGCAATTAAGGAAAGTACGGTCCGACCATTTTTCGAAAAAAACTCTAAGTCCCCAGAGTGTGGACTGTAGTGTAAGCACAAATGGCGTGAGATTCGATCACCTTCCAACTAACTCTTATCCCCAAAGTGCGGATATGAGTAGAAATAAATAGATGAGTGCAGTTAGACCACTCACTATTCCACAAACTCTGACCTGAAACCAATAGAAGGAGTATAAATTCACTAAATATGGAATTCGACCATCCATTATCTACCTCCTTTAACCCAAGAACCGGGGGTAGGAGTATAGTCACTTAAACCACTGAATCTGACAGTGTAACACTAGGGCTTGAGCCCGGTGTCTAATATGACTTATGGCCACGACTATATGGAGGCGTTTGGATAAAATTAACGGATTATCATCCGAAACAATGAGCAATGAATTACAAGTACACTGAATGGGAATTTTAATAGCTCAACTACTTAAGAAAATTCACACAAAAGTTCGAAAAAAATAAAAGAACTTTGTTTACATAAGCTTGGAAAGTCAAGTACAAATATTCAAAGCAGAAATTAAAAAAAGGACCGATCTCGTACAAATTCAGCCAACAAAACCCAAAAGACTTGGGAGCATGAGTGCACGCAATGAATCAGTTCCTCCTTGGCCTCCTCCTCTTCTTCTTGGAATTGGGGAAGATTTCACTCGAACTTTCCCCACTCCTCTTCTCCCCTCTATTCCTGCTTCCTTGCCCTTTCACTGGAGTTTTCCGGGTTGACCTAGTAGGTGCATCTTAAGAGGGTTCGGTTAACAAGAGGAAGCATTCACAGTTTCTCCATGCAAAATGATGGAGATGGGAGGGTGAACGACCTCCATTTTCTACTGTTGACTTTCATCTCAAGGGTAATGTCCATCTCGAGTTTGTATGCCATTTCCTACATGGAGGGACCTGACAAGGATTGGGAAGCTCCAGTTATCATAACGTCGTCATCAACAGGAATTTCTTAACGTAGATCACTTTCTTCCCTCAACAAAGCATCCACCGAGTGCTCATCGATCATAAAATCTTCCTCTTCTGGGACGTCTTAGGTCGTTATCGAAGCTGTGATAGTAATGGACTCCATTGCAGGCACCTGAGGTCCTGGTTGAGATTCTTGAGGAAGAGGTGGAACTATAGCCTGTAGATCTAAAGTTGAGGAAACATAACTAAAAAGATTAGATATATCGACTGGCGACACTCCGGCTTTCTAAAGGACAGGTGAGTTTAGTGAAATACCTTCTCAAGATTGGTCCCCACATGAGCTGGAGTGCCATGGAACTTCCTTCCATAATCGGGGAGAACCCACTAGATGTAATAATATGCGACTTCTCCGAAATGTAACTAGGCTCGATAGAATCCACAGTGGTGCTGGAAATACCTTGGATCACCGGATTCTGGTCATCTGCGACATTGTGTGACATGGATCTGATACCTTCACCAGCTTCATTTTAAGTGGTTGTGGCATGCATCTTTTGGAGTATAATCTGGGTTTCATATATAATTTTGCGTTCATCACCCAATAGAAATTCGCCTTCCAGCCTCATTAAATCGATTTCTTTAGTGTCGAGAGCCTCCTTCTCCTCCTAAACAAGATGCTCCCAAGCACGTACAAGATGGTAAGGGTAGTCACCCAGAGCCATTCCAAGTTTCTATGCTTCAGGACGTTGGCGTTGTAAAGAATAAGTAGTGGATCTAGTTCTTCCATAACCTCCTCCCTGTCCTTTTCTTTCGGTGCCTCCACTCCTCGATTAACGAGGACGTCAATATCTTTGGCCATTTCAACAGCCGCATCTCTTTCAAGCCTAGCGGTAACCAATTCATCATAGGCATCCTGATCGATTCTCAGCGCTTCCACTTTATCTTTGGGTTCACACTCAAACTTAGTTTTGTACTCTGTTGCACTTCTTTAGACGTCATCCCTTTCTAACACCAGTTAATGGTTCCAATGATGAAGCTCTTCAACCTCGGCCAAGTGCATGGCCTTCTCATCCTTGAGTGCCTTGATGGTTGTTTCTTCCTATCTCTCAGCTTCTCCTGTGAGCTCCTTAAAGGTTCTAACCCATTGGTTAGATTTTCGATTATCTGCTTGTCCTAGGCCACTTAGTGTTTCAACTTCTCAATCTTCGCTGCTCTCTCCCAAGATACTTTAAAGATCCTCTCTGCCACTCCGATCCACTCATTATACTGCTTTTGGATATCATTCACACAATCCATGGTAATTTGCTGGACTACTTAAGGAACTTTCTTAAGATTAGGTGCAAAGAAAAATCCATCAGACATACATTTGGAAAATCTGACTTAAGTTGGGTCATACGAGAGGCAGCATTGACATGTTGAGTTTCAATGACAACTTGGATGTCAGCGTTCTTTTCCTAGCCTTTGTTGGTGAACATCATGCTCACTATGACAACGACGATCATTAGATTATGGAGGATGAGATGGAACAATGAACTGTGAAAAAACTAAAGTGGAAGAGGGAAATGAGAGGTGTCAAAAGGAGGAACGTTGTTGCAACGATCTTGTTGCTAGGAGGAGTCTAGACTTGGATCGATGTTTATCATGGGAAGACCTGTCTCTATCAACTCTATTACGGTACTCTCGATCAGAGCGATAGCCAGGGTCATATTCACGGCCGTTAATGGCGGTCCGAGCTCGAACGAGAACAAAGATTCTAGCTTGATTTTTTTGTAAAGACTGAAACATGTGCTTCTTCCTCACCATTTTTTTGCAAAGAAAAACAAAGAATGAATCAGCTCTAAGTATTGAAAAACACGAGATAAGTGCAATGTAATATTATAAAGTGCATGCGAATGTGCATGTCCTTGTGTCCCCCCAACGGACCAGCTATTGAAGCTTTACTGGTAGGAGTAACCTCTCCAGTAGTGGTAGGAGGGATTCCAACCCAAGCTCTCGAACGAGATTCTGATCCATTGGTGATTATGTTAGTAAAATGGAAGGGTGAACGTCATCCGGTATCGGAAGATTAGACAATGCCTCAAATGTTTCGTCTAATTGCTCTGAAGTTGAGAAGCAGACTGATCCGGAGCAACATGAGGAGTGATGGGTAGCTTGGGCAGTTTGAAGAAGCAACTCTTAGGGAACCTATAAATGATTTTCTTCCTTTTCCTTTTCTCGAGTGCAGGGGGTAGTGACGTCTGTGAGGATCCAACCGCAGCCTCGAAACTAGAACCCAGTCATCACCACCGCGATCATCACCCTTATCTCATGCTACATTTTTATTGGTAGCTTCCTGAGACACCTCAACTGGGGGGACAACAGGATCAGCTTAATGGCCTTCATCATCATCCACATCCTGTTGCTCGGTCACTATAACTCCAGCAGTGACCAGTAGCCCTATGCTACGACCCTCTTCCAGCAGGCAGTAGGTAATGAGGCATTCATTAGTAAGGAGATTCTCGATGTCTCTATCTTCTTGGAACCTTTTTGGGCACCAAGACCGTGTCCATGTATTGATTTTCATTGGGTCAAGGATAAGATCTTGCACAAACCAGAAAAGTTGCTTAATTCAGGACACGGCCTGGATACAAGCACTCAAGAAATTAAGCATGGAGTAATACTTACGTCGTTCAAACCACCATCTAGCAAAGCTGGGCAGGCAACGAATATAAAACCACTTGCATTTTGAAGCGCTCAACTTGTTTCAAGTACCAGTCAAGATCTGGCACTTCTTAGCTGACTCAAGAAATGTGAACGAAAGGCTTCCCATTCATCGCTTGAAGGTGAAAAGAAATTGGATGTATTTAGGAGTTGGAGGGAGAAATAAAAACTCCATGAATGCCATGTAGGTACAGTTAAGCAAAGCATAGCCATTCGGATGCAGTTGTGCCAATTCTAACCTCATAATATATAGCATCTCTTGGATAAATGAATTGAAGTATGGGACATACCCTGCCCAACACATGAACTTGTTGCATGCAGTGAACACTTCGGGGGGCAGACGAACTCTTTCATTTCGAGTCGGGACTCACATGTCATCAAATGGGATCCCATGTCTGGCACAAGTTCTACGGAGACAGGCATCATTAATTCTCAAAGCTATAGAATCCTTTGATCTTCCAAAAATATCACGTCTTCTAGTGTATCGGGAGCAGGGCCTATCACCTCTGTTGGAAGGACGGGAACAAAGAGAAAAGGTCGAGTGATGGATAGGAACTTTCCAGTTGTTTAGCTTAATATCTGTGGGAGAGTTTATCAGAAACAATTGCGGAGCTCGATTCCTCACTTGTACTGTTATGATGTGAAGTCTGTCCAAAAGACATGGCAGCTAAACGCCCTGAGCATCAGAAACCCATGACTACTAAACTCAATAGATAATCATCATTAGAAAAAATAACTTGTTTCCCTCGTGAAAAGTGTGCGCTAGTGCAGAGTAGTGTAGTGTCATGCAATGCAGTGAAAAATAGTTCAGAATTAAAAATATGACTATGACGAGACTCCAGGGTTTGATCGGAGTGACCATCGTTGCTGATTGTCTCAACCGATTCTCTATGTCACCGGTTAAGGATTCAGTCTAAGCATCAGGATTAGTTTTTGGCATGTTAAAGTTCGAATTGTGCGTTCAGGAGTGAATGAGCTTCAAAAATTTATCCAAAGAAGAGGCAATAAACGTAAATACGTAGAAGATTAGTTAAGTTCATTCCATAGTTCAATTGATCATATCGTCTGAATATGCAGTCCATTTCAAATGCAAGTCATGTGCGACCATTCAAGCGTTCAAGGCTGAAACTCATCACAAAGTTCTAATTAAAAATTTGAGGATTTAAAGTATGTTTATTAAAGTAAAACCAAAACCCGATCCAAAATGATGTTACGCCTAAACTATCCCAATGAGCATGACTGAAGCAACTTCAAATAACCGATCATTTCTGTACTATCATTTTAGCATTTCACAACCGATCGTTATCCCATATTGATCGTTGCGATCAATGCAACTTTTGAATCTGATTCCAGCTTTGATTCAATTCAAATCTCTGACTGCCAATCTAAAAAATGATCGGCCAAAACTCTATCGAAAAACGATCGGTCCAAATTCTCTTCATTGTTTCAAATACCAATCCATCATAATGATTGGTTGAACTCCGTTTCATTCCCCTACGCTAGCAACTTCACCATATCAACTTTGTTAGAAATGATCAGCATTAGTCCATATTTTGGAACTCCAAGAACAATTGGTTGAAAACGGTCTTCCACCTTTGACCTCAAACAAGTGCATTCCATCCAACTCAACACCACATCACCATCTCCCCTCCATTTCGATTGATCGAATTGCTATAGGCTAAATCATGCAAACTTGAATAAGATTCCATCATCTTGTCACTAAATTATTACAAGTAAGAGAAGTTTGACCTACCTGTGTCAGAAGTTGAAAAGCAGAGACGATATGGACTGGATTATGAAACAAGATCTTTAGGAGATGGCGGTAGTGATGGTTGATGTAGCAAGGAGTTGGACCGACTTATGAAGATGGTTATAAGAAAAGTATGGAATTGGATCGAGAAGCTCAATGAATCGATGATAAAGGAGAAGATGAAGTTATGGTTTCCTTTTTTGGTTCAGGAAGCAATAATAGAAATGAAGTGGGAAAATAATCTAAGTATCTAAGTATATATGTAAAGGAAGCAATATGAACCATCAAAGTTTGTAGTTCAATGAAGAATCCATCCGATAAATGATAGGATACGATCGTTTTATTATGATTTTGTGTTAATCCATCTTTCTTAACCTGCAATTCAATTAATTGGCCAACCAAGAAACAATCGGGTGCGATCGTTCTGTGATGGGTGTATACCAATCCTTTTCCTTAGATTCCAAAAAAAGAGGGGAGAGAACGATTGGACATGATCCAATCTCAAATAAATTTGACCCGATCCATATTATAAATGGATCAAGTACGATCCATTTACTTGATGGATTCATGCCAACTCATCTTAAAAAAATGCAAATGATTGAATTGTATTCCACCAAATTGGCAATGACCCGTGAGCGTACGAACACATCCGGGAGCTAATGACAAGAAGATGTACATGAACGTGCACGTGTGTATCCCAAATATTTGATTTTTAAAATCATCAAAAATTGAACTCTCACCTGGAGTTATCAGAGAAAGAACCAGATCATATAACCAAGGCCTACTAGCTTAATGGAACTAGGCACAGAAAACTGGATGGATTCCTTTCCAATGATGTTAACTTGCATCAATTCAAAGCACGTCATGTTGAAACACAACGTACTTTAGGGGACAAAGTTATTTAGCCTTTTAGCCCGGTTATATTTGAACTTCCTAGACAAGTTAGAATCGACTATCATCAGAACCGACAAGTTAGATTAACAATCATGAATCCTCGAAATCAGGCACTAATGATAATATAAAGCAGTGGCAAAGCGAAAGCAGGAGACTGACTCAATAAAACGATAAAAATCTAAAAATATACCATTTACTGAAAATGGATTGGGTACGATCCATATTCACCAACTATGGATTATACCTCCGATATTGCAGTTCAACTTAGTCGATATCTCAAAATCTACAAGTCGAATAGACATGAAACTTTAGGAACATCAATATATTGAAGAGTGGAGCCCACTATATCGATCTCATGCCAAAACAAGCTCGCAAAACGATCGTTTCCGGTCGTTATTATTGGTGATGTGGAACCCACGATCGATACTGTGACTTATTCTGGATCTGGAGGCTCCGTTGCCCAAAATTTCAAGAAGATATTTCATCGTCTTCCCTTATAAATATAGACTTGATTGTTCATTTTCGGGATCTTTAAGCTGCTATTTCCTTGGTACTCCATTGTAACTACGGATCATACCCGATCCATTTCTCTGTACTCAGCAATTCAAGTTATTAATAAAGTTATTTTACTAAAGTGGATGTAGGGTTTCAATGTCGAACCACTATAAATCGTTGTGTTCTTGTTATTGCTTATTTTCTGTTATGTAATTGCTTATTTTCTCTGTTTTCGTCTATTATACTTCATTTATTTCTCTACAAAAATATCTATTGAGTGTTTGTGCCAATTTTTAGTGCAAACAAATATTGTACACACTTTTATACTAATAGAGACAACTAATACTTACAACCCGAACCTTAAAGAAACAACTGATGGAAGCTGCCAATCAACATCAACTAATGTTAATGATGTTGTAGCTCTATCACTCCTTACTTAAACTGAATGGACCTCTCTAGCATGTTATCCCTCTACAACCCACATATCTTAACTTTCCTTTATGACTTCTGATGAATAAGGTCTATTCATTACTTCCATCGCCATACCCAATTAAGGAATAAACTATGCATCCCCACATTGCAGTGGCTAGAAAATACAAACTATGTACATTTTGAATAACACATTGGCAACTGGCTTGGTAGAATTACTTTTCCATCCTATCTTGCCTTCCTTAACTATAAGTCTATAATATCCTCTATGTGTGTTTGCCATCTCATAACCCTTTGTTGCCTTATTCTTTTAATCCAAACCCTTTATAGTACAGCCAAATCCTGGTATTTACTTCCTTTATCTTTGGCTCTTCATACGAGCATATCCTAGAACTACAAAAATGTACTTTAATAGCATTTATCATTCCTTTGTAGGTTCTTCTTATGGCTTGCACACATATCTAACAAAACATTCTTAGGCTCTCACCAATATTCTTTACATCCTATGGAGATTCCTTATTGCTACTCTATGAGTAGCCATCGTTATCTTCCTCATAGCCTTATCTTTTACCGCGTCTTACGTAGACTTTCGTTCATATCTAATCCATGTTAAAAAAATTGGTTTAGTCTTCGACCCCTTTTTTCCAAAATTAAAAACTTCAAAATTTGAAATTTTTAATCCCACAACCTTTGTCTTTAAAAGTGCAACTTTGAAACTTTTAATTGAATTCAAAAATATTTTATGTTTTAACTATTAGAACTATAATTTAAATTCTTTGAATTTAGCTTAATCATTAAGCCCAACAATGTTAGCAAAACTAGTTTTAAAAAGTTTCTTTCCTTTTTCTTCAAATCAACATTTTCTTTTATAAACCTTTTTAACTTTTACTTCTTAAAAAATGGGATTTTTCCCCTTTTAAAAACTCATTTATCACAGTAAACCATTTCTTTTCAAAAATGTACTTTACGGTTTTAGTAAAACATCTTTTATAATTCTAAATAATAAAAACTGTCATACATAAGAATAACTCTCTTACTCTAATATTTTCTTATCAGTCATGTTATCTCCACTTTCTAGAGGAGGCTTCACTAGCATGTTAGAGGGACTTCAAAAAGACATGTGCCATTATTGCGGTATTATGAAAACTATCTATTTTTTTCATCTTTCTTTTTAATTTCCTTTATTGTTTCTAATTACTAACATCATTTTATAAGAATTCCTAATTTTTTTTCTATTAATATTTAGATTTTTTTTCCTATTTTACTCCAAATTAGATTTCTAACATTATTTTAATATATATTCCTAATGTTGTTTCTACTTATATTTTATAATTTTGCTACCCTTAAACTTTCTTTTGCCTAAATTGCTCTTATTTAAATAGTTTTCCTCTCAATTAATTATCGACTTTATCTAATTATTTTAGTACGTTTGATTCTCCTACTGCTTTGTTTTTGGGTTTTAAATCTTCTTTCCCGTACTATTTGTCTCACTTCAAACTTATAATAATTCCTATTGTCTGCCCCTAAAAAATGCTTTTTATAACTTAAAATTTTTATTACAGGAAAACCCAAGAGCTATATTGCTCTACTAGCTTTTTTCAAAAGAAATAGCTTTTCACAAAATTTCTTATAATGAAATTTTAAATTTTAACAAATTTTTTTAATTTCTACTAAAACTTTATATTTGCAATTTTCTTTCTTTACAAAGAAACTAGCGAGCTATATATGCTCTATAAATTTATTTTCCAACAATTAGTTTTTTAAAACCCAAACTATGAAAACTTTGCAATTTAACTAAATTTTTATATTCATATGTATAATTTTTTTAAATTCAATATTTGCTTACTTTTTCAAATATATCAATTATATGTTTTTTCAACTTTCAAAACTATTTTCTGTGGGGTTGGACTCAGAGTGGATTTCTTTTTATCCTTTCTCTTGAACTTTTTTCTTCAATTTGCTTACTCACCTTCTTCCAAATATTAAAGGTCTGGTTACTAACATGGAGTGACTACTTCAAAGCTTCCTTAAGCAAGTTAATTGCTTCCGGATATCCATAACATATGCATTCATATTTCCTCATATCTAGACCTACTGTACATTATCAATCGGCAATCATACGGGGGTTAACAACTATTAGGCTATTAGGGCCCAACTAGGGAGTCACATACTATCCAGCTTTAGGGACCCTCCACAAGCAACTACTCTATGGTCGGAATTTTTAGGATATAACGTGTAATATATATTTATAGTCAAAATACAAATATGATCACTTAACTTTTCCTATTTTTTCACGATCGACTAACCTAAGTTCTAATACCAAATGTAACATCATATGCACCAGTGGGCCAAAATTTTTGCTAAATCAAAAACCCAAGTCCATAAAGTGTGAATTATTGGTTTGGTATCCTGCTTATAAAATTAATGCATATCAGAGTAGTAATAATATAAATCACTAGGGAAAAATAGTGTATAATAAACTCACCAAGATTGACACTACAAAATATCTAGTTTCTTATCAATGTCGAGCATGCCAAAGGTGCATGTCCCTCTAAGCTATCATTTAGGTTATAAGGAGGAGGGGGTTAGAACAACATTCTAATGACCAGTAAAGTATACACTTTATACATAACATTAGTTTATAGTGATTATCTTCGATCACATGTTATTTCTTTTGTTTTTAAATAGTCATCTCAACTCCACGTTTTCCCACAATACGTCACATCTACCCGTAGTAGACTATAACTACGTACAAATATATAAGTACCACAGTCCCTCATTGGACCAAGATATTATCCTACTAGTATTTCTAAATTAGCGCCAAATTAAGACCCATCATCCATATTGTACCACGTTCTCGTCGCCACGCATACTGAGGAACTCCCACAGTGCTTAATAATGGCTTAATAATTTAGCCACCTCTAACTTGCATTTTTGGGGAATTTTGACTTAGTTGCATCTTGGTTTGTAGACTCGGCTCTACGAACTATAAGTATGGTGGACTCAGCACCACCAGCTGTTTACTCAGCTCATGAACTACCTATGCATTTGAAAGGCTTCTCAAAAAGGGTTAGCTAGCATTGCCTTCTAACAAGCAAACTAGCAAATAAATGTTTAGTGATGCATAACCTAACATGGATCATACACTAGAAAGGAGTAGGTAACCCGTTAGGTGTAACTTCTATCTTTCCCATTGACCGCTAAGGATTGATGACGTTCTCGACTTATGTGTAGTCCTTACCCCTTAATTTAGCACCAACATATACTAACATAGCGTTGTTCTTCGCTCACCATCCGATTTAGATTTCCTATTGCAATAAAGGCAGTACTCTCCTTTCCGATTTTTTGAAGCGGACTCCAGCTTCTATTGAGGTATTCCTTCATCTATATACAAGCGCATACACTCCACGAGTCATAAGGTTAGATATGACTCATATCGGTATAATGTATACATGATTGTTGGTAGCCCCTTGCGGTGGGCAGACTTCTATTTTGTAACACTACTGACATCATATTCCAACCTATTCTAATAATCAAATCATTATATTTGTTTAATTATTTATTGACTTTAATAATTCACACTCGTCATAAATGCATACTTAATGCTATATATATATATATATATTCAATCTCACTTAATAATTTGGCCTTTACAATTATTACTCTTAACCATATTTCTTTACTTCATTTTTTGAGTTTAAATCTTATTTGATTTAAGATTATTTACCACATTTTCAAAAGATTTACAATGTTTAAGTTATCTATTCATTTGCCTTTTTTCCCATTTTCTATTTCTATTCCCTTTTTAACCTTTAATTAATTCTTTCCTACTCTTCGGTTCTTTTTCTTTAATTTTTCATCTTTGTACGTGTTGTGTATCTTTTTTCGGAATGTTCTTATCACATTTGTAATTCTTTATTTAACACTTGGGGATTTCCTGCATTTAATACATTAGAATTCAACTCTTCCAATAGAAAGGTTAACACTATTAATTTCTATATCTTATCTAAAAGGAAAAAATGTGTTGCGTTTGGAATTACAAGGAATTTTGTTTTCATAATTATTAAAATAGACAGTACAACATACAGTAAATATCCCTATTTTATACATCTCTTTCTTTTAGGGTGTATTCCTTGTCATTTCTAACGACGCGCTTTATTTATAGTTTCAAATTAGATAATCTACAGAAATTCACATTGCAACATCTTATATTTCAACGAATTAAAATACTACTTAAATCCCTATAATTTATTGTGAAACTTAGTTTACAATTTTAATTTCAATAAACATTCAGTTTACAAATCTAGAATTATTACATCATTACAGGTTCATGGTCAACCATTATTCAATAATAAATTTAGGGATTGCTGATATCCAAATTCTTTTAGATTTACATTTATTAACATATATGTATATCAAGTTAACAACTGCAAAATATGTAGGCAGAGTTTATAATTTCATTGCATGTGTACAGGCCTAGCCTACAGCTCCAATTTGCATATAAGGCATATAGGAGTAGATCTGTAATATTATAAATCTAATATTACACAAAAGTATATATTTTTCCACTCACCTTTTTGGCATCCCAAATCTCGAGATCTAATGCTTGTTGTTTCGCTTTGACTCACTTTTCTCCCTATCAGGATTTATACACCGTAAGCGTATATAGATTTATCAGAGATCTAGATTAGAAAAGAGCTTTAGAATTGATTTGTATTCTAGATTTGAGTTTAAAATTTTCTTTGGATTTTTCGATTTGATTTGAACCTATTCTCTTCCTTGGTCATATTCTACAATTCTCAAATTGTTTATACGTTTATACTAAAACTATTTCTAAGAATTTAGAATTTTGGAGGAGAAGAGAAATTGGCAGAGCTCTAGCGTCGCTCCGAAAATATGAGTTTAGAGGTGAGGGACTAGGTTTATATTTATAGAGCTTCAAATCAATGTCATACGTTCACTGAAATCGTATTAAATCCGAGCCGTTCGGGCCATTTTTCACTGTCGAATTTACAAAGCATGGGTCGACCGCCTTCCCCAATTATCGACCACTACCGGTTGACCAACAGGGATCTTGAGTCGACATGTGCCTTGTTTTAAGCGTTAATTAATTACCATTGTTGATTTTGTTGATTTTATTACTTATTTGAACGATTATGTTATTTATTTCTTTAATAGTTTGTTTCATTCCTGATTGCAATTATTTGTTTCCACCTATATATATTTTCTTAGATTTGATTTAATGTTAACATTTCTTAATGTTTAAGTTTCCATTAAAGTTAGTAATTAGCACTAACTAACTTTTATTACATAATTACGTACATAATTATTTTCAATTTAAAAACTTCAAATGCTAATAACTTTTTCGTTTGAACTCCGATTGAAATACTTTATGTTTGAAAATTGATCAGAAAATTGCCGCGTACCCAACAGTATAAGTTTCATTGCTAAATTCTAAAATTTGCAAAAATTATATTTTTCGGCATTATTAGTTATTTATTAAATTTCTTTTTAATAATTGTCGTAAAATCACAAGGTATTACATGTGTGTTTGGGATTAGGTTTGTATATGGCATATGTATATAATTTGGACCTATTGGTTTGAATAAAGTGGTATTATGTTTACATTATATGTTATTACCTTCCTCTGTGAGTTTAGAATGAGATGCATAATTTATATATTTATTTTGTCCCTAGTTATCTTAACCAAATAATACGCCATTTTTGGTTTTTGAGATTTACACATTGTGAGTTATGTCAAACCAGTGTCGAAAATGATGGCTTGTTACATTTGTCATCTAAGCAAAAAAAAATCCCTAAACTATATGGCATAAACATATTGAGAGAGCGTATTTATATTTTTCTATTAGATATTATAACATATGATTCAAGCATATATGTGTACACCATTTATTATTCTAGTTTTATTTACTATCTCTTGGGACTTTGCCAATGAATTCCATTATACAAATGAGTAATTCTGTTGATACTGGAACGGACACCAACATAGGTAGGGTGGACACTAGGGCTGGTACAACTGCTAGAGTAGAGATTTTAAACATTCTAGGAGTGAACATCCCTATTTGGTTCTGAATGTATATACAGGAAATAGGTAAGTCCAATATTACTAAACCCATTGAGCCTACACCTGACAACAAGGGGATAGTTCCCATCCGGTAGCACTAGCCATGGATTTCCTAAAGCTCTATAAGGATTTCCTAATTTTAGGCGTAAAACCTTACATAGGTACTGAGCCTTATTCACCGACAAGGGCATGGGTTACTACTTCTAAGAAGATCTTCAATCTATGGGTCTAAGTGATAGCACTAGAAGGCAGTTGGCTACATGGCACCTACATAGAGAGGCAACTAATTGGATGGAGGTGATTATATTTGAAGGTGATGGGAGGCCATTACTTAGGTAGATTTCAAGCAAAGGTTTGAAGCTAAAAATTTTCCTAGAGCAGAGAAAGGATAACTATTGTAAAGGTTTATTCACTTGAAGCAAGGAGCGTTATCTTTTGAAGAGTACATCGGTCAGTTCAACAAGTTGGTGAAGTTTGGATTCAATTGGATCAACGCCTCTGAGAAGAAAGTGTTGGAGTTTGCTAAGGGTCCTCACTCACCATTGAAGAAGTAGAAAATGAATCAAATATCGTAGCAATGTTTGGAGGATTGGTTGAGGTAGCACTACTTACTACATTGATGGGAAGCTAGCTATTGTGGCTGAGGAGGAAGAACCAAAGAAGGGGGTGAACCAGAAACAGAATAAGCATAAAGGTGGACCTCAAGGAGGACAGGGAAGGAAGCAGGTTGTCATCTATAGGAGGCGTTATAGAAAACGGCATGTGATGACACAATGTAAAATAGATATTTCAAAGGTTAAATGGTATGGTGGTCAACAATTCGGTCATTTCAAAAAAACACGGCCTACCTCAGAAGAAGAAGGAAGGACAAGTAGTGAAGGCTTATGCATTAGATGTAGTTCCATCTAGTAGCATTGTACCATCTACCGACGAGAAGGGTAAGCAGTTTGTAATGGAAGGTATGTTATCTTTATTTGGTTTTCCTACCAGAGTCCTATTTTATGCTGGTGCATCACATTCATTTGTATCTTGGGCATTGGTAGATAAGCTGAACCCTAGCCTCACATTATATATGACTTTATTTCAATGTCGAATCCTATCAAGGGATCAACTCATCTATTTATGCTTTTTTGTTATATAAATTTGATCATATATAGTGTGGTGTTCTTACATAACGCTTGTTTACTTAATGTTTTGTGGTGTAGATTAATTTTAGGAATGAATTAGATGATGCGTTATGGGGTGATGTTGGAATGTGATCGGAGAGTAGTAGGTTGAGAAAGGATGGAGAGCAAGACCTTATTATCTATCATAGGCCCAATGATTCCATGAGTCTATCTACCCCTATCCTTTTAGTATGTACAAGACGATTTATCTTTGATCCTCATAGTGGATGAATTTCCAGATGTCTTTGTAGAAGTTTCCGGCCTTCCTTCCTAAAGAAAGTTCGAGTTCAGGTTCGACCTTGAGAAAGATGATAGCCGATAGTAATGCCACTTAAGCATATGGCTTCGAAAGAAAGGAGATAACTTGATAAGCATACCTCGAAGTTATTGGATAAAGGCTTTATAAGGATAAGTATTTCAGAATGGGGAGCATCTGTTGTTTTTACCACTAAAGTAGAAAGTTCTCTTAGATTATGCATCGATTATAGAGAGATAAAACAAACTAATAAGAAAGAAGCGATACCTTTTACATCGGAATGACGACCTCATTGATCAACTTGTTGAAGCCAAGGTCTTCTCTCGGCTTGATTTAGCTACCGGATTCCATCAGTTAAGAGTGGTAGAGTATGTCGAAGACTGCATTTTGAAGTCTGAATGGATTATTTAAGTGGATGATCTTGCATTTTGTTTGACTAATGCTCCTGCATATTTTGTATAAGATGTAGAGAACTAAGACAACATTTGAAAAAAAAAACTGATGTGGTGTTTGTAGATGACATCTAAGTCTTCTCTCATAGTGAAAAGGAGCACAAACACCGTTTGACCGAAGTATTGGAGTGTTAAGAAGAAACCAGTTGAGAGCAAAGTTCTCCACGTACCATTTTTGATGAAATAAATCCAGATATTTTTGATATGTTATATATGGAGAAGGATTGGATAAAGAATGATGGAAAGTAGAAGCAACAAAATGGTGGGAGACAAAAATAAATGCTTTGGAGGTTCGTAGCTTCTTGGGATTAGCTGCATGCTATAAGAAATATATAAAGGAATTTACAAAGATTTCAACACCTCTAACTCGACTTACTAAGAAGAACCTGGTTTTCACTTGGAGCTTGGATTGTGAGAAATCGTTCGTTAAGTTGAGAAAGTCACTGATGAACGCACCAGTTTTGATTAACCCTGACAGTACCAAACTGTTTATTGCCTATTCATATGCTTGTGGAATCAATGTTGGTATTGTCTTAATGTAAGAAGGAAAGGTGATAGCGTATGCTAGCCGATAACTCAAGGTGCACGTCAAGAATTACCCAACACGTGACCTTTAGCGACCATTATATTTACATTAAAATCCTGGAAGCACTATCTGTTAGGAGAGAGGTTTAAGATGTTCACAAATCACAAGTCCCTCAAGTACCTATTTTCGCAGAAGGACTTGAATCTAAGGCAACAATGATGGATAGATTTTCTTTCATCATATGACTTTTGGATATCCTATTGTGATAATCCGGAATTTTAGGCAATATCAATTTAATAATCTATATCAAAAATTAAATAGATTTGATAATTTTTGTTAATAAGATTTAAATTGATTTAGTAATCTTCTTTTAATAAATATTTAATTGGTAAATTTTATCTTTTAAAAGCTAATAAAATGATTTCTATTTATAATGTGTGTGTGTGTGTATTTGTATATATTGTAAACAGAAGAACTTTGGTTTGAATTTAACAAATAAAAATATGTTTTCAAATTCTAATATTTTAGTAATTTGGAAATTATGATTTATTTGACAATAAGATTTTCAAAGCTATTAAATAAATAACTATATAGTTTTAAATACTTAAGGTAATTGTTTAATTGTTTAAACTTATTTTAGCTTAAGTTTAAATTTAAATTAATTAACATAAAGGTTTGTTTTATTTTATTTTTAAATATAGCTTGATAAAAATGATTTGAAGTATATATAAGTTTAAAATACAGTTTTACAAATGAAACGTTAATACATATAGTAATATAAGTAACTTATTAATACTAAGATAATTTCTTTTATAAATTGATAAATTATTATTTTTAAATGATAATAAATGTATAGATAAATAGATTTTAAGGAATTTAGAATTTGTTATTTTCATACAATATTAATAATGTATTGTTATATATATAAATATATATGGATTTTAATATAAACATAATTGTTATTTCAAATTGAATTTGTGTAGTTATATATGTATATATATAACTTGATTTTTTATTGTACTTTTGAATTTGATTTGAATTTGAATTTAAAGTTTTGAAATTCAAAAGGTAGATATTTTAAATTGTTTTGGATTTTAAAATATATGTATAAACTCTTATTTATGAATATAATTGGTTTTATATATATTTTCTTAAATAAATTCATATGCATTTAAATAATATTCATAATTAATAAATTGAGTAAAAGCATTTTTATTAACATTTAAATAAATATTAACTACTTAAACACAAGTGTTATTTTCCTAAGGCTTCATATAACAAGTGTTAGATAGTTAAATATGATATAGGACAAGTGTCAATTTAATTTTAGTTTTCTTTTATTTTTATTAAATCATTTCAGCCTTTATATAACTATTGATCCTTCCTTCATTCTCTTTTTTCTATCTTCTTTTTCAAAAGCTAAGTACAAACCTGAAGAAAAAAAACTTGTATATTTTCAAAAGATCAAAAACAAATTTGCAAACACTTTCCAAAAACAAAACCAAATCCTTGTAATACATTTTCCAAATCAAAAGATCAACCATGTAACTATTTTCAAAATGAAATCAATAAGCCTGTAGTTCAGTTTCAAAATCAAAAGCCTGTTTCTTATTCAACCTGAGATGATCAAGCCTGCATGCAAACCTGAGATTTTCAAATGCCTGCATCTTTTCAAACTAAAGCAAGCATTTTAGTTTTTAAGATCAAAGCATTTTTATTCAAGCAACTCAAATTTTCATGGGCTTTTCAGCTTTTAAAGTTCAAAAGCATTTCAAATCAGGAAGCTCTATTCTTCATTATTCAATCAGGTGAGTAACATCACTTCTAACAAATTTAAATATATGAATATGGTTGCATGTTAATCTCTGTGATAAGTATGCATTATATGTATATATAAGTGAAAATCTGCTGTGAATATATATGAATATATAGTGTGCATGTTGTTGTATATATGTGTACTCTGTTCTTGTTTTGTTTTCTCAGGCTCGAGATTGCATTTAAATCCATTACCACTTGATCTAGTCTTTGATAGGATTTAATTTACAAACAAAAGTTGTTTGATTTAGCATAGATAAATGTTTAAAATTTTAAGTAAGTTAAATATAAAATTCGAGTGGCTCTGGAAAAAAACAACAGAGCAAAAAACTACTAAATCAAAATTCAAACTTAGTAATTCATTGATTCAGGATTATAAATCGAATACCTAAACTAAAACATGATTTTTAAATCTAAAATCATAATTTTTAGTGGTAGGAGGAATGAGCAGTTCTAGGTTGAACTGAAAATGGAAAATTAGGTGTTTTTGGTGATCTACTCGATCGTAGAGGTCGGGTTTCTTCCTGGAGGTGAAAGAGTGATCGGAGGATCTAGGAAAATTGTTAGGAAAAGGATCAATTTGGCAGCAGTAGTTGATTTCAGTTTGTGACCCTAGTTTTAACTAGGTTAGGTATTTTGATTATCTTGTTTCCCTAGTTGATCGAGTGCAACAAGATTTAGGGAGATGGAAGCTTGGATGTTGGCAATGGTGTAGCCGGAGTTTCAGACCCTTTGGTGGTTGGAGATGCGAAGATGAGGCGTTTCCAGGTTTTGCTTTGGGTTGTTCCAAGTTTGGTTTGAGCACTCGAATTTGATTTCGAGTTGGTTATGATGATCTGATGTTTGGGATAGGGTGTTTGGGTGATTGTCGATGTGGAAAGATCACTTGAGGTGGCCAGAGGCGATCAGCGCCGCTGTGCATGTGCACAATGCACTGTTTGATTTCTAATGAAGTTTGGTTTGAGTAGAGTGATTGTTCTTGGGTAATTCGAGTGTTTAACTTGAAGTGTTGTGTGTTTGGGATTGAAGTAAATTAAGATGGGCTTGGGTAAATGATGGGTTACAGGTTTCAAACCTGTAGTGTTTTAAAAAAAATTAAAAATGATTTTAAGAAAAAATGTAAAGCAAAGTTTTAAACAAAGTTTAAATCTGGATTCAAGTTTAGTTTGAATCTTAGCTTTGAAATAATTTAAGTTTTTGGAATTTAAAACGTTTTAAACAACTTTAAAGTGTTTAAAGTATAATTTAAATAGTTTGAATTTAAAAATGGATTTGGTTTAAATTCTTTTAAATTTCTTTTATATGGTAAGTACTTCTTTAACATGAGATTTTAAAAGGTTTTTGAATCGTTTTAAACTTTGTCAAAGTTAAATTTGTATTCATTTTTAAATCTTAAATTTAAAAAGAAATTTAAAAGTAAATTTAAAAGTAAATTGTAATTTAATCATTAATAAGAATAAATTTTTATCTTAAAGATAATTAGGATTTAATGATTTGTAATTCATTAAATTATTAAGGTAATTAAAATGGATAATTAATTTATTTAATTAAATTAATGATTTGGGTTAATTAATTAAGTAATTAAGGGTTTAAATTAATTTATTATATAAGGTTTAAGTTAATTAATTATGGATAATTAATATGTAATTAAGAATCATTAATTTGATAATAATAGATTTTAAATTAATGATTAAAGATTAATTAATAAAGTAATTAAAGATTAATTAAGTTACAGTTAAAACCTAATTAATTAAATAATTGGGATTAATTAATGGATTATTAAAGATTAATTAATTTGTAATTAAGAATGATTAATGTAAGTTTAATTACTTAAGAAAAATAATTAAAGAATTGTTAGTAGTTAATAAAGGTCATTAACTTGAGATTGTTTAACAATTAATTAATACGATTTATTTTAATAATTAATTAGATTAATTAATTAAAGATAATCATTTGTGAAATATGGTTAAGTATAATTACTTAATGAAAGTAATTAAGGAATTAATTACTCAATGTAATTAATTGAGTTTAATGTGATTATTTTAAGTTAATTAATTAAGTTTAATTAATTTAAGATAATCACTGGTTGATTTGTTAGCATAATTACTTAATGTAATTAATGAAGTGTAATTACTTAGTGAAGTAATTAATGGATAATTACTGGAGGTAATTAATTGAAGATGATTTAATAATGGAAGTAATTTGGATTAAATTACTTTTTGTAATTAATCAAGGGATTAATTAAGATAATTAATTAAAGAGCAATTAATTTATTTAATTAAGTAATTAAGGGTAGTTAATTACTTAATGTGATTAATCAAAAGTGATTAATAATTATGGTTTAATTAAAGAATTAATTACTTAATGTAATTAATTTAAATAGAGTAACTAATAATTAAAGAAGTAATTAGGGATCAATCATTAATATAATTAATGATGTAATTAAGGGTTGATTAATTAAGATTAATTAATCAATAATAAGTGATTAAAGGGTAATTAATTAATTTAATTAATTAAGGATTTATGTAATTAATTATAGTTAATTAATTTATGAAGTAATTAAAGGTTAATTACTATACGTGGTTAAGGATAATTAGTTTGTGAAATTAATTAAAGCATAATTACTTGAATGTAATCAAAGGATAATTAATTAGGGATAATTAATTAAAGTGGATAATTAAAGGATAATTAATTAATTAATTTGTAATTAAGTAATGGTTATGTAAGCAAGATTTTTAATGATGAAAGTAATTAATTTAATTTACTTTAAATTAATTAGAGATGGAAGTAATTAATTTAATTCGTTTTAAATTAATTATAGTGTGGTTAATTAATCCTTGCTTATGTATGAATGAATGATATTGATTGCCTTGAATGGTTTGAGAACTCAGATATGAGATGAGTGATGTTGTGTGATATGGATGCTTTGGTTGAAGTGTGATGATAATATGGATTATCTGTTTGTGATGATAATATGCATTATCTATTCGTGAGATGTGAATTATCTATCTATGTGAATATAGATAATGAATTGAATTGTTTTTAACTTTAAAAACAACTTGGCCTTAAAAGATAAGTTTTGGATTTCGATGAGACCGGGATCGGGTTTTCGGATTTGGATATCCGAAAACTACATCGATCCAAATTAACGATAGGTCGTGAATCTGAAGTGAAGATGAAGATTCAGAGTGCAAGGGTTATCGTCGTTAACTCTGAGGGTGATTCCAAAATGAATGTAACGAGATAATGCCTTCGATTTCGTTCGAACTCAGAACAAACTTGTATGGATTGAATGCTTTCAGAAGATCGTCAGGTGGACGATGAGCATTCTAAGAAAGATGTGTTCTACAAAGGTAATTGTAGCCTCAAGCCTCATCAACCGGGAATGGCTAAAACAGGGGAGGTGCAGTAAGGTTAAGTGGGTAGCACCCAAGTAGGACGAGATTTACCCCTATCGAGAGGTCTCTTTTTATTTCGGCTGCGTGGGCAGTTGTTGGCCACAATTGCGGGGTTGTCTTGCTTGGGACTGTCCAGTAAGGGATGATCCTAGCCTTGTATTGCAGGGGATTGGGAGTAATCCTCGGTACAATGATCTAGACCCCGTACTGTGATAGGCGATACCCCAGTAGCCCGCCATTGTATGGAATCCAAACTCCAATAAGCACTCTTGGATTTGATTGTATTACCCAGTTTGTGGCTAGTATGCTGGAATTTAATCATGTAACAATTTCAGCTGTTTCTTATTTACTTGAAAACCCTAGACCCTATTATAATATCAATAGATTTTCTATCAAATATTTTGGTTAGCGTAAGGTAAAAACTTACCCATGTTTATGTATGGGGAGTCTTACGTGATACCTTTTGTTTTCAAAATTTTTTCAAAGTTAAGCAATTTTAACATGTTACTCACACCAGACCCATGTCTGACCCGAAGTTTATTTATGTTTTTCTTAAACTCTTGGGTACTCAAATTTTTACGAGTAGCCAAGGAATTCAGGTTAGCTTTGACGAATTATGGAGAAGCAATGGAGCAGGAGGCTTTAGCGTTGTAGATATATAAGTATTCCGCTGTGTGATCCCTGAGTCGTTTGTTTGAGTTGTATCTTGTATTGTAATAACTAGACAGGTGTTTATAACTGTCTAGTATGTGATGTGAAATCTGTGTAACTCTGATAGTTGTTGTATATTATGTAATACTTATGTTATTAATATAATTTATATGTTCCGTTGTTGAGATTCTGATGTTGTTTCTTCTTTCTTCTCTATCTTTTCTCTTTTCTATCGCTTTCTTTCTTCAAGATGATACGACTTTCTATGGAGAAGAAGTCGGGTCGTCACACCTATACTTTAGGAAAAGGGAACATGGTAGCCGATGCATTTAGTAGAAAACATGCCATTATGAATTATATGTATTTGGAATATACACCTAGATTGTAGGTCGCAATGGAAATCAAACCAACTTCGATGGATCAAATTTGACTGAGTCGGAGACAGAATCCATCTTTAGTTAGAACATGATGAACAGTTGAGCACTTAGACCATTATTCCAGAGATCGCAAGGGATATCTAAGACGTGATGGTAGTTGTGTGTACTCAGATTAAAGAGTTGATAACGGAAGTCCTAGGAGAGTTTCATTATTCTAGGATGGTCATTCATCCAGGTAGAGACAAGATTATCAAAATACGAAGAGGATATTTTGCTGGTCAAGAATGAACATGCATGTAGCAGCATATGTAGCTAAGTGTTCAGCATACTAGAGGGTTAAAGATGAAAAGAACAAGCCGAGTAGGAAACTACTCTCATTAGAAGTACCACAGCGGCAATGGGAGAATATATTTGTGGACTTTATCGATTGATTACCTCATAGTTGAAGAGGTAATGAGACTATTTGGATAGTGGTGGACCAACTCACCAAGAGGGCGCATTTAAATTCTGGTGAAGAGCACGTGGACAGCTACAACTTGGCCACACTGTATATAAAGGAGATAGTTAAGCTACATGGAGTTCTTGCTTGTATAGTGAGCGACCAGGATTGTAACCACCCAACTTTCTACATCTTATAATTAAATATATTAACTAAAATAAATTGTTTAAATTCGATTTTGGTAATTATTATTTAGAAAAAAATGCTTATTAATTTTAATTTTATAATAAAAGATTTTTATTTAATAAATTGAATTAAATTTATAAATCTTTTCAAATAATATATTGAAATTGAATAAATTATTTAATTGAATACAAAAATATTTTTATATTTTTTATTGATTGTTCGTTAGTGGATTTTTAGTTGATATGGATTTAATTGGGTGAAATTAGATGCTTGGTTGTCTAGGTTGATATACTCATTTCCTTGTGTATTGGTTTAGTGAAATGTTGGTTGGTATGAGTTAAATTGATTGAAATTGATTGTTAAGTACGTTGTTTTGGGATTGATTGTTGTTTGGATAGTTGATTGATCAAATTGTGTCACGTATTTTAATCGATTGTGGTTGTGATGAGATCACATTTGTAAATTGATCGAAAGGAAATTAACTAAACAAAATGGAAGGCTTTGAGAAATAAAATATTTTTGGAAATAAACGGTGAATTTTGGAATGACTTTTATTTAAATTTAGGAATATTGTTAGTAATGGAAAATTATTTAAGTGAATTGTTTTGAGTCTTATATGAATATAAATTATTTGGAGAGTGGTGATTTGAGGGATTTGATCAAATTAAGAAATTTTAGAATATTTATATTAGTATTTACTTATTATTGATTATAAAGTTATTTAAATGATTTTTATAAAATAGCGTTTAAATTTTTATTTTAAAACAAGTTGTTAATTTCATTTGAATGTAATAAATTTGGAAGTTGTAAATAATATTTTGAAGTAATAGTATGATGAATTCAGATTTATTTATTAAATGGAAATCTTTGTTTATGGAATTTTATTTGTTTGCGCCAAAATTGGTCACAAATCCTAGATGTAGTGAAAGCACCAGTGTTTGTACACAAATCCTCAATATCTTAACATAGATCTCAGATCCAGATAATATAGAGAATAAAAATGAACAAATAGAAAATTTAAAATGAAATAAAGCAAGAAAGAACACAAGGTTTATAGTGTTTCGGCTATCTCCGGCCTTCGTCCACTTAGAATCAATCCTTTTATTCCTTTTGTAGTGAGATTACAATTACAAGCCTTTTAAATCAGTAAACAAAATAGCAGAGTTTCGACGTAGAGAGCAAAAGAAGATTCCCTTTTTAGTTGCCATAAGACCGCTATTTTTAGGTGTAGATCCGAAAATATCTTCCCAAAACCTAGAATACCACTTCTCATGCACAGGTGGGCCCACATGATCGATCCAAAGTGATTTGGGATCGGTCCAAATGTAATTCGTATCGAACCAAATTAGTCCAAACAAGCAAGGATCGAGCATTAGGATGCTCCTTTGAAAATTTCATAGCATTTGGAGTCGTAGAATGAGAGGTATGATCGATCCAAGTTTGTATTTGCGCGTAGGCTGGAAGCTTCATATCCAAAGGTTTCATATAGTCACGTACCCATCGCCTTCGTATCCATCAAACTATTCCCTTTTTCAAATCCATCGGTCACTGTCCTCTTCGTATCGATCCCCGGCTCTTCGTGTTTCCTTTTTCACATCGATCCTTGAGCACCCCGAAAGCACATGCCTTCGAATCCATTAAACCCGCTTTCTTCGTATCCATCAATTTAGGCTATTCATATCCATCGACCAACCTTCCTTCGTATCCAACGTTATCACCTTCGTATCCATCTATGCATTGTTCCCGAGTGCCTCCTTCGTATCGATCTATAAGCGATCGATACGAAATGTCCATTCGAGTTCCTAGAACCATTGCTTCCCCCTTCGTATCGATCCCAGCCTTGATTGATATGAAGTGCATTGATGTACTTTGCCTCTAATCGATACGTATGTATTAACCCGAGCTCCATATCCATGAACCTATTTCCTATCTAAAGTTGATAGATCAATGTAGAAGCCATCGATGAATGATGCATTGAGTTGAAGATCGATCGACCTAAACCCATCATCACCTTGATTGATACGAAGATATCGATCCTAACCCATTTCTCACCAATATTGATCCTTCCATCTATCGAGCATACGAACTCTGATTGACTTGAAATTTGAAGTGTAGCCTCTCCTAGCCTCGTTCATCATTCCTAATCGATCCCGTCTTGATTGGAGCTCGGCCAAATTTTGACGGCATTGGTCATAGCCTTATTTCTAGTCGATCTCCAATCCTGATATCCATCTTCTCCAGCTAATTTATTGACATCTCGGCCTTGGCCAAAAGGAGGGATAACATTTGCTCCCTAAAACATGCCTCGTAGCAAAAAGGCATGTATTGAATACCTTCGAATCCGATGTATGAAGTCCATATTCCATCCATAGCCATACCATCCGATTCATAATCCAATCCATTACCAAGCCATCCTATCCGAGTGCCATAACCATTTCCTTATCCAAATCCATGACTGCTTCGAGTCGATATCCGATTCCGAATCCAATAACCAAATCCTTAGCCAATTTCATATCCATTTGAACCCGACAACCGAGATCTAATCCATCAATATCCAATAACCAATAACCGAATCCAGGACCTCTCCAGGTCGATATCCAAATCCATAACCTCTTCGGGTTCTTGCCAAGCGTAATCCACACTCGACGACCTGTATTAAACAATGCCTAGGTATTCTTGGTTCAGTGTCCTTGAATGCTGAATAATGCCATGGCTTAAGTCTAAGCCGAATTCTGGTCGCTCCGGACCCTTGCCGAGTATAGTACATACTCAACAACCTAAAATAGTAGCTGATAATATAGTGCCTAAGTCCTAGGCCAAATCTTGGTCTCTCTGGACCCTTGCTGAGCACAGTCCATACTCGACGACCTGAATAAGTCGATTCACCATGCTCGGATGAAGCGACTTACCCCTTGCCAGGCATAATCCATACCCAACGACCATTTACCAAAAGACAGATAAAAATCCAATCAAAATCCAATCTGAAACCCAGATTAAATCAGAAAACCAAAAATCCCTACCAAAAATCCAAACTAATATCCAAACTAGAAAACAAGCATCCAAACTAAAGTCCAAACCAGAAAACTAACAAAATCACGTGTTCAAACCAAACTCCGAAACCAAACTAAAAAAAAGCAAATGTCCAAACCAAAAAAGAAAAAGCAGATTTTGCAAACTAAAGCGTCACGGTTTATCATCATCTCAGAGCATGCTTAGGGGCTATCTCTGTCCCCGTACATGAGTAAGTGACTTGGCCGTTTTCCCAGAGTTTGCTACTTATTCCATACCATCCCTATCAGTCGATAACCAATCGTCAATCATTCCTAGGTCTCGTGCCATCGTCGTTTGGGGTAGGTAGTGGCTGCTCCTGTCCCATTGCCGCATTCCAAGTTCTAACATATTGTCGCAATTGACCACTCCTTACATGCTTCTCGATTATATCCTTTAGATGCCTGCAGCTGTTAGTATCATGCCCGCCTAGATCATGAAAGAGATAGTGTCTTTCGGATGCCCTCTCGTGTTTTGAGGGTTCCCTCCTTGCCGGTCTTCAGTAAGGAAGGCAATCCCGAGTCTCAATGAATATCCGCTTCAAAGTTTCATTCAACCCTGTGTAAGTGGAGAATTTTGGCTCTCCCCAACATTTCCTTGCCCTGCTAAAGTTGTCACCCAACTTCCTCTTTCCTTTATCCATATCCTTATCCAAGCTTTCGCCCGATGGTTCTCCATCATCAACCGTGTTTACTTCCTTTAACTTCATCTCCGAACATGCATCCTCCTATCGAAGAAATCTTTCGGCCTCATGAAAGGATTCCCCGAGATCCATTGGTGGATCCCGTATCAATGATATTTTAAAATCTGAGTTATCCCTGACTCCCAACACTGTCGCCATTAGAACCATTGATGGATCTAGCCGATTCACCGATGCAACTGCTGCTTTGAACCGAGTTAAGAAAGCCCTAAGCGATTCCCATGTTCTTTGTTTTACCGAGGTTAGTGTCATCACATTCTTCGGCCTTTTGATATGAACCCAAAACTGCTTTAAGAACCTGTCCACCAATTCCGTCCACGTCCTAATAGATCCATCTTCCAACCGCCTGAACCATATAACAGCTATATCCATCAAGTACAAAGGGAAACACCGAGCCATAACCTCCTTTTATGCCCCCAACACTTCCATATGTCTTGTATATCTCATCAGATGATCGATCGGATCGGCCTTGCCGTTGTATACCTCCAGAGTATGTAGCTTGAACTTCGGTGGATTCCAAGCCATTCTGATATCACGGGTGAATGGACTTTTGTTTACTCCTTCCAGATCTCTATTTGCTAAACCTCCATGCATAGTTTGCCTAATAATCTCAGCTAATCCGGCGTTGTCCATGAAGGGTTGCCCTCGAGTCCTCGAGGGAATTATGATACATACTCTTCATCACGTACTCTTGTGCCTCTGCCAGCATCCTGTTGTGTGGTGTCACCTAGAATTCCTCCATGAATTAGTCCATTGTTTCCAGGTGGTGTGCCCCCGAGCTTGGATCCATCCAGATTAACAGTTGTGTGCTGAATGGGGGTTGCGCCTTGTTGAGCTGCTCTATCCGATTGCCTGTTGAGTCCTTCTGTTCCAGTTTCGTGGATCTGAACTCCAGCAGCTCCAGCTGTTCCTGCCTGTCCAAACTGTCTAACAAGGTTCTGCATCATTTCCTTCTACCTTTTCAAAAATTCTTCCTGCATAGCTCCCATCATCATCTCCATTTCATCTCTGGTGATGAAATCTGAAGTTTGATTTGCTCCTGAGGAAGCCTCCTGACTCCATTCGTGCCGACTCATTTCCACTCTTTGTCCCTTGTTGATTACTTTGTCATGGTCCCTTTTAGATTTGATCCTTTAGCTTTCCAAATCTGAACTCCAAATCCTATAAAGCGGGTGCTAGTCGTTCTTAGTGAAAGCACCAAAGTGTTTGCGCTAAAATTGGACACAAACCCCAGATGTAATGAAAGCACCTGTGTTTATACACAATCCTCAATATCTTAACACAGATCTCATACCCATATAATGCTAAGACTAAAAATGAAGAAATAGCGAAATTAAAATGAAAGAAAGCAAGAAAGAACATAAGGTTTATAGTGGTTCGGCTATCTCTGGCCTATGTCCATTTATAACCAATCCTTTTATTCCTTTTGTAGTGAGATCACAATTACAAGCCTTTTAAATCAGTGAACAAAATAGTAGAGTTTTGACGTAGAGAGCAGAAGAAGTCTCCTTTTTAATGGCCATAGACTTGTAGGTGTAGATCCGAAAATATCTTCTCCAAAACCTGGAATACCACTTCTAATGCGTAGGAGGGCCCACATGATCGATCCAAAGTGATTTGGGACCGGCCCAAGTGTAATTCGTACCGATCCCAAATTAGTCCAAACAAGCAAGGATCGATCATGAACATTCTTTGGTGCATCGGGAAGATCGTGTGAAAATTTCATAGCATTTGTAGTTGTAGAATGAGAGGTATGATCGATTCAAGTTTGTATTTGCGAGTAGGCTGGAAGCTTCGTATCCATGGGTTTCGTACCTCACGTACCCATCGCCTTCGTATCCATCAACCTGTTCCTTTTTTCGTATCGATCGGTCGTTGTCCTCTTCATATCAATCCCCTGCTCTTCGTGTTGCCTTATTCGTATCGATCCTTAAGAACCCCGAAAGCACATACCTTCGTATCCATCAAACCTGCTTTCTTCGTATCCATCAATTTAGGTTGTTCATATCCATCGACCAACTTTCGTTCGTATCCATCATTCATTACCACCTTCGTATCCATCCACGTATTATTCTCGAGTGCCTCCTTCATATCAATCTACAAGCGATCGATACGAAATGTCCATCCGAGTTCCTGGAACTGTTGCTTCCTCTTCGTATCGATCCTAGCCTTGATCGATAAGAAGTGCATTGATGTACTACGCCTCTAATCGATACGTACGTATCAGCCTGAGCTCCATATCCATAAACCTATTTCCTATATAAAGTCGATAGATCAACGCAGAAGCCATCGATGCATGATGCAATGAGTCGAAGACCGATCGACCCGAACCCATCGTCACCTCAATCGATACAAAGATATCGATCCTAACCAATTTCTCACCAATATTTATCCATCCATATCTCGAGCATACGAACTCCGATTGATCTGAAATTTGAAATGTAGCCTCTCCTAGCCTTGTTCACCATTTTCAATCGATCCCGTCTTGATTGGAGCTCGGTCAAATTTTGACGGTATCAATCATAGCCTTGTTTCTAGTCGATCTCCAATTCTAGTACCCATCCTCTCCAGACCAATTTGTTGATATCCCGGCCTTGGCCAAAAGGCGGGGTAACATTATTTTATGGCTCTGGAGATTATTTTTAATTGAAAATCCTTATTGGAAAAAAAATAGAAATTAATTAAATTCATTGTTTATAGGAAATTTTAAATTATAAAACTTATTTAATATTATTAACATTAATATTATTATTTCAATTGTTAGAGAATAACTTTAAAAATGTATGATTATTTTTAGAATGAGTTTTCAAATGATTTGGAAATGAATTGCAATTTAGAGATTTCCTAGTAATTAAATAATAGATCTGCAACTATTTGTTTTGAAATAGGAAATGGATTTTGAAGAAAAAATGAGAATTTTATAAACTAATTTATTTTCGATCGAGAACTTATATGTGAAATTATTTTGAAGATTTTGAGGAAAAGTGGGTTTTAAAATCCCTTTCGAATCAATAAATAATAAGCTCGTACATTTTGATTGTATGTAACGAGGAGTAAGAACAAACAGAGTTATAGTACCGTCCGGTATGGGATATCAAGTAATATCTTTTTGGTTATTCTTTGGACTTGTTATATGGAATAATTGCGTGATGATGAGTGTAATTAATGAGCATTGAGTAAACGGGCGAGTAACACCAGATGGCATGGGACGCCTGAGTTGATATTTGTTCAATTACTTTTTGTAAGTAGATTTCACTTATATTCTGGAGATGGGCTAAGAAATTGTGATATCATCTAGAGGTGACTCCTTAGAACTTAGTAATTAAGAGATATATCGCTCTCCAAAGGCTACAAGCTGAAGATATTTTGAGATTTATATATTTATCCTCTTAGAAGTAACTAGCCAAGTGATAATACTATATACTCTTAAGGGCTAGTAGTCGAAGATTTTTTATGTTAATATGATCACATCAGTACCCATATAGTCAAGAGTGGTAGTTGTCACTCTCATCAGGACTTTTAAAGTCGAGAGTACTATGTATCACTCTCATTAGGAATTATATAGTCAAGAGTATTTATAAGGAATCTACGTCATAGCGTTCATGGCAATATAGAGAGCATGCGAAGTAGACCAACCAGATAGGCTAGTTATCTATCCTAGTAGGCCTGATTGTGGGGTCATGCCCTAGATCCGTGACGTCACGTTGTTGATTTTGTAGGCTGAAAGTATTACTCTCACTAGAGCCATTGCCCCGACGTCACTTAATGCCCAAAAGTCTGTTACCAAGGGCAAGTAGGAATTGTGGCCAATGCTCAGTGTAGTCCAACAGCATGTTTATAACATGCGATGGATATGAGTGCCACGATTCTAGGAGTAACCTAAAGACTGTAGGAAACGGGATGCAATCATTAGCGTTTTCCGGAGTTGACCTGTAGTACATCAGTCTCCCATCTGGATGACTTAGGTAGATCCACTGTATTATTATCACCTCATTAGAGACGATGATCATTGACATTAGAGACTGGCTGCGTGTTAGTCTGTCGTTTGAGATACCCTAACCCGAGATAGCTGCATGTTGTTTATTTATAACATTATAGATATACTGTGAGCTTATCGGCCATTCTATTATAAGAATATATGGCTGGGAGATATCCTTTTTATCTGATTTGTTGTTTCTATCTCTTGGGACTATTCAGTCGAGAATTTCTCCTCTTTAAGGACCGAGGGTCGAGATATATGGATTGTTGTGATTCCCACTTGTTTAAATGTATTTCATGGGTGATATTTGAGATGTGTGGCATGGTATACTATGATGATATTATGATGGATGTTACGTTGTGTTGAACTTGTGATTTTCATTCTTACTACCATGCTTGCTGTTATGTACCCACATTGGATTCAGATATAGTCTGACTCATTTATTATTTATATAATACTCGGGCCAGTCTGAGATATTTTAAGTTCAGAGGCGAGCAAGTTGACCAGTTTATGGATGTTGGGCATAGATGTGGAATAAAGTATCTGTATATGATTTTTACCCTGTTTTTAAATATGTTTGTGTATGGATGAGGTGTATGTATATATTGGATTTATACATACATTGTATGATTTTTATGATAGTGGCATTTCACTATTTTTCTGTAAACCCACTTCGACTCATGTATATCTATTATTATATATTATCGCTGCATTAATGACTCTATGTTTTCTATGATCTATTTTATATTGTGCATTGTTCTATCTTAGAGTCGCACGTGTTTATTGCTTTGTGTCGATACCGTCTATGTATGTTTGGGTTGTATATGATTTTTAAAATACATAGCAGTGTTAGCCCAAGGGAATATTCATGTGTGTAAGACCAGTATCGGCTTATTCTTCGTATTCTAATAGTATTACTTAGTAATACTCTTGGATAGCATGAGTATAGAGGTAAGGTGTTACAGTTGTATCAGAGCAGGTTTAGAACAATACATTATATACAAGAGATACAAGTCAAGACCTTAGATGAGACTTAGAGTCCCTATCCCTATGGTGTGTGGTAGGTTATTATTTGTACTCAAGTGATAGTAGAAGTATACGATGATTACCAGGGTAATCATCTAGGGACGTACTTATGGTTTCCTAAATTAGTATTACTTCAACCTTTCTTCTGGATGTAAGTCTCTATATGAGATGTAGAGAATTTGTTGAAGTTGTGAAGGTAGAAGTTGTTAGTCAACGAGTACTATCGGCATTAATGATAATGAATAAACCTCTGTGTGGCTTGTATATGAATGAAGCGATCAAGTAGTGATTAGAGTTGCGCAGCGGAAAAATGATAACCTTCCGCTAAGGGCGTTAGCTTGTTTATTTGAAAATGTGTGTATTGTTGTATTGATGCTTGTTTGATTTTATAGATGATGTTAAAGATTGCTCAGGTTTAAAGTTCAAACATCTTCAAAAAAAGTTTATTATCGAATTTTGAATTGTTCCTGGAAATGTGTTTGGTATATATAAAAGAGTTTAGAAAATTTGCATTTTGAAAGTGTTGTACAAATATGACCACAATTTTTGATTTTTTTGGTCCAAATTTGATGAATCCTTTCCATTTGAAGGATATTTTAATATAAAAACTTTCATGTTCATAACTTTTTAAAATTTATCACTTTTTAAATTTTGAAATTTAGTAGTGTTTAAATATTTTTGAAAGTGGGATGAAAATCTGGCCTGTGTTTGTAATTTTTAAAATTTGACCCTGTGTTCATTTAGCCATAATTGTTAAATGGTTTATCCGATTTCAATGACTTTACATTCCAGAATGGATAAAGCATAAGCAACAACTTTCATATTGAGTATTTTGCAAAATTTTGATGTTTACAAGGCCAAAAACGTGTACTTCTAAAGTGGGCCTGTGTATCGGTCGAAAAATCTAAGCTGAAGCATGTTGTTCTTTTAATCATAACTCTTAAATGGCTTATCCAATTTTGACGGTTCATCGCTTGTTGAAAAGCTATGAAAAAATGGAACAACTTTCACTTATAAAGTTTTGCAAAATTTTGTTGTTTTCTAGGCTAAAAACGCAAATTTACTAAGCGGACCTGCATTTCAATTCCATTTCAGAATTTGACACTTTTGGTAAAAATGCCATAACTTGAGTTGAAATCCACACTTTTGTGATTTAAGATTTGTTATGGAAAGCTAATGAATAATGTTACTACTTTACTTTTGAAAGTATAGCCAACTTGTATGTTTTTCCACTTTAAAGTTGAGCGGAAGTCACCTAAAGGAAAATGGAATATTATTTGTTTATAACATTAGTGTAAAGTTGTCATATGCTTATCTAAGAACTCATATATGATGTTTGAGTTAAGACCAGAAGTTGGCATGTATTGATCTGCAGTGCATAGCTCACTTTTGCTTGCTTTAAAATAAGGAAACTTGCTTAAATGCTAATTAAAAGGTACGTTTTTACGATATATTGGTATATATGTGATATATATTGTTTCCCCATGTTTCGGAATGCTCTGTTGATTGGGATGTATACTTATATCGTGTTACGTTGTTTATTTCTAACACTCTCCGTATAAGTGAGATTTGTCGATTTTTTTTTTGAAAATTCAACAATTGGAAAACATTTTGCAAATTACTATATGCGAAAAATAGAAAGTTGTTGAATGAATTTATAGCATACGATTTAGAAGTTTATGAAAGAGCCACACTGAGGATTGAAAAGATTAGGTTTGATAGAAATTTGTAGAATATGAAGGAAGTTCAGGGTTTGAGTTGTACATGACATTTTCCCCGTGAAAATTTACATGGATGCAATTTTCTTAAGGGGAGAAGTCTGTTACAATCCTACTTTCTTCGTCTTATAATTAAAGAAATTAATTAAAATAAAATGTTTAAATTCGACTTTGATAATTATTATTTAGAAAATATTTCTTATTTATTCAAAGTTTATAATAAAAGATTTTTATTTTAATAAATTGAATTAAATTTATAAATCATTTCAAATAATATATTGAAAGTGACTAATTATTTAATACAAAAATGTTTTTGTAAGTGTATAAAATTGTTTGTGATTAAAATAGTGAAAAATTAATAAGTTGACATCGAACTGAATGAAATTGGACGGTTATCGAAATATATTCAGTATAATGAAATGTAAATTAATTTAAATCAAATTGAAGTTTATCTGCAATTAAATTAAAAGAATTCAAGAAAAGAAATGAAACAGATTAAAACTAGAATGAATTTGAACTTAAGACCCAGAGCTCAATAAAACCCATTTTTTCCTTTCCCATCCTTGTTTCTAGAATACCCTCCCTACATCTTCTCTTGCAAGCCAATCCCCTGCCAAATTTCCATTTCAGCCCGATTCTAGTGCTTTCCCTAATTCTCAATTCCAAAAAATCGAACGAATATATATAAAATAAAATAAAAACCGTGCGGTCGCGTGTATGGACGCCGCGACTTAGTGCCCGAGCATCGGAGTAATGAACACGTCGTCGGGACGAGCACGGATCTACGCTTAAGAGCGATAGTTGGGGCGAACGGCGACCTGCAGGGCAGCTCAAGCACGTAAATGATGGCATCATCAAGTCAGGCATGATTTTAGGTGTGGGATTTTATGCGTGCGCATGTTGGGAGAAGAAGCAAGAAGATGCTTTGGGCGACTGCATGCGTGGCTGCTGGTTGTGCGTGCGATGCAGAGGAAGACAATGTTGCTGGTTGCGATGAAGGCGTCAGTCAGCGATGTAGTCATCGTTTTGGGATTCTGGCATCATTTGGTGAGTTATTCTTGTAACTTACAACTATGTACTAGTCTCTATTTTTTATAGTTTTGATTGATTGCTCGTTAATGGATTTTCAACTGATAAGGATTTAATTGGGTGAAATTGGATGCTTGGTTGTTTAGGTTGATATACTCATTTCCTTGTGTATTGGTTTAGTGAAATATTGGTTGATACAAGTTAAATTGATTGAGATTGATTGTTTAGTATGTTTTTTAGGGATTGATTGTTATTTGGATAGTTGATTAATCAAATCGTGTCACATATTTTAATCGATTGCGATTGTGATGAGATCACATTTGTAAATTGATCAAAAGGAAATTAATTGAATAAAATGGAAGGCTTTGAGAAGTAAAATATTTTCGAAAATAAATAGCGAATTTTGGAATGAATTTTATTTAGATTTGGGAATATTATTAGTATGGAAAATTATTTAAGTGAACTGTTTTGAGTATTGTATGAATATAAATTATTTGGAGAGTGATGACTTGAGGTGTAACAACCCAAAATTCTCCCCGTAATAATTAATTGGTTAATTAACTGAATAATAAAATAACTTTGTGAAATTATTAGAATTGAGCCACGGGAGTTGCACCATTGTATCCATGGTAATTTTCTAGTTAATTTCCATATATAGAACGTCAAAATCCGAGTTAATATGAGCAAAGAACGTAATAATCAAAGAAATGGAATATATATATATATATATATATATATATATATATATATATATATAATACAGGTCGACCGGCCAGTCGACCTGGACAAGGGGGCGGTCGACCGCCCGATTAATCCGCCTTGCCTTTTGGCAAGCGAACGTACGTTCGTTCGTTCGAACGATTTAGCAAGATTGAACACGTATTTTGCATCGTTAAACTAATCTGGTCCTTCAATTCATGCATTCGATGGCCCCTATTCAGCTTATGACGTGATTGCATCCTATTCAATCCCCAAATCCAACATTTTGAGTCCACTTCTACCCCTATAAATAGACTCCTAGACCTAACATTTTTTCTCATTCTAGGTTTTCTCCAATTGGGTTCACCTCTCTAGGAAGGACCCTAAACAGAATAATTTTTCCAAGGAGAAAATCATTATGAATTAAATTATTTTACAACTCCAAATAGATTCAGGAATACCAAAGGAAGAGCTTAGGACCGAAGGTGTGTGATTGTAATTATTTTAATATTTCTTTAAGTAATTTAAAATAATAGGGTTTCCAATAGTTGTAATTTTTCTACGATTTTGGAATAGGCTTTTTATCAGTTTTAGATCTATTTTCCAGTCTATTCTTTTTTAGCTATTCTTTTTTAGTTAATTATAATTACGGTTAAGCATAGTTTTTATTTATTTATTTATAATTTATTTACAGCATCTAAGTTTATTTACTGTTATTTATTTCTTATTTACGTCTTTTTATACGTTTTGGATTTTATGCAAGCGTCTACTCTCTTCTTCCTCTCTTTCTTCGCGTATGAATTAGAATAAATTAAAATGCGTATATGGATTATATAAGTGAGAATACTGAATGAAGAAAATAAGATGTAAATTATAAAGGCTGTAATAAATAACGTAATTGGACTGTAATATAAATGGAATTGGACTATAATATAAATGGAAGTGGACTGAAATTGTACCTAATTATGATTAGAATTGGACTAATTAATTAGCATAGTTATAACTTAGAATTATAACTAAAAAGAGTAAAAGATGAAAGAAGCTTATTTCACACTTAGACCTTGGGTTAAGTAAAAAGCATGATTATAACATAGGTTATAATAAAAAAGAATAGAATGAGGCTTATTTTAAGACTTAGGATAAATTAATAAGCGTAGGAAGTAGAGATGATGATGAAAGCTTATTTAAATAATTTATCTAAGTTAATAATCAAGATTGTAAGTAAGACCTGTACCAAATAGCATTCTCCTATATTTTTTTATGGACATGGTGTTTCACATAACCCTAAAGTGAGACAGGGGCACACTTATATGCTAATAGTGGTAGTAACTAGTCAATAAGTAGATGTTCAAATCACGGGAGATTTGGACAAGAGGCACTATTAAATATTGTTTGGATGAAGGGCAAAATTCTATGTAGGGAGCTGTATGTGCCTTCTAGTCCACGGTAAATTAATGTCTTCTGTATAGGAGCTATATATGTCGTCTACTCCACAGTAACATTCTGTGTAGGGAGTTTTATAGCATCTAGTCCACAGTAAATTAACGTCTTTTGTGTAGGGAGCTATATATGTCGTCTGGTCCATAGTAACATTCTGTGTAGGGAGTTATATAGCATCTAGTCCGGTAAATTAACGTCGTCTGTGTATGGAACTATATATGTCGTCTAGTCCACAATGAGTGCAATGTGTATCTTTCGTAGTTACCATTAGCATTTTGTATAGGGAGTTATATAGCATCTAGTCCACAGAAAGGTACTATAGAGTAGCAGACCGATCAAAAGGGTAGCATTAGGGTTACAGCCTAATTACAAGATTAGGGATTCAGCCTAATCAAAGCAGCAATCAAGGACAAGTGCAGACAATCAAAGTTAACATATCTTATAAATTGAGCGATATCCACTCGTACTTATTTCCAGTTTATCCCTTTCTTATTTCCTTTGTTTTCCTTATTTATGCTAGAACTGTTGTAAAATCTATGATTTTACCTTGCTTGAAGACTCTAGTAATTACTATCATTCACCAGACTTTTTGTCTGACCCACTCCTCTACTCCCTCCATAGGCAATCAAGGGAGAGGACAGTAGATGTGCGGTTGATTGGAGATTTTCTTGGAGGAGTTTTCTATCATGTATTTCTTTTATTTCAAGTTTAGTTCTTTTTGTTTACTGGTTTACTATGAGGGATATTATGTACTCTAATTTTGAGACTATGAATTTGTATTTCATAAGATATGATGGGTTTTGAGATATGGATGCTGTATTTGGTATTTGACTTATTTATGAAGCAATTATGAAAGTTTTATTTTAAACAAGTTATTATTTTAGTTTCCGCTATTCTGTTTTTTTTACCTATTTTTGTCTTGTGAATCTTAGTCTCTGTTAGCTTTATTTATACCTAAAACGCATCACGTCTTTTAATGTGTCATTTTGGGTATATTAAGGGGTCTGGGATGTTTCACATAGTATCAGAGTCTAAGGTTACAGGATTCCTAAAAAAATATTTTAAAAATAAAGTATTTACCGAAATAACTTGGTCTAAAAATTACTTTCCTGAAAAGAACTCTTAGAAATGTTTTTAAGAATAAAAGAATTTTTATAAAAATTCCTTCATAAGTCCAGTTCAGTCTCCCTTTGACTCTTTCCTAAACTATCTTTTTCTTTTCGTAGAATGGTTGATGCTCCGAACCTTCCTAAGGGCATTCTAGTATCTGCCAGGTTTCGTAGGTATTTACAAGCCACGATTCCAGAGGTGCATGGGCCAGCATCCAATCCTGCACCAACGGGTGAGAACCCCATCAACCCACCTACCGCCATCAATTTCTCTAAGCTTTTAAAGGAGTTTGCGAGTTTGGGCGGAAAGACTTTTTCTGGCAGTGAGACTTTTGTGGAGGCGAGAGCTTGGCATAGGAACGCCAAGGGGTATTTGGCTTATTAGGATTGGAGGACCAGCAGTGGGTTTAGGTAGCATTTTAGCAGCTGAAAGAGGAGGCTTCGTATTGATGGGAGGTCATAGAGTTAGAAGGTAGGGAGGTGACTTGGAATTGATTCCGGAGTGGTTTGATAGGAAGTTTTTGTCTTAAGTAGAGAGGAGTGTTCAGTTAGAGAGGTTTATTAATTTGAAGCAAGTAAGTTTGTCGATGAAGGAGTACATCAATTAATTTAATGAATTGTCTCAATTCGGAATGGAGTTGGTGAATATGCCGCACAAGAAAGCTATGAAGTTTGCAAAGGGATTGAATCAGCCCCTTCAGGGATTGTTGTTGACTCATGTATCGATGGGAGCTACTTATGAGTCTTTGGTAGAGATGGCACTTATGTTTGATCACTACTACAAAACAGGCCATTTGCATCGCCTCATTTGAATCGGTTGAAGTAAAAACTGATGCAAATAGAACTATTTGCATCGGTTCTGTCTTAATAACTGATGCAATTGGTACGTAGAAAGCAATAGGTAATAAAAAATCAAATTTGCATCAGTTGTCACCAACAACCGATGCGAATACGTCGATGCAAATAGTTGTAGTTGCATCGGTTTTAAGGTCAACCGATGCAACTAAATTAATTTGCATGCTTTTCGATAATTACCGCCATCCCAATTTTTTCTCCCGCCACCTATTTTCCATTCGTTTCCCGTAGTTCGCCTGCTTCCCAAAAAAAAACACAAAAACCCTAGACTTATCCCGAGCTATGAATAAACCTCTTGAGGCCAAACCAAAACCTTCTTTCTTCCATTTTTGCAGTCGTTTCTTCGAAATCATCTGCTTTCAGCTAAGTTTTCCCTCTTTTCTCTCCATTTTTTCTTATTATTCCTTTATTTTTATCATTTATTTGGATTTTTGTATACTGTTATTGCCTGATTTGGAGCTGTCAATCAATTGCAACTCAGTTTTATTTCAAAATCCGATCTTACATCCATTAGAATCCTGATTTCTTCACAAAATTAAGACAAGACCACAAATCCAATGAATTGAATGTTCGTAATATGAACATCATAGATTTAACTTTCTGCTTTCTCCACTCTTTCTCCGTTGTGTACCTCTACTGGTTTTACCTCTTTTCATGAATTGATCCTCCTTGATTTCAGTAGAAGTTTATATTTTGATTAATACCCATCTCGTAAAACAAAAGCCCAAATCTGCAAAAATCGATATAATGGCTTCTTTGCCTGCCGGCCAAACATCAAGCTCTGAAGAAGACCCAAAAAAGAGAAAGAGAATGGTCTCAAACAACTCATAGATCTAGAATGAGAAAGCAGCAGCATTTAGATGATTTGATTAAACAAGTTGCTCAGCTCAAGGACGAAAACGCTAAAATTGCTATGCAAATCAATGTTTGCACGGAGCAGTATTTGAAAGTGGATGGGCAAAACACGATTTTGAAGGCACAGATTGATGAATTGACTGGAAGGCTTAGATCTTTGGTTTCCGTTCTTCAGTTCATTGAAGAATTCAGTGGGATGAAATGGATATTCCTGAAATTCCTGAACCGATGGTAGAGCCGTGGCAGTTTTCTTTCCCGAATCAACCCATCATTGCTTCTGCACGTATGTTTGAATTTTGATTTAAGCTTATTGCTAGATTCTTGTAGGAATTTGAGTATTTAGCTTTGATGTTTGCGTCTTTAGTTGTATTGTCATGTTGATTTGCATTACATGTTGCATTTGGTATGAACTTGTTCCCCTATATAATATATTGTATGTTTTAAACCCTTTTTAGATATGTATTTCCAGCGTATCAGGTTGATTCTGTAGTTCTATCACATGATTATATGAGAATTTCTGCTGTTGTTCGAATTGCATAATCAGTTGTTTGTATTGGCACGGGCTGTATAAATTTGAATTTATCATGCATGATACGTTGTATGATGTAAATGTTAAGCCTGCTAAAGTTTAAGCTGTATTACAATACACATCTTTTCAGCTATTCATACAAATTGATTATGTATCACTCTATTGTCTACATAGACCCATTTTACACCAATCAACCCATTTGAAAGTATCATTGTACTCTTTTCAACAAAAAGAACTGTTGGCACACCATTGTTCAGGTAGCACGCTGGGCGTCTGCTCATCTTTGTAATCCTTCATCTACCCAAACTCGCAAGACATCGTATTGAACTAGAAAATTTTGTTTCAATTTTTAGTAACATTCGTTGATTATCTATTCCTTGTAATAAAGAAATGGTGGAATAATCCGATATTTGGTATGCAGTTCTTTGAGGTGCGTTGGGTGTCACAAGACGTACTTATGGAGTGACAGTCAATAAAGCATTTGTTCACGAACCTTTTGATTAAGTTGTAAAGCTATATATGTATAGCTAATTTAGCTTTCAATTTTGGGAATCATATTCGAGAAATTATCTATCTGTTGATTCTGGCTCTGGTAGAAAATATTTGAAATCATGTTATATATTTATTATAGTACTATAGAATCTGAATATTCAGCTTGGAATGTTGAGTTTTTAAAGGCAAAGACTATTATAAGACTCAATAGAGAGGCTAATATTGAATGTGTTGCTGATATGATGGAAAGTGATTTAATTCTTGTAGGTGCAACGGCTGTTGAAGACAAATACAGAAAGGATTGTGTCTGCCGTTTACACATTTATTTTCAGCCATTAGCAATTTTATTTTATTGAAAATCAAATATTATTATTTGTGGGTGCCTCAATGCATAGATAAATTAGCTCAAGCCGGTCTTAAGATATGGGTTTTAACAGGCGATAAAATGGAAACTACGATCAATATAGGGTAAACTTATTTTGAATCCATATGCATGTGTATCATATTGCTATAGTTGTGGAACTTGTTTTACTAATACAAGTTTTTATAAAAAGTTTGCATGTAGCTTACTTAGACAAGGCATATTTTATCTCAGAGCTCAATTATCTGTCGGTTAATTATCCCTTATCTCAAATTGAATTGCTTCGCTTCGACAGTGTTCGGTGAGAAATAAAGTCAATGTGCATGTTACCTCATAGTTCTTCTGTAAGTTTTTATTATTAATTTGTTTTAGTATATTATATTTCTTCCAGAATATTTGAGTTCAGAACATGATTGTTATTTAGGTAAGATGAAATTGTAGGATCCATACTGTGTGATCCTTTTTTTAGCAATGTACAAATTAATGAGGTCTGACATTTCACCTTGGGATATAGTCTGGACAAAAATTTTATAATCCTTATTTAAATATTTTCATGCATTTTTTCCCCAGTTTTTCTCCCTTTTTATCCTCTTTGAGTATTATATGAAAATTTATGGAACTTTTAGTATGATATATGTTATCTAAGACTCATAATACAGCTATATACTACCACCTAACTATTTAGAATAATAATAATAATTGGCAAATAAGAGAAAGTGTCATGTACATTAACAAGGTTAATAAGTTTGTTAGATGTGAAAAGATTGATCAAACACAGTGCAAATAAGAGAAAGTGTCATGTACATTAACAATAATAATTCTTTTATATAGTATTAACTCTTTTAGTTATCATTGAAAATTCTCGCAAATGGGAGGACTTAGTGCTCAAAGAAAATTTCCTAATGAAGTGCTTTGTACTTTTGAATTCTAATGATAGCAGACCTATAGTTACGGAGATTTGCATGTATGGATAACCTACTTTACTCCAGAACCGTGAATCAATGATGTTATCATTCATCTTACTTACCATGCATGCTAGAGTTAATTGCTAGATCAATTTACAACATTGCTCAAAGAAATGTGGTGAAAATAAATATCAAATTCAATGGAGTTGGATGTTGGATTTTAGTCAATTTTTTATGTTCATTTGTTTGTTGTATTTAAATTTACATACCATTAATTTGGTCAAAGTTCAATGTTATGTTGGGAATTTGTGTCCACTTTAATTATTTTTGCTATACCATGTGAATCTCCAATGGTTGTCTTTTTTTTTTTGCACAAATACATTTGGTTAATGTCTCTTTTATGTTTGAATAGTTTTTAACTGCAAATTTTTAGTGCTCTTACAATCCAAGCTACGACTATTAGCGTCAACCATCATTACACCCTAATCTCATTTTGTATTTATTTTCTAGCAGACCGCATACATTAATGTTATGTTATGCTCGTTTGTAAGACCAGTGAATTACTGCAGTGATCAAGGTGACGATTGAACGTTTGAAGCTTTGAACTGGTGATGTGAAGTATGCGGTATAGGGTTAAATGCAGCAGCTTGGTTTTCAGTGCAGTAGGACCAGAGAATGCACAGTCTTTCGATGTTGTTTTGGCTGAGATGGTTAAGATAGGTACTGTTGCAAGGGGATGGACAGAGAGATGTAGCAGTGTGAAAGTTGTGGTCGTTGACAGGTTAGTGAATGTGTGTTATGAAGCAAGTATATTTTTTTTTGGAAATGAATGGTATTGTTTTGTGTTGAGATAGAGGAGATTCAAGATGGAAGTGGAAAGGCGGTATGTAATGTGTATTGATGGTGAAATGATTTGCAGTTTTGAAATGGGGATGTGCATGACAGTTTTGTAGATGAATGGTAAGGAGTGTTGATGGATGGACTGTTGTTGTCACAATTTTGAACAGTTGCAAGTTGAAGCTTCAGGTGGGGGTATTCATATGTGACAGTGGCTGGTAACAGGCAGTGAAGAATGATGTAGCAGTGGTGGTTGAAGTGTTTTGTGATAGGGATGATATGAAGTGGTGAGGAAATGGGTGACAGAGGGACTGTGCAGTGGGAATTTGGTTGTAGGCAGTGCACAAGTGGTTAAGCAACTGTCACAGTTACAAGTAATTGTATTTATTAAATCTAAGAGTGCAGTATTTATTAAATCTGATTATGTATTAACCCGTGCACTTATGCTATTTATTAAATCTGATTATGTATTTGCCATCGAATTTAATTTTGAATGATTGTAATATTGCATGCAATAATTGTTTGTTATAATCAATAATATATATATATATATATATATATATATATATATATATAGTCTATTTGAGTACTGTAATAATGGTTTCTGAGAATGACTTTTTTGCATCAGGTATAAATAACTGATGCAATAGAGGGATTAGTTTGCATCGGTTGTTATAAAAAACGATGCAATACAGGGATTAGTTTGCATCGGTTTTCAACAACAACCAATGCAACAAGTTCCTTTGTTGCATCAGTTTTCATTACAACCGATGCAACATGGGGCTAAGTCCAAGCAACCAATCATGATATTTTGCATCAGTTGTTAGTAACAACCGATGCAAAAAGGACCTTTTTGCATCGGTTTCAGAACTGATGCAAAGTGTTAAGCCTGTTGCATCGGTTGCATATGTATCGGTTGTTGAACTGATGCAAAAGGGGGGGTAAACAACCGATGCAAATGACCTATTTTGTAGTAGTGGATGCAGTCAAGGACGCAGAGTCGAAGGAAGTTGTTAAGTCGGAAGGTCCAAAGAAGAAATGGTGGAGAGACAACAAAGAGAAGAAAAAAGGCGATGGCCCTCAGAAGCAGATTAAGAAAGGATTGAGGTGCAATAGCTATGGAATTATGGGACATATCGCCAAGAATTGCAAAAGGGAAAAGATGAAGGGTAAGTGCTATGTATGCGAGCAGCCCAGTCATATGAGTAGGAGTTGTCCTCAGAGAGCTGGTCAGGGAGCGAGTGCGCCAATTGCACGGATTTAGGCAGTGTTCTGGATAGACGTAGGAAATTCACAATTGAAGGTTTGATTTCTATATCTAATTTTCCCATTCGGACTTTATTCGTTTATGGAGCATCACAGTCTTTTATTTTTAGTTCTCTTATGGATTGTTCGCACCTAGACATTTCTTTAGTGGCAGACCCCATTGTTGTTTCAAACCCTATAGGTGGATCGGCACACTTGTTTATGGTTTGTAAGGGTTTGAAAATTTATATCCTAGGCGTAGAATTTGACCGTGACGCCTTTGTTTTGAGATTCTTGGAGTATGAGATGATCTTGGGTATGGATTGGTTATCCATATATAGAGCTATTTTAGACTGCGAGTGGAAAGTCATTAGATTAGAGACTTGCAGTGGTAGGACTCTCGAGGTTTCTTGCGACCCGCAGGGGTCAGTCATGTTGAGCTTTCTCTATTCGCTCGATTCATCTTCATCAGAGTTGCATCGGTTCCCGTTAGAGATTTTGTAGATGTCTTTGAGGAGGTTAAGGGACTACCCTCTAAGAGAGAGATTGACTTTAGGATTTATTTGACCGAGAATGCTAAGCCAGTGGCTTTACCTGTGAGGCACAGGGTACCTAACGGGAGGAAAGAGTTGAGAAAACAAGTCATTGAGCTTTTGGAGAAGGGTTTTATAAGAAGGAGCATATCGGAATGGGGAGCACCAGTCGTATTTGCTACTAAGGCGGATGGTTCTCTTCGACCTTGCGTTGATTATAGAGAAGTAAATAAGCTCACTAAGAAGAACCTATATCCACTCCATAGGATTGATGATTTTTTTGACCAGTTAGTTGGCTCTTCGGTTTTCTCTTAGCTTGATTTAGCCACGGGATTCCATCAGCTTAGGGTCGCCGACGATAGCATAGATAAGACTGCGTTTAGGACTCCAAACAAACTTTATAAGTGGTTGATTATGCCTTTTGGCCTAACCAATGCCCCAGCCAACTTTTTTGACTTGATGAGCCGCGTCTTTAGGGATGTCCTAAATAAGTTTGTGGTGGTATTCGTGGATGATATCTTGGTATTTTCCAAGAATAAGGAGGAGCATGCTGTTCATTTGGAAGAAGTTCTTCGCACACTTCGTGGTCATCATTTGAGAGTTAAGTTCTCGAAGTGTCATTTTTGGAGAGAGGAAGTACGTTTCTTGGGGCATATAGTTTTGAAGGAAGGTTTGGCTGTGGATCCCGCCAAGGTTATTGCAGTGCAAGATTGGAAGGCCCCCAAGAACGTCGCCGAGGTTAGGAGCTTCCTAGGATTGGCTGGCTACTAAAGGAAATTCATTAGGGACTTTTCCAAGATTTCGGCACCACTCACATCTTATTAAGAAGAATAAAGCTTTCATGTAGGACGTGGATTGTGAGGTTCCTTCACAAAGCTTAAGAAAGCCCTTACTAGTGTACCAGTGTTAGTTTTACCTGATGGAGCTAAGCCTTTCACTATATACACTAATGCATGCAGGACGGGTCTAGGAGCAGTGTTGATATAAGAAGGGAGGGTAATGTGTTATGGTAGTAGGCAGTTGGGGACGCATGAGATGAACTACCCTACCCATGATTTGGAGTTGGCTGCCATAGGTTTTGCACTCAAGTCTTGGAGGCACTATTTTCTCGAAGAAAGGTTTGAGCTTTTCATAGACCATAAGTTCTTGAAATACCTATTCTCGTAGAAGGACTTGAACTTGAGGGAGTTTTTAGCCTCATATGATTTTGAGATTGCCTATACCCCTAACAAGGGTAATGTGATCGTTAATGCATTGAGTGGAAGGAAAGCTACCTTAGTCCTATATTCGTAGAGCGGAGAGAGTTGATTTCTACCTTTGATTTTAAGCCCTTTACGGACATTACCCCTGGATTGTTGGCGACATTAGAGGTGAAGCCAACCCTTGTGGATCAGATTGGCTCGAGGCAGCAGGAGAATTCGAAGCTCATGGACATTATGGATAGGACTAGTCGAGGAGAGGTCTCTAGACATCTCCAACGCTATTCCATTAATAACAGAGGGCGACTTAAGAGAGATGGAAGACTTTGTGTTCCCCGCACTAGTGATTTGTTGAGAGCGGTTTTGGAGGAGGCACACCAATCCCATATGACTATTCATCCGGTTGGTGACAAAATGTATCGAGATACGAAGAGGATGTTCTATTAGGGTGGCATGAAGAAGGACGTGGTAGAATTCGTAGCTAAGTGTCCCACATGCCAAAGGGTAAAAGCATAACAACAGAAGCCAGGTGGATTACTTCAGCCCTTAGATGTGCCAGAGTGGAAGTGGGATAGTATTTCTGTGGATTTCATTAATGGTCTGCCCCGTTCTAGGAAGAGGAATACTAGCATTTGGGTGATTGTTGATAGATTGACCAAGAGCGCTCACTTCATCCCAGTTAAGAGTAAGCGTATGGCTTCATATTTGGCATCCTTGTATATTCGAGAGATAGTCCGTCTACATGGTGTTCCTTCTAGCGTTGTTAGTTATAGAGATCCCATTTTCACTAGAGATTTTTGGAGAAGCTTATAGGAGGCGCTAGGGATGCAGCTTAGGTTGAGTACGACCTATCACCCCTAGACGGTTGGCCAAACAAAGAGGGTCAATAGGGTGGTTGAGGATTTGTTATGGATGTGCATTTTGAACTTTGGAGGTACTTGGGAGGAGCACCTTCCATTGGTTGAGTTTGCCTACAACAATAGTTATCAAGCAAGCATACGGATGGCACCGTTTGAGGCTTTATATGGGAGACCTTGCAAGTCCCCATCATATTGGGTTGAGTATACAGAGAAATTATTACTTGGGCCTGATATGGTTAGAGAGACATCTAAGAGGGTGGCTTTGATTCGGTGGAGGATGAAGATAGCTCAAGATATGCAGAAGTCTTATATGGATAAGCAAAGGAGAGAGAGTTTGAGGTCGAAGACTTAGTTTTTATCAAAGTATCCCCACTTAGGGAGGTGGTAAGGTTCGGATCAAATGGAAAGTTAGTCCCTAGATTTGTTGGACCATTTCCTATCGTAGGGAGAGTTGGAAAGATGGCTTACCGAGTAAGACTACTTGATAGGCTTGCAGGAGTGCATGACATTTTCCATGTTTCGCACTTGCAAAAGTGCTTACATGACTCGGCGGAGGTTGTAGAACCTAGTCAGTTAGAGGAGGTGGAGGTAGAAGAAGCTTTTGTTCGGTGTATCCCCATGAAGATTATTGGAAGAGATATCAAGCGACTAAGGAATAAGGAGGTTCCACTAGTGAAGGTGCAATGGGGAGATGATGTTGTAGACGCCACTTGGGAAGTAGAAGAGAAGATTCGTACTTCCTATCCTCATCTTTTCGATGGTAAATTTTTAGAATTTCATATTTCCATCTTTAGTTTTGAATAGGTTCTTTCCTTTATTATCCTTTAGGAGGGTAGAACTTAGGATTTAACCTATGGATGGTAAGATTTGATGTAAACATGTTATTAGAACATGTTATGAATGATGTATGCTAGCGGTTGCAAGTGTTTGGTAGTGGATGCTAATGGACGCATATAGGTAAACTAGGCACTATTATTCTTTAGGGATCGGCCTGACTAAGACAGCAAAGCATATGCATATGGACATGTGTGCGTTTTATTCTATTTTTCATGGTTGCTATAAATGGATGATTATCACATGATTGTTGCATTTGGATGATTTTTGTAGCACGCATATAGAATTATCAGTTATCATTAGAAAATTTTCGCATTCATTTGGGTACATGGCATGGACCTGATTGCATAAAAGGAGGTCAACTGAATCAGTGGACCAACTAATCTTTTGCATTAGTTAGGGGCATTTACACTACACTAATTGCATAAGTATCATAAATTGCATTAGAAAAACCTAAGGACAATGGATGAATGGTTGATGATTGAGTAGTTGGTTGTAGAATTGGATGAAAACATTTGGTGCATTCTTTTATCCTTAGAGATTTTGGGGATGAAACCCCTTAAGGAGTGGAGAATGTAACAACCCAAAATTTAACCCATAATAATTAATTTGAATAATAAAATAACTTTGTGAAATTATCAGAATTGAGCCATGAGAGTTGCACCATTGTGTCTGTGGTAATTTTTTAGTTAATTTCCATATATAAAACGTCAGAATCCGAGTTAGTACGAGCAAAGAACGTAATAATCAAAGAAATGATATATATATATATATATATATATATATATATATATATATATATAATACAGGTTGACCAGCCGGTTGACCTGGGCAAGGGGGCAGTCCACCACCCGGTCGACCCACCTTGCTTTTTGGAAAGAGAACGAACATTCATTCGTTCGAACGATTCAATAAGGATTGAACACGTATTTTGCATCGTTTAAACTGATCCGGTCCTTCCATTCATGCATCCGATGGCCTTTATTCAGCCTAAGACATGGTTGCATCCTATTGAATCCCCAAATCCAACGGTTTGAGATCCACTTCTACCCTTATAAATAGATCTCTAGACCTAACACTTTTTCTCATTTTAGGTTTTCTCCAATTGGGTTCACCTTTCTTGAAAGGACCCTAAACGGAATAATATTTCCAAGAAGAAAATCATTATAAATTAAATTATTTTACAACTCTAAGTGGATCCGGAAAGACCAAAGGAAGAGCTTAGGACCAGAGGTGGGTGATTGTAATTATTTTAAGATTTCTTTAAGTAATTTAAAATAATAGGGTTTCCAATAGTTGTAGTTTTACTACAATTTTGAAATAGCCTTTTTTATCAGTTTTAGATCTATTTTCCACTTTATTCATTTTTAGTTATTTTTTTAGTTAATTATAATCACTGTTAAGCATAGATTTTTTAATTTATTTACACTGTTATTTATTTCTTATTTACATCTTTTTCTATGTTTTGGATTTTTATGCAAGCTTCTATTCTCTTCTTCCTCCTTTTCTTCGTGTATGAATTAGAATAAATTAAAGCGCGGATATGGATTATATAAGTGAGAATATTGAATGAAGAAAATAAGATGTAAATTATAAAGGCTGTAATGAATAATGGAATTGGTCTGTAATATAAATGGAATTGGACTGAAATTATACCTAACCATGATTAGAATTGGACTAATGAAGTAGCTTAGTTATAACTTAGAATATAACTAAAAAGAGTAAAAGATGAATGAAACTTATTTCACACTTAGACCTTGGGTTAAGTAATAAGCATGATTATGACATATGTTATAATAAGAAAAAGAATAAAATGAGGCTTATTTTAGGACTTAGAATAAATTAACAAGCGTATGAAGTAGAGATGATAAAAAAAGCTTATTTAAATAATTTATCTAAGTTAATAAGAAAAAGTTTAAGTAGTACCTATACCAAATAGCATTCTCCTATATTTTTTTATGGACACGGTTCACATAACCCTGAAGTGAGACTGGGGGCACACTTATGCTAATAGTGGTAGTAATTGGACAATAAGTAGATGTTCAAGTCACGGGGGATCTGGACAAGGGGCACTATTAAATATTGTTTGGATGAAGGGAAGAATTCTGTGTAGGGAGCTATATATGTCGTCTAGTCCACAGTAACCTTCTGTGTAGGGAGTTATATAGTATCTAGTCCACAGTAAATTAATGCCTTATGTGTAGGGAGCTATATATGTCATCTAGTCTACAGTAACATTCTGTGTAAGGAGTTATATAGCATCTAGTCCACAGTAAATTAATGCCTTCTGTGTAGGGAGCTATATATGTCGTCTAGTCCATTATAACTTTCTATGTAGGGAGTTATATAGCATCTAGTCCATGGTAAATTAATGCCTTCTATGTAGAGAGCTATATATGTCGTCTAGTCCATAGTGGGTGCTTTGTGTATCTTTCGTAGTTACCATTAGCATTATGTGTAGGGAGGTATATAGCATCTAGTCTGCAGAAAGGTATAATAGAGTAGCAGACCGATAAAAAGGGTAGAATTAGGGTTACAGCCTAATTACAAGATTAGGGATCCATCCTAATTACAATATTAGGGATTCAAAGCAGCAATCAAGGATAAGTGCAAACAGTCAAAGTTAACTTATCTTATAATTGGGCGATATTTACTCGTACTTATTTCCAGTTTATCCCTTTCCTATTTCCTATGTTTTCCTTATTTATGCTAGAACTGTTGTATAGTCTATTATTTTATCTTGCTTAAAGACTCTAGTAATTACTATCATTCACCAGACTTTAAGTCTGACCCACGTCTCTATTCTCCCCTATAGGCAATCAAGGGAGAAGACAATAGACGTGCGGTTGCTTGGAGTTTTTCTTGGAGGAATTTTCTATCGTGTATTTCTTTATTTAGTTTTAGTTCTTTTTGCATACTGGTTTATTATGTCAGATATTATGTACTCTGATTTTGAGACTATGAATTTTTATTTCATAAGACATTATGGGTTTTGAGATATGGATGTTGTATTTGGTATTTGACTTATTTATGAAGCGATCATGAAAGTTTTAGCGTAAATAAGTTATTATTTAAGTTTCTGCAATTTTGATTTTTTTTACCTATTTTTATCTTGTAAATCTTTGTCTCTGTTAGTTTTATTTATACCTACAACACACCACGCATTTTTATGTGTCCTTATGAGTATATTAAGGGGTGTGGGTGTTTCATGATTGATTTCAACGAAGTAGGGAATTTTAGAATATTTATATTAGTATTTATTTATTATTGATTATAAAGTTACTTAAATGATTTTTTATAAAATAGTGTTTAAATTTCTATTTTAAAAAGAGTTTTAATTTCATTTGAATGTAATAAATTTGGAAGTTGTAAAAAATATTTTGAAGTAATAGTATGATGAATTCAAATTTATTTATTGAATGGAAATCTTTGTTTGTGGAATTTTGTTTTATGGCATTGGAGATTATTTCTAATTGAAAATCCTTATTGAAAAAAATAGAAATTAATTAAATTCATTGTTTATAGGAAATTTTGAATTATAAAACTTATTTAATATTATTAACATTAATATTATTATTTCAATTATTAGAGAAAAAAATTAAAAATGTATGATTATTTTTTAAATGAGTTTTCAAATGATTTGGAAATGAATTGCGATTTAGAGATTTCATGGTAATTAAATAATAGATCTACAGCTATTTGTTTTGAATTAGGAAATGGATTTTGAAGAAAGAATGAGAATTTTATAAATTAATTTTCTTTCGATCGAGAACTTATATTTGAAATTATTTCGAAGATTTTGAGGAAAAATGGATTTTAATATCCCTTTCGAATTAATAAATAACAAGGTTGTGCATTTTATTGATTTATATTTCTATGTAACGAGGAATTAGAACAAGCAGAGTTATAGTACCGTCTGGTATGAGATTTTCGACAATATTTCTTCGATTATTTTTTAGACTTGTTATATAGTGATGATGAATGTAATTCACGAGCATTGGGAAATGGACGAGTAACACCAGATGGTACGGGACGCCTAAGCTAATATTTGTTCGATTACTTTCTGTAAGTAGATGTCATTTATATTCTAGATATTGTTTAGGAAATTGTGATATCGTTTAGAAATGACTCCTTAGAACTTAATAGTCAAGAGATATATTGCCCTCCAAAGGCTACAAACTGGAGATATTTTGAGATTGATCAATTTATCCTCTTAGGACTAGTCAAGTGACATTAGTATATAGCCTTAAGGGCTAGTAGTCAAAGATTTGTAATGCTGATATGATCTCATCAGGACTCATATAGTCAAGAGTAGTAGTTTTCACTCTCATCAGGGCTTCTAGAGTCGAGATTACTATTTATCACTCTCATTAAGACTTATATTGTCGAGAATATTTATTAGGAATCTACGTCATAATTTTCATGCTACTATGGAGAGCGCGTGAAGTAGACCCACCAGATTGGCTAGTTATCCATCCTAGTGGACCTGATTGCGAGGTCGCACCCCGGATCCGTGATGCCACGTTGTTGAGTTTGTAGGATGAGTGTATTTCTCTCATTAGTGCCATTGCCCTGACATCACTTATGGTCCAACAGTCTGTTACCAAGGGAAAATAGGATTCATGGCCAATGCTCGACGTTGTCCGTCAACGTATTTAGGACATACGATGGATACGAGTGTTATAATTCTTGGAATAACATATGGACTATAGGAAACAGGTTGTGGTCATTCACATTACTTGGAGCTATGCTGCGTACGTCAATCTCCCATCTAGATGACTTATGTAGATCTATTGTATTTGATATATTTGATATTATCGCGTTAGAGACGATGATCATTGACATAAGAGACTGGTTGCATGTTAGCTTGTCGTTTGACATACCCTAACCCGAGACAACTGCGTGTTAGTTTGTCATTTGATTTACCCTAACCCGAGACAGTTGCGTGTCGTTTATTTATAACATTAGATACACGACGTGAGCTTGTAGGTCATTCTTTCATAAGAGCATATGGCTAAGAGATTTCCTTTTTTCCTAATTTGTTGCTTCTATCTCCTAGGAGTATTCAATCGAGAGTTTCACATCTTTAAGGACCAAGGGTCGATATATTTGGATTGTTGTGATTCCCACTTGTTTATATGTATTTCAGGGGTGATATTTGAGATTTGTGGCATGGTATACTATGGTGATATTATGATGGACGATACATTGTGTTGAATTTGTACTTTTCTTTTTTACTACCATGCTTATTGTTAAGTACCCACATTGGATTTAGATATAGTCTAAATCCATTTATTATTTATATAATACTCGGGTCAGTCGAAGATATTTCAGGTTTAGGGGCAAACAAGTTGAACAGTTTGTGGATGTTGGGCATAGATTGGGAATAAAGTATTTGTATATGATTTTGTATACTGTTGCTAAATATGTTTGTGTACCGATATGGTGTATGTATGTATCGGATTTATACAAACATTGTACAATTTTTATGATTGTGGGCATTTGACTATTTTGTAAATTCACTTTGACTCGTGTATATTTATTATTATATATTATCGATATGTGAACGACTATGTGTTCTCTATGATCTATTTTATATTGTGTATTGTTCTATCCTAAAGTCACATGTGTTTATTGCTTTGTGCCGATACCGTGTATGTAAATTTAAGTTGTATATGATTTATGACATATGTACCAGTGTTAGCTCAAGAGAACATTCATGTGCGTAAGCCCGGTATTGCCTTATTCTTTGTATTATATAATAGTATTAACAGTAATACTCTTAGATAGTATGGGTATAGAGGTAGGGTGCTACAAGGATCCACTCTTTGCGAGTGAGTTCTAGAGGAACTTATAGGATTCTTTAGGGACAAAATCAAACTTGAGCATGGCTTGTCACCTCAAACGAATGGACATACAAAAAGGATAAATAAAGTATTGGAGGATCTAATTAGAGCATGTATACTCTACTTTGGAGGAACCTAGGTGGATCACTACCTTTAGTGGAGTTTACATATTACAACACCCACTAGGCTAGTATTGGGATGGCACGGTATGAAGCATTGTACATAAGGACTGGTAAATCACCCTTGTGTTGGTGGGAATCCATAATAAAGTAATTCTTGGACCGAAAATGGTATAAGAAAGTTCAAAGAAGGTGGAGCTGATGAGGAAGAGAATGAAGGTTGAATAGGATCGGCAAAAGTCATATGATGATAAGAGGACTAGGTATAGTTTGTGGTAGGAGATTTAGTATTCGTGAAGGTTCCATAATTGAAGAGAGTAACGAGGTTTGGAACTCGGAAAAACTAACGCCATGGTTCGATGGACCTCTCTCAATATTGGAGCGAAGTAGAAGTCTTGCTTACATAATGGATCTCCCGAAGAAGATGGCAGGAGTCCATAGTGTTTTACATGTGTCACATTTGCGAAAATGTGCTCGACTATTGTAATCGAGCCAAGTCACATAGAGGATGTAGAATTAGTGCCCAAGCCAAGTTCATCCCGTGCTCCGACATGCATTATCAAGCATAAAGTGAAGCAGCTTAGAAATAAGGTGGTGAAATTGGTGATAGTATAGTAAGGGACGACCTGACCAATAGTACATTGGAGCCTATGGAGAAAATAAAGGCTTCGCGTCCTGTCTCTTTACATGTACATTCCCTAGATTTGTATTTCTTTCTTAGAATTTAGTTTGGATGTTAGATTTTAGGTCTTTAAGGGTAAAATGGTATTTTACGGATCGACAATCAATCGGTACCGATCTGTCCTCCATTTTCAAAACTTGTATTTTTCTTCAAGATAGCATATAAAATCATAGTGGTAGCAAAGTGGGCCCAAAATCCATCATTCAGTCAATTGACATCGATCGTAGAGTAACTAGAGCTTTAATTACTTCATAATTTTGGAATCAACAAATTTAAGTGACATTAAATTTGCCTTTGAGTAGTAATTGTGTCGCTGGAAGCTTACATAAAGTAGTTACACTCTAAATGTTCTTTAAAATAAAATTAGGTCTATATTCTACTAAAGAATCAAAGTTCAAAGGGATTTGAAGTTAAATAGTTAAGTAATGGTGCATAAAAGTAGAAGACATGGGAATTTTACATAGTTCGGAATCTTTTGAAATCCTACATCCATGGATCAAATCTCTCTTTGTATATTTCTCCTTGATACAACTTTATACAGATGAGAGTAAAATAAAAGACATAATTCTTTCAATTTTCGCCAAAAAAGGATCCCCCATCTCATTATAGTGTATTTCCTATTTACAGTGCAAATATGCACATGGACTACCACAATCTCTTTCCTTTTGTTATTTTAAATCCCACCTTTGGATCCTACCATCTATCACTCATTTGCATTGTTAGTTTGCTATGCATGGATTGCTGATGCATCTTTGGTAGGAAACTATAATTTAAGTGGCTAAATTCTAGGTAATGGCGAGAAGTTTGAAATTAAAGCAGGAACCTTTGAATTTAGGCAAGAACATCTGAAGTCTGAGTGGGAAACTTGAATTTGAATACGCTCCCTGTTTTTGACCTGAGGAGTGGATGACATCTGAGCCGCCCCTGTTTAGGAATAATAGTGTGATGTGGTGTTCCCTCTTGTTCGGTGTAGGGTGTCGTTGATATCCTTAGGGTTAAATTGCATGGTTCGCTTATGCATTGTTGGTATGATACTACTTTGAGAATGGAGGTAATGTTTGAGCTGTAAGTGCGGAACGTCGCTGGAGCTCTGTTTAAGTGGCCTCAGCTTGCCGTGCTTGTCGAACATTGTGCTGATGTAGTTTGAGTTGAGTTTCTTCGCTCCAGCCCCTGGTGTTAGCCCAATATCTGTATACATGTGTTCCGAACTGCACTTGATATTGGTATGTGCAAGTTGCTTGATAAGGGCTACTTGTGTCTTTGCCATTTTCTAACAAGTGAAGAATTGAGATGGATCGCTATTTGTGTGACCCCATGTGTGGCCCTTGGAATGTTTTAGGTTTCTCGTGGTACTACTTAAAGGATCCTTGATTAGTGCAGTGTGGATCTAAGGTTTAAAGTGTTCGCATCACATTAGATTTCAGGAACAATAGTTGGGCTTACTGGGTCACTTTGACACGTGAAGTATTCATTCATGGTATGCTCGAAATGGATCAAGGGCAGATTTTGTGAAAAGTTGCAGCGTAGTTTTTGACTTTTTGTTTGTCATGTTATAATGGATGCTTGTTTCTTTATTGAATTATTCTAATGCAAGCTCGTTGGGCCATTCTCTTTACTTTCAGTCGTTAGAAGAAATAAAGGAGGTGTAGCTCATCCTATTTTCCTTTAATCCAGGATTTCATAGCGTGGTTCTATTATTTGTGTGCGGTATATTATCATTCATATACAGCCTTTTTTTAAGTGATGTATTATGCTTTGACACCATTAATATGGCTCTCTTTGCCACAACATGGCATTAACGTCTTAGTATTATTTGAGAGTTTGGTACCGTTGTGGTTCCGAGTGTTATAATTTTGGATTATTTACTGCATCTTGTGACAATGTCCAGTTTTGAGCTCAGTATCATAATATGACACTAAAATTAGGGAATCGACACAATTTGAATTTTTGTCGTCGTCCTACAGTTTCCAAGTGCGGTATTCTTTTGCCTTCACTTTATTCTTTGCTTTTTTCCTTTTTGCAGTCTAGTTTATTGTGATGGCATCCCATTCTGGTCTTGGTATTACGTCATAGCGCCTTCAACAGAGTTTGAGAAATATGGTGTAACACTTGCCTCCAAGTCTGCGGCGATCATAGATCAGTGTAAACTTGTCTTCGTTCACACTAGGACTTCGCATCCTATCACTTCTTTCTATTCCTTTCTTTATTTTCATCGAAGAGAAGAAGTCTTGATAGTCATTATGCATTTAATGCTCATATGTGTCATTTTTTTGTTAGCCCACTTTCTAAATCGTTGTCATGTCGCTTTTTTATTTTCTAGATAAATCTGTGTCGATCTTTGCACTTATTATCTTTGTTGTTAATTGATTGACGTTTAGCAATTTTTTTTATCATTCTGATTGTGTGGTAAGCATTTGAATTAAGGTATGTATTTCCTTGTCCTTTTTCTTATTCTTCTTACACTCTTGTTTTAAGAGAGAAAAGAGAAAGAAAAGGGCGGGAAAATATTTACCTACTAAATCGAACTCAGATTTTCTTTTAAATTGAAGTAAATATCTTGTGTTTTTTATGAAAACCTTTTTATTATAATGTCTTTTATAATTAACTTTGTAATTTTGAAATTGCTTCTTCTGTGTCATTTTTGTCTTCTAAAATAACTCGTCTAAGGGGTGCTAAGAGTATTTTAGATCAATTTGGGCTCGTAGGTTACGAGGTTATAATTCCTGAACCTCATCACTGAACATATTTGACGTGAGCTTTATCTTTTCCTACATCCAGTCCTTTGTCAGTGGCTGACCGCCATTGATGTCGTTCATGTCCATCATGTCTTTTTTCATATTCTCTTTTTATTTCAACTTTCATTCTTTATGCGAAGAATGGTTATACCCTTACTTGCTAAGAGCTCTAGTTTATATTTTATATTAATAAGAGTCCCACACGGGGCTTTGTCGGCTTTCATTATGTCCAGGCCAAGAAGGTGATCCTTATGGATATCCCTCGAAAGACTCGAGGGTGGGGCGTTTTATATTTCTTTATTTCAAACTTCAATATTTTCCTTCTTCCATCCGCCTTCGTCCTACTTAGCCCACCTTTTCCAACGATACCACAAGGTGGTGTGACTTTATAAAAACCATATTCTAGGATTGGGGACGGAGGAGAGAAAAACCGAGACATTTTTTACCGAAGAGATGCTGAAAAAGCATAATTTTCTGTGCCTTCATCACATATTCTCTCGCAATATTTTTAAGCCTTCCCTGACATCAATTGAGCCTAGGGGTATAGTTTGTCAATAATAGATTTTAAATTTATTATTATTACTATTACTTTATGCTTCTGATCTCCGTAGGGAACTTCTTCTGATTTTTAAATTCTTTGTTTTATACAGGTGAAATGGATCTAGAAGCCTTTAAAGCAGTCCTTAGAAAACCATCGAAGGGGAATATCCAAAAAAGAAAGCGTGATGTTGATATAGGTTCTGACCTGAGTACCAAGAAACAAGTCATTTCCACTCCCACTCCTCTTTTGATGGCTCCTCTTGTTTCTTCATCGATAGCTCTTCCTATTCCTTCTTTGTTGCGTCTTCTTGATTCTGGCATTCAATATTTGCCTCTGCCCGAGAGTGCCATATCTGACTTGGCTGAGAAGGTGGGTTTGGCAGCACTGTATACATTATCCTATATTGCCTTGTCTTTCCTTTCTCTCTTTCCTCTTCCACGTCTTGAGCTCTCCCCTTCTGCATTTGTGTCCGAGATGGAAAAGTCTTGGTCCTATGTGAGTATTATTATTTATTTTTTTGGTTGGTGGCTTATCTTACTATCCCTTGCATGCTATTATTTCTTCCTTTCTCTTCTATTTTTTAGCTTATTGCTTTGACGGTAGAGGCAAGAAAGTGGGAAGGCGATTAATAAACTTGAAGCGGATCTCGCATGTACTACTTCTGAGAAGATCAAAATCGCTTATGAAAAAGGTCTAACTTCTTTCAAAGAGGCCAAGATTAAATAAGATTTTAATGTGTTTTGTGAAAAGGCTAAAAAAGATTCCAAATCTGCTGCAGATGCCCTAGCCTTGAAAGATCGTGAGTTGAAGGAGAAGGAGAAAGAGATGAAAATGGCTCAGTAGGAGCTGGCAACCATGTAGGAAGAGCTTAAGTAGAGCACTTCCATTGTAACCTACAATCTGTATGTGTCAGCTCAACATTGGTACAAGGACACGGTCAAGCTTGACTTCTAGGAGAACCCGATCATAGTTAGCAATGTTTATGCCTACGGCCAAGCCTAATGGAAAGAAGAAGTTTCTGCCGGGAACATCCCTCCTTCTGCCTTCGCGTAGCAAATTGGGGGTAATAAGCTTCGGGATGGCGAGGTGTCTAAGGATGCCGATGTGGCTAAGGGGTCTAGGCTCATGTGATTGCTTATTTTGATGTTGTTTTGATAAATTCCCTTGTTATGATAAATTTCCTTGTTACCTTATTTTGATGTTGTTTTGCGAATGACTATTTTGTCTTTGTTGTTTTTATTTTAATCTTATAAAGAAGTTTTATTTACTAAAATTTTGAAGGAAAGCGAGGACAAACCCAAGTCCCAAACATTAGATCATCTTGGCCATAGTGCCACGGCTATCAGAAAGCGTAAGAGAGAGCTAGATGAATCTTTTGTGAATAGGGATGAAACCCAAGAGTCGCTCTCCAGAATTGATCAAGTAGTTCAAGAAAAGGAGGCACCTATTAAATTCGTACTACATCGATGGTAAAACACCCTAGAAAGTGGCTTTTTCACACCTGATAGCCCTCACTTTCAGTAGTTTAGGTGTAGGTTCGAGAACTTACTTAGGGATTTAATTATGACGAACGCCCGATACCTTTGACACCAATAGTATACTAATAGTGTGCTGCTGCCATGCCTGGTCGATGTAGGACGTTCATCAGGGTTGAAAATAAAAAAACAAATATTATACAACCTGTCATATATCCCACAGAGCATGGATAAAATATAATATCATGGATATAAAACAGGAGAGACAGAAGTAACAATGTAAACTGATCATCAAAGTATAAGATCCATAGAGTTATACATCAATAGTCATAGAGTTAATACAATGGAAACAAACTCAACAAATGTCTCAAATGCAAGCAAATAAGTAGTCACCACTAAGGCTCCCCAGTGTTGCATGGCGAAATAAGTGTAGTAATCCATATAGGTATATTATACGAGAAAGCTCTATCCAACTCGTCCTCCGCACAGCTACTGTGTTACCTAGACCTGCTATCGATTCGATTCGTTTAGAGTACCCAGGATAATAAAAAGAAAAGTATAAAATGTTGGGTTAGACAATAGTCTAGTGTGAGCGGTAAATGAATCTCAAAATACTATGCAGGTAAATATAGTAAGGAACAGAGGTACACATATCATATCTTACATGTCCCTACAACGAAAGAGTTAGCAGATAACAATATAATATGCTACTCTACAATATCATAAAGATACTATACATAAAGAATGGTGGACGTCTAGATATCCCTATCTCCAATGCCTACTCCCAATGATACCCACAACTGATAGCCCACCAAAGAAAGCAACCGAAGCAACCATAGCATCCTCAACCAATACTCACTATCACTCACCACTATGCTCTGAATATATGATAACTATTATGGCTCCCATGTCAGGGACTAATGGAAATCTTGGTTTTTTTTTGTACTCTCCTATCACATTGCCTAAAGCTCGATACGTGTCCTGTAGCCCAAAGCTAGACACTAGACTCAAAGCCACTAGTCTAGAGTACATAGGTCCCTTAATTGACCCACGGGCATCCCCACTACCAATACCCATGCCTCAAGTACAATAGAAAACACTCCAAGAATCAATGATTCATTAGCACATATACATCCAAGCTCTTCTTTAGTCTATTCAGATCCGAGCCCTTCTCTTGCTGAATCTGGTTTCCTTTATCCAGGAACGCCCCACATTTCCTATTATATGGCTCTCTCCTTTATTAAGCCACTATCTTTGGTACCTACTTCATGTATGAGTCACAAACCGAAGATACATAACACGCATCATGTTATTACATCGCCATCCAACCTGATGCGAATAAGCCAACACCTCCAACACAATCTATAGAAACTCTACTCCCTTCCCCAAAAGTTCCACCATCACCGGACAAACCCAAACAACTCGGTACCAACATAAACAAGTTAGAAGCGACTTGTTTACTTAGCCAGTCATTGGCTAACTCTTTATCCTTGTTACTAGTACTCCATTCATAAGTGCTCTACAGCCCGACCTATCCATCAAAACAACTCAATCCTATTTCAAAGCCTTCCACCTTTAAATTCTAGAACAAGTCAGTATGGCCTCCATCACTTAGCCAATCTCCTAACTTGTAACGGCCCGTAAAATTTTGTTAATTGTTAATGGTTTTATTTAGCGTATTTAATTTGATTTTTGAGAAAAATTTTGAAATAAAATTTTTCATTTGGATTACGTATAGTTAAATGTGGCAAATGATAAATTTTCATCAAAAATTAAGGAAATATATTTTAGGGTGTGATTCTGTTCAATTTAAGTCAGTAATAATTGATGTTCATAAAATAATTTATTTTGGAAAATTCAAGGCACAGCTGTTTATTTGCCATCATTTCTTTTATTTATTTTCAAACGGTTCATTTTTCCTTTATAACGTGTCCTTCCATATTTATTTTTGTTGTCCAATCAAGCTATTAATTGCTTTGATTGTTTCTAAAACAGTGTGTAGCTGTTACTTTTTCTACCGTTAAAATTTCAATTGCTTAATAATTTTTCCAATTCATAGATAGAATTCCCTATTCCTATCCATTAATAAACTTTGAAATCATCGTTCTTGCCTTTCGTTATTCCCCGTTTTATAATAATAATTGAAATTTATAGCCGTTTTAGTATATAACTTTTACACGTTTTATACTCATTTAATTTCAGCAGTCCATTGCCTTTAATTTTTATACTGTTCCATTTTCTTCTCAGGCAACAGCTCACATTCCATTCGCTTATAAATCAGTTTCCACTTTTACTCACCTGCTCACCTTTTCTTCCATCTATCCGTTTAAAAGTTATATATAAGTTATAATACGTTTCCCTGATTCATCTCCTTTCCTTTTTTCATTAACATATTAATTCTGGAAAGTGATTAATTTAAAAACCCATCTTCCCCTCATTTCTTTAAACTTTCAGCTAAATTTTAGCTTGTGACCGTTGCTGTACATTTCATTAAAGAGGTACGTTACCTTATTAATCTCCGGAATTTAAGGGTGAAAATTTTATTTTTCTAACATTTCCTTTCCTACGCTTCCTGTTTTCAATTCTTTCATTATGACCGTTCATTATATATATACACTACAGCTAGAAAGTTATAAACGTATATACTTAGATACGTTTTGTATTTACTAAAAATTTAAAGCTCGCCTCAAATTGTGCAAAGCGTTTTTCCTCTGCCTTTATAACTTTGGGTTTATACCTACTGTTGCTTCCTCTTCCTCCCTGAAGCCTATTTTCTTTCTTTCCCAAGTTGTTACAGCGCCTCTTCAAGGCCATAACCGCATACCCCTATCGCCATCACCCATCAGACACTCGCCACCACTAGCTTGCATACGTTCGCATATATTAGGTATCGTACTTCTGTCTGTTAGCATATATATATATATATATATATATATATCAGTGAATTTGTTACATGGGTTATATTATCTTGGGTTTCCCTGTTTTCAGTTTAATAATATATTATACAAATTTTGCAGCGTCTATCATATGGTTTGTATATATATATATATATATATATATATATGTCAAAGTTATTCTTTTATATATATAAATGTATTTTGTATATATGTATATATGCTGTTATATTAGTTTATAAAATAAAATTTTCCTTTTTCGGCTGCTGTATGTAAATATGCTTTTTGATCTAATTTGTTTAAGCTTAGTATTTTGTTTTTTATATATATAATATTTTAAACGTGAATTTGATTTAAGTGAAGCTGTTCGTATCATGTTATTAAATGAAATAACATAAGGTGATTTAAAAATATATATACTTTTTTTTTGAATCTTTTTGGGATTTTGTTGGTTTTGTTATATCTTACTCTTTCTTAATGCAATGTGTTGGAAACAACAAAATATGTGAGTGAGAAAAAGAACGAAAACCATATATATATCTAAGCATTCGAGTTTATACATTTGGTCGGTAAGTATATGGTATTTAAACGGTTTTGAAAGTAAATTTTAAGCATGTCTAAGCGGTATATGTCGTAATGGTTATATTATTATTTAAATATAAGTATCACATGCGCAGGTTTTAAGTGTATATAGTATATTTATAATATAAAGTTTATTAAGTTATAAAAGTTTATACAGTTTATATTTTATAAGATAAAGTTTAAAAGTTATATACGCGGCAGTTGATATGTTGCAATGAGCATACATTATATATAAGTTTTTATTTTAATAAGTATTATTTCAACATATATATTACATATATGTTTGATTTTTTTTATTGTATATGTGTTTGGTTTAAAAACAATGATTTGAAATGTATGTATATTAAATTTAGAATATGTTTTATATATGTAAATAGTTATATATAGTTATATATATATAATTGTAAGTTCACTTATATCATTCATCTTCATCGATCTAGTTCTAATTTGAATTCGATTTTTTTTTCTCTTCCATTTATCAGCTTTGTTCGTCGTGCTTGTTTTCTTCGTCGAATCGTATCTATCTAGCGTTGCTTTGGAACTCGTAACTAAACTTTATTGTCTATTCTCTTTAGTCTCGAAAGGTGAGCAATCACTCACGATTAACGTTCTTTTATTTATTAAATTTAATTTCAATTGAAATATGCTGTTGTTAGTTTTTACATTGCTATATATGTTGTTATCTGAAATTGTTCACCAATGGGATATGACACCCTATCCCGTTATTTATATTTTTATTTATTTATGATATATTCCTGTTATTTTATTGTATTATCTGTTATCACTCTGCAAGTTCCCTATAGTTAGAGTTCACTATGAGTTGAAATGATACATACCCGAACGGACTTTAGGATAGGAGAATCGTTATGGGTTGAAATGATAAACCCAAGCGATTTTCATTTGAACTGAATTTGGGATTTACGGGTTGAAATGATATCTACCCGTATATATTTATATTACGGATTGAAATGATAAATATCCGCATCACTTGACCATATAACAGAATTCTATATGCAAACACCGTTGGTCTATATATATATAAATATTTTGAAAATAATTTCTATGGTTTTGGGAAGAACATATGGTTTTAATAAACATTGATTCTTAAGACATTTTATATATATATGGAAATTTATACATAGATTAATCATAATATTCAATTTAATTAAGATGGATTTAATACATATAATGTGTTAAGTATTTATGTAAATCTACATTTCAATAAATTGTTGCAATAATTTGAATAGGTTAAGGTTGGGAAGATAAATTTTGATTTAGTTGAAATGGTATTAAATTTAGAATTTTATTTAGTTAAATCAATTTGAAAATATTGAATGTGAAATCTAAAGATATGATTTTTATAACTGGATGCTTGATCTAAGTGATTTAATGAATATTTCATGTTTGAATAAATTAAGGGAATATTTCGAAAAACGTAATTTAAGGCCACTTAAAAATATTGAATTTAATGAGAGAAAAATTCAAGACTAAATAATGATGAAGTTAAATTAGGATCTATATGAAATTGTTAAAGTTAGCCTTGAAATTGTTGAATATTAAAGATTTGAATTATATTGAAATTTAAGTGGTTTATTTTGCGGTTCAATCTGTATTCGAAATCGATAAAATTTGAATTTGTCTAGTGAGAAACCGAATTGAATGGAAATTGAGAAGTTGAGATTTAATTTAATTCAAATGGGAAGGTCGAGTCGGTTTTGAAGTGATCTGTGAAGTTTGAGAAATAAAAATACTTTACTTCATAAATTATTGGATATATATACTAACTGGGAAAATAGAGATATTTGAAATGAAAATGATGTTTTAGTTTTGAAATATAAATAAAATTGAAATGACCACGGTGTTATAGTGTATATTTCTACCCTGTAGATAGTTCCTTGGATCCTTAGAGGATGGATATCCCAAACATCCTCTAAGTTAATTATATTTTAGTTGATATTTCACTTGAGTTGGATTTATAGATATAAGAATGTTAATCCTGACTCGAGTGTTTTTTGTTTTGCTTTACGCTCGGGTCAGACTGAGACACAGCATTAGAGACTCACCTTTGGAGTTTGGAGCTTCGTTGGAGGTCCAACTATCGATTCAGCTTTCAGCTTTTCCAGTTGATTATTTCAGAGGAGTCATTGGTTCGTGCTAAAGACCTCACTGTATTTGAGATATTCGGATGTACTTTATTTCTAACTCTGATGTTTATATAGTAGCTTCATGAACTACTATTCATTTATTCCGCTGCATATTATTGTACTACTTTGTATCTGTGATTCTGTGATGGATTTATTTACTGTATATATTTAAGTTTTGCCAAAATTAAATTAACAATTCAGTATTTTGAATTATTCAAGTCGGACATGTATGGTTTTATTGTCGATTTGAATGGTCCAAAATAGCGGGTCGTTACAGTTGGTATCAAAGCTTTGGCTCTAGGCAAAACTTAGCATATATGGTAAATTTATTTACAGAATCACTTTCGTTCGAGTTGAATCTCTTCCTTTTGACTCGATTTTCTTTGAACTTCGGAACGTTCCCTGTGGTTCAAAAATTCATTTTTGTCTCCTCCTATTTATAATCGTTTGATTCTGGAGTATCCCATAACTCCACTGAATGATTTGTAAAGGGGGTGAAACTCCTTTACAATTGGCATTGATTCACCGGAGATTTATGTATCCCTCGGTTTAGATGCTACTATCTCTTGTTATTCCGAATTATATCTCTGGCGATCGAATGTCGAATTGCCTCAGAATTCTGCACCGATCTAATTTTGGAATCATGGTTGACCGGTAAAGATCGCCCGCGATTTATAGAAGTATATCCATCTTCTATTTTGTAATTTAATTATCTCATCTTCGATCGAGTCTATCTTCGAATCAGGGTTCTATTGATTGGAGTTCCTCTAAATTAAATCTCTATCTTTGTTTTAAAATCCATTCTTGGATCATCCTTTGAAAAATCGGGTTTTGTTTGTATTTTGAAATTGTTTTATATATCGAAATTATTATTTTGATAAGTATGATTTTATTTTATATATAAAAGTGAAATATTTTCGATAAGGATTATATATCTTTTATAAACGAAAGTCTGAAATTTTGAAAGGATTTGAAATTTTGGAAATTTATAAGGAATTCGATTATACAAAGGATTTATAACTGAGGGATTTTGAATTTTAATTTCGAGGAATTGAACTCCGGTATTTTGAAATTGGTTTTAAGATTTTTGAAATCATATAGTAATACGAGTTGAAAGTATTTTCTGAATAAGAAGTGTTTCAAATGACTTAAATGAGTTCCAATGATTTCAAACAAATTTCAAAGAAGTAAAAAAAATAGAAGTCCAGAACTCACTTTGTCGCTGGAAAATAATTTTGGTGATTAGTGCACGCATCATCGACATTGATTTTCGAGTTTCAGAGTGGGGGAGAGGCCACTCTAGTAGCTTTGCTATGCGAGTGATATTGTGAAATAAATTTTGATTTCAAATTCCGAAGTAGAATTCGATATTCGAAAGATATATGTATATATATTTAAAATGATTTAAAGAAAGCCGGTGTTCAATCCTCTAGTTTTCGATTTGATTTAGTATAACTCTATTATAAAAATTAATTTACTGATTTGTTGCTGATTTCCAACTCTTGGATTTGAAATTTGGTTTCACCGACTATTTTGAAGGTTCGAGCACTTCCAAATCAATGTTTAAAATTTTAAAACTAAGAAATTTCGAAGAGTATAAAATATTTGATAAAGAATATAAGTTTAGTTTTGTATGTTTAAAGTATGAAGAGTATGACTTAAGTAAATTTGAAACTTTTGTTAAATAAATAATTTGAAAACGGAAAATTGGATTTTTTTTTCATATAGAAATAAATAGTTTAAAGGTTTTAAAGGGATAATTATAAATTTAGAAACCATTTTGAGTATAATTGATTTTGAGAAGAATATTTGGTTTTGAAATTAGATTGGAATTAAAACCAGTACTTATATGGTGATTTTGGAAATGAATTTGTTTGACCTAAATTTTGTTGATTTACAAATTTGGATTATTTTCTAAACCTATTGTTTAAGAAACTTTGAAACTGGATATGTTTAATTTGGAAGAAAATTTGGTGAAATCATATATGATCTTGAAACTGAAATGTTATTGAAACGAGAAAATTTTTGAGAACCTTGATTTGCTAAATACTTGATTTGGGAGTTATCGAACTTATATAAAACTGATTTGTATAGTACGAAATTGATTTGAAACCTATTGATTTGAAAGGTACTCAATTTGAAAAGTATTCGATTGAAAATGGAATCATATATATATAATGGACTTTATATAAGTATGATATTTGAAAGTGATTTGAAAAGGTACTGTATGATACATATTTTCGAAGTAAAGATATGGAAAGCGTCTTCTGCTTGATATCCGCTTTGTGGCCACATTGTGGATTCATTCTATCGATATCATTCTCTCTGATTTTTGGTTTTTCGGATGTGATACACGAGTGTTCCCACCGTGGCGTAACCCATGGTTTTTTTTCTCTCGCGACTGCATAGCGCAACTGCCTGGCTGAGTCTGGCCTAAGGGTACGGATTGTTTGCTGGGGGATCCAGGCGTAACCATTGTGTATCCTGCAATCTGTGTAGGTCGCTTTAGTAGCGAAACTGCCTGGCTGAGACGGCCTAGGGGTACGGATTGTTTCTTGGGGGACCCAGGCGTAACCATTGTGTATCCTGCACTCTACTAGTCATCATGGCGTAACTCGCAGGGCTGAGAAAGCTTGCGGATACGGATTGTTTCCTGGGGGATCCAGGCGTAACCATTGTGTATCTGCGAGCCATGGTTGGACAAAGGTTTTGGTTTGGTTGTTTTGTTTGGATTGTACTTCCCATATTTGTTTTTAAAAGGTTTTCAAGTATTTTCACTGGGTGTTGAAACGAGTCTACTTAGTACTTGAAGAATTCTAGCTTTGCGCCCTATCAACGCATGGCCAGAGTCTGCAAGAACGAGGATAAACTTGTTAAAATATCGAGTTATAAAAGTATTTTCGAAAGGAAAATTGTTTCGATATAATAGTATTTTATTTTAAAAGTATTATTATAAAGGTATTTATTATAAAAGTATTTTCCAACAAAGAAATTTTGTATTAATAAGTGAAATTTAAATTCTTATGATTCTAGATTAATTATTCGTGCCCGATAATATTCCTTGAATCTACCTTATCTACTCAGCTTTATTTATTCACCTATATTCTGTTTTTTCGAATCTACCTTCCTTTCCTTTTTGAATATAATCTTTAAAATATTGTTTATTTATATACTGCATTGATTAATAGAAAATTTAGTGTTAAATATTTTAGGAGTTTTAATTAAACAAAATTTATTTAAAATACACGATTATTGATAATAGTCGTAAAGTATCTTGAGATAAAATTTATAAATTATGAATTATGGATTTAATGTTTTAAATAGCTTCTTTGTAAATATAAATAATAATGTAAATAATTGTTTTCAAATAATTTTCATATATTTATAAAGGTGTTATTTAAAACTTATAAATGGTATTTATAAAGGAAGCAAGAAATTTAACAAATGGGTTTGAAATTTTTTTTTAAGTATTAAAGAAAATTTAATTTCAAATGAAGTTTTCAAATGAATATTTCAAGTAAAATTTATATGGTCTTAAATTAATTGTTTATCCTTGTCTTTCAATCTATTTATCTTTCTGGTTGTTTCTATTCTCCTACCTTCTTCCTTTTCGGGGACGAAAAGTTTTGAGTGGGGGAGAGTGTAACGACCCGTAAAATTTTGTTAATTTTTAATGGTTTTATTTAGCGTATTTAATTTGATTTTTGAGAAATTTTAAATAATAATATTTTGAAATAAAAAATTTCATTTGGATTACGTATAGTTAAATGTGGCAAAATGATAAATTTTCATCAAAAATTAAAGAAGTATATTTTAGGGTGTGATTCTGTTCAATTTAAGTCAGTAATAATTGATGTTCATAAAATAATTTATTTTGGAAAATTCAAGGCACAGCTGTTTATTTGCCATCATTTCTTTTATTTATTTTTAAACGGTTCATTTTGCCTTTATAACGTGTCCTTCCATATTTACTTTTGCTGTCCAATCAAGCTATTAATTGCTTTGATTGTTTCTAAAACAGTGTGTAGCTGTTACTTTTTCTACCGTTAAAATTTCAGTTGCTTAATAATTTTTCCAATTCACAGATAGACTTCCTCATTCCTAGCCATTAATAAATTTGAAATCATCGTCCTTGCCTTTCGTTATTCCCCGTTTTATAATAATAACTGAAATTTATAGCCGTTTCAGTATATAACTTTTACACGTTTTATACTCATTTAATTTCAGCAGTCCATTGCCTTTAATTTTTAAACCGTTTCATTTTCTTCCCAGGCAACAACTCACATTCCATTTCGCTTATAAATCAGTTTTTCAATTTTACTCACCTGCTCACCTTTTCTTCCATCTATCCGTTTAATAGTTATGTATAAGTTATAATACGTTTCCCTGATTCATCTCCTTTCCTTTTTTCATTGACATATTAATTCTGGAAAGTGATTAATTTAAAAACCCATCTTCCCCTCATTTCTTTAAACTTTCAGCTAAATTTTAGCTTGTGACCGTTGCTGTACATTTCATTAAAGATGTACGTTACCTTATTAATCTCCGGAATTTAAGGGTGAAAATTTTATTTTTCTAACATTTCCTTTCCTACGCTTCCTGTTTCCAATTCTTTCATTATGACTGTTCATTATATATATACACTACGGCTGGAAAGTTATAAACGTATATACTTAGATACGTTTTATATTTACTAAAAATTTAAAGCTCGCCTTAAATTGTGCAAAGCGTTTTTCCTCTTCCTTTATAACTTTGGGTTTATACCTACTGTTGCTTCCTCTTCTTCCCTGAAGCCTATTTTTTTTCTTTCCCAAGTTGTTACAGCGCCTCTTCAAGGCCATAACCGCATACCCCTATCGCCATCACCCATCAGACACTCGTCACCACTAGCTTGCATACGTTCACATATATTAGGTATAGTACTTCTGTCTGTTAGCATATATATATATATATCAGTGAATTTGTTACATGTGTTATATTATCTTGGGTTTCCCTGTTTCCAGTTTAATAATATATTATACAAATTTTGCAGCGTCTATTATATGGTTTATATATATATATATGTCAAAGTTATTCTTTTATATATATAAATGTATTTTTATATATATGTATATATGATGTTATGTTAGTTTATAAAATAAAATTTTCCTTTTTCGGCTGCTGTATGTAAAGATGCTTTTTAATCTAATTTGTTTAAGCTTAGTATTTTGTTTTATTTTTTTATATAATATTTTAAACATGAATTTGATTTAAGTGAAGTTGTTCGTATCATGTTATTAAATGAAATAATATAAGGTGATTTAAAAGTATATATACTTTTTTTATTTTTTATTTGTTTTTGAATCTTTTTGGGGTTTTGTTATATATTACTCTTTCTTAATGCAATGTACTGGAAACAACAAAATAGGTGAGTGAGAAAAAGAACGAAAACCATATATATATCTAAGCATTCGAGTTTATACATTTGGTCGGTAAGTATATGGTATTTATAACGGTTTTGAAAGTAAATTTTAAGCATGTCTAAGCGGTTTATGTCGTAATGGTTGTATTATTATTTAAATATAAGTATCACATGTGCAGGTTTTAAGTGTATATAGTATATTTATAATATAAAGTTTATTAAGTTATAAAAGTTTATACAGTTTATATTTTATAAGATAAAGTTTAAAAGTTATATACGCGGCAGTTGATATGTTGCAATAAACATACATTATATATAAGTTTTTATTTTAATAAGTATTATTTTAGCATATATATTGCATATATGTTTGATTTTTTTTATTGTATATGTGTTTGGTTTAAAAACAATGATTTGAAATGTATGTATATTAAATTTAGAATATGTTTTATATATGTAAATAGTTATATATAGTTATATATATAATTGTAAGTTCACTTATATCATTCATTTTCATCGATCTAGTTCTAATTTGAATTCGATTTTTTTTCTCTTCCATTTATCAGCTTTGTTCGTCGTGCCTGTTTTCTTCGTCGAATCGTGTCTATCTAGCGTTGCTTTGGAATTCATAACTAAACTTCACTATCTATTCTCTTTAGCCTCGAAAGGTGAGCAATCACTCACGATTAACGTTCTTTTATTTATTAAATTTGATTTCAATTGAAACGACAATTGAAATATACTGTTGTTAGTTTTTACATTGCTATATATGTTGTTATTTGAAATTGTTCACGTATGGGATATGACACCATATCCTGTTGTTTATATTTTTTTTATTTATGATATATGCCTGTTATTTTATTGTATTATCTGTTATCACTCTGCAAGTTCCCTGTAGTTAGAGTTCACTATGAGTTGAAATGATACATACCCGAACAAACTTTAGGATAGGAGAATCGTTATGGGTTGAAATGATAAACCCAAGCGATTTTCATTTGAACTGAATTTGGGATTTACGAGTTGAAATGATATCTACCCGTATATATTTAAATTACGGATTGAAATGATAAATATCCGCATCACTTGACCATATAACAGAATTCTATATGCAAACACCGTTGGTCTATATATATATAAATATTTTGAAAATAATTTCTATGGTTTTGAGAAGAACATATGGTTTTAATAAACATTGATTCTTAAAACATTTTATATATATATATATGGAAATTTATACATAGATTAATAATAATATTCAATTTAATTAAGATGGACTTAATACATATAATGTGTTAAGTTATGTAAATCTACATTTCAATAAATTGTTGAAATAATTTGAATAGGTTAAGGTTGTGAAGATAAATTTGGATTTAGTTGAAATGGTATTAAATTTAGAATTTTATTTAGTTAAATCAATTTGAAACTATTGAATGTGAAATCTAAAGATATGATTTTTATAACTGGATGCTTGATCTAAGTGATTTAATGAATATTTCACGTTTGAATAAATTAAGGGAATATTTCGAAAAACGTAATTTAAGGTCACTTAAAAATATTGAATTTAATGAGAGAAAAATTCAAGACTAAATAATAATGAAGTTAAATTAGGATCTATATGAAATTGTTAAAGTCAGCCTTGAAATTGTTGAATATTAAAGATTTGAATTATATTGAAATTTAAGTAGTTTATTTTGCGATTCAATCTGTATTCGAAATCGATAAAATTTGAATTTGTCTAGTGAGAAACCGAATTGAATGGAAATTGAGAAGTTGAGATTTAATTTAATTCAAATGGGAAGGTCGAGTCGGTTTTGAAGCGATCTGTGAAGTTTGAGAAATAAAAATACTTTACTTCATAAATTATTGGATATATATACTAACTGGGAAAATAGAGATATTTGAAATGAAAATGATGTTTTAGTTTTGAAATATAAATAAAATTGAAATGACCACGGTGTTATAGTGTATATTTCTACCCTGTAGATAGTTCCTTGGATCCTTAGAGCATGAGTATCCCAAACATCCTCTAAGTTAATTATATTTTAGTTGATATTTCACTTGAGTTGGATTTATAGATATAAGAATGTTAATCCTGACTCGAGTGTTTTTTGTTTTGCTTTACGCTCGGGTCAGACTGAGACACAGCATTAGAGACTCACCTTTGGAGTTTGGAGCTTCGTTGGAGGTCCAACTATCGATTCAGCTTTCAGCTTTTCCAGTTGATTATTTCAGAGGAGTCATTGGTTCGTGCTAAAGACCTCACTGTATTTGAGATATTCGGATGTACTTTATTTCTAACTCTGATGTTTATATAGTAGCTTCATGAACTACTATTCATTTATTCCGCCGCATATTATTGTACTACTTTGTATCTGTGATTCTGTGATGGATTTATTTATTGTATATATTTAAGTTTTGCCAAATTTAAATGAACAATTCGGTATTTTGAATTATTCAAGTCGGACATGTATGGTTTTATTGTCGATTTGAATGGTCCAAAATAGCGGGTCGTTACATAACTCTTGCCTTGGGTCACCTTTACTAGCCTTGCTCTTAAGTTCACCCACAACCACCGAGTTATCCGACCAACATGAATAATTCGGTATCGACATGAACAAGTTGGTGCTGACTTGTTTACTTAATAAATTGGAACTTGCGATTTGAGCTACTGGCTTCCTTTATACTCAAGTGCATTTGCTCTAAGTTTCGTCCAATTCCCACCATCTTTGCCTCTGATTTTCAAAATTTACCAACCTATCTTTCTAAACATTCAAAACACGAGCAAACAACATTAAGCACAACATACAATTATGGAATAACATACGGTTACATCCATTCAAACAAGAAATACATAGAATTATAGCAACAAAACAAACTCTAATCCAAATCTAAGTAATCAATGAACATATAACTGGGAACAAGGTAAATTTCAAGGTTATTATTAATAGTCATATTATAATTTCTCAATTTAGGTCATAAACATATGTTAACAAGTGATTAAAGTTAGAAAAGGATTTCTAGACCAAAAATCATGTTAGAATCTATAATTCTACCATACAAATATGCATAGGATAGTGAGAAGTCAAAAACTACTCGCCAATCACTAAATTCAACTAATCTAAGTCTCGGTCCAAAGTGGATGGCAATGAAAAGCAATTTGAATCAACCAAAATGATGTTCTCTATCTTTTAATCAATGATCTATTCACTAATCTTCGATTTAGTTTGATTTAGAGAGTAATTTGGATGATTTTGGATGAATCTAGGATTAATGGGGGTTTAGATCTAATTTGAGAGGGAGGGAAAAACTTTTAATTTAACCTTTACAGCACTATTTATCGTAGTCTCGAATTAGACTAACGGGCCTAATCGTGGGCCAAATTAATCACATACTAATTCTGACAGCAACTGTCTAAACTTAAAACTGACATACTTCCTAACTGCAAGTCCCTTTCTTTATTATGACCACTTTATGGAAATGATAACCATCATCTTGAAGTAATGAAATTGGTTGAAATCCTAATTCGACACCCATCAAAAGTTACAGTCCAAACAAAATTTTTAGGGTCATAGAAATTCGGAAAAAATCATAGGTGTGTAAAATGTCCCTAAGAGTCATATACTAAATTATAGAATCATACGACCTCATATGAATAAAATAAAAATATTTTACGATCCTCTAATATATAAAATACAGATCGTTATATTCTCCCCTCTTAGAAATTCCATTCCCGAAATCCCTAAACAAGCCAAAACATAAGTAACCATGGTTATCCCGCATGCCTACTAATCATAGGCAACTGATGTGCATGTAAAAGTGTATATTTTTACTCTCATATTTAAATAAATGAGCCTATTAGGGTATTTTACATGTTTAAATTAAAATTAAAATTGTTTTCAAATCATCACTTATTCATCTTAATTTGGAGGGATAAAATGGTAATTTTGTGTATGATGTAATTTTGAGAAAATTTATGTCCACATTTTTATTTTTATTTGTAGGAAATTAAGTGTAAATATGAAGAGGATTCATGGATGAATGCATGCATATATGTTGAAAGCTAATGAAAAAGGAAAATAAAAGAACTCATGCAACATGAAGAAACCCACATACCCACTGAAATATGGTCCATAATTAAAAGCACATGTACATGTTAATGGAGGCTAAAAGGCATGTTAGTGGGGATTAATTATTTCCCAAATGATTACTTGAAGGTTGCAATTTCTCAAGGACATTTTAGGTAGTCCCCTAAAATATGAATTAAGATTTTAAGCATGTATAAATACTCATTATGTTTCATGTAACGATCTTCTTCTTTTCATGCAATATTGTAGCCACAAATCAAAGTCAAATAAAAATTCTTTAATGGCTTTTTAGCCTTGTTTTTACTTTCATGCAATTTTTATTTTATGCTTTCTTTCATGCTATTTTTGTTTCATGCTCTCCTACTTAGTTTATGTTTCTTGTGTTTAATATTAGTAGCATAGATTTAACTCTTGTAATTAATTTAGTTTTATTTCATGCAAGTAGTGGCTCTTTTTTTAATTAGCTCTCATTTTTCTCTTCTTTTTATGTTAAAATCACTTTATGTTAATATGTTGTTGAATATGAGTAACTAAACCCCTTCAATTTAGGAGTAATGAAGCTCTAATGAAACATATTAAATTAACATAATGATTTCATTTATGATCTTCCTTTTGTGCTAAATGGAAATTTTGAATGTTGGTGGTTTGTCTCTTTTTAGTGAATTTGATAGTCTATGTTGGCATCTCAAATAGGCTATGCTTATTCCATTGTAAACATAAACTATTTGATCATTTGCGTAAGTAGTTTTGATGATGAAAATTAAGCTAGAATCAAAATTTAATGGCATGTATTACTGATTCATGGTAAATAGATCGCACCTAAAATAGATTTTATTTTTAATTTCATGTCAATTTCGTTAATGTTGATTAGTGAGTTTCAATGGTGTGTTAGAGTTTGATGATTTAAGTTATGCTAATCAATAGCACAAATAAATCATACTTATAATAATCACATCTATCATTTCTACTCAATATTTTATTGAGAGATTATAAATGAAATTTGTGTTTATCTATATGAATGGGTGAAAGAGGATTTGCCTCTAAATTGTTTCTTAATCAATAGTTTTATTTGTCTTTGCTTTAATTTATTTTCTACAATTTTTCTTAGTTTAAAACCACTTCAAAACTTTGGTCTAATTTGATCGAGTAATATTGAAATTTGATTCTTTCTCTATGGATCGACATGTACTCGCATACATACTACGATTTTATGTCGTGCGCTTGTGGTTTTATAACGATCATATTTTTAACGATGGTTTTCTAATCGATAAAAATTTACGTCGTTTTCAACAAATTTTTATCGCCATTGTTGCGGAATTGCAATTTATTTTTAATTTTACTCTTCGAATTATTTTTACATTTGTTTTATTTCATTTTGTGTTATTTTTTATTAAAAAAAACTTCCATATTCCATTTGTATTTGTTTTGTTTGTTTTTTGCGTTGTTAGTTTCATTTTAAAAAAAGAGAAAAAAAAAACACCAACATAAACATGTTGTAACATTTAGTGTTGTTTTGTTAGCATTTCTGTTCAAGTTTGTGAAATTTTTTGTGTGTATGTTGTTCACTATTTTTGTGCCCTTTTATTCATGTTTTTACATATGTTCAGTATTTGTTAATTGAGTTTGGTTGATTTGCATTTTTGTTCACTGTTTGTCATTTATGTTTTTGGTTCATTTGCATTTCAGTTTGCACTCTTTCACTTTGCATTTGATAAAATAAAACAACAATCTGCTTTGTATTTAAAAAGAATATGTTTTCAAGTGTTTACAATTGCATATGTATATTGCAACTAAGAAATATTGTATTGCATTTTACATTTACACTTTTGTTCTCTTCATCTCTCTGAAACATTCAAAACTCCTGGTACCGCCTGAATCCATCACTCAATACCATTGCTGCTACCGTCTCCCTCCACTGCAAACAACCCACCAGCAACCCACTAACCAAACAGCAAACTCCAGTACCACCTGATCTACACCTCCTCACCTTCCTTTGCCAAGCACCTTCTATACACTGTCTTCTCCTCCTTCACCACCATCACTACAAACATCATCTCCTCAAAACTGCAATACATCCTTCGACACTGCAATATCTCCTCAAAACACCATCTCCACAACCTGCCATGTTCATCTCCCCTCTCCAACTTTAACTTCACACAACCATCCTCTGCCGGAATTTGCACTCCAACCAACACCAAGAACATCATCATCCTCCTACAATTCTACACACACCCTCCGACCACCAAGCATGAACCATCAGAACACCATCTTCCTTACTGCCTTTCTGCTGTACTTCACCATCACAGAACCACTTCAACTCACTCAACCCACTGTCCTCATCAACCTACCTGAAACTCTACTACTCAACCAAACTACATTACTCCCTACATCATTATCCTGCACAACCATCATTTGCCTGCACAACCAATATCCACTTCAAACTACACCTCCAGTATTCACAACCCCTACTTCTATCAAACTTTTTCTCCTCTAATACACACACATTGCAGCAACATTCCTCCTCCATCAAACCAAACTGCAACCAACATCCAATCTTGGTTTTTTTTTTGTACTCCCCTATCACGTTGCCTAAAGCTCGATACATGTCCTGTAGCCCAAAGCTAGACACTAGACTCAAAGCCACTAGTCTAGAGTACATAGGTCCCTTAATTGACCCACGGGCATCCCCACTACCAATACTCATGCTTCAAGTACAACAGAAAACACTCCAAGAATCAATGATTCCTTAGCACATATACATCCAAGCTCTTATTTAGTCTATTCAGATCCGAGCCCTTCTCTTGCTGAATCTGGTTTCCTTTATCCAGGAACACCCCATATTTCCTATTCTACGTCTCTCTCCTTTATTAAGCCACTATCTTTGGTACCTACTTCATGTATGAGTCACAAACGGAAGATACATAACACTTATCATGTTATTACATCGCCATCCAACCTGATGCGAACAAGCCAACACCTCCAACACAATCTATAGAAACTCTACTCCATTCCCCAAAAGTTCCACCATCACCGGACCAACCCAAACAACTCAGTACCAACATAAACAAGTTAGAAGCGACTTGTTTACTTAGCCAGTCGTTGGCTAACTCTTTATCCTTGTTACTAGTACTCCATTCATAAGTGCTCTACAGCCCGACCTATCCATCAAAACAACTCAATCCTATTTCAAAGCCTTCCACCTTTAAATTCTAGAACAAGTCAATACGGCCTCCATCACTTAGCCAATCTCCTAACTCTTGCCTTGGGTCACCTTTACTAGCCTTGCTCTTAAGTTCCCCCACAACCACCGAGCTATCCGACCAACATGAATAATTCGGTATCAACATGAACAAGTTGATGTTGACTTGTTTACTTAATAAATTGGAACTTGCGATTTGAGCTACTGGCTTCCTCTATACTCAAGTGCATTTTCTCTAAGTTTCGTCCAATTCCCACCATCTTTGCCTCTGATTTTCCAAATTTACCAACCTATCTTTCTAAACATTCAAAACACGAGCAAACAACATTAAGCACAACATACAATCATGGAATAACATACGGTTACATCCATTCAAACAAGAAATACATAGAATTATAGCAACCAAACAAATTCTAATCCAAATCTAAGTAATCAATGAACATATAACTATGAACAAGGTAAATTTCAAGGCTATTATTAATAGTCATATTATAATTTCTCAATTTAGGTCATAAACATATGTTAACATGTGATTAAAGTTAGAAAAGGATTTCTAGACCAAAAATCATGTTAGAATCTATAATTCTACCATATAAATATGCATAGGATAGTGAGAAGTCAAAAAATACTCGCCAATCACTAAATTCAACTAATCTAAGTCTCGGTCCAAAGTGGATGGCAATGAAAAGCAATTTGAATCAACCAAAATGATGTTCTCTATCTTTTAATCAATGATCTATTCACTAATCTTCGTTTTAGTTTGATTTAGAGAGTAATTTGGATGATTTTGGATGAATCTAGGGTTAATGGGGTTTAGATCTAATTTGAGAGGGAGGGAAAAACTTTTAATTTAACCTTTACAGCACTATTTATCGTAGTCTCGAATTAGACTAACGAGCATAATCATGGGCCAAATTAATCACATGCTAATTCTGACAGCAACTGTCTAAACTTAAAACTGACATAACTTCCTGACTGCAAGCCCCTTTCTCTATTACGACCACTTTATGGAAATGATAACCATCATCTTGAAGTAATAAAATTGGTTTGAAATCCTAATTCGACGCCTATCAAAAGTTACAGTCCAAACAAGATTTTTAAGGTCATAGAAATTCGGAAAAAATCATACGTGTGTAAAATGTCCCTAAGAGTCGTATCCTAAATTATAGAATCATACGACTTCATATGAATAAAATAAAAATATTTTACGATCCTCTAATATATAAAATACGGGTCGTTATATTCTTCCCTCTTAGAAATTCCATTCCCAAAATCCCTAAACAAGCCAAAACATAAGTAACCATGGTTATCCCGCATGCCTACTAATCATAGGCAACTGATGTGCATGTAAAAGTGTATATTTTTACTCTCATATTTAATCTTTTTTTATTTAAATAAATAAGCCTATTAGGGTATTTTATATGTTTAAATTAAAATTAAAATTGTTTTCAAATCATCACTTATTCATCTTAATTTGGGGGGATAAAATGATAACTTTGTGTATGATGTAATTTTGAGAAAATTTATTTCCACATTTATATTTTTATTTGTAGGAAATTAAGTGTAAATATGAAGATGTTTCATGGATGAATGCATGCATATATGTTGAAAGCTAATGAAAAAGGAAAATAAAAGAACTCATGCAACATGAAGAAACCCACATACCCACTAATATATGGTCTATAATTAAAAGCACATGCACATGTTAATGGAGGCTTAAAGGCATGTTAGTGGGGATTAATTATTTCTCAAATGATTACTTGGATGTTACACTTTCTCAAGAATATTTTAGGTAGTCCCTTAAAATATGAATTAAGATTTTAAACATGTATAAATACCCATTATGTTTCATGTAACGATCTTCTTCTTTTCATGCAATATTGTAGCCACAAATCAAAGTCAAATAAAAATTCTTTAATGGCTTTTTAGTCTTGTTTTTACTTTCATGCAATTTTTATTTTATGCTTTCTTTCATGCTATTTTAGTTTCATGCTCTCCTACTTAGTTTATGTTTCTCGTGTTTAATATTAGTAGCATAGATTTAACTCTTGTAATTAATTTAGTTTTATTTCGTGCAAGTAGTAGCTCTTTTTTTCAATTAGCTCTCATTTTTCTCTTCTTTTTATGTTGAAATCACTTTATGTTAATATGTTGTCGAATATGAGTAACTAAACTCCTTCAATTTAGGAGTAATGAAGCTCTCATGAAACATATTAAATTAACATAATGATTTCATTTGTGATCTTCCTTTTGTGCTAAATGGAAACTTTGAATGTTGGTGGTTTGTCTCTTTTTAGTGAATTTGATAGTCTATGTTGGCATCTCAAATAGGCTATGCTTATTTCATTGTAAACATAAACTATTTGATCATTTACGTAAGTGGTTTTGATGATGAAAATTAAGCTAGAATCAAAATTTAATGGCATGTATTACTAATTCATGGTAAATAGATCGTACCTAAAATAGATTTTATTTTTAATTTCATGTCATTTTCGTTAATGCTGATAAGTGAGTTTGAATGGTGTGCTAGAGTTTGATGATTTAAGTTATGCTAATCAATAGCACAAATAAATCATACTTATAATAATCACATCTATCATTTCTACTTAATATTTTATTGAGAGATTATAAATGAAATTTGTGTTGGTCTATATGAATGAGTGAAAGAAGATTTGCCTCTAAATTGTTCCTTAATCAATAGTTTTATTCGTCTTTGCTTTAGTTTATTTTCTACAATTTTTCTTAGTTTAAAACAACTTCAAAACTTTGGGCTAATTTGATCGAGTAATATTGAAATTTGATTCTTTCCATGTGGATCGACATGTACTCGCATACGTACTACGATTTTATGTCGTGCGCTTGTGCTTTTATAACGATCATATTTTTAACGATGGTTTTCTAATCGATAAAAATTTACGTCGTTTTCAACAAATTTTTATCGACATTGCTGCGGAATTGCAATTTATTTTTAATTTTACTCTTCGAATTATTTTTACATTTGTTTTATTTCATTTTGTGTTATTTTTTATTAAAAAAACTTCCATATTCCATTTGTATTTGTTCTGTTTGTTTTTTGCGTTGTTAGTTTCATTTTAAAAAAAGAGAAAAAAAAAACACCAACATAAACATGTTGTAACATTTAGTGTTGTTTTGTTACCATTTCTGTTCAAGTTTGTGAATTTTTTTTTGTGTATGTTGTTCACTATTTGTGTGCCCTTTATTTATGTTTTTACATATGTTCAGTATTTGTTAATTGAGTTTGGTTGATTTGCATTTTTGTTCACTGTTTGTCATTTATGTTTTTGGTTCATTTGCATTTCAGTTTGCACTCTTTCACTTTGCATTTGATAAAATAAAACAACAATCTGCTTTGTATTTAAAAAGAATATGTTTTCAAGTGTTTACAATTGCATATGTATATTGCAATTAAGAAGTATTGTATTGCATTTTACATTTACACTTCTGTTCTCTTCATCTCTCTGAAACATTCAAAATTCCTGGCACCGCCTGAATCCATCACTCAATACCATTGCTGCTACGGTCTCCCTCCACTGCAAACAACCCACCAGCAACCCACCAACCAAACAGCAAACTCCAGTACCACCTGAACTACACCTCCTCACCTTCCTTTGCCAAGCACCTTCTATACACTGTCTTCTCCTCCTTCACCACCATCACTACAAACATCATCTCCTCAAAACTGCAATACATCCTTCGACACTGCAATATCTCCTCAAAACACCATCTCCACAACCTGCCATGTTCATCTCCCCTCTCCAACTTTAACTTCACACAACCATCCTCTGCCGGAATTTGCACTCCAACCAACACCAAGAACATCATCATCCTCCTACAATTCTACACACACCCTCCGACCACCAAGCATGAACCATCAGAACACCATCTTCCTTACTGCCTTTCGCTGTACTTCACCATCACAGAACCACTTCCACTCACTCAACCCACTGTCCTCATCAACCTACCTGAAACACTACTACTCAACCAAACTACATTACTCCCTACATCATTTGCCTGCACAACCAATATCCTCTTCAAACTGCAGCTCCAACATTCACAACCCCTACTTCTATCAACTTTTTCTCCTCTAATACACACACATTGCAGCAACATTCCTCCTCCATCAAACCAAAACCACCGCCAAAAATAGTTTCCCCTGCATGCCACGCCACTACAACCATCTGCCATCAATAATCAAGCTCACTACAAACTGTTATCCACCTTCAACCTTGCCACAATCAAAAAAACAGCAACTTCAATACCTTATACCCCCATCAGTTGCAGCAATCTGCCTCCACCCTCTGTCACTTACATCTCTCTGTCAAACCACCAGCCATAACCACTTCCTTTCCCACTTACTTCCACGCAAAACATTCAACCTGAAACTATAGCCGTGAACTCACCCTCCACTATCATCACATCCTTGCCACCACAATCCTAAATCCAATTACGTGCAAATCACCATCCCGCAAGAACTGCAATCAAACACAGTTGCCACCTTAATCACCTTCCTCCTTCATCGCAGCTCAACCCACGCCCAAATCGAAAATCCAAACAACCACAATCACTAACTGCGTCGGTCCACCACTACCCACAAGCAAACGCAAAATCCATAGCACTCGAAATCCAAGCAACCCTCAGCAACTTCCAACTTCTCCAAACCCCCAATCATCGAAACCAAATTCCTCACCGCAAATATCCACAAATCACCCACAATACCAAAATCAGAAAATATCCTCACACACGCGCCCACGATCATCAAATTTGAACTTGTTCCGTTATATTGTTTTGACGTTTGATCATGGGAATACTATGTTGTAAAAAAAATATTTGCATTTTTCAAAATTAAAAAACTGTTTTGGGTATTCGCTGGCTTTGTTTGATAAATTACTGTATTATATAAGTTGGCTTATACTTTTGGGCTGGGTTTTGTTTTGGATTTTGATTTTGAACATGGCTTGTTTTGAGTGTTGACTTTTCAATTAAAAAAATTGCTTTCGTTTGGTTCGGTTAATTCGGGTTTAGTATAATTTTTGTATTTAAGTTTTCATTCTTGCTATTTAAAAAAAATTAAGTTGTATATAATATATCAATCTTGTTCGAATTTTCAAGTTGCAAATTACAGGTTGTGGAAATGAACTACTTGCTAAATAGCTTCTCTGTTTGCTTGTTTATAAAATAAAATTTTCTACTTTTAAAATAAATTTGCTAATAATTTTACACACCCTGGTATCGTGCTCTTATCTATTGTTTTTTTTCTTTGCATTGTTGGTAGCTTGCATTTTTAAAAAAATTAAAAAAAAAAATTCCAAAAACAAAAACAAATCTCATTCGTAGTTGCATTGTTAATACATTTTTAATTTTAGTTTTGCATTCATTTCATATTGCTTTTAGTTTCTAAGGGTAATACCCAAATCCACCTAGGTGGGAGATTTCATCACCCTTTTCTTGGCCCATAAATTGCATTTCGTCATAAAATTTGACTAATAATAACGGTTAGATGTCGGACTTAAGGGTGTCACAAGCTCATCTAAGGCTTAATTGTATCTTTACAAGTTGTCTTCTTTCGACCACCAAGTTGTCTTCTTGGTATCTAGGTTACAGCAGAGCAATAATCATATATAAGTATTACGGTGATTCGTAAATATTATAGTGATTGTTTCTCTGAAGGTATTTAAATCTTCGGCTGCATTGCTACGGTGATTCGTGGTGCACCGATAACTCATGTCTGTTACTTGCCTAAGAACTATTTTGTTGGATTAAGACAAAATGTGATTATACAATTATAGGTTAAGAGCTATTAAGGACAAAAAATTTGTAATTAAGTTCTCACGTTCACTTAGTTGCATTAGTTCATGCATATATAAAAGACAAAAATAAAAAGGAAAAGGAAAAAAAAAATCAAAAAGGGAAAAAAATTACATTTTACTTAACATAGTTCGTTTTTACAAATATCCAAAAGAACAGAAAAAAATCAATTACTTTACTTAAATTAATTTTTTTTTTTTAAAAAAATATAAAAAAATTCTTTTCAAAAACAAAAACACTTAAAAAGGAAAAAAAAAATTTGAAAATCCAAAATTCAAAAAAAAACAAAAATCAAAACTCCTTTTGAAAAATAAATTCATTTTGGTAACTATATTTACTTTAAAAAAAACAAATCTTCACCTTATTTCATTTTCTGAACCTTGATTCATTCTCTTAAACTTGATTCTCGCTTCTTTCTCTCCTTGACTTTTTTAAATGTGCATGAGTACTTGGACTCGTGATACAACAGCGAATCGATTAACTCGAACGAACAACCTTCAATGATGGCGAAAGAAAATGCCCCTTAAACTCTCATGGATAGAATCTTTCCTGATAGGCTTTCTATTCTTTCTTGTACCACATTACCCGTCCCAATGGGTAATCACTTTGAAATTCATTTAAATCATATTGTCACGCTCTCGAAATTTAGCAATTTTGAACACGATGACCCATAAATTTTCTTTACAGACTTCGAACAAATATTTGCAACCATTAAACTCCAATAATTATGTAATGGGGGAATCAAAGTTCGGTTAATTCCATTTGCCCTTACCGATTATGCTGAAAAAGGTTGTACAGCTTACCGTAAAACTCGATCAAACTTGGGAAGAATTCGTTAACGTTTTCTTAAAAAAATTCTACCCCTTGGAAAAAGCGACCAAAATCCGAAATAAAATTGTGAATTTTCATCAATTCACGGGTAAACCTTTTGGAAAATATTTTGAAAGATTTAAAGAGCTTTTGATAAAATGTCCACATCATAATTTCAAAAAATGGACTCTTTGCCAAATCTTATATGATGGACTTGAGAATCACAAACCATGCTTGAATTGATGTGCAGAGGCAATTTTCTCGCCCAACATCACGACGATGCTTGGTAATTCCTTGAAAACTTGGCCGAAAAATCATCCCGATGGGAGCATTCTAATGAAAAATGCATTTACTCACGATCGAGCGCACACTCGATTGGATCGTCGTTGGCTTTGTAAGCTAAAATCGATGCAATGATCAATAAATTCGACAACGTTTTCTCATCCAGCCAAATGAGCCAAGCTTCTCAACCAACGTGTTATAAATGCAACGATCTGAATCACATAGTCGATCAGTGCCCTAATTCGGTAGAACAACTTAATGCTTTCAATCTGGTTAAGAATAACCTGTTTTCTCCAAAGTACAATCCTGCTTGGAGAAATCATCCTAACTTTGCATACAACCCAAATAATTCTAACACGAATTTGGTTCGTCCCAACTTTCTAGCATTTCCGAACAATGCTTCGAATCCTCCCTTTCAGCCCAATCCTTTTCAACAAAATTTTGCGGGTCTGCCTCAAAATCAACTGCAATAATCTTTTGCTCCCCAAGATGATAAATGATTGACTTCACTTGAGAAATGTATTGAAACATTGGCTAAAGCAACCACTCAAAACCTCCAATCAAATAGCACTTTGCAAAAAAAATTAACCTCATACATGTAAAATACGAGTAAGTCGATTGCTAAACTTGAAATGCAAATGACTCAATTAACCATGTCTGTGAGTGAACATGAACGTGAATGAGGTACATTTCCAAGTCAACCCATTCCGAATCCTAGATTTTAAAACATGAATTCGAATCAATCCCATGTCATTCAAGACAGCAATGTAAACCAAATGAATGATATCACAACTTTGCATTCTAGTAAACAAATCGATAACCAAGTAGTCAGTCCAAATGATTTACCGAAAGATCCTCGTGACGCTTCGAAAACGAGAAGCGATTTTGAATAAAACACTGAGCCAAATATCGAATCAAATTCCATTCAAAATTCTTCTTCTACCTAAGTAGGTCATCCTACTAAGTATCGTATTCCATTTCCACATCGCCTTCGACCCAAGAAACATTCCGATCAAACGAAAAAGATGTTGGAAATTTTAAAACAAGTCAAAGTTAACATTCCTCTTCTTAATATCGTTCAACAAGGTCCAACTTATGTTAAGTTTCTAAAGGACTTGTGTACTCAAAAATGACACACTCATATACCCAAGAAAGTTTTCTTAGCTGTCGGACTTAGCGAAGTCTTGTCCCAATCAATTCCCGTCAAATACAAAGATCCTGGATGTACGACGATCTCGTGCATGATAGGAAACAAGACGTTTATAAGTGCTTACTAGACTTGGGTGTAAGTGTCAATTTGATTCATTATTCAGTTTACCAACAACTTGGCTTGGGTGAACTTAAACCGACAAAAGTACCTCTTCAATTTATCGATTGTTCAATAAAGAAACCCCTGGGAGAAATCGAGGTCGTACTCATCAAAATTGATCAATTTATATTCCCCGTCAATTTCATCATGTTAGAGACACTACCCGTGAACAATCCGATGAGTCAAGTTCCATTGATTTTAAGCCGACCTTTCTTGGCAAATGCTTTAATCAATTGTTGAAATGGTTTAATTAAAATTTCTTTTGGAAACATGACTTTGGATTTTAACATCTTCAATCTTGAAAATAAATCGAACGAACCACTGGACCAAATGTCAGAAGTTAGCTCCATTCAAGAAAATTTCGACAATGAAACTGTTGACCTTAACCACGAATGCGAGATCGAATACGAACAACTATTTCAAGACGAGCCTAATAAAATTGAAAATGCGCTTCGGTTTGAGCCCATCACCGTTGAATCGGAACTTCAACCAAATTCTTTGATTGAGCAACCCCTGGTTTGGAACTCAAACATCTTCCTAATCACCTTAAGTACGCATACTTAGGTGAAAACGAAACGTTTCTTGTCATAATATCTTCAACTCTCTCTCTCTCTCTCTCTCTTGATGAAGAAGCTTCCCTTCTTTCAATTCCATCAAAAAACAAAGAGGCAATTGGATGATCGATCATTGATATTATGGGAATTAGTCCTGCTCTTGTTCAACATCGTATCCACTTAGTTGACGAAGCCAAACTTGTTCATGACGTGCAATGAAGGCATAACCCAAAAATGAAGGATGCGTTCGTGATGAAATTATTAAACTTCTCGATAACGGAATCATATACCCCATTCCTGATAGTTCATAGGTTAGCCCATGTCGTGTCGTGCCTAAAATTTTTAGACTTACCGTTATTAAGAACGATGCTAACGAACTCATTCCAACTTGTACTTAAACAAGATGGCGTGTTTGTGCAGATTATCAAATATTAAATGCTGCAACACGTAAAGATCACTTTCATCTTCCTTTCATCGACCAAATGCTTGAACGAGTAGCTGGCCACGAATTATATTGTTCTTGATGGTTACTCAGGTTATAACCAAATTCCAATCGCTCCCGTAGATCAAGAGGAAAAAACTTTCAGTGTCCCTTTGGCACATTGCATGTTGACGTATGCTTTTGGCCTTTTCAATGCTCCTGCTACTTTTCAAAGATGCATGGTCAGATTCTTTTCTGATAAGATCGAACGCTTTCTGGAAGTATTTATGGGTGATTTTTCCATCTTTGGAAACTCCTTTTTTGAGTGCTTACACCATACGGCATTGTTTTGAATCGATGCAAGAACAAATACTTGACGTTAAATTGGGAAAAATGTCATTTCAAGGTCAAACATGGATTGTTCTTTGGTATGTCATTTCAAACAAAGGCATTGAGGTGGATAAAGCTAAAGTTGATGTAATTGCGAATCTACACCACCAAATTTATCAAGGAGATTTTTTGTTCCTTCGGTATGTTGGTTTTTATCGACGCTTTATGAAGGACTTTAGTAAAATTGCTCGACTCTGACGACTCCTCTTGAAAAATACGTTCCATTGACTTTATTCTGATTGTGTTTCTTCTTTCGAACGTCTCAAAAATGAACTCCTTTCTGATCCTATCATTTGCTCACCCAATTGGGATCTTTCTGTCGAAATAATATGCAATGTCTCTAGCTTTGCAGTTGGTGCTATCTTAGGATACCGCATCAATAAAATTATTCATGTCATCTACTATGATAGTATGACTCTTAACGATGCTCAACTCAATTATACGACCACTGAAAAAGAGCTTCTAGTGGTAGTCTTTGGGCTTGAAAATTTTCAACCTTATTTGATTGGCTCACACATTACGATTTGCACTGACAACTCCCCTCTAGGTACCTTTTGGCTAAAAAGGATGCTAAGTCTCGTTTGATCCGTTGGATCCTTTTGCATCAATAATTTGACCTTATGATCAAAGATAAAAAAAGATCTGACAACGTAATTGTTGATCATTTGTCGCGTCTTCCGAACGCACCATCTTCTTTACCGATCAACGAGAATTTTCCTGATGAACAACTCCTTTCCATTTCCGTCAACCCATGGTGTGCTGATATAGTGAACTATTTAGTCACTAAAGAAACTTCTTCATTTTGGTCGAAACAAGATAAATATTAATTTCTTTCCTAAGTCAAGTACTTCTGTTAGGATGATCCATACTTGTTTAAGTATTGTTCGGATCAATCATTCGATGTTGCATCACATATCACGAAATAAAGAGTGTCCTTTAGTTTTGTCATGACCAAGCTTGTGGTGGTCACTTTGGTCCAAAAAAACAGCGGAAAAGGTGCTTTAATGTTGTTTTTATTGGCCTATGCTTTTTAAAGATGCATTCGAATTGTTTAATACTTGTGATCGCTGCCAAATGTTAGGGAATATCTCTCGACGAAACATGATGCCTTTGAACCCTATTCTTACGATCGAAATATTGATGTTTTGGGTATTGACTTTATGGGATCATTTTCCAAATATTTCGAAAACCTGTACATTCGTCTTAATGTTGATTACGTCTATAAATGGGTTGAAGCCATTTCGTGCAAGACAAATGACCACAAAGTTATTGCGAAATTCATAAAAGAAAACATCTTTTCGAGGTTTGAAACACCTATCACAATAATAAGTGATAACGGAACCCATTTCTCATTCATTTGAAACTCTAATGAAGAAACGATAACCCACAAGTTATCCACTCCTTATCATCCTCAAACTTGTGGCCAACTTGAAGTTTCAAATCGCAAAATCAAACACATTTTGAAACTGTGAATAAAAATCAAAAAGATTGGTCACAAAAATTAACAGATGTGTTTTGGACTTACAGAACTGCATATAAAATCAATCTTAGGATGTCTCCTTTTAGGCTCGTATATGGCAAAGCGTCCCATTTACCCGTCGAACTCAAACATAAAATGTTGTGGGTGATTAAGGACATAAAATTTGATTTTGAAAAAGCTGGCGAAAACAGAAAATTGCAAATCAATGAATTAGTAGAGATTAGGAACGATGCGTATAAAAGCGAGAAAATTTATAGAGAAAGAACAAATGTTTTTTATGACAAGTCAATCCTAAGAAAACATTTTCTCCAACTCAAAATCTTTTGTATGACTCGCGACTTCATTTGTTCTTTGGAAAATTAAAATCAAGATGGACAGGACCATACGTCGTACGTACTATTTTTCCCCATGATGTCATTGAAATAGAAAGCCTATAGATGGTTTGACTTTTAAAGTCAATGGTCATCGTTTAAAACCTTACTTGGAGATGGAAAGTGGTTGAGAGGAGGATCTAATGATTCTTTGTAAGCCACACTACATCTAATAAGAAATTTTAACCCTCTCTTTTAAATATGTACTTATTATATCATGTATTGACTATAGGGACACAATCAAAATCAAGTGTGGGGGAGTTTCATGTTTATTTTGATTTTTCATGGTTACTTTTTGCATTCTCTATCCAAAAATTTTAAAAAACAAAAACGAAAAAAAATCCAAAACACAGTTTTCTTTTTAGCAATATTGATTTACTTTTAAAGAAACACGATATGATAACATACGTTTTTGGTTATTAAATTGAAATTTTTGAAAAAGTACTTGTCTCAACAAAAATAAAAAAAAGTTTGATTACAAGTAACTATGGTTTAATTAGTATATAAAAGGGTTCGTGGGTGATAATCATGACGTATGTCCAAATTATAATCTTTGTTTGAAGAGTGGCTGATTTAAAGTAAAGGAAATAACATTTTTGATCTTCTAAGTTAGGTGGTGCTAAGATGATTTTGCATAACTCTCTCTTTTAATAAAAATAGTTTTTATAAAGACAATAAACACCTTGAGTCATGTGTTCACACGTTAGTGTGTACACGCACCATGCTTGTATCCTTCTCACGTAAGCCAAAAAGGCAGTGCATGATCAGCATATCTAGCCTCGGTTTATCTAAGTTAGGCGTTCAAACAATAATAATGTTAACATTTTTTTAAATAGAGAGAGAGAGAGCAACCAATTGAAATTCGAGCACTATTTTCACTTATTTGATTCGACCTATTATTCAAAAGAAATAAAAAATGCCACTTTGCAAAACTTTGATAATCAACTAAATGATCCATTTCATAGTTGCACTATGTTATCAACTGAAATAACTAGCCAAACTAGAGTCTAATTGTGATGATAACTTAAACTTTGTTGGAAATTTTGATGAGTAAAAGGACTAATTTTTTTAGATAATGACCAAAATATATATTTAACTTACTCGTGTCAATTTAAAAGTAAATTCTTCGTTTATAAATATTTTTGAAAACTTTCATCGTGTAGTCGCATTAGAAATTGCTTATCGCATTTGGATTTTGTGGGTAGTATCCGTTGAAAACCCTCACGAGACAACATTCATCCTACTAGGGAGACCTAGAGGTTTAAAGGCTTGTTGCATACACTCAATACAATCTTGTTTCCTACGAAAACGGATTTATCCTAATTTTAGTTTATTCAAGGTCGAATAAAAAGATAAGTGTGGGCGTATTTGATGTGCATGTAAAAGTATATATTTATAATCCTATATTTAATCTTCTTTCATTTAAATAAATAAGAATATTAGGGTATTTTACATGTTTGAATCAAAATTTAAATTGTTTTCAAATCATCATTTATTTTGTAAGTCTGCAGGGTGGATCGTGTAGTGTATATGTAAGTATGTGTGACAAAATATATGATGCAACTAAAGCAGTAATAATCTAAGTAACTATAGAATAAGCACACTAGGATTTTATACTGGTTCGGACCTCCCGTCCTACGTCCAGTCCCGAAGCTCCCCTTCGGAAATCGACTATCAAATACCCTTGCTTCGTGCGAAGGAATAGGCTTGGTTACAATAAATTGTTCTTGTCAAATATGTGTTCTATAACACGGATATTGACTAATAAGTACAAATTCTTCCAATATATATCTAGAGAGTATTGAACATGAAGATCTGAATATATGGAAGACTGAAATACAAGTATAGATTGCTAGAGATCAAGAATATAATAGTATGTAAGTAGAGATCACAAGTAAGTTCAGTGAAGGTTCTCTTTGATTCTTGATGATATATATAGTTGTAGAGAGATTCCTTGAGTAGTTGCATCCATTAACAAGTGCTCTACATTTTCTTCTATTGATGGTGAAGAGTTGCAGCGAAGAGAAGCGAAGATGTCTATTCAAATGTGGCGGTTGAAATTTAAATTTAAATTCCAAGTTCGAAATAAGACGTCTGGTATTTGTATCAGACGTTTGATACTATTTTTTTTATGTATAGTATATTTTCAGACGTCTAAGTGCATCTACCAAATGTCTGGTTCTGTCTATTTTGTTGTTCCAGAGGACTTTTCCAGACGTTTGGCTTGTGTATCCCGACGTCTGAAAATTGTGCATGTTTGTTTTGTGCATCTTTCCTGTTGCTTCTTTGATCCTATCAACTTGCGATCTCTTGTAATGTTCTTTGATCCTTGTTCTTGTCTTTCTAGTGATGTTGCTCTAGCGAGTACCCGTATATAGAAATATATATATATATATATATATATATATATGTATATGTATATATGTATATTCAATTTCCATTGTATAGTTGTTGTCGTCGAAACCGTAGATTTGATTTCCTAACAATCTTCCCTTTTTTGACGATGACAACTATACAATGTACGTATATATAATTTTATAAATCTCTCCCCTGAATATGTGCTTTCCATAATTAATTTTGATCTGTATTATTTCTCCCCCTTTGGCGTTGTCAAAAATGATATCTAATTTTTTGAATGTAGAAATTAATAAATATCGACCAATCATTGTAAGACAAAGATATATACAAAAATAACATACTAAAAGAGAAATTTCATTAATTTACAATAATCGAGTACATTCATAGATTTTTAACAATTTTATATAAGATGGAGTCCTAAAAATCTATGAGTCTTTTGGGGAAGCTTTTTGTTGATCATCTCCTTTATCTTCATTTTTGGAAGAGCTAGGTTGCTTCGTAGGAGACGTCGAAACTTGTTCTAGAGGTTCATTCTCCTTAAAAAGTTTGGAATGTTTCGAAGGAGGAGAAGGCACCGGGGTTGGACAATCTTTGAAATGTGGTGTAGGACCACGAACCCTTTGAAGAACCTCTTTGAGAACCGATAATACAGTTGAAAGTGATGTTTCAACTATGGCTAGGCATATGGCAAAAGATGTTTCAAAGCTATCAATACGATTAGCCAAATTTTTTTGATTTTTAGATAAGAAATGCTGATTTTGAAGAGTGAGATCTCGAATACTTTCGTTTGGATTCGTCTTTGTTCGAGTCTCCATAATCTCATCGTAAGACGTATAATCAAGTGGTACGGGAGGAGGAGGAGTAGTCTCGCGATGTTGTTCCACCTCTTGTGATGGTTCATGGTATTTGTAGTAGACTTAGGTGAACTTTTAGTCTTTTTATAAATACAACTATATTTCTTAATATCATTCCCTCTTTGTTTAGGAATATTTTTAAATCATATTTCATTTCCATTACCCGATGGTTTTTGAAGTTTTGAAAAGATTTTCCAAATCTTATTTTCCTTTATTAAATTTTGAAACATTTTTTGTAATTTTATCCAATTTTCTTTTAATTCAAATTTTTAATTTTCAATATTTCAATATTACTCTTCAAGCTGACATTTTCTTTTAACAAGTTATCCTATTTTAATTTAGTTTTATCAAAATCAATAGCAATAGCCTCATTTTCGACCAAATTATTTTTAATTTTTTCTTGAGATAATTCTAGTTCCTCTTCTAAAATAATTTTTCATCTTTTAACATTCCTACTTCAAGTTTTAATCTATTTATTTTGGCTATATGTTCTTTGTTCAATTTTTTAATTTGTCTAAATTTATCATCTAAATCCATGCTTAGTTCTAATAATTGATCATAACTAAGTTCGGGACGTAGCTCATCAGTTTGTGCCATAAAGCACACATTAGCTTGTTCTCCGTCACTATTGCTATCATTGTCCGATGATGATAAAGAATCCGAGTCGTCCCATGTTACTTTGAAAGCTTTCTTCTTTTTGAATTTTTCAAATTTGTTCTTCTCTATATCATTATTGAGCTTGGGATATTCTTTCTTCATATGTCCAAATTGGTCACATTCATAGCATTTAATTGATGTTTGATTTGTTGAGCTTGATTTTCGTCCTTTCTGAAATTTAGTCATTTTCCTAAACTTCTTGAATTTGTTGTATTTTTTTGCGATAAATATAATTTCTTCTTCGTCTAAGTCGGAGCCTTCATTTCTTGCTGGGAATGCTATGTTCTTCTTTTTCGAATTTTGTTCTTTTCATGCCTGCAAATTAGCTTCATAGGACATTAAATTTCCTATCAATTCTTCAACTAAGAGTGCTGAGAGATCATTAGCTTCTTCGATAGCTAATACTTTTCTTTCCCACTCTAGAGTTAAAGAATTGAGTATTCTAGATACTAAATCAAAATTTGTGAATTTGACTCTAAGTGCCATTAAATCGTGTTGAATGGTTTGGAATCTAGGGTACATGTCTACTATAGATTCGTTTTGTTTCATTTTAAATGATGAAAATTGATTTTATAAAATTGAAATCTTAGTTTGTTTAACTTTGTTTGTGCCTTCATGTGTAACATGTAAGGAACGCCAAATATCAAATGCAGTGTTACATAACATGACACGTGAAAATTCATTCTTATCTAGTGAACAAAATAGAACATTCATAGCTTTGGCATTATTAGAAGCTGCGGTTTTTTGTGCACCTATCCATGTGTTCATAGCCATGTCAGGTGCTTCAAATTTATTTTGAGTGGCTTACCAAATTTATAATCCATTAGCTTCCATAAAAATTCTCATACGTGGTGACCAATGTGCACAATTAGAACCATTAAAAAGTGGGGGTCGTTATGTGGACTGACCTTCTTGAAAAATATTTTCCATATTATAGTGATTCAAAAACGTGTTACTATATTTTGATCTAACCTTGCTCTGATACCAATTGTAAGTCTACAGGGTGAATCGTGTAGTGTATATGCAAGTATATGTGACAAAATATACGATGTAACAAATGGAGTAATAATCCAGGTAACTATAGAATAAGCACACTAGGATTTTATACTGGTTCAGACTTCCATCCTACGTCCAGTCCTAAAGCTCCTATTCGAAATTCGATCATCAAACACCCTCGCTTCACCCAGAGGAATAGGCTTTGTTACAATAAATTATTCTTGTAAAATATGTGTTCTATAACACGGATATTGACTAATAAGTACAAATGCTTCCAATATATACAGAGAGTATTGAATGTGAAGATCTAAATATATGGAAGAGTGAAAAATAAGTATAGATTTCTAGAGATCAAGAATATAATATATATGTAAGTAGAGAGCGCAAGTAAGTTCAGTGAAGGTTCTCTTTGATCTTGATGATATATATAGTTGTAGAGAGGTCCCTTGTGTAGTTGCATCCATTAACGAGTACTCTATAGTTGCTTCTATTGATGGTGAAGAGTTGCAGCGAAGAGAAGCGAAGATGTCTATTCAAATGTACCAGTTGAAATTTGAATTTAAATTCCGAGTTTGAAATCAGACGTCTGGTATTTGTATCAAACGTCTGATACTATATTTTTTTTGTATATAGTATATTTTCAGACGTCTGAGTGCATCTACCAGACGTCTGGTTCTGTCTGTGTTGTTATTTCAGAGGACTTTTCCAAACGTCTGGCTTGTGTATGAAAATTGTGCATGTCTGTTTTGTGCATCTTTCTTGTTTCTTCTTTGATTCTATCGACTTGTAGTCTCTTGTAATGTTCTTTGAGCCTTGTTCTTGTCCTTCTAGTGATGTTGCTCTAGCGAGTACATGTGTATATATATATGCATATTCGATTTCCATTGTATAGCTGTTGTCATCGAAACCGTAGATTTGATTTCCTAACATATTCATCTTTATATGGGGGACTAAAGTGGTAATTTTGTGTATGATTTAGTTTTGAGAAAATTTATTTGCACATTTTTATTTGCAAGAAATTAAGTGCAAATATGAAGATGTTTCATGGATGAATGCATGCACATATGTTGAAGGCTAATGAAGAAAGGAAAATAAAAGAATTCATGCAACACGGAGGAGCCCACATACCCACTAACATATGGTCCATAATTAAATGCACATGCGCATGTTAATGGAGGCCTAAAGGTATGTTGGTGGGGATTAATTATTTCCCTAATGCTACTTTGAGGTTACACTTTCTCAAGGGCATTTTAGGTAGTCCCTTAAAATATGAATTAGGGTTTTAAGCATGTATAAATACCCCTTATGTTTCATGTAATGATCTTCTTCTTTTCATGCAATATTGTAGCGACAAATCAAAGTTAAATAAAAAATTCTTTAATGGATCCTTAGCCTTGTTTTTACTTTCATGCAATTTTTATTTTATAATTTTCATGCTATTTTTATTTCATGCTCTTACTTAGTTTATGTTTCTCTTGATTAATGTTAGTGGCATAGATTTAACTCTTATAATTAGTTTAGTTTTATTTCATGTAAGTGGTTAGCTCTCTTTTCTTTTAATTAGCTCTCATTTTCTTCTTCTTATGTTAAAATCATTTTATGTTAACATGTTTTCAAATATGAGTAACTAAACCCCTTCAATTTAGGGTTAATGAAGCTCTCATGAAACATATTAAATTAAGATAATGATTTCATTTGTAATCTCTCTTTTGTGCTGAATGGAAATTTTGAATGGTGGTGGTTTATATCTCTTTTTGGCGAATTTGATAGTCTATATTGACATCTCAAATGGGCTATGCTTAGAAACATAAACTATTTGATTATTTGGCTAAGTGATTTTGATGATGAAAGTTAAGTTAGAATCAAAATTTGATGGTGTATATTACCAATTCATAGTAAATAAATCATACTTAAAATAGATTTTATTTTTAATTTCATGTCATTTTCATGAATGTTGATAAGTGGGTTTGAATCGTGTTTTAGATTTTGATGATTTAAGTTATGCTAATTAATAGCACAAATAAGTCATATTTATAATAAGCACATCTATCATTTCCACTTAATGTTTTAATGAGAGATTATAAATGAATTTTGTTTTGATTTATATGAATGATTGGAAGTGGATTTGATTCTAAATTTTTCCTTAATCACGTAGTTTTATTCGCTTTTGCTTATAGTTTATTTTCTATAATTTTTCTTTGTTCAAAACCACTTCAAAACTATGTGCAAATTTGATTGAGTGATATTGAAATTTAATTCTTTCCCTGTGGATGACCCATACTTGCATATGTACTACGATTGTACGCTGTGCGCTTTCGTTTTTATAACGATTATATTTTAACGATGATTTTTTATTATATAGAAATTTCCATCGTTTTCAACCGCAACCATCAAACATCTCAACCAAGTAGTCTTGCAATCAATAGTATAGGTGAACTTACCCTAGCATGCAGAATACTAACCTATCAAATATAATATATAATGGTGAAAGCAGATATGATAAATAGTGGATCTTGCCATCATGCCTAATCCGATGTAATCATCATGCCTGAGTCATGCACTAACTTCTATATATAAGAGACATGAAAAATGTTGTGCACGCCCACTATTTTCTTAGATAAGTCAACCCTGTATGCTTGCTTTCCATTCCTCTCAACTATCGAAAAAGAACCTATGAATCTCGGTGCCAACTTCCCCTTTCTAGTGAATCGAATTGCATTCTTCAAAGGACAAACCTTCACAAATACGATACCTTCGACAGAAAACTCTAAATCTCTTCATCTTTTATCAATGTAACTTTTCTATCAATTCTGAGCAACTTTCATCCATTATTATATGATCTCAATCTTTTCTGAAGTCTCTCTAATCATATCTGGCCTAAGTATTAGTTTCTTGCCGGTTTCCTACCAACATGAAGGAGCGTTATACGGTCGGCCATATAATGCTTTATAAGGATTCATACCAATACTCGACAGATAGTTATTGTTGTATGCAAACTCCACCAGAAGTAGATGGTTATCCCATGATCCTCCAAATTCTATAATGCATGCTCGCAAAAGATCTTCTAATATACGATTTACTTTTGGTTTGCCCATCTGTTTGTGGGTGATAAGCTATACTAAGATGCAGCTCAGTCCGTAACACCTCTTGTAAGCTCTACCAAAAATCATCGGTGAACACCAGGTCTCGGTCGCTTACAATGCCCTTTGGCACACCATGAAATTGTATAGTCCACTTTACATACAATTCTGCCAGCTTAGACGTCGTTCTACATGACTTGACGTGTATAAAATCCATCAATACTTGCTTCCATTTCCACTTAGGAATATCTAATGTTTGCAACAAACCACTAGGTTTCTTCTTCTCTGCCTTGACCAATTGGTAGTTCATACACTTCGAGATGAATCCCCTAATATCCCTCTTTATGCCTTCCCAGTAGTAAGTCTGCTTCCTATCTCAGTACATCTTATTATTGTCGGGATTTATAATTAACCTAGAATAGTAACACTCTAGTACCACTTCATTACGCAATCCATCAACCTCGGGAACAAATAATCTTCCATCCTTATGAAGCCAACCTTCTCGATCGAGTTCTTATTTCTTTATGTCTTCAGATTCTACTCCTTCTTCAATCCTTGTTATGATATCCGCTATCACGGCATCTCGCTTCTTACTAGTACCGTTCTTTTGATTAGAGTAGGTCCGATCGAAAAACTTGCTAATATCTCTGGTTTCAACTCGTAATGAGGTCTGGAATCATAACCAACAGTATAATCTATCTGCTTCCGTTCTAAGAACATTGCTCCTAAACTAGCATGTCTTCTACCCAATGCATCGGTGACCGCATTCCCTTTTCCTGGTGCATAGGAAATACCAAAATCATAAGAGGCCAAAAAATCCAACCACGGTTGTTAACGAAGGTTGATATCCTTCTAGGAGAAAAGGTACTTCAAGGATTTATGGTCTGTAAACAACTTAAATTTTTCTCCTAGTAGATAATGCCTCCATATCTTCAAAGCAAAACCTATCATCGACAATTCCAAATCATGAGCCGAATAAGTCCTTTCATGTGGTTTTAGCTATTGACTAGCATAGGAAATAACCTTTTCTTTCTGCATCAACACCACACCTAATCCAGTACCACGGGAAATTTCTTATTTCTACTTGGAATGATCAACACAGGTGCATACGTCAACCTCTCTTTCAGACTCACAATCGCATGCTCATACTTTACATCCCAAACACAAGCCTACTTCTTCTTCTTCAAATTGGCCAACGGTGCTGCTATCTTTGAGAAGTCTTTGATGAAACATCTATAGTATCCTGCCAATCCTAGGAAACTCCTCACATCCGTAGTGTACTTGGGTAGGTTTCAAACCGCTACCACTTTTGCAGGATCCACTACTATACCTTGTCTGGAAATGACATGACCTAAGAATCTTACTTCTTCCTTCCAGAATTAATACTTAGAGAACTTCACTCTTAACTTGAGCTTCCTCAATATCTCTAGCACATTCCTCAAGTGCGTCATATGCTCCTCTTCAGTTCTGGAATAGATCAAAATATCATCCTCGATTAAGGGCACAAACTTATTTAACTGGTCTTTGAAAACTCGGTTCATGAGATCCACAAGTACGCTAGAGTGTCAGTCAACCCGAACGACGTTGCTAACCACTCATAAAAACCCAAAATGGCATGTGAAACACAGTTATAGGCACACTCTTCTTTATCAACTGGTGAAATCTCATTTCCAAATTCGTTTGAGAGAACACCTTCGCACTGTGAAGCTTATCAAACAAGTCATCAATGCATAGGAGTGGATACCTGTTCTTCTTCGTCGCTTTATTCAACTAACGATAATCCATACACAACCTCAAAGAGTCATTCATTGTAGTTGTGAATACTACAGGTGTACCCCACTCGGATATAATCCTTCGAATGAACCCTCTCCTTAGTAGGTCATTCACTTGCACCTCTAATTCCTTCTGCTCTCTAGGCACCATACGCCTCAAAGGCATAACTATAAATCTGGCTTCCTTCACTAAGTCTATCCAAAACTCAATCTCTCAGCAATCCAGTCACTTCCTCAAAGACATCCGGATACTCTAGCGATAAGCATAGATGACAACACCGCTTGTGGAACCTCTAGAGCACGTAGAAAGCTAACCATTACCCTATGCTCTTGGTAGGCAACTAATCACTACCGTTCGCCCTTCCACATCTCCGATTGTCACCAATAGCTTATCGCAAACCACTATTGTTGCATACTTCTTAAGCCAATCCATTCCCAAGATAATCCCGAACCCAACAAGATTCAAGAAAAAATAATCACAAACAAAAGAGCATCCATGACTCAAAAAAACTAAACCATACTAAGCATGCACAGGCTAGTAGAGCATCCAACAAGATTTGTCATGATCAAGGGTCCGCCTACTATCATGGTCTCAATCCCAATTTGTCTACTAGGTCACTACATATGAATAAATGTGAAGCCCTAGTATCAAACAAAATTTGAATATGAACATCACCAATAGAAAGCATACCTTGAATAACGACTCCCTTCTCCTTCATCGAGGGAGCACTCGACGAAGTTAGTACTACGTCCAAAGCATATGCTTTCACAACCTACTTATCCTTTACCTGTTCTAAACAATCCTTCTTCAAATGACTAGGCTTATCACAATTTTAGCGGTTTCTCTTATCGCTCACTTTGTACTATTTAGTCGGGTGACCCTTCTCCTTGCACTCATAGTAAGTAGGTTCCCATTTACCCTTTTTCTGACCATTCTTTCCTTGTGATTGCTTCTTCTTTCCATTCCACTTCTTCTTTCCTCCATCGCCTTGTTGCGGTATTGGCTCTTCCTTCTCAGTGGAAACAACCATAGTTTTTCTAGCCTTAGGATACAGATTCACATGACGAGGTGCTTTCTCAACTAGCTTCTCAAATGGCTCATCAATTTGGTCCATTGGCTTCTCTCCAAGATAATCATCTAGACTAGTGATGAACTTCTCATTCTTTCTCAATGGAGTGTTGATGAATGACATCCGATACTTCGATAAAGAATCAAATTCTACAACATACGCAAAAACTAACATCTCTCCTTTCTTAAGATTGGTAAACTTCTTAAATAACACCGACTTCTGAGCAGCCGAAATGAACTTTTCATCAATCCTTACCTTAAACCGGTCCCAACTAAACTGATCTTCAGGCATAGCAATAATAATGGCATTCCACCAATTCATGGCTCGCCCCTGAAGGTGTCTAGAAGCCAACTTTATCTTTATAGCATCATTCACTTCCATATCACTGAAGATGCCTCTAAAGTATCAACCCAACCTTGCACTTATATGGATGATTCTGTTCCATGGAATGATTTTTCCTCCTAGACTAGAATAATCTTTACTCAACCTGGAATAATCAACCTTAGGCACTTTCACTGGAGCACCTCTACCAACAGACATGCCAGGAGTATTCCTCGTCATATTCGCCATCATAGCATTGAATATAACTTGAAAACCAAGCATAGCGGCTCCTGATCTTGCACCATCTTCAACTCCTGAAGTAGAGTTCCTTACAGTATTCCTTATATGCCGGCTCATTCTATAACAAGAATGACTAGTCTCTCATAAAGAAAACTGTTTCTATGGTGCATATGTGCATGCAACTTATACTGTATAATATATAACTATATAACTTTGAAAATCAAAACATATAATAAGTACGCACTCTCTCGTATATATACACAGTCTAGATCCAGTATAAGGCGATAAATCCCGTTATCTCTCCTAGATCACGATATTGACTTGGGTTAATCACATAACTAAAACTTTGATACCGAATGTGACTACTGTCCTATACCTCCAACACTAATAGTATACTACTAGTGCGATACTGTCGTGCTCGGTCGGTATAGGACGATCATCGGGGTTGGAAATGAAACAAATACATCATATAACCTATCATATATCTCACAACGTATGGATAATATACAATATCATAGATATAAAATAGGAGAGACAATATTAACAATGTGAACTAATCATCAGAGTATAAGATCCACAGAATTATACATCAATAGTCATAGAGTTTAAACAATGGAAACAAACTCAACAGCTGTCTCAAATGCAAGAAAATAAGTAGTCACTGCTAAGGATCCTTAGTGTTGCATAGCTGAATAAGCATAGTAATCCATATAGGCATATAATACGACATAGCTCCATCCATCTCATCCTCCGCATAATTACTGTGGCACCTATACCTGCTATTTAGGCTAGTCGTTTAAGAGTACTCAATATAATAAGAAGAAAAGTATAAAACCTTGGGTCAAATCTTAAAATACTATACAGGTAAATATAGAACATAGGCACACAAATCATACCTGGTCTATCCTTAAACCAAACTGTTAGCACATAACAATATAATATGTTACTCTACAATATCATAAAGAAACAATACATAGTAGAACGGTGAATGTCCAGATATCCCTATCTCCAATATGTACTCCCAATGATATCCACGAGTGATAGCCCACTAAAGAAAGCAACCAAAGTAATCATAGCATCCATCAAGCGATACTCACTATCACTCATCCCTATGCCCTGAATATATAATAACTTGTATGGCCCCCATGTCAAGGACTAATGGAAATCTCGGTTTTCATTATACTCTCATATCACATAGCCTAAATCATGATACGTGTCTCATAGCCCAAAGCTAGAAACTAGACCCCAAGCCACTGATCCAGGTATACAAGTCCCTTAATTGACCCATGGGAATCCCCACTTACAATGGCCCCTTGCTTTAAGTGCAACAGAAAACACTCCGAGTATCAGTGATTCCTTAGCACATATACCAGAGCTCTCCTTTGCTCTATTCAGATCCGAGCTCGTCTCTTGCTCAATCCAGTTTCCATTATCCATGAACCCCCAGCATTCCCCATTTTATGGCTCTCTCCTTTATTGAGCTACTATCTTCGGTACTACTCTCCCCATAAGTCACAAACCAAAGAGACATAGCTTTCATCAAGTTGTTACATCGCCATCCAACCTGATGCAAACGAGCTAATACCTCCAGCATGATCTATAGAACCTCTACTCCATTCCCTAGAAGTTCTACCAACACTGGACCAACCCAAACAACTCGGTACTAACATAAAAAAGTTGGCACCGACTTATTTACTTAACCAATCATTTGCTAACTCTTCTTTCTTGCTTTTGGAACTCTATTCACAAGTGCTTTAGACGCTGACCTATCCATCAAAACTAATCGGTCTTATGTCAAAGCATTCCATCTTCAAATTCTAGAAACAAGTCAGTATAACCTCCATCACTTAGCCAATCTCCCATCTCTTGCCTTGTGTCACCTTTACTAGCCTTGCTCTTAAGTTCTCCTATAACCACCGAGCTGTCTGGCCAACAGGAACAACTCAATATTGACATGAACAAGTTGGTGCCTACTTGTTCACTTAATGAATTAGACCTTGAGATTTGAAATGCTGGCTTTATCCATACTCTAGGGCCTTCCCTCCAAGTTTCATCCAATTCCAACCATCTTTGCCTCCGATTTGCTAAATTCACCAACCTATCTTCCTAGACATCAAAAACACACGCAAACAACATCAAAGCACAACATATATTCATGAAATAACATACAATTACATTCATTCAAACAAAAAATACATAGAATTATAGCAACCAAACAAATTCTAATCCAAAACTAAGTAGTCAATGAACATATGAACATGAACAAGGTGCATTTCAAGGATATTACTATAAATCATATTAGAATTCCTCAATTTAGGTCATAAGCATATGTTAACATGTGATTAAAGTTAGAAAGGATTTTTAGATCAAAAATCTGTAAGAAATTATAGTTATACCATATAAACAGGCATAAGATAGTGAGAAGTCATAAATCACTCACCAATCACCAAATTCAACCAATTTGAGTCTCGATCCAAAGTGGACAGCAATGAAAAGCAGTTCGAATCAACCAGAATGATGAACTTTATCTTCTAATCCATTATTTATTCACTAGTCTTCGATTTAGTTTGATTTAGAGAGTAATTTGGGTGATTTTGGATGAATCTAGGTTAACGGGGGTTTAGATCTGATTTGGGAGGGAGGGAGAAACTTCTAATTTGACTCCTGCGGCCCTTATTTATAGTAATCTTGAATTAGACTAACGGGCCTAATCATGGGCTTAATTAATTACACATTAATTCTGACCAGCAACTGTTTAAACTTAAAATAGCCATAACTTCCTAGTCATAAGTCCATTTTTCTATGACCATCTATAAAAGGGAAACCATCATCCTAAAGCAATGCAACTGGTTTGAGATTCAAATTCGACGCTTATTAAAAGTTATAGCACAAATAAGATCTCCATGGTCAAAATAATCACATTGAAATTCGAGAAAAATCATAGATATGTAAAATATCCCTATATCCTAAAATTATAGAATCATACGACCTCATAAGAATAAAATAAAAAAATTACGATCCTTCGATACGTAAAATACGGGTCGTTACGTGAATTCTGCATACTTTTGTCATTTTTGTATATGGTTTTGTTGAATTTATCATATGACGATGCAGTAATAATACATGTTTCCATTTTGATTATGACATGGTGTATTTTGATTTTCTATGAGTCGAACTTTTGGTTGTTGTTAACTGGGTTGTTCCTCGTGGGTTTTCATCTGAGTTCAAAGAAATTCTTGAATCCAATGTTCCTTCTACCCCTATGATTTATGGCCATGACGACACAAGCAAGCATAAATTCAAGGCTGAAGTAAAGGCTCCAACTGCGATCATAGAAGAGGAGAATGTCCATCTTACAATTGCCAATGAAAGACTTGAGAAGGGTTTAAAGAAGGTTGATATAGAGCTCAAGGAGGTGAAAGATGCACTGAATTTCCAATATCAACTTAATACCATGTTGTGTACTAGGCTTAATGTTGTTGAGTTAAAGTAGGTAAGATGCGACGGTCAATGAAAGATGGGGAGAAACTTTACGACATTATTTATGAAGCAAAGATAGAGAAATTGAATAAACCTATAAAAGACCTATCTCCATAACTTGCCCTCCATATTGAGGAAAAAGGAGACGATGAAGAAGAAAAACTGGTAGGTGGACCTAGTTTGGATTCGGTTCATGTTTCTCTAGTAGGCACAACTCCTTTTTTGACAAATGGGCAGAAAAAGATGGAAGGATGGAAGACCGATGCGCTCAGATACTTCGACGGCTTCGCAAGGAATACTAGGAAAACTAGGGCTCGACTAATCGATACTATATAAAACACGAGGAAGGAGGCTGTACTCAAAATATTTGACCTTGAGGATTCTTTGAGTGCGGCTCAAGATAAGATTGCCTCCCATTTGGAAAACTTGAACAAGAAAAGGTTAACGATAAGACTGGGTGATCTTTCTTAATTCGTGCCATGGATGTTTTCGAGTATTTTTACCCTACACTAGACTTGAATTTTCTTCGTAATGCTTCGGGCTTCAAGTTGGCTATAGATGTGTCGATGAGCCCTTGGGTAGGTGCTTGCTACGACCCCTAGAAGACTTTTCCCGTCGGTTCATCCTCGCCTTTGGCCACTGCTCCTAGGTATTTTTATTGTGGTACCTTAGGGACTCGTGATTACAAATGACTTTGCAACTTTGTATTATCAAAAAAAAAATCTTAGGTTGTATGTGTTACCTACATATTTCCTAGCTACCAAATATGTTAGAAGAATTATCAAGAGAAAGAGAAGCAACTTAGGAAATAGAAGGGTATGGAAGCATTATAAGAAAGAGGAGATGTCGAAATTGTAAAGCGGAAAGTGATGTCAAACTTCTACAAGAAGCAAGGGATGTCGATCCTCTGCAACTGTGTAAGTGGTCGAGCTTCTAAGAAGCAAGGGATATGAAGCATCTAAGGGATGTTGAGTCTACTACAATAGGAGAACCAGAAAAACATGCTATAATGAAGACGACTTAGAGCTAAAAGCAAAATGTATGGGCAATGTAGAAAGGCATCCTCAATAATACAAGAAGGCATCGATACAAAAGATCAAGGCAACTAGTTCGAGGCTATGCAAAGAAAAAAGATTAAAAATCATCAATACAAGGAGACAGAATTAAATGAATCAAGAAGGTTTAGCGTATATCCTCTAATTAAGCTTCAAAGGCATTCACATTCCACCACATCCCCCTTGTTGAGGGAACCACTAAGATAGCAATCCACATGAAGTGTTCAACCTTAAAGAGATCATGACAAGTGGCACCATTAAGGCCATCCATCTTACCAAGCAATTAATCCATGCCAACTCACATCAACCAATGAAAGAAAGCTTCACATCCTTCCTAATACTATAAATAGGGGTTCAAGATCTCATGAAAAGGGACCTCTAACTTCTCTCCCTCTCTTAGCATAAACCACTTTTTGGACTAGAACTTTTCTAAGCTCACTCAAGAGCTTAAGATCCATTTTAATGGAAAATGGCCAAGGACAAAGAAGATGACATAGACATTTGCACATAAGGACTTAGACGATAAGGAATTTACATATTTGACTTGTTTTGCGACATGCCTTATTATTAAACAAGGGACGTGACTTGTATATATTACTGATTTTTACTTATTGAAAATGGATTAAGATCTATTGCATATATAATTGACTTGCCTATTTTGCCTTTGAATACATAACTTGAATTTTTAATAACTTGAGACCAATAGGTATTATTGAAATTTCTTCAAATATGATTCTTTGTATAACTTCTTGAGTGGTAAGCCAACTTTTGGTTTAACGTTTTGATGCTAGAAGAAGGGCTTGAACCTTCGAATGTTCCAAAAATGACCAAATTGCCCCTGATTTTAAAATTTTCAGATTTTTTTTTTTGGAAAATAGAGTGTATTTTGTAAAAATAATAGTTGAAGAATTTTTCAAATAAGGTTAGTTAGTAAATTTTTTTGATTATTTGGGCTTACGTTTCATCACATGTATCTTATATTTCACTAATTTTTTTGTCACATTAACTCACACTAACTTAAAACCTTATTTCACTTCTGTAGCATTCATCCAAAGGCTCATGCACACTACATCTATTATCCAATATCCCCATTCCACAAAGTAAAATAAATAAATAGTACCATCTTTAAGATATCGAGCTTCTAATGATGAGAATCATCAAGTAAACAGGGACTTACAAGCTATCGAATTAGTAAATACAATAAGGGTTATCGAGCCTATATGACAATGAGGCATATCGAGCCTATAAGATCAGGAAATGGCGAGCCTATAAAATAATGAAATTAAAAAAAATTCTAAGAACTGAAACTTACTTACTCTTTGTTTAGTTACTCATTTGATCTATGGTTTTTTTAGCTAAGCTTTTGATTATACATATGGTTTAGTATTTTACTTCGGATCAGGCGTAAGCATGCATATATATGCCGTTATTGAGTTAAGCAAGCAACAATATTGAGCATGCATATGTGTTTTTCATGCAAAGATAAGATATGTAGAGCATACAAGATCAGGAGATGGCAAGCCTATAAAATAGTAAGGATGTTGAGCCTGCAAGAAATGATATTGTCGAGTCTATAGGATGACGAGGTTGTTAAATTTATAAGCATCAAGGTATCAAATGTCTAAACACAATATATATATCGAGCATGAAGAGCGGTAAGGTACTATGTTTGAAGTTATCAAGCTTATTAAAATAGCACATATTCGAATCAAAATATAGTGAACATAGTAGTATATTGCTATCAAGGAAGAGTGCAATATGAAGTTATTGAATATGCTGATAAATCATGTACAAGAGCTCCTTGTTTTGAAGTACACACCAACCATACTTTAAAGTACATAGCCTTATGCTCCTTATTGTTGGATTAAACAAGCACAAAGTTTGATATAGCTACTGAAATAGGAAAATAGGCTACTAAAGTAAGTACAATATAGTGCAAAAATTGGTTAACACATCCAGAATTTTATGCAGATAAGATAAAGACCACTGAGTTAACAAAAGCCACTAAAGCAGAACTCAGCATGAAATGCAAAGGTGACCAGTTGGCATGGAGTTCCATGCAAATTAGATATCAAGCATCTAAAGAGATTTCGAGCCTACAAGATGGTTAAAGTTGTCGAGCTTTTAAGTTTTAAAGTTATCAAGGATGTAGACAAGGGTTTTTAAGCCTGAAGACAGTTTGGAGTTTTCAATGATACAAATAATGATCAGAGGATATGTGAGCCTATAGCTTTGATGATATCAAACCTGTAGATAAATTGATAAAGCTATCAAGATTGTAGATAATAGATGGAATGTAAGGAAATTTGACCGTTTTGTAAGGAAATTAATATGAAAACATTAATGGATTTTCCTTCCTTATTTTGTAAGAAAATTTGACTGTTTCCTTCCTCAAACGTTTCCTTCCTCATTTTGTGGTCAATAGAATCTAAAGGGTTTTCATATTAATATGCTAATCAATAAAACGGTTATAATCTAGAGCGTTAATTTCTCTCATCTTATCTTGATGGACGATCAAGACTAGGTCTACAATTCTGGAAATTTGATCCTCTCTCTACCTATAAATATTAACCTTTTCCCATCACAAAGGATATAGAAAAAACACATAAAGAAAGATATAGGAAAAGAGAGGGAAACAATTTCCTTTATCCATTGAAACAGTTTTCGACAACAACCATTGCTGATTCATATACGAGATGTCTGGAGGTATGTTTTATTGATTCATTACATATGTGATAATCATGTAATTCTAGATCTTAGGGTTTATGTTATTTGTAAGATATAGATTACATTTGGTATCAGAGCATGGTTTTAGAATTCATGATTATCCATCAATATATAAAACGAAACCAGCATAGATCTATGATGTGATGTTTGTAATTTTACTATGATGATGATAATGATTATTAGTGTTAATATGATTCAAGTTTAATACTCATATTATTCAAGTTTCTATAGTAATAATGATTATCAATATTGTTCTATTGACTGTATGCTTAGACCTGGATCTGGAAAGTTTATATTTCCGCAAAAGTTAATTTTTACTACTTTAATGTTTGACCTATTGTATAATATGGAACAATTTATTGTATGCGAATAATTTTCAGAAAGTATACATATTGAAAACAATTGTTTCCTAGTTTGACATTAAATTCATGATCTGAAACTTGCAAGATAATTGTTTATATATGATTTGCAAAATAATTGTTTATATGTTAAATTCATGCGTGGAATTTACTTGGATTACTTGAAAGAATGGCAAATGTTTATGGCAAAAAAAAACAAAGTAGGTGACCACCTGGTTCGATCCGGTTTCCCACTTTTCTCTCTTGTTTTAGTTTTCGCTTTCGCGCTTAATTTCCTTATTTCCTCTAGTCTGATGCATGCAGTCCCATCTACAGGCGGCTGCTGCTTGCACAATAACGCATGAAACATTAATGTTTATCATTCTCAATGAGTATGGTTCTTCTGCCTACCCACAGGAGGCGCTAAACCTAACCTCTTATTATGACATGTGTTTTATTCTAATAAAGAAGCCTACATTTCTTTTATATCTGCAGTTGCAATGCCCTCAAACCTTAATTCGTACGCTACGTCTATCGTCAGACTCAATGGAACCAACTACTCAGAATGGAAAGAGAAAGTTGAGTTTTCTTTGGGCATACTTGAACTGGACATGGCTCTCCTTAAGGAAAAGCCAGCCCCACTTACTGACACAAGTATGCCTGAGGAAAACAAACTCCATAATGACTGGAAACGATCTAATAGGCTCAGCATGATGTTTATGCGAATGGTGATTGATACAGCATCAAAACCTCCCTACCCAAAACTGAAAGCGCAAAAGAATATTTGCAATCCATTGAGAATCGGTTCAAGACTGCAGACAAATCCCTTGCTGGAAAACTTATGGCAGATCTTGTAACCATGAAGTTTGATGGTTCTCTCTCAATAAGCGCTCATGTCATTGAAATGATTAACCTTGCTGCCAAACTTAAGAACTTAGGATTGGTTATGGACGATGCTTTTCTCGTCCAATTCATTCTCACTAGCTTACCTCCTCATTATGAACCATTCAAAATTCATTACAACACTTTTAAGGAAAAGTGGAGTCTAAATGAATTGACTAACAAACTGGTTCAAGAGGAGTCTAGGCATGGCTCGCAAGGCATTAAAGTTGCTTATTTCACTCAAGGGGTTGGAAAACAAGCTGGAAAAAAGAACAACTCACAGCATAAAAGAGCACCATCCAAATCTGATGACGCCACTCAACCATCCAAGAAGAAAAAGAAGGATGATGTCTATAAATTCTGCAAGAAACCTGGACACTTCTAGGCAGATTGCATTAAGCGCAAAGCATGGTTCGAAAAGAAAGGTAACCCAATGGGTTTCGTGAGCCATTTTGATTCAAATCTTGCTAATGTACCTTATTCTACTTGGTGGATTGATACTGCTGCTAACGTTCAAGTTTCGAATTCTATGCAGGGATTCATTACGATCCAAACCACAAACCCATAATTTATTTTTCATGGGGAATAAAGATAAAGCTCCAGTTGAAGCTATTGGAACTTTTCATCTTATTTTAGATAGCGGTTATCAATTAGATTTATGTCAAACTCTTTATGCTCCATCTATTTCCCGTAATTTGATTTCTGCAAGTGCACTTGATAAATTTGGATATTCTTTTAAAGTTGAAAATGGAAATTTTAGTTTATTTAAAAATTCTAATCTTATTGGTTCTGGAATATTAATTGATGGACTTTATAAACTTCATCTTAAACAAAATGCTGAAATCCAACTCACCCTGCATGGAAAAGAAAGTAAAGGAAAGTCATCCAAGAATGATTCTTACTTCCTGTGGCATAAAAACTGGGTCATATATCCAGTGAAAGAATCAAGAGGTTAGTGAAAGATGGTGTCCTACCGGACCTAGACTTTGCTAATATTACAGCATGTGTTGATTGTATTAAAGGAAAAACAACAAAAAACACAAAGAAAGGAGCCACAAGAAGTACACAACTTCTTGAAATAATACATACAGATATTTGTGGACCTTTTGATGCTCCAACTTTTGGAGGAGAGAAATATTTCATCACTTTCATCAATGATTTTTCACGTTATTGCTATCTTTTTCTGTTGCATGAAAAATCTCAGTCAGTGGATGCTGTACAAGTGTTCATTACTAAAGTTGAAAGGCAGTTAGAAAGAAAAGTGAAAATCGTTGGGTCAGATAGGGGTGGTGAATTCTATGGATGGTATGATGAAACGGGACAACATCCTGGACCTTTTGCTAGACTTCTTCAAAAACTTGGAATTGTTGCACAATACACAACGCCTGGATCTCCATGGCAGAATGGTGTAGCTGAAAGGCGAAATCGTACATACACGGAAATGGTTAGATCCATGATGAGTCATGCAAATTTACCTATACCATTATGGATGAATGCATTATGAACAGCTGTCTACATCTTAAATAGAGTTCCAAGTAAGGTCGTTCCAAAGACTCCTTTTGAACTTTGGAAAGGATGGAAACCTAGTTTAAGACATCTTCAAATTTGGGGTTGCCCAGCTGAAGCTAGACCGTACAATCCAATTGAAAAGAAATTGGATTTCAAGACAGTCAGTGGTTGGTTTATAGGTTATCCAGAAAAATCTAAAGTATATAGATCTTATTGTCCTAACCATAGTACAAGAATTGTTGAAACCGACAATGCCAAATTCTATGAAATGGTGAAATCAGTGGAAGTACAAAACAACAAGAAGTGGTCATTCATGAAATAAGGGTACCCATTATCTTACCCTATATTTCGAAAGATATTGGGAATCATCCCATTGTTGAACCATTTCACAATGAGGAAAATCCAATAAATGATCAACAACTCCATAATGAAATTATCACTAATCATAATGTTGAAGAAGTACCATAGGAACTAGCATTAAGAAGATCTCAAAGACAAAGAAGATCAGCTATTCCTGATGATTATATGCTTTATCTAATAGAATCTGAAGGAACTATAGACCCAATTTCTTATTCACAAGCCATTAAGGATGTTAATTCTATTAAATGGATTGATGCCATGAAAGATGAACTGAAATCTATGGATAATAATCAAGTTTGGAAAATCGTTCAATTGTCGCAAGGACATAAAGCAGTCGGTTGTAAGTGGGTCTTCAAGACCAAACGTGACTGCAATGGTAAAATTGAACGATATAAAGTCAGACTTGTTTTCAAAGGTTTTAATCAAAAAGAAGGCATTGACTATAATGAAACTTTTGCTCCTGTTTCCAGGAAAGATTCTCTTAGAATTATCATGGCATTGGTAGCTCATTATGATCTCGAGTTACATCAAATGGATGTGAAAACAGCCTTTCTAGATGGAGACTTGGAAGAAGAAGTCTACATGCGTCAACCTGAAGGCTTCATAATTGAAGGACAGGAAGACATGTCTGCAAACTTAAGAAATCAATATATGGACTGAAACTAGCTTCTAGACAATGGTATCTAAAGTTTCATGAAATCATTACCGCTTTGATTTCACAGAAAACATAGCTGACCCTTGTATATACCTCTAGTTCAGTGGGAGCAAGTTCATATTTTTGATTCTGTATGTTGATGACATATTATTAGCTAGCAGCGACCTTGGTTTATTACATGAAACTAAGGATCATCTCTCAATGAACTTTGAAATGAAAGATATGGGTGAGGCTTCCTATGTGATAGGAATAGAAATATTTCGTGATAGATCACAAGGAATTCTAGGATTGTCTCAAAAAGCATATATTGACAAAATTCTTGAGAGATTTGGCATGACGAATTGTTCCTCTAGTCCTGTCCCACTGCAGAAAGGAGACAAACTTATTCTTGAGCGGTGCCCAAAGACTCCTATGGAACGAGAAGAAATGACCAAATATCCTTATGCATCTCTTGCAAGGAGTTTGATGTATTCACAGGTCTATACAATACCTGATATCAGTCATGCAGTTGGTATGCTGGGTAGATTTCGAAGTAACCCAGGAATCGCTCATTGGAAAGCTGCAAAGAAGGTACCGAGATATCTAAAGGGAACAAGGAATTACATGCTCACCTATAGAAAATCAAGTTACCTATAGGTAACTGGTTATTCTGATACAGACCTTGATGGATGTCCTGACACTAGGATCTGCACTCTTGGCTATGTGTACCTCTTATGTGGAGGTGCAATATCATGGAGAAGCCAGAAATCTGAGATGCTTTTCAGATCCACCATGATGGCTGATTATGTAGCATGTTATGAGGCTTCAATTCAGGGAACATGGCTGCGTAATTTTGTCTCACAATTTGACACTTTAAGTTTTATCTCTAAGCCACTAACTGTCTACTGCGACAATAAAGCTGCAACCTTTTTCTCCAAGCATGATAGGATAACCAAAAGTTCTGAACACATGGACCTGAAATACCTACTACTGAACCAAGATGTTAAACTAAAGAAAATTGTTGTTGAATCGATAAGTACAGACTTACAAGTGGCAGACATATTCACGAAAGGACTACCTCCAAAGACCTTTCAAAGACATACTGATAGCATGGGTCTTGTAGATAGTTTCTAATTATTTTTTTATTATGCCATTTATTTTGTACTTAGCTAGACATAACAATTATTGAGCTCTTAATAATTTGGACATCTTTTATTTCTGTTTTATAACGTGTACACATTTATATTTAGATAAATGATAACAGAAACAGTCTTTTGCTTCAAGACATTATGTGACCATTAAGTTATGCTCATCTATGGTCTAGTTATGAAAGTTGTCAATGTCATAGTACATGGAAGTAAGCATGTTGCAAAATAACATGTACACGTCATGACTTCCATTGACCACTAGATTAGCTAAGACACTTATGATAACCGACTAAAGAAAAGTTTAGCATATCATGCGTGCCTTATGACCTTAATACAAAAACATTAATGGATTTTACTATTGACCAAGTGGGAGACGGTAAGGAAATTTGACCGTTTTGTAAGGAAATTAATACGAAAACATTAATGGATTTTCCTTCCTTATTTTGTAAGGAAATTTGACCGTTTCCTTCCTCAAACGTTTCCTTCCTCATTTTGTGGTCAATAGAATCTAAAGGGTTTTCATATTAATATGCTAATCAATAAAACGGTTATAATCTAGAGCGTTAATTTCTCTCATCTTGATCTTGATGGACGATCAAGACCAAGTCTACAAATCTGGAAATTTGGTCCTCTCTCTACCTATAAATATTAACCTTTGCCCATCACAAAGGATATAGAAAAAACACATAAAGAAAGATATAGGAAAAGAGAGAGAAACCATTTCCTTTATCCATTGAAACCGCTTTTGACAACAACCATTGTTGATTCATATACGGGATGTCTGGAGGTATGTTTTATTGATTCATTACATATGTGATAATCATGTAATTCTAGATCTTAGGGCTTTGTTATTCGCAAGATATAGATTACATAGCAAACTTGTAAATGATAAAGGGTGATGTCGAGCCTATAACTCTAAAGCATGTCATGCTTGTATCGAAAATGAAGATGTCAATCTTGTATTAGATGAAGTGTCAAGCCTGTAAATATAAAAGTGGTATCGAGCCTATAGACGGAAGAAATGTTGAGCAAGTAAATAATGGAGATGTCGAGCTTGTATCCGAAGGTGGTATCGAACTTCTAATGTAGTGGTAATGTTGAGTTTCTATGGTCGGTGAGTTATCGGGCATTAATAGTTTAAGAGCAGTAACCATCTAAACTATATGGCTTCTTTAAGTGATGTGGGACATTCTGATGTACAACAATGCTTATGCACGTACCAGATGGACCAAACATACGAAGCAGTTTGAATATTGGAAAAAAAATAATTTGAAGTTCAAGTTAAATTGACATAACTCGATGGAAATATTCAAGTGCATCCTAGTAACTCAATGACAAAATTCAAGCATCACCATGATAAGATTGAATATACAAGCTTGAAAAGTAAAATGTGCTAGCACATTTATAGTTTTGTTTTCGAGAAATTTACATTTGGGAATTTTTAGCAAACTAAAATATCAAACTTATACAGCAATCAAATTCTAGTCTATACAAATTTATTAGTAAGTAATAATAAACAGTGACAATGTTATAAGCGATAAATTCAAGGATAAGTCCCAAGGAATATTCATTGAAAATCTCAATCAATTCATACAAACGTGCACAAGGAATTTTAATTAAGAAACTAAGAATATGTTACAAGAAAATAGCAAAGAATGGTGAGTTAAAGAGCTTGATAGATTTTATTGGCCCTGAATCCAATTGGCAGTGTAAAGAATAGTGTGTATTTGTGTGATTGAGGCACATACGAATAATGATTATGATGATATAAGTACTCATTTTCTTACAAATTCCAACATGCTTCTTGAAATTCAAAACAAAATATTTGACTAAGACATAAGGAAAGTTTAATGTGTAGTCATCAAGACTGTATCAAAAATTTAATCGAAGGATCTAAATAATTCATTTGAGCTGTATCAGTTGATGTAGGTGAGAATATCAAAACTTTTAAGCATAATCGCATTCTTTACATTAGAGAGTAGACATTAATAATGGCTAATGTAAATTTTTTGTTGATGCATATTAGTATGATGAAGCACATTCATAATTTCTTTTTAGTAGTATTATCTTACCACTGACTAGTTATACGAGGCTGCATCTCAAGATAGTCCAACTAAAAGGCACAATGGTGGTGAGGTCAAATGTGAATGCGGTTGAACTTCACACAACATTCTCTCTAAATCACACCAATCAGATTGCAACATGGATTACCATCCCATTTTCTAATATTAAACTTCATTAGTTCATTTTTCAAGCAATGTTTGGGGATCTGAAAAATCTTTTTAGATGTCACCAAGTTGACTTGTAACTTTAGATAAGATAACAACTCAACTATTTTAAGTACAAAATTTTCATTACAGTAAGTCTATTGTATAGGGTCTCAAACAACCCTTTTTATGGTAGTGTTAGGGATATTTTATAAGGACAAGGCAAAATACTAAAGTCAAAATTTCAATCAATAATATAGAATGCATATCATGACACTACAAGAGAGAATGGCTATTCCAACGGCTCCAAGCCATTGGCGGTCGTTGGTAGCCGTTGGAGTAGCGTTCACGCTTTCCAATGGCTTCCAACGGAAGCAACGGGGTATTTCCAACGACAAATAGCCAATGGAGGCCGTTGGAAGCCGTTGTAATAAAATGACCAAATAGCCGTTTGTATCCGTTGCTAATCTGGGTGAATATTTTATAACAGCAAGTCATTCGCCTTCCAGCCACACATAATCAATATATATCCATTTCCACTACATTTCCACTACATTTCACATATATATCACATATCCAACACATTAAACCACAAACAATATAAACAACCAAAAATTAACATCAAACGTTACATTTTCAAACCAAACTACAAGTCAATATGTACATAAACAACAAAACCCTCATCAACACCAACTCCAATCCATATTCAAGTCAAAATATACAATGAAAACACTTAAACCTCACCACCTCAAAATCAATATATACACAATAACCATCAAACACAATCCTCACCACCTCAAAGTCAATATATACAATGACCAAATACAAATAATCATCATACCTCTCAAGCATCATCCTCACCTCCGGAAGCACCAGACGACGAAGGGGAGGAACCATGCCTATGCGCGTACTCCGCTAAACGTTGATTTAGCTGCTCTATTTGTATAGCACGAAGATGGTCTGCTCTTGCAGCTGCTCAACCATGGCTCTAAGCTCTTTTATTTCTGCTTTGTCACACGCCTTTTGAGCTGCTCGAACCTGCAAATAGAATGTGAGATGTTCACATTTGTATTATAATCATTTTCTTAAGTGATGCATATTTTAAAATATAGAAACGTAAATGATGTGATCTTAAGCAATGCTACCATAAGGAAATGCATATTTTATTAAATGATAATGGTGTAGGATGGTAAATCACGTATATGCTAGATTTAACTCAGGTAGAAATCATCATACGTGTAATGTATCTAAAGGTTAATTTATTAAATATAATATTGCAATGTTTATAAGATTACCGCTTGGTTTCCATAGCCGTAGCACCCATTCCGCTGCGTCAGATCCATGATAACGTCGAAAATATTATCTTGCTCCTCTACCATCAACTCATCGCGATCCGATTCTGAAAGCAGCTCTTCCCGTGCCTTCTGAAACTTTACCTAAAATAAAAAACAATTACAGGTTAAAAGTAGTAGGATAGGATTTAAACTTATCGATATTAATAAAATAAAATTTAAAATATGCATACATATGCAGTCGTCGCCTTATCATCCTCATCCCACTGATATGTAATATCGCCAAAATTGTCTACTTGCCTTGATGCGTGGGCGTGGGTAAATACCTCCATCATAGACACGGGATGTCCAAGCGATCTTTCCTGCAATGAATAATTTATATATTTTAATTTTTCATAGCTAATTACTGAACTGATTAATATACAAAATGTAATAACGGTTTAGGTTCGTAATTGATAAATTTACCAAGTCCTCATGGTGATGCTGAAAAGACTTGGATTCGCGACGATGCGTTACAGGAATCCTACTTCTATTTGCGGAGTTCCTCTCCGACTCCACCTGCAATTTAAATTAATGTTATATTTACTAATTGCGAAATAATTATCTATATATTTGGTAGATTTACGTTGAACTCGTCGGTCTCCCACCAACTCATCCAAGAATTCCATACGGAAGCGCTCATCCAGTTCGGTTTCTTCCTCGATTTTTTAAAAGCTGACATTACCTCCCTGTAAATTTTGACGACCTTCGAATTCCAGTGGCGCTGAACCATGGAGACATCTGGGTCCGCCAAGTCCACTTGCCCCTGTTCAAAGAGAAAATATTGCTAATTGTTCATTTATACTTATTCATATAGTAAAGTGGTATAAACTCACAAGAAAATCCTGCCAGATGGCCTCCCTGACTTGGTCAGGGATCTTACTCCACTTAGGCCAACAATCTGTCATCCTGCTCATATATGATTGCTTGAAAATGCCAAGCACAACTCCTGAGGGCTCCAAATCAAATCCCCTATGTTAAATATAAAATAAAGCTTTAGACAAGTATATATATGTATGAACAAATTTATATTGTTATCATTTTAATTTTGATACTTACGCTCCATCAGCCTTCGGCTGCAAATATACAAGTGGTCGAATTGAGGCTCACCACTACTCTCGCCGGCCGAGCAAGAAGAGCTACGACGTCTGGAGCCTGACATAATACCTGTTGAAAGTTTCATTTTTAATTATAGACATAGATAAAATGATGATGATATGTGGTGCATGTAATAAAGTCATTTTTAATTGGTAGTGCATGTAATGACGATGATCATGATATGTGATGCGTGTGCTTGAATAATTGTAAAAATTACCAAATATTACTCAGTCCTCGTCGTTTTCTGGTTTAGACTCGGTCTCGTGTTCTATATCCTTTTCCTCTACACTCTCAAATGCTTCGACTAATACATTTGTTTCATCATTTAATTGTCCATAATCAGTTTGATCGTCTGTAATTGTGATTTCAACATTTTCCTCGATATCTGCTTGATAGGCTTGTTCTTCTGGAATATTCTTTCCATCGAATGCAGATCTTGCCTTGGTTTTAAAAACCACAGACCAATCCGCTTTATCTCTTTTTAGAGATGGATAAGGGGCGTAATAAACTTGTAGGGCTTGTCTGGCTAATACAAGAGGATTGTACTGCTGATAACAGGAGGTATGTTTTATTTCTATAAGATTATAATTTGGACGCACGTTAATACCAGAACCTGGAACATTGCTGAAACAGTTGCATCTAAACAAAAAAACTTCCTCTGCAGGTCTTATAAAATATGTCAATTGCAAAATCTGGGTTAACACGCCATAAAAGTCATGTATATGATTATTAGGATCATCACTGCTTATAACAAATACACCGGTATTGTTTTTAATTTTTCAGCACCGTATTCTTTGGTGTTGAATTTATATCCATTAACGAAAAATATTGGATATGTTTTAACTTTCCTTTTCGATCCCAACACCAAATGTTTTAATCCTTCATCGACCACATTATTTGTAGGATCACAAACGTAGTTCGAAAACCAAGTAGGGAAATTTTTGCTTGAATCGCCGTTTGGATTTTGTGATTCATAAACACTGCAAACAAAAACATAATATATTGCTTTATTATTAATTTACACATGCAATATTAAATTAAATTTATCAAAACTTGTAATCTAATAATTACCTAATAAATGGTGCAACTTCTGGACAATTAAGAAGAATATATGTGTGTGCAACATGTTAATCTCTATCATCCAACCATACTTCTACACATTTTCCAACATGTCGACCACGTTGTTTAAAAATAGATAACATTGCTTCAGAAGAAGAACCTTGTTCAACGGCCTTATTATTACGCGCAATACTTTGAAATGATATATTCACATGATCATTGAAATAATGAGAGAAAAAGAACGATGCTTCTTCTTCGATATATGATTTGCAAATCGAACCTTCAACTCGAGCTTTTTGTCTCACTTTTTTCTTTAAATGATTTAAGTACCGAATAAAAAATATTTCATATCAATATTGATTTTTATTTATAGTTAAATTAACATTTACATACTCAGTATTAATAACATACCTCTCGAATAGATACATCCATCCATATTGCACAGGACCTCGAAGACGTGCTTCAAATGGAAGATGACAGGTAAATGCTCCATTACATTAAAAAAAGCTGGAGGAAATATTTTCTCTAGTTTGCAGAGCAGTATAGGGATTTCTACCTCAAGTTTATGAAGACGGTCGACTTTTAACGTAGTTGAACAAAGTTCCTTATAAAATAAACTAAATTCTATTATAACCTTCCAAACTTTTACGGACAACAATTCTTTGAAAGCGACGGGTAACAAATTTTGCATCATTACATGACAATCATGGCTTTTCATCCCACTCAGTCTTCCATTCTTATAGTCGACACATCTACGAAGATTAGATAAAATTCCATCAGGAAATCGTAATCCTTCCACCCATTTTAACAGTACCTTAACTTGGTTGTTATCTAGTTCATAACATGCTTTGGGTTTTTTAGTGTCATTTGTCTTCATATGAAGCTCAGGACGATTACATATTTCTTCTATATCACGTCTTAATTTCAGATCGTCCTTAGTCTTTCCCTTAACATTCAAAAGTGTATTAAACACATTATCGAATATGTTTTGCTCGTTATGCATCACGTCAATGTTATGACGGATTAAGAGATTTTTCCAATAAGGAAACTTCCAGAATATACTCTGTTTGCACCAATTATGAAACGTCGATTTACCTTGGATTTCAGTTTGCTGCCCAGTTTCATGTATCTTTAGATAATATTTTACAAGTTCAGACATATCTTCACTTGACCAAATCGTTGGTGGTTGTAAAGTCTCATGTCTATTAGCTATGAAGTTTTTTTTGTCCTTTCTAAAAGTATGATTAATATGGAGAAAACGTCGATGACAATTAAATCATGAAATTTTCTTTCCATGCCGTAAAGAAAATGATTGTGTTTCTTCCATACAGTAAGGACAAGCAAAATGACTGGCCGTACTCTAACCGGAAAGCATTGCATATGCAGGAAAATCGCTAATGGTCCATAACAAAGAAGCGAACATCCAAAAAAAAAAATTGATACGTCGTCTGTTTCATTTCCTTCATACCATAATGTTTTCAACTCTTCGATTAGTGGTTGTAAGTAAACATCGATACCCTGTGTCGGATCATCAAGGTCAGGGAAGACAATTGTGAGAAACATATATGGAGTTTTCATACACATCCATGGGGGTAGATTGTAAGGTGTAATGATTATAGGCCAAGATGAATATTTAGAACCAAACTGAGAAAACGGTGAAAATCCATCAGTACAAAAACCTAGTCTTACGATACGGCTCTCCGCTGCGAAATCGAGATATTTCTTATCAAAATACTTCCATGCTTCTCCATCAGATGAGTGTGTTAACGTACCTTCTTCAGGTGTACTCACACTGTGCCATCTCATATGATGCGCTGTTATAGATGATGCATATAACCTTTGAAGTCTATGAGTGATAGGTAAATAATGCATACGCTTGAATGAAACTTTTTTTCCCTTTCTTTTCCTTGGTTTGTATCTTTCTTGATTACATATTTTACAATTCCGAAGACTGACATCATCTTTCCAAAACAACATGCAACCATTTAGACATGTATCAATTTTTTGATACGGCAAACCGAAAGATGACATAAGTTTTTTTTTCTTCATAATAATTTTCGCACATTAAATTTTTTGATGGCATATGGTGTTTAGCAGCTTGTACAACAGCCGTAAATCCGGCTTCGGTGAGGTTGTACTTTGATTTCATTGCAATGTACTCTGTAGTTATCGACAATTGAGTGCCGCTAGTACATCCATTCCAAAGATGTTTTTTAGAAGCATCCAATAAATCATATATTTTTTCGCTCCAACATTATGTTCCTCTTCGACGTTAACATCATCGTTATTAATTTCGACAGTAGGAAACATTGATCGTGCTGCATCTTCAACCATATGTTCTATGAGATTCGTCGTACTAACTTCATCACTAATGACCTCTATTGACTGTTCTTCGTTGCGTGTTATAATTTCTCCATGATGATCCCATACCAAATAATTGGTTACCAAACCATATTGGCGCAAATGAATCCTAACCATATTCGGTACCAAATGCTTCAACAATTTGCACCTACTACATGGACAACGAATTTCTACATCGTTTCCAATATTACTTAAAGAAAATTCGACAAACACATTTACCCCGTTAAGAAAATGTTTACTTATTGAGCCTCCCATTTCTCTTCTTTGATACATCAAACTCCGATCAATAAAATAATTGACCATTTTTCCTACTGTAAAACCTATGATCAATAGTAAAAAAGTTATTAATCAAATTCGATAAACAAATATAGATTTTACTGTTTTTATAATCCATTTTCGTTTATATACAAAGTTATATTTCTTGATATTTTGTTCACATTTTTGTACCTTTTGTGATGGTCGGTCATCCTACTTCCCATTACAAACACAATAGTAATTACATTTCTTAAATTGTATCATTATAAACGATTTTTTCAAAATTAAGGCAGTACTTCCCTCGTGTTCCTTGTATCGTACACATATGCATGTACATAAGGAACGAAAAGAAAATGTCGTCGAAATTTTGTGAACCGTTTATAACGATATGATTTACGAAACGTAATTACTTTATAGTGTTTGTAACTTATCCATTACGGGGACAAATCCAACAGATATTGTATCAGATGAATATGAATATCTTTTTTGCAATAAAAACGAATATTCATACAACGATCATGTACAACACTTGTCAGACGGGGCCAAAAATTCACTAAGGGATTTAAATTTTGTTTATATGTTACCGTTTTATTAAATATATAAAATAAATCATATTATGCATTATTTTATTTATATTCTACTATTTTATTAAATGTATAGTAAATTATACGATTTTTACTACTTCACAAAATATATAATTCATGTGTATATATACTAAATTATATACTTATTTATCTTATGCTAATCTATTTTGTAAAAGACATAATTCATGTTCGTAAAATAGTCGACTAATTCATGGTTGCCTAATATTTTAAAAAACATACACAAAATAATTTAAATCAATCCTAACTAATCTAATGCTAACTCAAATGCACATTTACACTAAATTATAAACATATGTATATATGTGCATAATATATACACACAAATAATTTGGACATTTGATTGGTAATAATTGTAATTAGCACTTAGTTTGGTATAATAAACAATCAATAGGCCATTAGATACAACTAGAACACAAAATTAGAAAAAATTAAATTTTAGGGTTTTAGGACAAACCTGATTTTTGAGATGTCTGGGGATGGAGAGAGGATGCTGGCGTCGGAGCGGCTGCCGGTTGCTTGGGGAAACTGGGAGCAAGAAAGGAGGAGGAGTGGAGGAAGGTTTTGGTGTATTTGGGGAAGAAGAGAATAATGAATCAGTCTCGGCCTCGCTGTAGGTTTACACGAATATTTCCAACGGCTTTCAACGGCCGCAAACGACCCTTTTTCCAACGGCTACCAACGGCAAGTTAAAAAATAACGAGCCGTTGGCGGCCGTTGGAAACCTGCCGTGGCTATATACTGTAGTTCTAGTAGTGTGAGTTTCAAATCTTCTCAAATAAGTAACCACTTATTTCATATTGTGAGCATTGTTATATGTTAAATCGAAAGATAGTTTGCAATTCAATGAGTTCAACCATAAAGAGCAACTGCTCTTATATTCACTAAAAATGACACGGTTCAACAAAAACGAAGTTGATTTTTTGTTGGAAAAAAGAGAGACCATTAAATTTTTTTCTCTCCTCAGCCACTCCCCTAAAATAATCATCGTAACGACTGCCTAAATTCAGTGCTCTCTCCCCTCTAGGCCATCAACATAGCGGAACATTATTAAAAGGGACTGTCACGAAGAGAAAAATCCGAGAAGGGAAGTAGTTTTTGTAAATTCAAATTCCAGCCAAACCATGAAGTTTTGTGGCGATCGACCACCGTGGATCAACTCTACTTCAAAATACACAAGTCCATGCCTTCGGATCGATAAACAGAGCTTCGAATTGGTAGTTGCATTTTGAACAGCCATGATTGGTCCTATGTGTTTGTCAAAATCCAAGCTGGGGTAGCTTTTAATGAAACTGATTCAAACAAATATCATATATTACTCAGAACCAATGCAAAGTATGGACATCTAAGTTCGAAGTGCTTAATTAAGTTAGCTCCCAATCTTTTATTTCTGGATTTGAATTTAGATACTCTTTTAAATAACTGGAATCTACACTACTGGTCGGATTTTTAATGTTCTATTAGTTGGAATATGAATTCTACCACTAAAATAGAGGTCTATGGTCTTCTCTATCAAGTGGATTTTTGGTTTTCTATAGATTAATGAGTCACCACTACTGAAGCAAATTCTTTAAGCAAAAAGAAAGTGTAAGCAATATATTATTCAAAGTTATGGATCTTGTCGTCGAAATGAAAATTTATGGTATTATGACTCTTTCTATAAACTAAAGACTATCAATTAATAATAAGGATCAAGACATTCCCTGTTCTAAATTATTTAAGAGCAGGGGCTCAAAGTTATAGCTTCTCTTTATCTGCAACAAGGGATGACTTAAATGTCCAAGATAAAATTCTTATTCTCTATCACAAAACCTAGATATATATAATAATGGATTTCTTTATGGGCTTCTAGATCATTATCAATCCTTTGTTACAAACCATTTTTCGAAAAAATATTAGTATCCTAAATCCTTTTAAAAGAAATATTTTTAAAGAAAAGCATGTTCTTGCCTATAAAGCCTATTAACTCATGAATCATGATTTTTCAAACTTATAAGCAAGACATTCTTGTTCGCTAAGCAAAACTTAAAGTAGTATAATTACATATATCATACAAAGGTGGAGTAATATATGCCAATATTTATTTTGACAAATAAAGTTTTATTTAAAAAGTTTTACCAAAGGTATCCTTACGAAAATATATAAAAAAAAAATCAAAGGAACTATAACTAGTTACCCTATGGATCAAGGAAAGCGCATACATATCTATTTCTAAGGTTGTTTATGAAAACATCAAAATATGTTGCTTAGCATTGGTAATATTCTATAAAAGGTTTCGATCTAAAATATGCCGACAAAAGAATTATCAAAGTTTTCCGAAATCATTAAAGACTATACTTGTCTTTCAGAAGAAAAACCTATGCATATCTTTCAGAAAAGTTTTTAGACCCGCCAAGGACCATCGACGCTACTGATACTCTAATTAGAGACGTCTATTTTTGATTAAAGGACTATTGGTTCTTGAATCATGATCAGATAGTCTCTTATTTGAGATTTGCATTTCTACCATGAGATTTTTCCAAAAACCCTTCTTGGTAGCAACATTGAGAAGAGGCCTCTCTGCCAAAGGATTCAAATATCCAAGAAAGCCTTTAACTAAAAACATAAACCAACAAAAGTGTTTTATGAAAGAAAGACCAATATTTAGGAAATACTTCTTGGTTTACTGAAAATAGTATAAGAAGAAATTATTTTTTGAAAATCCATTCTTTCTTCCAAGGAAAATTTTCATACCTGAATAGTTAAAGTTTTAGTTAGATTTGCTTTCAAAAAGGTTTTTCGAAATTTATGAATTGACTAAGAATCCATGAGAATATTTTAATAAACGGTTTTATAAAGACTTTCCTTGGTTTAGTGGGTAAGAGTCATGACAAGAAAGGCCTCCTCAAAAATAATAATACTAATAATAATAATAATAACAACAACAATAACTAAATTACCCTGCCCAGCACCACACTATGCTTATTGAAACTTTTAACCTGAAGAGGTCAAAAAATAATCCTTGAGTAAAGGCATTGTAACGCCCCACTCCGAGACCCACATTAGCAAAGAGTATTACGATGTAATACCGTCTGCTAATACGGAGAATAGAGTTGGATAGGGGCGACCATCTATAGCCCTGTCTTAACTATCTAATGAATACGTCGATAAATGCAGCATTTTTTTATGTGGATCAACATATCCAATAGATACTTAATACAAAACTATAATGGCTATAAGATCTAACAGAACAAAATATAATAACTCAAATGTAAATCACATCACAGAACAGTAGATCATCACATACATATACACATATACAGATACATCACAGAGTGTACAAAATGATACATGTCAAGTGGTATAGCAGCCACATTATACAGGCGAGTCAAAAGAATATGCATATCAGAGTTACAACAAAAAAAGGACTACACAAAAAGCTATAACAAAAGGAGATTGCAGAATAGTCCATGCGGAAGCAGAATATGCGAAGTCCAAATGTACCTAACCTGAAACACCTCGGTCTGACTCGACTATAAGATACACGGGTCAATCTAGCTAAATAAATCAGTTAGATAAGCTCAATGATAATGAACGTGCAAGGTCATAAAGTAACACAAATATCTCTAAAAGAGATTACCCGATCATCTAGCAAAAGATGAATCATAACAAGCCTCATATCATCAGCAACTCAAATAAACAAAGGATATGAATATCCCAAATCAAGCCAAAAGGAAAATCACAAATACCAATAAAGGTAACACAAGTTTCCACAAGGTAATTGTTATGTATCGAGTGGCTCAAAAGACCTACTCCGAAAGGCGATACTTTAGGGAAATATAAATATCAATGAAACAAAAGACGCACGTTCTGTACTGTATAAACAAGGATCCACAAGCCCGAAGGCGACAAACCCAAGTATCTCTCAAGCGGTGACGAAGGACCAACTCCAAAAGCGATACTATAGGGAAACAAACCCGAAGGCGACAAACCCAAGTATCTCACGAGTGGTGACGAAGGACCAACTCCAAAAGCGATACTATAGGGCAACAAACGAAAAGGCGACAAAACCAAGTATCTCTCGAGCGGTGACGAAGGACCAACTCCAAAAGCGATACTATAGGGCAGCAAACCCAAAGGCGACAAACCCAAGTATCTCTCGAGCGGTGATGAAGGACCAACTCCAAAAGCGACACTATAGGGCAACAAACCCAAAGGAAACAAACCGTAGTGGCGAAGGTCCGTAGTCCCAGTACTGGACACCACTAACTGGCAATATGTGTCACAAACTCTCAGAAAGGAACCCGAAAAGTGTTAACGTGTGTTCCATACCACCCGTTCGCACTAAACGGTTTACTAACCACTAGTAAATTTTACATCAAAGCAGTAAAAGGTTCACCTTATATCATAGGTAAACTAGACCCGTAGGCTAAAACGATCAAACGGACAAGTTAGGAATTAACCGAAAAGATAAACGCATGTATCACATACTACGCATTTTACCCAATCGTTTAACTCTCCTTATCATTCGCTCGACAGTGCAAAATCATGTACTTTTTTATAGAAATAATAAATTGGAGAAAACGAGCTTTTAAAACAATTTAAAACCACTTTATAAACCGCTTTTGTAATCTATCTTATTATAGAGATACTAAAATTTTATACTTGAAAATAATATATAATAATTATTCCAAAAACCAATTTACTTGAAAAACATTTCAAAACTCATTTATAAAACCCGTGTACGAAATCCAGAAAGAATCATCAAGAAATACAGAAAAATATCGGAAGTTTAAACTTATAAAATTCCGATAAAAACAAGCTGTGAGTGCAAGTTCAACAACAGATATATACAAGTTAACATGGTAGAAATGACCTAAAAATATGTAGAAATAAAGTTTAACATTTGTACTTTAAACTGCAAAAAGGATCACTGAGTTTCGATAAGAGACGAAGAAACTGCGACGTCTCAAAGTCGGACCAATGTCAGGAAGTGAATACACGGGAAAAACAAAGGTCAGCGGCTTGTTTAGCCAGTTCACCCTTATTCAACCAAAAATTTGACAAATCACAAAACATGAAAGTTATAGAGGACATTCTAGCCTTTACAGGACTTTAAAAATTATTGAATTCGAATAAGAAATGAAAAGGTTATGATGAAAATAATTTTCAGATCTAAAGTTCACTACGGCTGTCGTTTTAGTCTCGGGACAACGAGAATCTCGGGACAACGAGACTAGAATGAACTTTAGACCATGTAAACTTCAAAATTTCACAAAACTCAAAACACAAAAGTTATAGTAGACAATATATGCTTTCCAGAACATCAAGAATCGTCAAATTTGGACATCAAATGTGAAAGGTATGCTTAAATTACCAATGATATTTAGCACAGAAAATTATGGTTTTACAGTGACAGGGCAGCAAGTTTACATCATACTTTTCGACCATCTATGATCGGTATTTTCGAAAGTGTTCAACATGAAAGTTGTCACACTCTTTTTAGGCTTTTCAGAACATCAAAAAAATCCTAATTTCAATTTAAAACGCAAATGATATGTGCAATTTACTAACAGAAAATCGCAAATAAACATGCAACAAATACAATTGAAATTTCTTACCTTGAAATCTCAATCTAAGCTAGAAATGTGAGTTTTCAACTCACCTTAGGATTTACTGGCAGCAAACTAGTAGATTTAGCAAGTAAACTAAGGAGCTTTGGCCTTGATTTTGTGCTAGAAACCTTATAGCCTTGCTATTGCTCTTCTCCTTCCTCAATTTTTACCTTAAAACTTAATTTACCCAAAAACACAAAAATGAAATTTTCCTCAACAATCAAATCTACAAATTCAGAATAAGATGAGGATATGATTGAGAAGTTTACCTGGATTTTACTGGATTTTATTTCAATTTATTTGATTTTAAAACCATAATCTTTGCTCTCAACTAGGGTTGCATTGGGAAGTTTGTCTCTGTTTGATCATTTCTGAGCGTACAGGAGAAGGAGTTGTTTCTCCTACTTAGCAAATTCACTAAGTGTCTAAATGGACTGCTATAAACTTAAAGGCCAAAACCCTCAATTTAAATAAACCAACTTGTAAATTAACCATTCTCTAATCACATTTTATACCATTTTAAAACACTGTTATCTCATAGGTTAAGACACCTAAAAATTAATGTGAGTGCAGTAAAAATAAGTTTGTTAACTAATCTTTTCAACAAAACGGCAAGAATAGATTTCACAATCATTTGACCCTTCATTTTTATTATTGAAAATGACACTTTTTAACTTGTAAAAAGAAATGTGACGACATGATAATTAAATCAACTAAACCCCAAAAATCATATTTTCTTATTTAATTAAACATCACAAACCATATAAAAATATTTTTACATCCTATTTTTTTAATCAATATTACACATTTTTATTCACATTCTTAACCATATTTAATTTTTAACACATCATTAAAATTAACAAAAATTACCATTTGACCATTATTTCTGCAATAATTGCATTTTATCAAATTAAAACCATTCAATGCTCATTATTATCCCAAAATAACATACTAAAGTTTTCAAAACTTTATTTTCTTCATTTTATATTTATTTACAACAAATAAATGTTGAATTAATTTTATTTATCCCTATTTAAATGAAATTACCATCAAATAAACATAATTTTATTATTCTCACTTTATTTATAGCCAGACTTCTTAATCTCCATTTTATTACACCAAAACCCATTATTTGTTTTAAAAAGAACAATTTTAACAAATTTTACATCTAAAAATTTATTTTATTCCTCCATTTTAAATTAAAACCATCATTATAATTTATCTTTACAGGTAATCACAAAACCAGGGTTGTTACAGGCATGCCTTGTACCCGGCCGATGTACAATTGGATTAGATGTCCAAGGGGATGCGCAACTAAAGATGTTGGAAGAAGCCGTTATCAATACAACTGGTATAAGAAGTCAGTGTAATTGCCCATCAAGAGGCACAAATTCTCGACTAAAGATGTTGGAAGAAGCCGTTATCAACGTAAATGGCGCAAGAAGTCGGTATAAAACAAAACCCTAAGCTCGGATTCCAAGTGACTAGTTAAGGAGACCAGTATATAAGAAGTAAGCCCTAGGGTGGTCAGGCATACCCATAAAGATTTTCAAACCACTTCGAATTCAAACCTAAATGACATCCAAAAGAGGTGTGGATAACCGGTTAACAAAGAAAGCCTAAGAACTATTCTATGGTAAACCAAATGGATACGTTTTTAAAGTAAGATGAACTAACCTAGCGACTTTGGTTAGAACATAAAATTCTCAAGCGAACATTAACCAAAATCCGAATAAATATCCATTTGAAAGGAAAGTATGACAAAAACGTGCCATCAACAAAATCAAAAGTTCTAACCAATTAAAGAGGGAATGTGAAGAATGATCTCATGAAGACCCCATCAAATTTAGGTAAAATTTCTAATCTAAGACATCCTAGGACAGTTTTCGTCATTCAAAATCATTTTCAAGATCATTTTTTAGAAAATCCGAAAGCCGGTTTATTTTACCAATTCACGTACGATAAAATTTTATAAAAATCCCAACTGGGAGTTTTTATTCAGGAAAACTATAAAACTGCTTATGATTTATATGGAATTTGGTTTTTTAATAAATATGGAGTATAATACAAATTTAGTAAGTATTTTCTCTTCTAAAGATATTTTTGATACATTAGTTTCCTAATAAAACTTCAAAAACTTTTACCAATTATTACTCTTCGAAGATTTTTAAATAAGAGTTTTTTAATGAGGAACTTCCAATTTTCCATAAAAAGAGAGAATAGGAGGGTAAAAAGGAAGAAAAGAGAAAACAAAAGAAGTTGTAAAAATATACATCTAAAAATAGAAGGGAAGGATTATTTTGTGTAAGGAAAAGAAGCAAGGAAAGAAGTCAAAATGCCAGAAATGATTTAAGTAGCGAGGAGGGAGTCTAGGAGAAAGTCAGATCGCAAATGTAAAATTATCATGAGGAAAAGGCTATCATAGAAATGGAAATATTGCCAACATAACGAAGAGATAAAGATGTCAGGTGTTTATAACAAAGGGTTATCTAGCACTTAAGGTAAAGGCTATTGTCAATACTAGGAGCTATTGGCAATACATCAAAGAAGCTACTAGCAATACAAAGGACATGGTCGTTTAGTTCACAAATGTACAAGAGGACAGAAACAAATCAAGTGGGTGCGAGAAGAAATTTAGGAAAAAGGGCCTCCAGAATAAAATAAATCATCAAAGAACTAAAAGAAGAAGACTAATCTTTGGTTTTACACAAAAATGCAAAATATTTCTTTATACAATGGGGGCAAATGTTATCCACATATTTCCTACTACCAAATATGCTAGAAGAATTATCAAAGGAAAGTGAAGCAACTAAGCCAATATAAGGAAATGGAAGCATTATAAGCAAGAGGAGATGTCGAGCTTCCACAAGCGGGAAGAGATGTCGAACTTCTACAAGAAGCAAGGGATGTCGAGCCTCTACAAATATGGAAGTTGCCGAGCATCTAAAAAGCAAGGGATGTCGAGCATTTAGGGGATGTCGAGTCTGCTACAACATGAGAGCCACAAATTATGTGATAATGATGAAGACTTAGAGTTGAAAGAAAAAACTATGGGAAAAATAATAAAAAATTCCTCAAAAATATAAAAAGGCATTGATACAAATGATCTGGACAACTAGATTGAGGTTTTGCAAAGAAAAGGGATTAACAATCATCAATATAAGGAGAGCAAAATACAATGAATCAAGAGGATTTAGTATATTTTCTCTAGTTAAGCTTCTAAGGCATTCACATTCCACCACATTCTTCTTGTTAAGGCCACCACCAAGATTGCAATCCACATCAAATGTTCCACCTTAAAGAGATCATGACAAGTGGCACCATCAAGGCTATCCATCTTGACAAGTCATTAATCCATGCCAACTCGCATTAACAATGAAAAAAGTTTCAAATCTCTCCAACTACTATAAATAGGGGTTTACCCCCTTCATGGAAATAGACCCCTAACTTCTTTCTCTCTCTTAGCATAAATCACTTTTTGGACTAGAACTTTTCTAAGCTCACTCAAGAGCTTGAGAGCCATTTCAATGGTATATGGCCAAGGACAAAGAAGATGATGTGGACACATGCATATAAGGACTTGGACAACTAGGTATTTGCATAAATAACCTTTTTTTGCAACATGCCTTATTATTAAACAAGGGACATGACTTGTACATATTGCCTATTTTTACCCATTGACAATGGATTAAGATCTATTTCATATCTAATTAACTAACCTAGTTTGCCTTTGAATAATGACTTGAATTTTTGATAATTTTCGTAAATAATTCAAAACCAATGGGTATTATTGGAATTTCTTAAATATGCCTCCTTGAATAACATCTTGGGTCTTGAGCCAACTTTTGGTTTAACAATATGTATGTTGTGTGATATTAAGATTCTTTTGCAAATTTTGTGATTTTTTTATGAGCGTTCTTTCTTGGTTGCGCTTTCTTTTAATTTCACATTATGTGGACTCGTTTGCTTTTCAGTCTGCTTCTTTTAATCAAGACCTGAAGGTAGCCATTTAGGATAATAAGCTTAATTCTGCTTTGGCAAGATTTATAGAATTGGGAGGTTTATTGAAAGATGTCGAAAGCATATATGAGGTCGTATACATAAATTAAAGCTTTAGAACACAAAGTTGGAGAAATAGATACGCAGATTGTAAGGCGGATTAGTGCCAAAGATGCACCTTCCACAGCCTTAGACCTAGGCGCTACTTCTAGATCGAATACTGCCCCAAACACCCTTTTGGGGCTGATGTAGATGATGCTCTTAAATGGAAGAATGATTTGAAAATCTATTATGAGAATAAGTTTAATAGGTTGGGGGATTGTTATAAGATGGAATTGGGAACATCTGGCACACGTACTTCACCTTACTTTTCTTCTTCGTAAGAGCTCTTTGGTCCTTTCTCTAGGACCATTGAAAAAAAAGGATCATTTTTTGTGTGAGACTGAACAAACTAGGAGGGTCACTATGGGACGTATGAATGCCCTTTAGAACAAAATATTAACCCTAGAGTGTGTAGCTCGCTTGGACTCTGTTGCAGTTTCTCATTGGGGGTTACATAGGGCTTCCTTATTAGAAAAGCTTTATGATACGGAGGTAGGAAAAGTTAAGGTAGAGATTGGTGTGAAGCTTGCAATTGACATTCTCACTCACTTATGATCAGGGTTCGATCTGACCTTCTTATACAATCATGTAGATTATGAATTTGATCTACAGGAATATGGTGACCAAGGGACCGATGGTAGTTACGATCCTCATACTGCTTATGGCCGTGCTGCCCTTAGTCGTTCATCAGTTGTCATCACTAAACTGAATGACCCACCTCTTATCCTTCAACTTGAAGGCAGCTCTCTTTATCGCTCTGCACTGCATTCTCGCATACCATATCGCTAGAGAAGAATTATAACTAGTTCTTCCTCTGAGTCTTAGTCGGACTTGCAACGCGGTTCCACTAATTGGAGTGTGTTTGTTTTCTTTTGCACTTTCTAAGGTGTTTGTAGAAATACTAGACGCATACATATGAGCATGGTATTTAGTGTATTCTAACAGGATTTTAAATAATATAAGAAAATCCTTATTTCTGATGTTTACCTGGCAAGCTCTGAGTAGTTTCTAAAATTATATTTAATCTATAGGTTGCAGTACATTCCATGAGTTGTTTACTTTTCTATCCATCTTTGGATTTATTACCTACGTAGCTTATGCTTTCTGAACTCGATGTTCCTAGTATTTAAGTTTTTTATGCGCTTGGCACGGTCTGCCTCGCTATTTGAGGGCAGACTGATTTTTGACTGTGAAGCGGGTCATGTGTTTTCAGCCTTCTTAATTCATGCGCATGGTTTTTATAACTAGTTCAGGCTGTTTGATATCATTACGTCGATAATATTAACATGGAGAGGTTTTTACAATAGTTCGGGTTTGTCCAATATCCCGACATCTAGTTCAGTAGTTTGGCTAAAAAGCCTTGCTACATTTGTGCGGTTTTGTTTTGATAACTGGTTCGGACCATATAATATCTCTACATCCAATATGGCCATGTTAACATAATTAACATGGAAGTTTTTTATATTGGTTCGGGCGTCCAACATACCTTCGTCCAGCTATTTTGCTATATTAGAGAGATTAACACATAGAGATTTTTATACTAGTTTGGGCCGTCTACTATCCCTACGTTCAGCTCAATGCATTACTATTTTTCATAATAATTACAATGTTTATTACATAAGTAATGTAGATTGTTTAGAATGATGTTTGAGATCCCTAGCGCAGTACCAAGCATTTGTATTTTTGTAGCTACGGATTGACAATGGATGACTTGGCTTTGACCCGTAGGACAAACTCACCATTCTCATTTCGTATAGCGTCGTTATCACTCACCTACTGCATAGTCAGCGCACTTGGTGAGTGCTGACGGTGAACATGAATGGTGGAGGTGTTAGTCAAAGAGTTGTACCTTGAGTCATTGTTTCTTTTGTCCTCTTCATTCGTTGGTCTGTCTGGTAACAAAAGGTCTAAATCGTGGTTGGATGGGATCCATGTGGGTTTTAATGGAGGCTTTCACCTCATTTAGGGATTTGGAAGCTATGAGAGACCATTTTAGCATGAAAGGAATGGATGGATTAGTGGGATTCTAGGTTGATTTCACTAAAAATAGGGAAACAAAGATTAGCATGGCCCACTTTCTAGCACCAAAAATATTGGTCATATTTTTTGTCTCATAACACCTCAGATGATCATAAGTGATTGAAGCTTTAATTACTTCCACAATTTGGAATCAAAAATTTTAAGTGACATTAAATTTGCCTTTGAGTAGTAACTGTGTTGCTGGAAGCCTACACAACCAGTAGTTGCATTCGAACTGTTCTTTAAAATGTCAAATTTGAATTATATTATACCAGTAACAACCCAAAATTTGAGCTATAATAATTAATTAAAAAATTAATTAAACTATAAATAAGTTTATGAAATTTTTAGAATCGTGCCATGGAAGTTGCACCATTGGGTCCGTGGTAATTTTCTGATCAATTTTCATATATAACTTATCAAAATCCGAGCTAGTATGGAGAAGTTACGAGAGAAACAAGGAATCAGAATTTAATAAACTAAACAAAAACACACACAAAAATATTGCAAGATCCTTAGGGGTCGACCCTTGTTTTGGTCAGGTCGACCCACACTTTTGCCTAGATATTTCGTCCAAGTACGAGCCAAAGAGAGTAATTTTGATTTTTGGCCGAATCCTGTGCATTTGTAACTGCATCCGACAGTTCCTAGTAAGCCTATGACGTGGTTGCACCAGATTTAATCTTCAAATTCGATAGTCTAAGATCCTTAAGACACGCTATAAATAGAACCCTAGACCTAGCTATTTTTCTCATTTAGACTTTTTCCCATTTGGGTTCGTTGCCTGAGTCTGAACCCTAAAATAAATTTCTAGGGAGGAAATCTTTTTGGTAAAAATATTCTACACCCTAGAAGTGGACTCAGGAAGGCCCAGGACTAGAGCTAAGGACCACATGTGAGTGTTTTGTAATTATTTTAGATTTGCAAGCAATTTAAAATAATATGGTTCTCAATAGTTGTTGTTTTTCTACAATTTTGAGACAGTTTTTATGTAAATTTATTTACAGTCGATTTTTAAGTAAATTTCAGAAGTTTTTTTCAGACTATTTTTATTCAGCTATTTTATTAAGTTATTTGCAATTATTTGCAGTTATTTACAGTTCTTTACATCTGTTTTAAGTTGGAAATTTGCCTGTAAATGTTAGTTTTTTTATAGATATTTAATCCTTTTTGACGCAATAAAATATTAAAAAGAGAAGAATTCACTAATATGGATTAAAATAGAAAAACATTAAAGTTACAGAAATTAGACGTAAAATGAGAAAAGCTAAAATAAAATAGAGATGGACTGAAGTAGGAAAACTTAAGATATTTGCAAGTATGATCATAACAAGATTTATAACTAAAAAGAGAAAATAGAAGAGTAACAGTTGGCAAGAACAATTATAGCACAGGTTATAATTAGAAAGAAAGAAATAACAGGAGGGGCTTATTTTAAAACTTAGATCTTGGATTAAGTTAATAAGCAAATATAGCAAAAATAACAAAAGAGGCTTATTTTAAAACTTAGATCTTGGATTAAGTTAATAAGCAAATATAGAAGTAGGGCCCGTATCGGCGGCATTCTCTTTCAGGTCTAGGACTGATGGTTTCACACGTAGGTCAGGTTGGAACACACCTTTGCGGATTAGGGTAAATAAGTGGCCAATAGATAGAGGCTCAAATCTAGGGATTTGGATAAGGGATGCAGAGCTAGACGATTGTTTTATTAAACCAGCACCGCCAGCATTCCCTTTCAGGTCGAGGACCGATGGTCTCATACGTAGGTGAGGCTAGACATGCTTATGCTGATTAGGGTAAATAAAGGGTCAAATATGGGACGACAGTTAGTGTGTACCGGTGATGACCGAGCGTGCGACATCGATTAGGGTAAATAATTCGCTACTATGTCCTAAGCGCTAAGAGGTCTCTTTTGATGTGACCAACAGGATTGGTTCACAGTGGAACAACAGAGATAGGAAAGGCCGATCAATGGGTTGGATTAGAATTTCAGCCTAATCAAGTTAGCAGTTGAAATAGGATTAGGATTTCAGCCTAATCACGGCAGTTCAAGAAAAGTGCAAACAATCAATGCAAACAGTCATACATATTCAGAAACAGTATTTTATTCGAGTTTTATCTTTTCTGTATTTTTCTCTCAAGTAGAACTATTGCTTAGTCTATTATCTTTATCTTGCTTAGAAATGCTAGTAATTACTTTCGTTCACCGGACTTATTATCTGACCCACTTCTCTATCCTTCCTCTTCCCCCAATAGGCCAGCAGTGTTGAGGATAGTCGATTCAGGTTGCTTGAAGATTCATTTCCAGAATTTCTCATTTTTGATGTATTCTTCCGCTTTTCATCTTTTCATTTGGCTTATGATGAATTGGCACTTGTGAGAGGGATTGTTGTTATTATTATTATTTTACTCTAGTTTTATGAGACTGAGATGTATTTTCATGAGACATGAGACATTTTGAGTTTTTGAGATATGTTATGTTTTCAAGACTTATTTTGAGATGAAGTTTAATTTTGAATGATATGTTATTATTTAAATGTTTCCGCTGTTTTTACTTATTTGTCTTGTGAATCTTAGTCTCTGTGATGATTTAGCTATACCCCACATCCTTTGGTGTGCCCTGTTAGGAATACTAAGGGGTGTGGAGTGTTTCAGAATCAAAGTTAAGAAGGATTTTGTTAACTGAATTTTTGACTATGCTGATTTTGATCGGAAGATAGAACATCAAAATGAAGACGAAATGACTTGAAACTTGGCGAGCACACTTAGAAGAGTTAGAGAAGCAACGTGGGAACACTTTACTGTCTTTGGAGCTAACTCGAATCTCAACGAAACGACTCCAAACTTGGTAAGCATTCTTAGAGGAAGCTTGAAAACAACTGGGAGAAGTTTCACCGAAAATGGGACTAAGTCCTTAACTCGGTAATGAGTCAAGGATTTGAGTTGGTACCGAGTTAAGGATTCTGATGAGTTAAGGACCTTAACGAGTTAAGGATTTTGACGAGTTAAGGATTTTGAGTTGGTACCAAGTTTAAATGCCAAGTCTTGGCATCTTCATATTTCTGGCAAGTGATGCACAAGTCTTCTTATGCATATTCATGAAGTTTCATAGATTTCTAGAGAGCCTATCATCAAGAATGGAGAAGCGGTGGTCCAAATAGCTGGATAATCCAAGTCATGAAAGAGCGTTAATCAAAACTCACTTTTAACGTACCAAAACATGAAGGGCATCTAGACGAAGTAAGAAGCTCAAAACAAAAGGATTTAGTAAAGATTTGGCTAAGGATTAGACTTGGCCCCTAGTCAAGGGCTTGACTTGGTACCGAGTCTAAACCTTAACTCGGGTTATCACGATATTTATTGTGCTCTCTAGGGCCAGTCCCTGGATTTCTCTAGTAGCGGGCTTTTGATCCAATAGGACTGCTACCCCTGTAATACAAACCATAGAGCAATCATAAAAGGATCTGGTTTCTGCCTTCACTACGCGGAATCTCCACCATTTCTTCAACTCTTTCTCTACTCTATAGTCAACAAGTCAGCACCTCTAAGTAATTCTAGGATTTAGAATCTTTTAACACTTGTACTTGTGACAAATTCTTTCCCAATCACCTTGTAATCTCATTTAAATAAGATCAAACCAATAATCAAAGGTATAATCTGGACATAGTCTTAGTTAACAAACGAATCACTATAAAAATCTATGTGTCTCATTTACTTTTCGATTATTTTCTTTTATATTTTCTCTGTTCTAACAAAGCGGGTCTTTCACATCATACTCTAGGGTGTCGATCCATTTTTTGGGTTATTTTGGTGCTTTCACCGAGAAAACTAAATCCAAGCATAGGTCTAGCTATCCACTTTGGATTGAATAGATCTAGAAGTTAGATCCAGAAAGTTTACCTGAAGAAATTGAAGATATGCTGCTCTAATGGCTCCTAATAGGAAATCTGCATCTCAGAGATCCACAGGACCAACTATTGGTGGTGATGGAATAAACACCACCAAACTGAAGCTAATAATAGAAACCCTGCTCTATGCTCTTCTTCTCAACAAGAAGTTGTCACAAGAGGAGAACTCAACCATATGGTTAATGAACTTAACCAAAAAATGGCTGATAGCCAAAAACTCTCATTAATAAGATTGATGCTTTGCTAGTACTGCAACCATTAAGAGCTCCGAGATCTAGGCAAGAAACTACAACTGCTATAGTTAAAATAATTCCTTTGTTCTAGGCTTAAATGAGAGGAATGACAAATAAAAACTGAAAGAGGTGGCTAATAGAGCTGGAAGGATTGTTATAAAGATGATGGAAGTGATCCTCTTACCAGAAGACAACCTAGTACTAACCCAAATCTTAGAGTGAATACTCTTCACTCCTCAAGTGAACAAGCAATGCTTGTTTCTCACTCTAAAGGTGACATTCAACTTGATGGTGATGGAGTTGAACTAAATGCTAAGGTAAAAAAGCAAAAATTGAGTCCAAACTACCACGATAAAGCCGACCGCGCGTCAACGGAACTCTACAGGAGGGGTTCTCCCGGAGAATGAAGAACCTAGGCATCAACTGGCAAATCAAGACTGTTTATGGAGTCAAACACTCGACGTAGCCCTGATTGTCGACCTTTAGATTACCATACCAGCGAAGACGACATCCTTGACATGGTAAAATTGTTGGTGAAGGAATAGGGGTAGGAATAAAAAGGAGTGAGGTTCCTACAAGTCGAACTTCGTTCATTGGAAATGTTTTAAGAGTACAATATCCACGAAAGTTCACCATATTGACTATGCCATCATACAATGGAACAATAGATCTTAGACAACAATATCTTTTTGGAAGGAGTCGCTTCCATGTGGTTTACGAGGTTTCCATTAAAGTCCATTTCCACCTTCGACGAACGGGCAAAGAGATTTGTGGAGTAGTTCAGGCTCCATTCTACATATTCCAAGGACGTCCCAAAGACACGATGTCTCTATCTAGCATCTCATAAGGACCTAAAGAATCACTAAAGGGCTTCTTAAGCCTATAGAACTGTGCTTTTGTAAGAAAATCTTCCTGTGCGCATCCATTAGTCGAACATCGCATCCTGAACCGATGGAATGGCGTCCTTGCAAGCACAAACTCCTATGTGCATCCATAAGCCACACATCGCTTCTTGGGCTAATGGAACCGCGCTCTTGCAAGCAAATATTCCCGTGCGCATTCATAAGCCGCACATCGCTTCTTGAGCTAACAGAACTACGCTCTTGTAAGCAAATCTTCCCGTGCGCATCCATAAGTCGTATATCGCTTTCTGGACCGATGGAACCATGTCCTTGCAAGCACGAACTCCCGTGTGCATCCATAAGCCGCACACCACTTCTTGAGCCGATGGAACCGCATCCTTGCAATAAAATCTTCCCGTGTGCATCCATAGGTCGAACGTTGCTTCTTGAGCCAATGGAACCGTGCTCTTACCAGCAATCCTCCTATATGCACACCCATAGCCACACTTTGCTGCTTGAACTGTTGGAACTGTTTTCAGGCACGTTCCAGTTCTTCGCCGCTTGAACCGATGGAACTGTGTTCAAGTACAGTCCACTTCCTCGCTGCTTGAACTAATGGAACCACATTCAAGTATGCAATATTTCCATATACTACAACCGACGCATCGCTTGTTAAACCGATGGAACTGTGTTCTCGCAAGCAATGCGCACATGCCTTACACAATTGAGAAAGTACTACCTAAATCTCAGGATAAGAAGTATAGACTCTTGAATCATCGGATTAATGTTGAAAAATGATTCCAACTTCCTAAGTACTAGCCTTGCCCCAGTAACACCGGGAAACTCTCTTATTTTCTAGCTATCAGTGTTACACCAGCAATATCGAAAGGCTATCGAATTTTCTAGGGTGTCGATATTACCTTAATAACAACGAGAAGGTTTTCAATCGCAAGATAGGTGGAAAATCAATCCCCACTTTCCAAGATAAACATTGCCCCATCAATGCTAAAAATTCTCCTACTCTCAAGTACCAATGTTGCCCCGACAACACTAAGCGGTCTGACATTACGAATACCGGAGTTGCCCCAGCAACGTCGAGAGATCTTTCAAATACAAAATCAGAAGGAAAATCGGTCCAGTCTCCTAGGCGTCGATGTTGCCCTGGAAACATCAGGAACTTTTGACCGTCATATCAGCAAGAGAATTGAACTTCTTAGAACTTATTGTCGTCGGGAGATAGGCGATAGCAGGAAGAACTTACTATCACACAGAGATACGTGATAAAAGAAAGAACTTATCATCATCCAAAGATAGGAGATGATAGCAGGCATTTCCAAAATCAAATCATCGATGCACCAGTTTCCAAAGATAGAGGCAGGTGCTCGACTGAGTTCTCAAACTCTAACTTGCAAGAATCCAGCATAGCCCGAAGACTGGCAACATCTGAAGGAAATAGCTTATCTTCTAGGAATTTGATGTCGCTCGAAGACTAGCGATGTTAGGAAGGATAACCCTTACCTATCATAGATTTTCTACAGCTTAGACATTAGCAGCTCTTGGAATAATCATCCTTGCAATGATCGATCAGGTACTTCAACTCTTGCTTGTAGAAAAACAACTATTGTCCGAAGACAAATAATGACAAGGAGAGAATGCTTAGAATCGAGCAACTACCCGTCAGTTCCAAAAGATTAAAACTGACGAATAATGTTTATATCCACAACAACACTATTGGCCCAATAGAATGCATATGACCCAGAACAAGCAAGGACAACTGTTACAGACTTAAGACAAGCACTATCGAAATATACCGATCCTTGATCAGGATGGGAAGAGCGTAGTCGTACCAGGGCAATGTAACGACTCGCTCCATAGTGTCTAATTTTCCATAAAGGTCCAGAGTCTGGCACTTGTGAATAATGGGTTTCGCGAATGGAACTCAGATCGCAACAAAAGTCGGTCGGAGGAAATTCGACCTTATGCGAATAAGAATAACCATGGAATTGGTTAAACAACGACCTTGCATCGCTAAAGGGAATGCTTGATAGTTATAAACAATGATAAGTATCGAAAATGCCTGAGACTCTCATTCTTCCAGAATGTGGCGCAGCCTGGAGTTAGGCAATGTTGAGAAAGCAGCCATATTGGGTTAAAAGGAATCTACCTAATAATACAGGATTGGACAAACGATTCGATCCCAACTTGCAAGACTTTAACGCTACCCGAAGATTGGCAGCATAATGGAAAGACTTGTATGATCCAATCATTAAAGTGCTAGTTTCCAAAGACTGAAATTAGTACCCAACTGTAATACAATACCACCAAGTCGATGGGAAAATCAACTCAAACCACTGGATCAACTAAAAAATACATCCCTACTTTCTAAAAACCAGTGTTGCCCCGATAATGTCGGGAAGGCCCAAAACTTCCAGATCGATGGGTAAAATCGATCCCAATCTCGTAAGTACCGGCGTTTCCCCGGTAATGCTAAGAAACTCCTTTATTTCCTAAGTATAGGTCTTACTGGCAAAATCGAGAAACTTTCTATTTTCTAAGTGTCTGTGTTGCCCCAGCAACGCTAATTTTGTTTTCTAAGTACCGGTGTTGCCCCGATAACGTCAAAAAACTTTTTATTTTCTAAGTACCAATGTTTCCCTTACAATGCCAGGAAAACTTCAAATTGCAGGGTGGATGACAAACACTCGCAGTAGTAAAACATTGATGCACTAGCTTCTGGAGATAGAAGTTGGTACTCAATTGAGCTTCTACCCTTGTCTTTAGAAACCTACCATTGCTCGAAGATAAGCAATAATGGAAAGACATAACCATTCATCAGCCAATTGAATGGTTCGGCCCTTCATCACAGGAATCAATCGCTGCCCAAAGATAAGGCAACGTTGAAGGAAAATCCTTAAGATCGAATTGCTCGTGTACTAATAAGCTGGTGCTCAACTAGATTTCCTGTATTTAACTTAAAAAGAGTTTTGACGCAGCCTAGAGATAGGCAGCCTCAAGAAAATGTTGCTTGGAACCAAGCAGCTAAATCACTAGTTCTTAGAGATATGAAGTGACACATGAACATGACTTCCATGATGATGTTAGCAGTCAAGTAGGACACGTACAGCAAAGGACAAGTGGGAAAGACATAAAAAGTTAGAAGTTAAATCACCGGACTTCCTAAATCTTAGAGTAGTATTGACAGCCAGACTGGGGGAAATTGAATCATTTTCCCCACCCCTCTCTACCTCTCACAAACACCCAAATATAGATGTTCGAAATACCTAGTCCTATGAACAGGGATAGGCATACAAATACTTAGTCAATGGAAACCTCGCCAAGTCCAAACGCTAATAATCACAAAGTTAATTAAATAACAGTTCTGTTTCGCAAAGTAGAGCACTCAAGCAACAAATTGTCACCTAGGGAAATGGAGATGCATTACTCGAAAACAGGCAACGTTGGAAAGGAAGTAACTTCCCTCCTTTGGGAATATGGCATTGCCCGAAGATAGGCAGTGTTAGATAGGAAAAACCTTTAACCTTCAGGAGCGTAAAGATAGACGATGAGAGTTTGAGCAAGTACCTAGGCTCAAGTATTCATTGTCCCCAAAGATCAGCGATAGAAAAAAGGCTCTCAAAACCAAACTAGGAACTAGGTTGATAATTCAGCTTCGACCTGCATAAATTTGTCATCGCCCGAAGTCTGGCGATGACAAGAAGGATAGATAACCTAATTATGGACCAACCAAATCTTTTGGCACTAATTTTCTCGAATATGCCATCATCCGAAGATTGTGATGCCATGGAGAAACCCCTAGAATAAGACTATCAATACATTGGCTTTCACAGATAGAAGTAGAAGTCGATTGAATCTTCAGCCCTACTTTCTGGAATCCCACATTGCTTGAATATTCACAAAATTAAGGATCTCAACACTAGGCTAGAAAGGATTTAATATGAAAAATAGATGACAATGGCTGATGAAGTCAACTTGGGAGAATTTGATCGCAGTCAAGGAATTAATTGCATTGAAAATTCAGACCTTGGAATCAAATAACAAAGTCACTAGTTCCTGGAGATGGAAACTACCGTGCAAATCAGGCTGGGGCAGTCAAATGTATTGCTCAAGAAACCTAGTCTCCCAAAAATGTACGAACTTAGTGTTTAGGATGATCAGTCCTATGGACTGGTGCATATATACCTACACTTGGTCGAAATGAACTCGACGGAGCCAAAATAGGAATGGCCATGAAATTGGATAAGCCAAGCTAAATTACGGTTTTGAACAGAGCTAAGTAATAGAATATGCCAAAATGACTGTAGGAGTATTATTTATATCATAGAGTTAAGGTAAATAAATATGTCGCACAGGACAAGAGGTGTAGTAGTGAGAAAAGGCAATGCTCGGAATTGAGCAGTTAATACGCCAATTCTAGAGATAGGGACTAGCACATATACTGGATTCAGGGAATCACAAATAAAGGGGGATCGGCATTATCAATGTGCATCCGGTGGCAATAAAGAAGAAAATATGTTATCCTTGCAATCGACTACCGATGGTGAAGCGGAACCACTTGCCATATTCATGATGAAAAAAGACTAAGTGGAAGCAGTGAGTCAAAAGTTCTCGATATTTGGAGGAACTCTTAGCACTAAACGGCTTAGAATTGAATCATTGATGTGCCAATTTCCGAGATAGAAACTGACGCATGGTTGGAATTTTTGGCCACAACATACGGGAATCCGCCATTGCCTAGAAATTCGCAATGTCAAGAAGGTGTAATCAACAGCCTTTTAGAACTTTATTGTTCCTAGGAAATAGGCAACTTTAAGGAAGGATGATCAGAATGGAATGATTTGTGCTCTAGTTTCCAAAGATTGAAACTATGCCTAACCAAACTTCAACAACAGGGCTAGAGACCAAGCTGGACTTACTCAATAGAGGACAGGTGAAGATATCTATGAAAAATTAAAACAAGTACTTTAGGACTTTTCCCGATCCAAGATCGGGATTGAGGAAGCTCAATTAGATAGGGGGTCGTTGAATAATTTTCCTTATAACATCAAGCTACTATTGGTCCCCAGAATCAGGCATTTTAAACCTTCAGTAAACAATATTTGGTTCTTGGCAAAGGTCATGCAATAAGGAAATGAACATCCCAACTACTTTCTGAGATAGTTAGGAGCGGCATGAAAATGGTGTTATCCATTACTAGTAATTGGTCAAAAGGAATATGACCAAACACATGCAAGAATGGGTACAGAGTTTTTTAAATAACGTCCATATGTCTCCAAGTAGAGCACTTTGACAAATGTATGCGGTGCCGAATAAAGGAACATAACCAAAGAAGTTGCTAGGATTTTGTCTATCTGCACAAAGTTGTGCGACAACGGAGGCCGCCCCAGCATAAGCATAGCTAAAAAGAAGACCAACAGGACAATAAGCTTCAAGGAATCCTTGCATGCTTCTCCTACTTCGTCCAAGGCTCTTAAGGTCGCGTACTTATTTACAGGAAGAGGCGGATTTTGCAACACCCCCACAATAGCAAATATGCTTTGTAAGTTAGCCATTATTAATTGTTCTAGTATGATAGATAAAAAGGAAAGCCTAAGCTATGAAGGATCTATCATCTGGAGGATTTAAAGTTACTTTGCCAGACTAAAGACAGGATGACCAGAAAGTCATTCTAAATAATAAAACTTGACGTTCAACATTATTGGGAATGTATTACGTTAAATAATATTCTTGTATGAAAAACCCTCGGATTCCAAGAAAAGTTGACATATGTTGATCAGTTGAATTCCAAGCATTGACCGGGGTAGATGCAGTGTATTTTCTATGCAAAGTGAGCCCCGTGTCCCAAACACCACGAACAGACCATCCTGCATAGATGGCTTGCTCAAATAAGAAAAACGAGTCGCATCATACTTTAATATTATCTTTTTGAGACTTACCCGTTATCGATGAGAAATCGATAGCGGAGCCGATTTCCGAAGCGATACGAAAAACTTTTCTTTTCAGGATCACCAAAAGTGCATAAATGAGAAAAGGATATAATGGAATCATCCACTATGTCCTATTTTGGAATAAAGCATCACATTAAAATTAAAATAGAGATAGGAAATTAGCTAAATTCTTAAAAAGAGAGTTGTATCCATGGAATGGGACTTGACTTTGGAAAATGTGCAGTCATCCGAGGCAAATCTCAGCTTCACCACCGACCAAGTACAATCCAAAATTCAACCATCTCACTTCGAAATTGTCGTCATCCTAAAATCATCACAAAAGAGTTTCTATACCTACCTAAAACGCGACGTAATCTCCGGAGTGTAGATTGCATTGCCAACATAAAGGAATAGAGATTCAACTATGACTAAAACGAACGGCTAAATCAACCAAACGAAAGCAGCATCTCGAGACAACGCTCAAACGATTAAGCTGGAGCTTACAAAATATCAGCAAAAGGTTTGCCTTGATCCAGAGCACACTTAGTTTTCAATGAAAGCGTACTCTATGGGGCAGATGTTAACTGGGTTTTTGATCGAGCTGATTTCGAACAAAAGTTAGAACGTCAAGTCGAAGATGAAACAACTTAATACTTGGTGAGCACACTTAAAAGAGCTAAAGAAGCAACTTGGGAAAGTTTCACTATGTTTGGAGCTAACTCTTGAACTCGGCACCGAGTTAAGGAATCTTAATGAAATGGCTCCAAACTGGTAAGCACATTTAAAGAAAGCTAGAAAACAACTAGGAGAAGTTTCACCAAAAATGGGACTAGATCCTTAACTCGGTACCGAGTCAAGGATTTGAGTTCATACCGAGTTAAGGATACTGACGGGTTAATGATTTTGACAAGTAAAGAATTCTGACAAGTTAAGGATATTGAGTTGGTACCGAGTTCAAATGCCAGGTCTTGGCATCTTCGTATTTTTGGCAAGTGATTCATGAGTTTTACTATGCATATTCATGAATTGTCATAGAGTTCTATAGAGCCTATCATCAAGAATGGAGAAGCAACGGTCCAAATGGCAAGATAATCCAAGTCAAGGAAGAACGATAATCAAAACTCATCGATAACCTACCAAATTACATAAAGGGAATCTTGATGAAGTAAGGAGCTTGGAACAAAAGATTTAGCCAAGAATTGACTAAGGATTAGACTTGTCCCCAAGTCAAGGGCTTGACTCGGTATTAAGTCTAAACCTCAACTTGGGTTATCATGATATTTGTTGTGCTATCTTGGGCTAGTCCCTTGATTTCTCGGGTAGCGGGCTTCTGTTCCAACATGATTGTTGCCTCTATAAATAAAACCATAGAGCAACCAAGAAAGGATCTGATTTCTGCCTTTAGTACGCAGAAGCTCTATCATTTCTTGAACTCTTTCTCTACTCCATAATCTCCAAGTCAGTTCCTCTAGAAAATTCACTTATGACTTAGAATCTGTCTACCACTTGTACTTGTAGGATCGATTTCACCCTAGAGGGGGGATGAATAGAGTGATGCTATTAATTGATAAAATTATTGCGGAATCTTGTATAAAATTATTTCAAAACAGATATATCAAAATAATAGCAGCATAGATAATAGCAAAACAATAAATCCAGAAAAAGAACGACACAAGAAGTCAGACGCTTACACACGTAAACTCGTGACACCCGCTATCGACTAGCCTTAACTCTACGCTCAAAACCCTACGACAACTCAGCCACTGAGTTGCGAATTCTCAAACTACGCCACGTAGTTTGTCCTCTAGTCACACGACTAGAAATTACAACGTTTAAAAGAAGAATTTAACTTTAAAAAAAAATTAAACAATCAAAATCCTGATTGAAAAGATTAAGCCAAAATATAATTGTAAAGCAATAAAGGCCGGCCCCTTTTCTTTTATTTCTTTGTCGGCCTGAATCCTCTTTTATCTGCTCCGTTCCTTTCTTTAGTGAAAATGTCGGCCGTTCCTCGTTTGTTTCCTCTTTAACAAAAATTAGGGCTTGTGAAATTATTTGAAGCCGACGCTTGAATGTTGATCGATCGAATGGATATTCACGTGTTTGCTTTGTCGATCGTTCGTCTCCTTGAATTATGCTCGGTTGCTTCTTGATCGAGTTCTAATCTTGACTTTGGTATGTGATTTTTGCTTTTACTTCTTTTCATTTTGCGTACTTGAACTCGATGACTTTTTGACGATGATGTTGATTGCTTATACAGGGTTCGAATCCCTATTTTCTCGATCGTATATATTTGTTTGAATTGTCAATTAATTTATCTTGGCCACTTGATTATACTTGAATGAATGTGATGACTTCTGACTTCTTCAATTCGTATATTTTTGTGTTACTTGATGGTCACGGCTTTGATTTCTCTGACGTTGTTTTCCTTGCTCACCACGGTTCTGACTATGATCTGTTCGTTCTCGTTCTTATTGTCCTCGGCATTTACTTGATTTTGACGATGTTTATTTCGTTCGACTTTGGCCATTTCTTTGATATTGAACTGTTATTACATTTGATTCTCTGACATTTTTAAAATTGACTTTGGTATGAAAAGAAATTGTCTTTGACTTGTTCCATGATTTTGTGGTATGTTCGCTTTGACTTTGGCCTGTTGTTCCATGGCTTTGGCATGATTATTCTGTAGCATACTCGACTTTGGCATTGCTTTGATTACGTGATAATTGTAGGATCTAGATTAACCCTAGGGGGGGGGTGAATAGGGTTATAACAAATTTTCTCAAATTAAACACAGAAATATAATTGCAGAAATAAATATGCTGAAAAGTAAATCACACACAAAATTTACCCAGCTTCGGCAACCCCTGCCTACTGCTGCATTCACAGATTTCTATTAGAATTAAACAGTATCACGCTTACAAACACTCTACTAGACTCGCAGACCCTTTTGCTCCCGCTCACAAACACTCTACTAGACTCGCACACCCTGCTCCCGCCTATAGAGTTTCGCTCACTCGCAAACACTGCTCCCGCCTATAGAGCTTTGCAAACTCGCACACCCTGCTCACTGAACTAATTCTAAATAGACAATCTGACACTACCTAATCCCTAGGTGGTGATTTACAAATTCTTCGACTCGAAAAGAAAAACAAACTTCAAAATTAAAACCGGAGCAAAAATTAAACTACAACTTGAATGCGTAATTTTTGCTCAAAATAAAATAACTAAAAAACCCTTTTATTAATTGAACCCTAAAAAAAAACTTAAGCCCTTTTATAATTAACAAGGCCGGCCCCTTGTTTTTTTTATTAACCCGATCCACTTTGGCTTTGACCCGTTCCTTCTTTTGCTTGTAAAAATGTCGGCCTTTCTTTGTCGAATTAGGGCTTCGACTTCTTTCTCGAATTAGGGCTTCGTTCTGATGATCGATTCTCTGATTTGTGACCGATGGCTTGCGTCGCTTGTTCTTTGATAATTGATTCTTGTTGCTAGCTCGTTCTATGGTGATCGATTTGCATTGACAGTTCGTTGTCTGATGATCGAGTTGTTGATGATTCGGTATGTTATTTCTTTTCGTTGCTGGTTTTAATGATTTGCTTGACTCTATAACTCGATCCGATGATGATAGTATGGGGTTTGTATTTATATGAATTCGAATCAATTGATTCGTTCGTATTCACTTGCGACTTCATCACTTTCCTGATTTGTTGCAACTTTGATACGCACGGCTTCTATTCTGTAGCGTTCGATTGCCTTGAGTCACACGGCTTTAACTTTTGCGCGTTCGATTCTTTTTGTATAAAGAAAACAGAAACTTTCCCTTTTTAATTTTGCTGACTATTTCAAAGAATAATGATACGAATTTGATACTTTCTTGAATTCGAATTGGACTTGGTCTACTTGTAATCTCTGGTATTTTATTGCTGACTTTTTCATTCGGCAACAACTTGCTTCGAATTGTATTTTGTGCATACTGTACTCGGTCGAGTTCATCCCCATTCTGTAGACCTGAACCTTGCATTTTATACACAAGTATATGCTCACTATCTTCTGTTCACCTGCATGTTTACTGTGACGTTGGTCTTCATGTACTTGATATTGTAGTCTTCTTCGAACTGTCTTCATGTCTTGTTTCATGTTGCAACTGACTTGTGTCTGCATTGTATTGATGATTTTGTATGCTAGTAACTATGGTTTAATACTGCTTCACCATGTCACTTGAGGTCTTGCCGTTTGGTTACTGATGCATTGTTGTACATTGGTCGTTTCTGCTATGTTATCTTCACTGCTGCCACTTTGTAGTTGCTCTGCACTTTGGTGGCTCTGGCTTGTTTATCTGAACTTGTTGCATATATCACTGAGTTCTCATTTCATATGCTTGCACTACTTCTCTTTGGTCATGTCTGATGGCATTTCTTTTGTGGTCTTTGTTGTTGGCATTGTCTTCATGCCTGACTTGATGTTTGTAACTTGTGATTTCATGCTTCATGCATGTACTCTGTTCATATGTTCTTGGTGGCATTTCTTTGCACTGCACTGCAGTATTCATTATGTTGGTCGAGCTTGCATTCTTTGTTGGCACTTTTGAATGTTTGCAGCTTGGTCTTGAGTTGTTTAATGAAGAGGTTGAACTTGCATACTTCATGTAGCCTTTTGGTCTGACTGTTGCTTCATGTAGTTGACATATTTGTGGTCTTCATTTGGTGATTTGCACTGCTACACTGTTGCATTATAGTAGTTGCTTCTGTGCGTATATATTGGTCTTTTAATTTATGCTCAGTCTTCAAGCATTGTTGATTCATTTGTCTTTGCTGTGTACATGTTGTAAATGATTTGGCTTTAAGTTTCATCACCGGTATATGCATATTTGTTCACCTGCAGTTGCACATTGCTGCTTGTAGCACTTGTATACTTGGTCGAGTCCATTTGCATTCTGCAGGCTTGTACTGTCCACTGCCCTGTAATCTTGAGTTTGTTTACTTGGTGTCTTCATTTTTGATGCAGAACTTCAGTGCTTGTATTGACATGTTATGGCTTGTACTCGGTTTGCTTTTGATGCATTCTGGTGCGGTGTTGTTCATTGTAGTTGCACTGCAGTTTCATTATGACTGCTCTATGTTGTCTGCACTTGTGAACTTTGTTGCATTCATGTCTTCGACTGTTTGGTCTGAACTTGACGTTGTATTCACTGGTCAGTGGTGTTCATTGTGATGATTTTGTTGCTCTGACTTGTATCACTTATGCAGTCTTCACTGTTGCTGTTTGATGCTGTCTTGATTTTGCGCAGTCCATGTTGCATTCATTCCATTTTGCATTGATGCAGTTTGAAGCTTGCCACTGACTTTGGTTCTTCGCTTGCATCGTTGTAGTTGCATTTATGTCACGTAGTTGCATACTTTGACTTCACTGAGTCATTTGGAATTGGTCTATTGTGATTTGTCGAAGCTTTGAACTGTTTGCAACTTGACACTATTGTACACTTGCTCTTGTTGGCTGCGCACACGAGTTGGCGAGGCAGTGCACACGTGTATGAATGTACACGTGTGTATTGCAGCCACTTATGGCTACCTGTCCCTGTAATATCTATGTGCACTACTTTGTGATGAAAGCAAGTGTGAATGATGACGAACAACCCAAATAACTGAGGCAAATCATATTTTCAAAAATCGTATTTCATTTTATATTGCAAAAATATTTCTTTTTCAATTTTACTGCGTTAGTGAATATTTTTGCAGATTTCTCAGATGCTGGATTCAAACTGGAATGCAGTTGAAGACAAAATACGAGTGTGAGTGATATGTAGTGAGGTTATCAATGTAAAAATATTTGTGATGTAATCGTGATGTAATCAAAAATGTATATGTATAGTGAGAGCATGAATTTGTACTATTCAAGATTGTAATAAATATTTGTTTGAATAAAATTTCTGTTTGAATTCAAAATCTGTGTAACTTGTTCTGTTTGAATTCAAATTCAAATTCTGTGTAATTTATTTTATTCAACAAATATTTATTTAATCTATGAAAAACAAAATAGTACATTACCAAATACATTTAAATGAATATATATATGTTTATTATCATCAAATAAAAACATATAAGCGCACAACAATCTCCCCCTTTTGATGATAACAAACATATATTTAAGATTTTGACCGTGTTAAATGTATTTGACAACCAATTATATACTCTAATTTCTCCCCCTATTTAGATGCATCCTCTCTACATGATGCTCCCCCTACATATATGCATACGTATAGAAATATTCAAATAAGCCTAGATGCATATGGAGAAATTATTTGACCTTTGCTTGATTCTATTTGACAAAATCTTAACTTTTCTCTCCCCCTTTTGTTATCAGCAAAAGAATAATAGTGTTAGAGAAAAATGGAGATTAAGTGATCAATATTAATCCAACATTAAACTCAAATTGAATATAAATAGTAAATTTCAATAAGAATCAAACAAAAACCATAACTACCCTTGTTAGGCGCATATTCCACTTTTAGAAATGATGGATATGGTGTTCATATAAAATCATACAGTTGAATCAACTTGTGGTACATTTATATCAGGAATTTGAATATCTACTAATCATGCATAACCGTTAGGACTTTTAAATGAGATTAGTAGTATTCGAATTTAATTTTAAAAATGAAATCAAGTATCTTCTAACCACGCATAACCGTGAGGACTTTTAAATGGGATTAGAATCAACTTGTCTATTTAAGCAATTAATTTTGATATGCGTTCCATACATGCATAACCGTGAGGACTTTTAAATGAGCATGGAAGCACATAATAAAAAAAATTCAAGTAATTCACCCATGCATAACCGTGAGGACTTTTAAATGAGAGTGAATACTTTGGATATTTATTTATTTAAATAACATGACATGAAAAAACAAATGATTCCTGATTATAGTACCACATATCGACAAACTATATTGAATATTGGATAAACCATGGTCGATAGAAATAATGATAGATATAGAAATGGTCATGGAATCTTTACCCAACAAAAAGTTTTATAATTCTTGTTTTATTTCCTAAAGAAATTTTCCAAATATACTCTCTTGAGTAATGTATGTTAAATATCAACACTCATCACTTTTTCAATCACTATTTATCTCTTTGATAATTAGTAGGGAGTCGGATCAGTCAAAATTTGTCATTTAAAATCAAATAAAAATGACTGATCTGAAAATATGGTCAAACAATTATTTTCTCGAAGGGGTTATATGAGAGAGAAAAAAAATTCTGCTAAATGAAAAATTATTTCAAGTGAAAAATATGCAGATATTCTCTTTGGACAAACGATGCAGCAAATGAATGTTTCAAAAATTAATCACGTTCAACTCGTATGTTTTCTATCAACTAGATTACCAGTATGAACTGCATCTGAATTTCTTTTTCAATCCAAAATATCACTAACTGGATTTGGTAAACCAGACATGAAGTGTGCATCAAAAATTTCAAACTCAATTTTAGCAACAATTTGAATGACATTCTTTGGATTTTGAATTGAAGCCATGTTCACACTCAACCAAATATCATGGTGTTAATTTTAGAAAGTATAGGATAAACAATTATATTCATGAGTAATCAACAGTCAGTCAACATCATAATTATTTCAAGAACAATTTCTTGAAGTTTCAACAATTTCTTAAAATCCTTTTTCACATGAATTTGAAATCGTGCAAATTTACAAGCAGTGATCAAAATGTCAAAATATATCTACGTGTAGCATGAGTAGACAGTAATCAATCAACACCATAATTTGACCAAACAGATTAAGTTCAATGATGAAAGGATGGTTGGTCTACTTTTAAGCACTAATCAAAGTAAGAACAAGTCAAAGGAAAAATCATATCAATAAGTCAGAATTAAAGACATCACATCATTATCGCAATTTTGGCTGATTTAATTCAGAATATGGTGCAGATTATCACATTTAATATACCTTCACCTGTTTTACCTTTACGATAATTTCTCGTGATTGCCCATTGTGATTCTGTAACCTTTATATTAGGCTAAGGAACTTTGCTTTGTTGCTCGTTGTGTTTCTGGAACAGCCAAAATCCAGAGAACACCGTTGTCGTTCCTTAGCCTGCCACCACACCTACACGATGAAAGATTTTTGTGACCTATTTCTAGGTCCATGATTGTTAGTGGCAGAAACATTGTGAATAAACAAACCCTTTGGAACCCAAACTTATTTAGTCCTTTTATTCTTGTTCCAATAGACATGAAATTTGTTTGTAGAATTCTTAGGAACCCAAACTTGTATAAATTTTGTGTTCTTGTTCCTATGACTACAATTTTCAATATGATGTCCAATTATTTCACATTTATCAAAGATACTTTTCCCTTTTGCATTATCCTCAGCTTGTGTTTTCCCAAAACCAAGTCCTTTTTTGTTGTTAGCAAAAATTTGATTTCCCAATAGCATGTTGAAAGATTTTTCGCCTCTTGAAAAGTTATTCAAAGATTTCTCAAGATTTTGGACTTTGGTTTTTAGTGTTGTATTTTCAGTGACAAGTGAGGTGCATCGATTTATAAAATCCTTTTTCCTAGTGTCGATGGTTTCCTTAAGATTCAAGTTTTCTTTTTCAAGATTCTCAGAGTTATTCTTAAGTCTTGTCAATTCTGAATCTAAAACTTTACATCTTTTACATTCTAGGTTTTGAATATTTTCAAGTTCAGTTTCTAACCTAAAATTTTTACGAGCAAGTTCTCTCCTATCAGTTTTCAGTTTTTCAATTTTAGATTCAAGAGCATCAACTACTTTAGTAAGATCAGAACACATAAAAACAAGATCTCTATAGGAATACTCACCTTCCTCACTAGATTCCTCTGAGCTTGAATCTGAATTTGATTTCGCCATAAGACACAAGTTAGCCTCCTTTGAGCTGCTATCCGAAGCTTCTTCTCCATCTTCATCATCCCAAGTCGCTGCAAATACCTTCTTCGCCTTTTTCTTTCCTTTGTTGTTTTTGAGGAGTGGGCATTTTTGTATGAAGTGTCCGGGCTTCTTGCAGTTAAAGCACGTCGGTTCATTATCGGAATTGTCAGAATCTTTTGGCCTATTACGATTTGTTTTCTTCTTGCGTGGCTTGAATCTCGACCATTTTCTAAGATTATTGACAGCCATTGCAAGCTCTTCAATTAGATCTTCTCCTTCTTCATCGCTTTCTTCTTTGCTCTTTAAGGCAATCGTCTTTTTCTTTGGTTCGGAGTTGTTGCGTTCTTCCTTTGCTTTTAGCTCAAGCTCATATGTCATCAAGTTTCCAATCAACTCCTCCATGCTTAGCTTACTCAGATCTTTCGATTCTTGGATTGCCGTGACTTTTGCCTCAAAGTTCATTGGTAAGACTCATAGTATCTTCCGCACAAGCTCTACCTCAGTGAATACCTTCCCAAGTGCTCTAGCGTTGTACACCAAAGTTGAAAAGCGTCCAAACATGTCCTTTATGCTCTCGCCTTTGTCTATCACAAAGTTCTCGTATTCATTGCTGAATAGGGCTAGACGAGACTCCTTGACTTGAGAAGTTCCTTCGTGTGTCACCTCCAAAGTGTGCCAAATTTCCTGTGCTGTTGTACAATGAGAAATTCTATTAAATTCATTTTTATCAAGAGCACATATCAAAGCATTCATGGCTTTAGCATTTGTCGTTTTCAATTTCTTATCGTTAGCATCCCACCTATCCTTAGGTTTAGAAATCTCAGTACCACCAACAATTATAGTGGGAGGTTTATAGCCAGTTTCAATAATATCCCAAACATCATAATCAACGGAACTAAGGTAAATACTCATCCTAACTTTCCAGTAAGCATAATCATTTCCGTTAAACATGGGTGGCCTAACAATAGATTGCCCCTCAGAAAAAGCATTATTTGATGAATTCATGACTCTAGAGTTAAATAAAAATACCAGGCTCCGATACCACTTGTAGGATCTAGATTAACCCTAGAGGGGGGGGTGAATAGGGTTATAGCAAATCTTCTCAAATTAAACACAGAAATATAATTGCAGAAATAAATATGCTGAAAAGTAAATCACACACAAAATTTACCCAGCTTCGGCAACCCCTGCCTACTGTTGCATTCACAGATTTCTATTACAATTAAACAGTATCATGCTTACAAACACTCTACTAGACTCGCAGACCCTTTTGCTTCCGCTCACAAACACTCTACTAGACTCGCACACCCTGCTCCCGTCTATAGAGTTTCGCTCACTCGCAAACACTGCTCCCGCCTATAGAGCTTTGCAAACTCGCACACCCTGCTCACTGAACTAATTCTAAATAGACAATCTGACACTACCTAATCCCTAGGTGGTGATTTACAAATTCTTCGACTCGAAAAGAAAAACAAACTTCAAAATTAAAACCGGAGCAAAAATTAAACTACAACTTGAATGCGTAATTTTTGCTCAAAATAAAATAACTAAAAAACCCTTTTATTAATTGAACCCTAAAAAAAAACTTAAGCCCTTTTATAATTAATAAGGCCGGCCCCTTGTTTTTTTTATTAACCCGATCCACTTTGGCTTTGACCCGTTCCTTCTTTTGCTTGTAAAAATGTCGGCCTTTCTTTGTCGAATTAGGGCTTCGACTTCTTTCTCGAATTAGGGCTTCGTTCTGATGATCGATTCTCTGATTTGTGACCGATGGCTTGCGTCGCTTGTTCTCTGATAATTGATTCTTGTTGCTAGCTCGTTCTCTGGTGATCGATTTTCATTGACAGTTCGTTGTCTGATGATCGAGTTGTTGATGATTCAGTATGTTATTTCTTTTCGTTGCTGGTTTTAATGATTTGCTTGACTCTATAACTCGATCCGATGATGATAGTATGGGGTTTGTATTTATATGAATTCGAATCAATTGATTCGTTCGTATTCACTTGCGACTTCATCACTTTCCTGATTTGTTGCAACTTTGATACGCACGGCTTCTATTCTGTAGCGTTCGATTGCCTTGAGTCACACGGCTTTAACTTTTGCACGTTCGATTCTTTTTGTATAAAGAAAACAGAAACTTTCCCTTTTTAATTTTGCTGACTATTTCAAAGAATAATGATACGAATTTGATATTTTCATGAATTCGAATTGGACTTGGTCTACTTGTAATCTCTGGTATTTTATTGCTGACTTTTTCATTCGGCAACAACTTGCTTCGAATTGTATTCTGTGCATACTGTACTCGGTCGAGTTCATCCCCATTCTGTAGACCTGAACCTTGCATTTTATACACAAGTATATGCTCACTATCTTCTGTTCACCTGCATGTTTACTGTGACGTTGGTCTTCATGTACTTGATATTGTAGTCTTCTTCGAACTGTCTTCATGTCTTGTTTCATGTTGCAACTGACTTGTGTCTGCATTGTATTGATGATTTTGTATGCTAGTAACTATGGTTTAATACTGCTTCACCATGTCACTTGAGGTCTTGCAGTTTGGTTACTGATGCATTGTTGTACATTGGTCGTTTCTGCTATGTTATCTTCACTGCTGCCACTTTGTAGTTGCTCTGCACTTTGGTGGCTCTGGCTTGTTTATCTGAACTTGTTGCATATATCACTGAGTTCTCATTTCATATGCTTGCACTACTTCTCTTTGGTCATGTCTGATGGCATTTCTTTTGTGGTCTTTGTTGTTGGCATTGTCTTCATGCCTGACTTGATGTTTGTAACTTGTGATTTCATGCTTCATGCATGTACTCTGTTCATATGTTCTTGGTGGCATTTCTTTGGACTGCACTGCAGTATTCATTATGTTGGTCGAGCTTGCATTCTTTGTTGGCACTTTTGAATGTTTGCAGCTTGGTCTTGAGTTGTTTAATGAAGAGGTTGAACTTGCATACTTCATGTAGCCTTTTGGTCTGACTGTTGCTTCATGTAGTTAACATATTTGTGGTCTTCATTTGGTGATTTGCACTGCTACACTGTTGCATTATAGTAGTTGCTTCTGTGCATATATATTGGTCTTTTAATTTATGCTCAGTCTTCAAGCATTGTTGATTCATTTGTCTTTGCTGTGTACATGTTGTAAATGATTTGGCTTTAAGTTTCATCACCGGTATATGCATATTTGTTCACATGCAGTTGCACATTGCTGCTTGTAGCACTTGTATACTTGGTCGAGTCCATTTGCATTCTGCAGGCTTGTACTGTCCACTGCCCTGTAATCTTGAGTTTGTTTACTTGGTGTCTTCATTTTTGATGCAGAACTTCAGTGCTTGTATTGACATGTTATGGCTTGTACTCGGTTTGCTTTTGATGCATTCTGGTGCAGTGTTGTTCATTGTAGTTGCACTGCAGTTTCATTATGACTGCTCTATGTTGTCTGCACTTGTGAACTTTGTTGCATTCATGTCTTCGACTGTTTGGTCTGAACTTGACGTTGTATTCACTGGTCAGTGGTGTTCATTGTAATGATTTTGTTGCTCTGACTTGTATCACTTATGCAGTCTTCACTGTTGCTGTTTGATGCTGTCTTGATTTTGCGCAGTCCATGTTGCATTCATTCCATTTTGCATTGATGCAGTTTGAAGCTTGCCACTGACTTTGGTTCTTCGCTTGCATCGTTGTAATTGCATTTATGTCACGTAGTTGCATACTTTGACTTCACTGAGTCATTTGGAATTGGTCTGTTGTGATTTGTCGAAGCTTTGAACTGTTTGCAACTTGACACTATTGTACACTTGCTCTTGTTGGCTGCGCACACGAGTTGGCGAGGCAGTGCACACGTGTATGAATGTACACGTGTGTATTGCAGCCACTTATGGCTACCTGTCCCTGTAATATCTATGTGCACTACTTTATGATGAAAGCAAGTGTGAATGATGACGAACAACCCAAATAACTGAGGCAAATCATATTTTCAAAAATCGTATTTCATTTTATATTGCAAAAATATTTCTTTTTCAATTTTACCGCGTTAGTGAATATTTTTGCAGATTTCTCAGATGCTGGATTCAAACTGGAATGCAGTTGAAGACAAAATACGAGTGTAAGTGATATGTAGTGAGGTTATCAATGTAAAAATATTTGTGATGTAATCGTGATGTAATCAAAAATGTATATGTATAGTGAGAGCATGAATTTGTACTATTCAAGATTGTAATAAATATTTGTTTGAATAAAATTTCTGTTTGAATTCAAAATCTGTGTAACTTGTTCTATTTGAATTCAAATTCAAATTCTGTGTAATTTATTTTATTCAACAAATATTTATTTAATCTATGAAAAACAAAATAGTACATTACCAAATACATTTAAATGAATATATATATGTTTATTATCATCAAACAAAAACATATAAGCGCATATTCAACAATAATGTTTGATGATGTTTTAAGAAAAAAACTGTTACATGATCCTGTTGACGTTGTCCACTTTAATTTTATGCTTTGACCTACAGCTTGAAATTGTAATATATATATATATATATATTTACACATATAAACAAATGTGCTTCACTTGTTCGCTGAACTGTTGTATCACTTGGTGTTGTAGTTTGCACTATGCATTCATGTGCTTGCTGTGTTGCCATATTAATCCCTATGGCCTGTTGTTGGTTTAGTGTGTGCACTTGCTTGGCAATTCGACATCCATATTGTTTCGAGCTAGTTCACATAGTACTGTTGGCACTGACTTCATCATGTCTACACTTTGATAATCATGTTGCCAGGCTTGTGTATATATGCACATGTTCTATTTTACTTTGGTATTGAATCAGTTCTTTTGGGTCTGGTCTTTGATGATGCTTGATTACTTGTTGTTAATGTAGATATGTACTTTAGTCTGAAGCTTGTGTTCATCTTTGTTGTAGCATTGTGTACATGTGTGCGCATTGATGTATATGCATTTGTTGAGTTGTTTCACTGATGCATCCTTGTTGTCATTCACTTGAAATCAGTTGCATTCGTCTGGTTTGGTGCAATTTCATGTTGCCACCTCTGTTTGCTTTCACCACTTTGCACTGTGGTTTCTCTGACCAATCTGGGTTGAACATTTTTTATTTTTTGGTTTATCACTTGTTGTTGCATGGTGAACTTGTTTCTTGAGTTTGAGTCTTCATGTGTACTCTGGTTAGCATATTTAGTTTGGTTGTCTTGAGCACATTTGTTGATGCTTTGACTGTTGAGGCAGTGGCATTGATATTTGAATCTTTATTTGCTCTTCATTACTGAGGCTATACTTTTGTTGGATATTGAACTTGGTTGATGAACTTAAAACTGTAACTCTGGTTCCATATCTGACCAGCTACATTTTATTCTTATGCCCATCACCTTTTCATTTTTGTTTTCACTTGAACTTCATCTTAATTTTTGGTATTATACCTGTGTTGAATCTAGCTTTAAAGCTCGGGTTTGACCTTGTGCTAGTATTGTGATTTCACTTGAGTTGAACCCGACTTTTGATTTGGGTTTGACCTTGTGCTCACCTGTCCCTGCAATTTTATCAAGTGTATATCGGTGTGCACGGCCTTGTGGCATGTACAGTGATACACTGTGCATGTCACAAGCTGTTCGTGTATGATGAATTCAAAATTAAATGATGACGAACAACCCAAATACCTGAGGCAAATATTATTTTCAAAATTCACATTTTATTTTATACTGCAAAAATATTTTCTTTTCAATTTTACCGCGTCAGTATATATTTTTGCAGATTGCTCAGATGCTGGATTCAATTTGGAATGAAGTTGAAGATAAAATACGAGTTGAGTGAATGAGTGATATGTAGTGAGGTCAAATGTAAATGTGAATCGTGATGTAATCAAAATTGTATTGTAATTGAAGTTGTGTATATATATAGTGAGAGCTTGAAATTTGTACTATTCAAAAATTGTAATAAATATTTGTTTGAATAAAATTTCTGTTTGAATTCAAATTTTGTGTTATTTATTTTATTCAGCAAATATTTATTTAATTTATGGAAAATAAAATAGTACATTAACAAATACATTTAAATGAATGTATATATGTTTATTATCATCAAACAAAAATCATATTCTCGCATATTCAATAGTACTTATGATAAATTATTTACCAATTACCTTGTAATCTCATTTAAATAAGATCAAACCAATAATCAAAGCTATAAACTGGACGTGGGCTTAGTTAACCACCGAACCACTATAAAAATATCCGTGTCTTATTTACATTTGGGTTATTTTCTGTTATATTTGCTCTATTCTAACAAGGCTAGTGCTTTCACATCATACTCTTGGGTATTGATCCATTTTTGAGGTTAACAGGCTTTAAGTTAAATAATTGAGTAATAGTGCATAAAAATAAAAGACAGGGGAATTTTACATAGTTTGGATTCCTTTAAAATCCTACATCCACCAGTCAAATCTTTCTTTATATATTTCTTATTGATACAACTTTATATGGATAAGAATAAAATAAAAGATACAATTCTTTTAATTTTCCCCAAAAAAGAATTGAATTAAGGGTAGTTGGAGTTCATGTTCATGTAGACTACTTGTCTTTAATTTTCTCCAAAAAAGAATTGAATTAAGGGTAGTTGGGTCTGGTCTTTGATGATGCTTGACTACTTATTGTTCATGTAGATATGTACTTTAGTCTGAAGCTTCTGTTCATCTTTGTTGTAGCATTGTGTACATGTGTGCACATTGATGTATATGCATCTGTTGAGTTGTTTCATTGATGTATCACTTGTTGACATTCACTTGAAATCAGTTGCATTCGTCTGGTATGGTGCAGTTTCATGTTGCCACCTCTGTTTGCTTTCACCACTTTGCACTGTGGTTTCTCTGACCAATCTGGGTTGAACATTTTTGATTTTCTGGTTTATCACTTGCTGTTGCATGGTGAACTTGTTTCTTAAGTTTGAGTCTTCATGCGTACTCTGGTTAGCATATTTAGTTTGGTTGTCTTGAGCACATTTGTTGATGCTTTGACTGTTGAGGCAGTGGCATTGATATTTGAATCTTTATTTGCTCTTCATTACTGAGGCTATACATTTGTTGGATATTGAACTTGGTTGATGAACTTGAAACTGTAACTCTGGCTCCATATCTGACCAGCTACATTTTATTCTTATGCCCGTCACCTTTTCATTTTTGTTTTCACTTGAACTTCATCTTGATTTTTGGAATTATACCTGTGTTGAATCCAGCTTTAAAGCTCGGGTTTGACCTTATGCTCGTATTGTGATTTCACTTGAGTTGAACCCGACTTTTGATTTGGGTTTGACCTTGTGCTCACCTGTCCCTGCAATTTTATCAAGTGTATATCGGTGTGCACGGCCTTGTGGCATGTACAGTGATACGCTGTGCATGTCACAAGCTGTTCGTGTATGATGATTTCAAAATTAAATGATGACGAACAACCCAATAGCTGAGGCAAATATTATTTTCAAAATTCACATTTTATTTTATACTGCAAAAATATTTCCTTTTCAATTTTACCGCGTCAGAATATATTTTTGCAGATTGCTCAGATGCTGGATTCAATTTGGAATGAAGTTGAAGATAAAATACAAGTTGAGTGAATGAGTGATATGTAGTGAGGTCAAATGTAAATGCGAATCGTGATGTAATCAAAGTTGTATTGTAATTGAAGGTGTGTATATATATAGTGAGTGCTTGAAATTTGTACTATTCAAAAATTGTAATAAATATTTGTTTGAATAAAATTTCTGTTTGAATTCAAATTCTGTGTTATTTATTTTATTCAGCAAATATTTATTTAATCTATGAAAAATAAAATAGTACATTAACAAATTGTGACGACCCGACTTTCTACGCCCAGAAAGACGTGTCATCAATAAGAAAGAAAGGGGTAGAAATAGAAAAGAAAAGAAAAGAAAGAATAACAACATCAGAATCTCACAGCGGAATGGAATAAAATATAATATAACAACATAAATATTACATAGTTATATATACATCAGAGTTAAACAATATCATACAACATGACTATCATATACATATCTGTCAGAACATACATCTCAAATACATCATAAACTAACTAACACAGCGGAACTATATAGATATATATGTCTACAACGCTGAAGCCTCCTTCTCCATTGCTCCTCCAGAAGTCGTCAAAGCTAACCTGAATCCCTTGGCTACTCGTAAAAATTTGGGTACCCGAAAGTTTATGAAAAACAAAAATAAACTCCGGGTCAGACATGGGTCTGGTATGAGTAAACAGGTTAAAGTTGTTTAACTTTGAAAATCGTTTAAAAGAAAGGTATCGCGTAAGACTCCCCACAAATAAATACGGGTAAGTTTTTACCTTACGCTAACCAAAAACATTTCATAGGAAATCCAGTGATATTATAATAGTGTCTAGGGTTTTCAAGTAAAATACAGAAATAGCTGAAATGCTTACATCTCACATTTCAACATAGTTGGGCACAATCAAAACGTACGGCGCTTATTGGAAATTGGATCCCATACAATGGCAGGGCTACTGGAGTACCGCCCGTCACAGTACGTGGTCTAGATCACAGTACCGAGGAGCCACCCTAACTCCCCTGCAACACAAGGCCGGAACCATTCCTTACTGAACAGTCCCGAACAAGATAACCCCGCAGTTGGTGTACATCCAACCGCCCACACAGCCGAATAAAAAGGGACATCTAGACAGGGGTATATCTCGTCCTGCTTGGACATGACCCACCTAACCTTGCTGCACCTCCCCTGTTTTAGCCATTCCCTGTTGATGAGGCTTGAGGCTGCGATTACCTTTATAGGACATATCACTTAGAATGCTCATCGTCCGCCTGACGATGTGCTGAAAGCATTCAATCCATACAAGTTCGTTCCGGGTTCGAACGAAACCGAAGGCATTATCTCGTTACACTCATTTTGGAATCACCCTCAGAGTTAACGACGATAACCCTTGCATTCTGAAACTCCATTTCGATCTTCACTTGAGATTACACGACCTAACGCTTAATTTGGATCGATGTGGTTTTCGGAATATCAATTGGATACCCGATCCCGGTCTCATCGAAATCCAAACGTCATTTTAAAGTCCAAGTTGTCTAATTAACTTAACAGTTTAAATTTAACAATTGAATTCATATAGCAATTTAGCACGGATAATCATCAGATACATCATATAGCAATGAAACACAATAAAGTATACACAACTATCACAGATATATCTAAAATATCACAGAACATCACAGAAATAAATAAACATCAGAGGCAATCAATATAATCATCGATTCATATCGACATGTCATTTGATTTATTTTAAACTTAATTGCATACTCAAGAGTAAATTATAATTTATTCTTTATTTATTTAATTAATTCATTAACTTATTTCAATTCATTAATTACTTGTTAATTATTCATTAAATTAATTAATTATTAATCAATAATCTTAATTATTGATTATAAAACTTAATTTCACATTTACTTATTATTAAATGCTTAATTAATCATTAATTATTAATTAACTTAATCGTTCCATCATTAATTATTTATTTAATCAGTTAGCTACCCTTTTTTGTTAATGAATCAACTTCAAATGACTAATTACATTCTTAATTACAAATGAATTTTCACAAGGTGATTATTAAAATCTTTAATTACTAATTCCATTAAGTTTTAACTACTTATTAAATTACCATTATTAATTTATTATATACATAATTAACTTTCACTTTAAATTAATTTCCCAATTTTGTTTCAGCAAAACTTTCAAGATCATCAGAGTTTAGAAACAAATTGTTTAATACTTAATAACATAGTTTAAACTTAATAACTTCTACCTTCATCTTTCAGTTAGCACAATTCTGCAATTCTTCAAACCCGAAGACAACATCGTGCTCGCCTCGGGTAGGACTCGTGACTACCCAGCACTTTCACGCGATCCCTCATGTACTTCTTCTTCTCCCCTATTTCTTACCTCAACTGTTTCTTTTTTTTATTTTAGAGCTTAAAAGTTTAAACGGCTGAGGCATATTAACACACACGCGCGAATCAAGACTTGACTCAGAAACGACTTGAAGCAACCAACAATCACACTCGAGCTTTCCTCGAGTCGACCCAAAACACGAGAATCTCCGCCGCCGTGCACGTGCACGGCGGTCCCCCACCGCGCTACCACCTTTCGACGCCACCAATCAGTCGCAAAACCTCCCCTCTCTCGACTACATTACCCATATCAACCCCAACGTCATGCAATCAAAATTCGACCTAAAAGTCGAACTGGAACTTGAACACAGTAGACAATTTCGCCTCGTCTACACGATTGCGATCACCTGAGACACCAAGCTTTCGGCCATGGATAGCCAACACCACTTCCTCACTCCTGCCAAAACTGCTCGTCACTCGGTGAAGACATGATGTCGCGAGAATCACTCAACCGAACCCAAATATACAGAGTACAAAAACCCTACTTTTCATAATTTCCACAAATTCTTACAATTAAAAAATTTTCTCACATTTTTCTGTTATTCATACATAAATACTTAAGCTTCATGTAAAATTTCAATAATTATAATTGAAGGAATTAACAGAACTTCATGAAAATGCACTTTCTATTCATTATCAAACTGCACTGCTAATTATTGACTAAAAATTATGATTCTTGTCTTAAAAATCATATTATAGTATGTTGAATCAATATATAAACTCAAATTGACAATTTAAGATATTTGAATCTTGAGTATAACTTTACTTTATACTGTAATTGTGAGTTTACAGTTCTATTCTTTTTTTTTCACAGCTTCTAAAAATATAATCCAAACCTTGATTCTAAACTTAAGCAAATTTATTTAGTTCAGTTACTACTTAGAGACAGGGATTTATATAAACAGTTTGATATACTCACTGTTTTGTTTGCCTCAGTAAAACAAATTGGAACATGAAAGAACATGATATGCAGGTCTTATAGTATTTAACAAACATTACAGACCTTAGATCATCCACAAAACAAATCTTCATAAACTACATAAATAAGGTTAGGTTAGAAATAAGTTTACTCACCAAGATCGATTGCTGAAGAAACTTGAAACAGAGGTTAGTTGTTGAAGAACAATAAAGACTGCAGCTCCAACTTTGAATTCCAGTAACTTTCATTTTGCTTGAATATGTTTTGAACTTGCAAATTTGTTTATTTTCTTTCTTATCTCAGGTTTGTTTCATAAGTTTAAGACTGAACTAAGAATGAAATAAAAATGATGAATACATATATAACTTTAACAAGCTGTCTTCTTGAATAAGCTTCACTTGATAAAATATCTAGCTTAATATTCATTTGTACTAAAACCTGACAATCATATGAATATTTCGGCTGAGATATTTTTTTTCCAGACAAATATGTGTGCTAATTAATATTTATGTTTTCTTTAAGTTAACATAGATTAAATGCTTTGCTGACCAAAATTATTTGTACAAAGATGTTTATAGGATTGTTTGTACTAATGTGCTTTATTTATGCTAACACACGATTATATGTTGACTGACACAAGGGATTATGCAAAGAGGTTTGCAGATTTAGTTTGTACAAAATGTTTTGCTGGCACTTGAAATTGAGTTTCTCTGTACAAAGAAATTTCCAGATTTTTAGTTTGTACAAAGATGTATTAATAAAGGTTTATACTTCTTATGTTTTACTGACAAACTTGTTTTGTCTTATTTTAGCTGTAAATATTTATTTGCTTATGCATATACAGTTTGCTTGAAACTTTTGGTCTGAACAAAAATGCTTTATTGATGTGTATTCTTGCTCTTTATTTTATTATCCTATATCTTAAACACAAACTGCACATTGTTTTTGACAGAATATATGTTTGTCTTCAAACTTTGTTAACATATAATTATACTATACTTATGCTACTTGTATAAGCTTATATTTAACTTAATTATAAAAACTGTTATAAGAAACACAGATTAATCTTATTTTTCATTAAAGTTAAATATTATAAATATTTGATTTGTATATTATATTTGCATTAATGTATTTGTATTTAATATGAAAAGAATTGTGTTATTATACTTATTATTATCTGTATTCATATATCTGATAATTAATGTCATTAATACATAAATTTTAATTTAATTGAATAATACATATTTATTTCTGAATATTGTTGAAAGAATCTATTTTATATTTAAAGTTATATTCCTTTATAACCCATATACAACTAATAATATCCGAATTCTTATTTATTTATCAAATGAAAATCTTATATTCAATTTAAATTAGATTAAAAACTTATTATAATAATAGGGTCAAAATTCCGGGATGTCACATTCCTCCCCCCTTAAAAAAATTTCGTCCCCGAAATTTAAACAACAGTTAATTCAAAAGCTTAATTATTAACAATCCAAACATATACATCATCCATACAAAAACAAACAATCAAACAGTCAATCCTAACTACATTACTAGCTATCTGGACGAAAATATGGATAAGCTTTTCTAAAACTATCAAGAGTTTCCCAGGCACAATCTCTGGGATCCTCACTCCATTGTACCTTGACGAGTTTCACCGCTTTGTTCCTGAGTTGCTTCTCGTCTTGATCTACAATCTGAACAGGATTTCTAACTACAGTCAGGTTGGGTTTTACTTTTAGATCTTCCTGAATAACTGGTTTTACCACTAATGATGGGTCATGAACAAATTTCCTTAAATGAGACACATGAAACACATTGTGAATCCCAGACATCCGTTCTGGCAATTCAATCCTGTAGGCTACAGTTCTAATTCTTTCCAATACTCGGAATGGACCAATATAGCTCGGAGCAAGTTTTCCCGTTTTTCCGAATCTTATAACACCTTTGATTGAGGAAACTTTAATAAAAACTAAATCTCCGATCTCAAATTCCAATGGTCTTCGTCTCTTATCTGCAAATTTCTTCTGACGAACTGAGCAGCTTTCATCTTTTCGTGATAAGCTCAACCTTCGCAGAAGCTTTACGAATAAGATCGGGTCCGAGTACAAGACGATCATTCGATTCAATCCAACAAGATGAGAATTTACACGGTCTTCCATACAGAGCTTCATATGGAGCCATCTTATTACTTACTTGATAACTATTATTATAAGAAAATTCCACTAGATGAAGATGGTCTTCTCATGATCCACCAAAGTCCAATACACAAGCTCGAAGCATATCTTCCAGGATTCGATTAAGCCTCTCCGTTTGTCTGAGGATGATAGGCTGTACCTAATCTCAAACTAGTTCTCGTTGCTGATTGCAAAGCTTCCCAAAATTTACTAGTGAAAATAGGATCACAGTCACTTACTATGTTGATTAGGAACACCATGCAATCTGACTATCTCCTTCAAGAAAATTTCCGCCAAGGAAACTGCAGTACGAATCGCCTTAACCGAAATAAAATGGGCACTCTTCGTTAAACGATCCACAATAACCCATTTCCAATCTAGAATTTCCAAAGGTTGCAATAATCCTGCAGACTTTTGTTGATCTCCCTTCACTTGCTGACAAATTGCACAACTATTTACAAAAGCAGCTACATCCTTCTTCATATTCGGCCACCAGAAAACTCTCCTCATATCCTTATACGTCTTCGAAATTTCTGGATGAATATTCAATTTGAAGCGATGATACTCAGCTAAAACTTCTTGTCTCAATCCATCAATATTAGGCGCACACACAAACGACCATTAATCCTTAAAATATCCTGATCGTCTACCTTGAAATCCGAATATCGCCCGTCCTTAGTTCCATGAATTATTTCCTCAAAAGATTTATCCTCCATTTGCTTACTAACGATCCTTCTTGAAGGGATGGAACTACCTCCAAAATAGATAAGACTGCATTCCTACTAAGAGCATCAGCCACGACATTTGCTTTCCCCGGAGTATACAAAATATCCAGATCATAAGATGCCAAAAAAATTTGACCCACCTCTGCTGTCTCAAATTAAGATCTTTTTGAGAGAAAATATACTTCAACGGTTTGTGATCCGTGAATAATTCAAACTTTTCTCCCAAAAGATAATGTCTCCAGATCTTCACAGCAAAAACAATAGCTAACAGTTCTATATCATGCGTAGCATAGTTCTTCTCATGAGACTTCAATTGCCGACTAGCATATGCAATTACTCTGCCATTCTGCATCATCTGCACCCAATCCAACTAAACATGCATCTGTATATACTTCAAATTTTCTCTTCCCATCCGGAATAGCAAGTACTGGTGCATTGGTTAGCCTTGTCTTCAATTTCTGAAAAGCTTCTTCACTGAGGTGTCTGTTTGCATTTGGTTCCTTTCCTTGTTAGCTTGGTCAAATACGAGAAATTTTGGAATAATCCTTAATAAATTTTCTGTAGTAGCCAGTTAAACCCAGAAAATTATGAATTTCCATCGGTTGCTTCCATTCTAGAATAGATTCTCCTTTCGCTGGGTCTACAGAGATATCTTTACCCAAAATAAAGTGCCCCAAAAATAACTTCCGATTTCCAGAAATGGCACTTTGAAAATTTTTCCTTCAACACATGCTTCCTCAGTGTCTCCAAAACAATTCTCAAATGTTGCCTGTGCTCCTTTTCCGATTTGGGGTAAATCAAGATATCATCAATGAATACCAGCACAAACTTATTCAACACAGAACCTTAGCGAACCATCCGATTTGGTGACAAAACAGCAGCAGAGCCCCAATAAAAAAAAACCGGGTCTAATTCAAACCCTTCTCCAAAAGATCTTGCGTCTGCTTAATCAACTCTTCTCTCTCTCTAGGAGGCATTCTCCTACTGGGCTGAATCACCGGCACAGCTCCTGGAATCAAATCAATACGAATCTCAATCTCTCGGTGTGGCGGTAGACACTTAACTTCTACGAAAACCTCAGGAAAATCTTGAACCACATCGATTTTCTTAACTTTCTCTTGAGAAGTCTCAACTCCTTGCAAAGATTACACAAATGAATTCCAGAATTGTCGCACAACACTCTGGCAATTCTACGCAAATAAATTTGTTCTCTCTTCACAATCCAGAATAGCCATATACTGTTCAGGTCCATCGAAGAAATAAATCCACTTTGCTACTTCTGAAATCACCTCCAGAAAACTGTTAATCAACAACCCTTTTCAACAGCACACAGAACACTTCCAGCTATAGGGCTGATCTCAATGTCTAAAGACTTCAATTCCAAGCTCTTTGAGAAACTCGAGCCTCAATCAAATAAAATACCCTACTGAACTTCGTCACCATTCGAAATGGACATACTTCCTTAACTTGTTCCAAAGAAACATCTTCGGTGACATCCAAGCTCACTGTGTCTCATCACACAGCTACAACTCCTTGAGATCTCAAGATATCATGATTTGGTCACTTCCATCCGATAGATCCAAATTCAAACTCATCCAAAATCACATTCCAACAATGAAATCCTCACATCATCCAAAGCTCACTCGAGACGATAATAGATCTATAGTCTCGACAGATACACTCCAACTACAAATATTCAAAACTCCAACCATCGGTAGTCGTGTTTCACACACCACTACTCTATCTACCTTATATCTTATATTGGAATGCCCGAACAGGTAACCCAAATAAATAGGTAGAAAGAAATATATATATATATATATATATATATATCAAAATTACAAATACGTTCTCTCAAGAAAGAATCACTCAAGAGCCTAGGTATTCACTCAACCTAGCGCTCTGATACCAGCTGTGCGACCCGGCTTTCTACGCCCAGAAAGACGTGTCATCAATAAGAAAGAAAGGGGTAGAAATAGAAAAGAAAAGAAAAGAAAGAATAACAATATCAGAATCTCACAGCGGAATGGAATAAAATATAATATATCAACATAAATATTACATAGTTATATATACATCAGAGTTAAACAATATCATACAACATGACTATCATATACATATCTGTCAGAACATACATCTCAAATAAATCATAAACTAACTAACACAGCGGAACTATATAGATATATATGTCTACAACGCTGAAGCCTCCTTCTCCATTGCTCCTCCAGAAGTCGTCAAAGCTAACCTGAATCCCTTGGCTACCCGTAAAAATTTGGGTACCCGAAAGTTTATGAAAAACAAAAATAAACTCTGGGTCAGACATGGGTCTGGTATGAGTAAACAGGTTAAAGTTGTTTAACTTTGAAAATCGTTTAAAAGAAAGGTATCACGTAAGGCTCCCCACAAATAAATACGGGTAAGTTTTTACCTTACGCTAACCAAAAACATTTCATAGGAAATCCAGTGATATTATAATAGTGTCTAGGGTTTTCAAGTAAAATACAGAAATAGCTGAAATGCTTACATCTCACATTTCAACATAGTTGGGCACAATCAAAACGTACGGCGCTTATTGGAAATTGGATCCCATACAATGGCAGGGCTACTGGGGTACCGCCCGTCACAGTACGTGGTCTAGATCACAGTACCGAGGAGCTATCCTAACTCCCCTGCAAAACAAGGCCGGAACCATTCCTTACTGAACAGTCCCGAACAAGATAACCCCGCAGTTGGTGTACATCCAACCGCCCACACAGCCGAATAAAAAGGGACATCTAGACAGGGGTATATCTCGTCCTGCTTGGGCATAACCCACCTAACCTTGCTGCACCTCCCCTGTTTTAGCCATTCCCGGTTGATGAGGCTTGAGGCTGCGATTACCTTTATAGGACATATCACTTAGAATGCTCATCGTCCGCCTGACGATATGCTGAAAGCATTCAATCCATACAAGTTCGTTCCGGGTTCGAACGAAACCGAAGGCATTATCTCGTTACACTCATTTTGGAATCACCCTCAGAGTTAACGACGATAACCCTTGCATTCTGAAACTCCATTTCGATCTTCACTTGAGATTACACGACCTAACGCTTAATTTGGATCGATGTGGTTTTCGGAATATCAATTGGATACCCGATCCCAGTCTCATCGAAATCCAAACGCCATTTTAAAGTCCAAGTTGTCTAATTAACTTAACAGTTTAAATTTAACAATTGAATTCATATAGCAATTTAGCACGGATAATCATCAGATACATCATATAGCAATGAAACACAATAAAGTATACACAACTATCACAGATATATCTAAAATATCACAGAACATCACAGAAATAAATAAACATCAGAGGCAATCAATATAATCATCGATTCATATCGACATGTCATTTGATTTATTTTAAACTTAATTGCATACTCAAGAGTAAATTATAATTTATTCTTTATTTATTTAATTAATTCATTAACTTATTTCAATTCATTAATTACTTGTTAATTATTCATTAAATTAATTAATTATTAATCAATAATCTTAATTATTGATTATAAAACTTAATTTCACATTTACTTATTATTAAATGCTTAATTAATCATTAATTATTAATTAACTTAATTGTTCCATCATTAATTATTTATTTAATTAGTTAGCTACCCTTTTTTGTTAATGAATCAACTTCAAATGACTAATTACATTCTTAATTACAAATGAATTTTCACAAGGTGATTATTAAAATCTTTAATTACTAATTCCATTAAGTTTTAACTACTTATTAAATTACCATTATTAATTTATTATATACATAATTAACTTTCACTTTAAATTAATTTCCCAATTTTGTTTCAGCAAAATTTTCAAGATCATCAGAGTTTAAAAACAAATTGTTTAATACTTAATAACATAGTTTAAACTTAATAACTTCTACCTTCATCTTTCAGTTAGCACAATTCTGCAATTCTTCAAACCCGAAGACAACATCGTGCTCGCCTCGGGTAGGACTCGTGACTACCCAGCACTTTCGCGCGATCCCTCCTGTACTTCTTCTTCTCCCCTATTTCTTACCTCAACTGTTTCTTTTTTTTATTTTAGAGCTTAAAAGTTTAAACGGCTGAGGCATATTAACACACGCGCGTGAATCAAGACTTGACTCAAAAATGACTCGAAGCAACCAACAATCACACTCGAGTTTTCCTCGAGTCGACCCAAAACACGAGAATCTCCGCCGCCGTGCACGTGCACGGCGGTCCCCCACCGCGCTACCACCTTTCGACGCCACCAATCAGTCGCAAAACCTCCCCTCTCTCGACTACATAACCCATATCAACCCCAACGTCATGCAATCAAAATTCGACCTAAAAGTCGAACTGGAACTTGAACACAGTAGACAATTTCGCCTCGTCTACACGATTGCGATCACCTGAGACACCAAGCTTTCGGACATGGATAGCCAACATCACTTCCTCACTCCTGCCAAAACTGCTCGTCACTCGGTGAGGACATGATGTCGCGAGAATCACTCAACCGAACCCAAATATACAAAGTACAAAAACCCTACTTTTCATAATTTCCACAAATTCTTGCAATTAAAAATTTTTCTCACATTTTTCTGTTATTCATACATAAATACTTAAGCTTCATGTAAAATTTCAATAATTATAATTGAAGGAATTAACAGAACTTCATGAAAATGCACTTTCTATTCATTATCAAACTGCACTGCTAATTATTGACTAAAAATTATGATTCTTGTCTTAAAAATCATATTGTAGTATGTTGAATCAATATATAAACTCAAATTGACAATTTAAGATATTTGAATCTTGAGTATAACTTTACTTTATACTGTAATTGTGAGTTTACAGTTCTATTCTTTTTTTTTCACAGCTTCTAAAAATATAATCCAAACCTTGATTCTAAACTTAAGCAAATTTATTTAGTTCAGTTACTACTTAGAGACAAGGATTTATATAAACAGTTTGATATACTCACTGTTTTGTTTGCCTCAGTAAAACAAATTGGAACCTGAAAGAACATGATATGCAGGTCTTACAGTATTTAACAAACATTACAGACCTTAGATCATCCACAAAAAAAATCTTCATAAACTACATAAATAAGGTTAGGTTAGAAATAAGTTTACTCACCAAGATCGATTGCTGAAGAAACTTGAAACAGAGGTTAGTTGTTGAAAAACAATAAAGACTGCAGCTCCAACTTTGAATTCCAGTAACTTTCTTTTTGCTTGAATATGTTTTGAACTTGCAAATTTGTTTATTTTCTTTCTTATCTCAGGTTTGTTTCATAAGTTTAAGACTGAACTAAGAATGAAATAAAAATGATGAATACATATATAACTTTAACAAGCTGTCTTCTTGAATAAGCTTCACTTGATAAAATATCTAGCTTAATATTCATTTGTACTAAAACCTGACAATCATATGAATATTTCGGCTGAGATATTTTTTTTCCAGACAAATATGTGTGCTAATTAATATTTATGTTTTCTTTAAGTTAACATAGATTAAATGCTTTGCTGACCAAAATTATTTGTACAAAGATGTTTATAGGATTGTTTGTACTAATGTGCTTTATTTATGCTAACACACGATTATATGTTGACTGACACAAGGGATTATGCAAAGAGGTTTGCAGATTTAGTTTGTACAAAATGTTTTGCTAGCACTTGAAATAGAGTTTCTCTGTACAAAGAAATTTCCAGATTTTTAGTTTGTACAAAGATGTATTAAAAAAGGTTTATACTTGTTATGTTTTACTGACAAACTTGTTTTGTCTTATTTTAGCTGTAAATATTTGTTTACTTATGCATATACAGTTTGCTTGCAACTTTTGGTCTGAACAAAAATGCTTTATTGATGTGTATTCTTGCTCTTTATTTTATTATCCTATATCTTAAACACAAACTGCACATTGTTTTTGACAGAATATATGTTTGTCTTCAAACTTTGTTAACATATAATTATACTATAATTATGCTACTTGTATAAGCTTATATTTAACTTAATTATAAAAACTGTTATAAGAAACACAGATTAATCTTATTTTTCATTAAAGTTAAATATTATAAATATTTGATTTGTATATTATATTTGCATTAATGTATTTGTATTTAATATGAAAAGAATTGTGTTATTATACTTATTATTATCTGTATTCATATATCTGATAATTAATGTCATTAATACATAAATTTTAATTTAATTGAATAATACATATTTATTTCTGAATATTGTTGAAAGAATCTATTTTATATTTAAAGTTATATTCCTTTATAACCCATATACAACTAATAATATCCAAATTCTTATTTATTTATCAAATGAAAATCTTATATTTAATTTAAATTAGATTAAAAACTTATTATAATAATTGGGTCAAAATTTCGGGATGTCACACAAATACATTTAAATGAATGTATATATGTTTATTATCATCAAACAAAAATCATATTCTCGCATATTCAATAGTACTTATGATAAATTATTTACCAATTACCTTGTAATCTCATTTAAATAAGATCAAACCAATAATCAAAGCTATAAACTGGACGTGGGCTTAGTTAACAACCGAACCACTATAAAAATATCTGTGTCTTATTTACATTTGGGTTATTTTCTATTATATTTGCTCTATTCTAACAAGGCTAGTGCTTTCACATCATACTCTAGGGTATTGATCCATTTTTGAGGTTAACAGGTTTTAAGTTAAATAATTGAGTAATAGTGCATAAAAATAAAAGACAGGGGAATTTTACATAGTTTGGATTCCTTTAAAATCCTACATCCACCAGTCAAATCTTTCTTTATATATTTCTTATTGGCACAACTTTAGATGGATAAGAATAAAATAAAAGATACAATTCTTTTAATTTTCCCCAAAAAAGAATTGAATTAAGGGTAGTTGGAGTTCATGTTCATGTAGACTACTTGTCTTTAATTTTCCCCAAAAAAGAATTGAATTAAGGGTAGTTGGGTCTGGTCTTTGATGATGCTTGACTACTTGTTGTTCATGTAGATATGTACTTTAGTCTGAAGCTTCTGTTCATCTTTGTTGTAGCATTGTGTACATGTGTGCACATTGATGTATATGCATTTGTTGAGTTGTTTCACTGATGCATCACTTGTTGCCATTCACTTGAAATCAGTTGCATTCGTCTGGTTTGGTGCAGTTTCATGTTGCCACCTCTGTTTCCTTTCACCACTTTGCACTGTGGTTTCTCTGACCAATCTGGGTTGAACATTTTGATTTTCTTGTTTATCACTTGCTGTTGCATGGTGAACTTGTTTCTTGAGTTTGAGTCTTCACGTGTACTCTGGTTAGCATATTTAGCTTGGTTGTCTTGAGCACATTTGTATATATGATGCGTTGAATGTTGAGGCAGTGGCATTGATATTTGAACTTCATTTGCTCTTCATTATTGAGGCTATACTTTTGTTGGATATTGAACTTGATTGATGAACTTAAAACTGTAACTATGGTTCCATATCTGACCAACTACATTTTATTCTTATGCCCATCACCTTTTCATTTTTGTTTTCACTTGAACTTCATCTTAATTTTTGGTATTATACCTGTGTTGAATCTAGCTTAAAAGCTCGGGTTTGACCTTGTGCTCGTATTGTGATTTCACTTGAGTTGAACCCGACTTTTGATTTGGGTTTGACCTTGTGCTCACCTGTCCCTGCAATTTTATCAAGTGTATATCGGTGTGCACGGCCTTGTGGCATGTACAGTGATACACTGTGCATGTCACAAGCTGTTCGTGTATGATGAATTCAAAATTAAATGATGACGAACAACCCAAATAACTGAGGCAAATATTATTTTCAAAACTCACATTTATACTGCAAAAATATTTACTTTTCAATTTTACCGCGTCAGTATATATTTTTGCAGATTGCTCAGATGCTGGATTCAATTTGGAATGAAGTTGAAGATAAAATACGAGTTGAGTAAATGAGTGATATGTAGTGAGGTCAAATGTAAATGCGAATCGTGATGTAATCAAAATTGTATTGTAATTGAAGTTGTGTATATATAGTGAGAGCTTGAAATTTGTACTATTCAAAAATTGTAATAAATATTTGTTTGAATAAAATTTCTGTTTGAATTCAAATTCTGTGTTATTTATTTTATTCAGCAAATATTTATTTAATCTATGAAAAATAAAATAGTACATTAACAAATACCTTTAAATGAATTTATATATGTTTATTATCATCAAACAAAAATCATATTCTCGCATATTCAATAGTACTTATGATAAATTATTTACCAATTACCTTGTAATCTCATTTAAATAAGATGAAACCAATAATCAAAGCTATAAACTGGACGTGGGCTTAGTTAACAACCGAACCACTATAAAAATGACCGTGTCTTATTTACATTTGGGTTATTTTCTATTATATTTGCTCTATTCTAACAAGGCTAGTGCTTTCACATCATACTCTAGGGTATTGATCCATTTTTGAGGTTAACGGGTTTTAAGTTAATAATTGAGTAATAGTGCATAAAAATAAAAGACAGGGGAATTTTACATAGTTTGGATTCCTTTAAAATCCTACATCCACCAGTCAAATCTTTCTTTATATATTTCTTATTGATACAACTTTATATGGATAAGAATAAAATAAAAGATACAATTCTTTTAATTTTCCCCAAAAAAGAATTGAATTAAGGGTAGTTGGAGTTCATGTTCATGTAGACTACTTGTCTTTAATTTTCCCCAAAAAAGAATTGAATTAAGGGTAGTTGGGTCTGGTCTTTGATGATGCTTGACTACTTGTTGTTCATGTAGATATGTACTTTAGTCTGAAGCTTCTGTTCATCTTTGTTGTAGCATTGTGTACATGTGTGCACATTGATGTATATGCATTTGTTGAGTTGTTTCACTGATGCACCACTTGTTGCCATTCATTTGAAATCAGTTGCATTCGTCTGGTTTGGTGCAGTTTCGTGTTGCCACCTCTGTTTGCTTTCACCACTTTGCACTGTGATTTCTCTGACCAATCTGGGTTGAACATTTTGATTTTCTTGTTTATCACTTTCTGTTGCATGGTGAACTTGTTTCTTGAGTTTGAGTCTTCATGTGTACTCTGGTTAGCATATTTAGCTTGGTTGTCTTGAGCATATTTGTATATATGATGCTTTGAATGTTGAGGCAGTGGCATTGATATTTGAATCTTCATTTGCTCTTCATTATTGTGGCTATACTTTTGTTGGATATTGAACTTGGTTGATGAACTTAAAACTGTAACTCTGGTTCCATATCTGACCAGCTACATTTTATTCTTATGCCCGTCACCTTTTCATTTTTGTTTTCACTTGAACTTAATCTTAATTTTTGGTATTATACCTGTGTTGAATCTAGCTTTAAAGCTCGGGTTTGACCTTGTGCTCGTATTGTGATTTCACTTGAGTTGAACCCGACTTTTGATTTGGGTTTGACCTTGTGCTCACCTGTCTCTGCAATTTTATCAAGTGTATATCGGTGTGCACGGCCTTGTGGCATGTACAGTGATACACTGTGCATGTCACAAGCTGTTCGTGTATGATGAATTCAAAATTAAATGATGACGAACAACCCAAATAACTGAGGCAAATATTATTTTCAAAATTCACATTTTATTTTATACTGCAAAAATATTTTCTTTTCAATTTTACCGCGTCAGTATATATTTTTGTAGATTGCTCAGATGCTGGATTCAATTTGGAATGAAGTTGAAGATAAAATACGAGTTGAGTGAATGAGTGATATGTAGTGAGGTCAAATGTAAATGCGAATCGTGATGTAATCAAAATTGTATTGTAATTGAAGTTGTGTATATATATAGTGAGAGCTTGAAATTTGTACTATTCAAAAATTGTAATAAATATTTGTTTGAATAAAATTTCTGTCTGAATTCAAATTCTGTGTTATTTATTTTATTCAGCAAATATTTGTTTAATCTATGAAAAATAAAATAGTACATTAACAAATACATTTAAATGAATGTATATATGTTTATTATCATCAAACAAAAATCATATTCTCGCATATTCAATAGTACTTATGATAAATTATTTACCAATTACCTTGTAATCTCATTTAAATAATATCAAACCAATAATCAAAGCTATAAACTGGACGTGGGCTTAGTTAACAACAGAACCACTATAAAAATATCCGTGTCTTATTTACATTTGGGTTATTTTCTATTATATTTGCTCTATTCTAACAAGGCTAGTGCTTTCACATCATACTCTTGGGTATTGATCCATTTTTGAGGTTAACAGGCTTTAAGTTAAATAATTGAGTAATAGTGCATAAAAATAAAAGACAGGGGAATTTTACATAGTTTGGATTCCTTTAAAATCCTACATCCACCAGTCAAATCTTTCTTTATATATTTCTTATTGATACAACTTTATATGGATAAGAATAAAATAAAAGATACAATTCTTTTAATTTTCCCCAAAAAAGAATTGAATTAAGGGTAGTTGGAGTTCATGTTCATGTAGACTACTTGTCTTTAATTTTCCCCAAAAAAGAATTGAATTAAGGGTAGTTGGGTCTGGTCTTTGATGATGCTTGACTACTTGTTGTTCATGTAGATATGTACTTTAGTCTGAAGCTTCTGTTCATCTTTGTTGTAGCATTGTGTACATGTGTGCACATTGATGTATATGCATTTGTTGAGTTGTTTCACTGATGCATCACTTGTTGCCATTCACTTGAAATCAGTTGCATTCGTCTGGTTTGGTGTAGTTTCATGTTGCCACCTCTGTTTGCTTTCACCACTTTGCACTGTGGTTTCTCTGACCAATCTAGGTTGAACATTTTGATTTTCTTGTTTATCACTTGCTGTTGCATGGTGAACTTGTTTCTTGAGTTTGAGTCTTCATGTGTACTTTGGTTAGCATATTTAGCTTGGTTGTCTTGAGCACATTTGTATATATGATGCTTTGAATGTTGAGGCAGTGGCATTGATATTTGATCTTCATTTGCTCTTCATTATTGAGGCTATACTTTTGTTGGATATTGAACTTGGTTGATGAACTTAAAACTGTAACTCTGGTTCCATATCTAACTAGCTACATTTTATTCTTATTCCCGTCACCTTTTCATTTTTGTTTTCACTTGAACTTCATCTTAATTTTTGGTATTATACCTGTGTTGAATCTAGCTTTAAAGCTCGGGTTTGACCTTGTGCTCGTATTGTGATTTCACTTGAGTTGAACCCGACTTTTGATTTGGGTTTGACCTTGTGTTCACCTGTCCCTGCAATTTTATCAAGTGTATATCGGTGTGCATGGCCTTGTGGCACGTACAGTGATACACTGTGCATGTCACAAGCTGTTCGTGTATGATGAATTCAAAATTAAATGATGATAACAACCCAAATAACAGAGGCAAATATTATTTTCAAAATTCACATTTTATCCTTTTCAATTTTACTGCGTCGGTATATATTTTTGCAGATTGCTTAGATGCTGGATTCAATTTGGAATGAAGTTGAAGATAAAATACGAGTTGAGTAAATGAGTGATATGTAGTGAGGTCAAATGTAAATGTGAATCGCGATGTAATCAAAATTGTATTGTAATTGAAGTTGTGTGTATATATAGTGAGAGCTTGAAATTTGTATTATTCAAAAATTATAATAAATATTTGTTTGAATAAAATTTATGTTTGAACTCAAATTCTGTGTTATTTATTTTATTCAGCAAATATTTATTCAATCTATGAAAAATGAAATAGTATATTAACAAATACATTTAAATGAATATATATATGTTTATTATCATCAAAAAAAAATCATATACTCACATATTCAACAATCTCCACCTTTTGATGATAACAAATATATATTTAAGATTTTGAATTTATTAAATGTATTTGATTATTCAATTTGCTCCCCCGATTTGAATGCTTCCTCTCTACATAAAGCTCCCCCTTCATATATGCATACAATTAAAAATATGCAAATAAGCCTAGATGCGAAAAGAAAATATTTGACCTTTAGTTGATTTTATTTGACAAAATCTTAACTTTTCTCTCCCCTTTTTGTTATCAGCAAGAGAGTAATAGTGGTAGAAAAATAGAGATAAAGTGATAAACATTAATACAACATTAAAAATCAATCGAATATAAATATTAATTTCAATAAAAAATCAAAAAAAAATTATAAATACTCTGTTAGGCGCATATTCCACTTTTAGAATGATGTGATTGGTGTCATTATATAAAATCATACAGTTGTGTCTATTTATGGTATATTTATTCCAGGAATTTGAATATCTACTAACCATGCATAACCGTTAGGAATTTTAAATGAGATTTGTAGTTTTCTATTTTTTCCACAAAATGAATTCAAGTATCTTCTAACCACGCATAACCGTGAGGACTTTTAAATGGGATTAGAATCAACTTGTTTATTTAATTAATTAATTTTGATGTGTGTTTCATACATGCATAACCGTGAGGACTTTTAAATGAGCATGGAAGCACATATTCAGAAATTCCAAGTCATTCACCCATGCATAACCGTGAGGACTTTTAAATAAGAGTGAATACTTTGGACTTTATTTTATTTTATTATTATTATTATTTTTAAAAAAAATAAAAAATGAAAAACGAATGATTCCTGTTTAAAGAACCACATATTCAACAAACTATATTGAATTTTGATGAGTGGTGGTCATTAGAAATATGATAGAAATAGAGATGGTCATGGAATTTTTACCAACAAAAAGTTTTATAACTCTTGTTCAAATTTCTAAAGAAATTTCTAAATATACCGTCTCAAGTTATAATGTATGACTAATATTAACACTCGTCACTTTTTCAATCACTATTTATCTTTTCGATAATCATTAGGGAGTCAGATTAGTCAATGTAATCATTTAAAATTGTATTCAAAAATAATTATAAAACCAAATTTTCCAAAATGACTAATCTGAAACAAGGTCAAAAATGATTTTCTAGAAGGGATTTTAAAAAAATGTCTGCAATTTGAAAATTATTTGAAGTGAAAAATATGCAGATTTTTTTTTAAAAAACGACGCGGTTACTAAATGTCTCAACATAAATCACGTTCCACTTGAAAATTTTCTATCAACGAAATTACCAGTGTAATCAGCATCTGAATTTTTCTTTTCACTCAAACTTATTATTAATTTGAATGTTACAGACCAGACCGTGATGTTGTAACAAATACTTTGAAATCATTTTTACATCTTTTGAATGAAATTCACTTGAATTTGAATTTAACCATGTAAATAAACGAAAACCGTGAATATAGAGTCAGCCATAAAATAACCAAATGTATTATCAACTAACAAAACACTATTATTAATCCAAACAAATATATATACGAAGTATTTCAAAGACTCTGGAGATTTTTATAGTGTTCTTAGCATGAGAATATAATTGGCCAACTATTTTGAATAAGTCAGAATCAAAATCATCATTTATTTCATCATCACATTATTGGCTGATTTAATTCTGATTACGGTGCACATTATCACATTTAATATATCGTTCAAAATAAATATACCATTACCTGTTTTACCTTTACGATGTTTTCTGTTGTTGTCCATTGTGATTCTGTTATCTTTGTACTAGGCTAAGGAACTTTGCTTTGTCGCCCGTTGTGTTTCTGGAACAGCCAGAATCCAGATAACACTATTATTGTTCCTTTGCCTACCATCACTCCTACATGATAAAAGATCTTTGTGACATATTTGTTTTTATAGGTCCATTGTTGTTAGTGGCAGAATATTTTGAAAAATAATTTCGTGGAGACCCATAACTGTTTATATATGTTCATTTTGGCACCCAGATTTGTTTAACTATAAGAGATTTTATATTTGTGCATATTGGAACCCAAATTGGAATGGTTTTTACGTGTTTGGGTCAATACCAACAATTATTTTGATTGCGTCTAAATTTTCTACAAATTGCGCACATTGAATTGACTTGATTAAATTCACTCCTAACATTTTCAGATTGATTATATCCAAGTCCTTGTCTAACTATATTAACAGTTTGTTTCCCTAAGAGCATATTCAACGATTTTTCACTTTTGGAAAATTTATCTAAAGTTGTTGACAGTTGTTAGACTTGTATTTTGAGAGATTCATTTTCATTTAATAATTGTGTGCACTTTTTAATAGAATTTTATCTTCTTGTATTTTCACTCTCTTTCAAAATCAGAATTTCATTTTCAAGCGATTTAATTTTGATTTCTGATTTTTTAATCTCTTTTTCGAATGTTGGACACTTATCACACAATCCTACTTTGATAGGTTTTAACTAATTGTTCAAGCTGTTCATTTACTTCTATCAAACTATCTCTTTGTGATTCAATTTTAGCATATTTCTCCCTAAGTCGTTCAAAACAGCCATTTACTTCATGGAAATATATAAGTAATTCTGAGTGAGTTTTGATACCACGCTTGACTCATCATCATTGCTATCAGTTATATTACCATGAAGGCACATATCTGCTTTCTCACTCTCACTGCCAGTACTTTGATTATCTTCATCACTTGTATTCCACGTGGCTGCAAAAATTTTCCTTTTTGATTTCTTTTCAAAGTCGCGTCGATTTTGAGGACAATTGGGATTGATGTGTCCGGGTTGGTTGCACTTATGACAGATGATTTTTCGATGTTCTTTATTATCTAAAACTTTGATTATTCTGCTTTTTAATTTTTGATTTAGAGCTGGATTTCCGTATTTGTGGTTCCACCTTTTTAATTTCTTTATTACCATTTCCAACTCTGCTGCTCCATCATCATCGTCATCATCATCACTTTCAGTTGTTCCCTTGAGAGCTATTGATTTCTTTCGAGTATCTCCTCCTTCACGCTCTTCCTTGAATTTCATTTCTAGCTCATAAGTGGTGAGATTTCTGATGAGTTCTTCAACTTTGATTTGTTTTAAATCTTTTGATTCTTGAATGGCAGTCACTTTTGTTTCAAAACTTCGTGGAAGGACTCTGAGGATTTTTTGGACTATCTCCAACTCTGTGTATGGTTTTCCGAGAGCTTTTGATTGGTATACGATATTGGAAAGTTGTCCATACATCTCTTTGACGTTTTCTTCGTTCTCCATTATGAAGTTCTCGTATTTGCTGCTTAGCATGGCAAGGCGAGATTCATTGACTTGCGACGTTCCTTCGTGAGTCACTTCGAGTGTGTGTCATATTTCCTGTGCAGTTAGACAACGTGAGACACGATTAAATTCAAATTGATCCAATGAACAAATAATCGAATTCATAGCTTTGGCATTAGTATTCTGCAACTTATTTTCTAGATCTGTCCATTGATCCTTTGGTTTATTTATTTCTCGATTATTTACAATTATAGTTGGTGCTCTATACCCTGTCTCAACAATATCCCAAGCGTCAACGGTTTTCAGAAAAATTTCCATCCTATTTTTCCAGTGAGCATATTCACCATTGAACATTGGTGGTCTAACTATGGACTGACCCTCCGCAAAAGAATTTTTAAAAGAAGCCATTTTGAAAATTCAAATTTTTTAAAAAAAATTGGTTTCTGAAAAATCAAACTTTTTTAAAACAGAAATGGCTTTTGAACCTCGCTCTGATACCACTTGTAGGATCGATTTCACCCTAGAAGGGGGTGAATAGGGTGATGTTATTAATTATAAAAATTATTGCGGAAGCTTGTATAAAATTATTTCAACACAGATATATCAAAATAATAGCAGCACAGATAATAGCAGAATAATAAATGCAGAAATAGAACGACACAGAATTTACCCATCTTCGGCAAAACCCTGCCTACGTGCTGCCTCCAAGGTTTCTACTAGAAATTAAGCAGTCAGACGCTTATGCACGTAAACTCACGACAACCGCTATCGACTAGCCTTAACTCTACGCTCAAAACCCTGCCACAACTCAGCCACTGAGTTGCGAATTCTCAAACTACGCCGCGTAGTTTGTCCCCTAGTCACACGACTAGAAATTACAACGTTTAAAAGAAGAATTTAAATTTAAAAACAAATTTAAACAATCAAAACCCTAATTGAAAAGATTAAGCCAAAATATAATTGTAAAACAATAAAGGCCGACCCCTTTTCTTTTATTTCTTTGTCGGCCTGGTTCCTCTTTTATTTGCTCCGTTCCTTTCTTTAGTGAAAATGCCGACCGTTCCTCGTTCATTTCCTCTTTAACAAAAATTAGAGCTTGTGAAATTCTTTGAAGCCGCCGCTTGAATGTTGATTGATCCAATGGATATTCGCATGTTTGCTTTGTCGATCGTTCGTCTCCTTGAATTGCGCTCGGCTGCTTCTCGATCGAGTTTTATTCTTGACTTTGGTATGTGATTTTTCTTTTACTTCTTTTGATTTTTCATACTTGAACTCGATGACTTTTTGCCGATGATGTTGATTGCTTATATAGGGTTTGAATCCTTATTTTCTCGTTCGTATATATTTGTTTGAATTTGTCAATTGTTTTATCTTGGCCACTTGATTATACTTGAATGAATGTGATGACTTCTGACTTCTTCAATTCATATATTTTTGTGTTACTTGGTGGTTACGGCTTTGATTTCTCTGACATTGTTTTCCTTGCTCACCACAGTTCTGACTTTGATCTATTCGTTCTCGTTCTTGTTGTCCTCGGCTTTGACTTGATTTTGAAGATGTTGATTTCGTTCGACTTTGGCCATTTCCTTGATATTGAACTGTTATTATGTTTGATTCTCTGACATTTTTAAAATTAACTTTGTTATGAAAAGAAATTGTCTTTGACTTGTTCCATGATTTTGGGGTATGTTCGCTTTGACTTTGGCCTGCTGTTCTATGGCTTTGGCATGCTTATTCTGTAGCATACTCGATTTTGGCATTGCTTTGATTACGTGATAATGTTTGATGATGTTTTAAGAAAAAAACTGTTATGATCTTGTTGACATTATCCACTTTAATTTTATGCTTTGACCTGCAGCTTGAACTTGTAATATATATATATATATATATATATATATATATATATATATATATATATATTTGCACATTTAAACAAATGTGCTTCACTTGTTCACTGAACTATTATATCACTTGGTGTTGTAGTTTGCACTATGCATTCATGTGCTTGCTGTGTTGCCATATTAATCCCTATGGCCTCTTGTTGGTTTAGTGTGTGCACTTGCTTGGCCATTCGACATCCATATTGTTTCGAGCTAGTTCACATTGTACAGTTGGCACTGACTTCATCATGTCTACACTTTGATAATCATGTTGCCAGGCTTGTGTATATATGCACATGTTCTATTTTATATTGGTATTGAATCAGATCTTTTGGATCTGGTCTTTGATGATGCTTGATTACTTGTTGTTCATGTAGATATGTACTTTAGTCTAAAGCTTGTGTTCATCTTTGTTGTAGCATTGTGTACATGTGTGCACATTGATGTATATGCATTTGTTGAGTTGTTTCACTGATGCATCACTTGTTGCTATTCACTTGAAATCAGTTGCATTCGTCTGGTTTGGTGCAGTTTCATGTTTCCACCTCTGTTTGCTTTCACCACTTTGCACTGTGGTTTCTCTGACCAATCTGGGTTGAACATTTTTGATTTTATGGTTTATCACTTATTGTTGCATGGTGAACTTGGTTCTTGAGTTTGAGTCTTCATGTGTACTCTGGTTAGCATATTTAGTTTGGTTGTCTTGAGCACATTTGTTGATGCTTTGACTGTTGAGGCAGTGGCATTGATATTTGAATCTTCATTTGCTCTTCATTACTGAGGCTATACATTTGTTGGATATTGAACTTGGTTGATGAACTTGAAACCGTAACTCTGGTTCCATATCTGACCAGCTACATTTTATTCTTATGCCCGTCACCTTTTCATTTTTGTTTTCACTTGAACTTCATCTTGATTTTTGGAATTACACCTGTGTTGAATCTAGCTTTAAAGCTCGGGTTTGACCTTATGCTCGTATTGTGATTTCACTTGAGTTGAACCCGACTTTTGATTTGGGTTTGACCTTGTGCTCACCTGTCCCTGCAATTTTATCAAGTGTATATCGGTGTGCACGGCCTTGTGGCATGTACAGTGATACACTGTGCATGTCACAAGCTGTTCGTGTATGATGAATTCAAAATTAAATGATGACGAACAACCCAAATAGCTGAGGCAAATATTATTTTCAAAATTCACATTTTATTTTATACTGCAAAAATATTTCCTTTTCAATTTTACCGCGTCAGTATATATTTTTGCAGATTGCTCAGATGTTGGATTCAATTTGGAATGAAGTTGAAGATAAACACGAGTTGAGTGAATGAGTGATATGTAGTGAGGTCAAATGTAAATGTGAATCGTGATGTTATCAAAATTGTATTGTAATTGAAGTTGTGTATATATATAGTGAGAGCTTGAAATTTGTACTATTCAAAAATTGTAATAAATATTTGTTTGAATAAAATTTCTGTTTGAATTCAAATTCTGTGTTATTTATTTTATTCAGCAAATATTTATTTAATCTATGAAAAATAAAATAGTACATTAACAAATACATTTAAATGAATGTATATACGTTTATTATCATCAAATAAAAATCATATTCTCGCATATTCAATAGTACTTATGATAAATTATTTACCAATTACCTTGTAATCTCATTTAAATAAGATCAAACCAATAATCAAAGCTATAAACTGGACGTGGGCTTAGTTAACAACCGAACCACTATAAAAATATCCGTGTCTTATTTACATTTGGGTTATTTTCTATTATATTTTCTCTATTCTAACAAGGCTAGTGCTTTCACATCATACTCTAGGGTATTGATCCATTTTTGAGGTTAACAGGTTTTAAGTTAAATAATTGAGTAATAGTGCATAAAAATAAAAGACAGGGGAATTTTACATAGTTTGGATTCTTTTAAAATCCTACATGCACCAGTCAAATCATTCTTTATATATTTCTTATTGATACAACTTTATATGGATAAGAATAAAATAAAATATACAATTCTTTTAATTTTCCCAAAAAAAGAATTGAATTAAGGGTAGTTGGAGTGCTCAAGCACGTGGTGTTAGCCCAATATTATATGCTTATGTTTCGGGCTTCCCTTGATATTTGTATGTGCAAGTTGCTTGATAAGGGCTTCTTGCATCATTTCTATTTCCTTACAGGTGAAGGGCTGCGATGGAGCGCTATTTAGGTTACCATATATAGCCCTTGGAATGCTTTGGATTCCTTTTAGTACTTCTTAAAGGATCCTTAATAAGTGTAGCGTAGATTTGAGCTTGAAAGTGTTAGCATCGCATTAGATTTTAGGAACAATAGTTGGGCTTACTGGGCACTCGACACGTAGTGTATTCATTCATGGCATGCTCGGAGTGGACCAAGGGAAAATTTTGGTGAAAAGATGAAGCGTGGTTTTTGTCTTTCTAGTTGTCATGTTCTGATGGCGGCTTGTTTCTTTATTGAATTATTCTGATGGTCGTGCCCTTCTAATGGCGGTGCATTAGGCCATTTTATTCTCTTTCAGTTGTAAGAAGAATAAAAGGGGGTAGGACATCCTTATTTTCCTTCAATGCAGGATTCTTTAGCATGGTCCTATTATTTTTGTATATCGGTCATGAGTGTGGCATATCATCGTTCGTACATAGACTTTTTTAAGTGAGGTGTTTATGGTTTGACGCCATTATTATGACTCTTTATGCCACAGCGCAACATCAACATCTTATTATTATCTAGGAGTTTGGTTGCACTGTGGTTTCAAGTGTTATAATTGTGGATTATTTACTGCATTCTTTGACAATGTCCAGTTTTGAGTTCGGAATCATAATATGACACTGAAATTGGGGGATTGATGCAATTTGAAATTTTGTCATCGTCCTATAGTTTATGAGCACTGCATTCTTTTGACTTCGCTTTATTCTTTGCATTTCCTTCTTGCATTCCAGCTTTTATTGTGAGGGCATCCCATTCTGATCTTGGTGTTAGGTCACCATGCCTTCAATAGGGTTCGGGAAATATGGGTGTAACGTGTATAGAATCATTGTAGAAGCAAAATTGGCCAAAATCCATCTTTCAATCGATTGACATCGATTGATGGATCGATTGGTACCCATCAACTTAATTTCTAACCAAAAGTTTTCCTTAAGCATTCCATCATTGATCACTTCTGAGCTTTTTGATCTATTCCTTCATCATTTTGTAATCTAATTCCAAGATTGCAGTAAATTTTCCTACCTTGTTAGCTTTTAATACTTGGTGCATGAAAATAATTAAAACAAATAAATGTATTTTTGTTGGCTAACTTACTAAATTAAACAAAGAAATAATCAAAAAGAGAAATAACTCTTAGACGATCTCGTTTTTGGTGGTAAGTGTTCATACAAAATAAAACAAATAAAATAATGAATTAAGTAGAGTCGTTTTTATTGAAAGGCTTATGAAGAAGACTAAAAAAATATGGTGAAACTAAAAAAATTAATGCATTGGGATTTCTAATATGGTCTACATATTGTCGTTCACCATATACAAATATAACATAAGAATGTGAAGATATTTATTTGTAATTTTATTTTGTCCAATATTTACAATAATTATCGATAGTTCTAATAAATATCAGGCATTCTACACTAAATATCGGAGGGATATATCAGCAGATATCGAAAAAAATATTGGTAATGATATTTCAAATGATATTTCGAAAAAAATATCAACTAAGCAGCGATATGTGATATATCGGTGATATATCAGCGCTATAATTCGATATTAATTGCTTAGGTCCTGGTTACTCCATGGACCATGCTGGTCTGTGATGAGGAGGGAGAGTTATACCCTCTATATGAAACAATGAGGAATTGTTCATTCATTCATCAGGGCCATAATATCCAGATCTTTGAAGTTTAATCCCTTAAGATCCGTGGGTTCTAGGTCGGATAGTGGGTCAAATACATCATATTCGATCGAGGCTAGAGCTTATTCCCCAATCCAGCTTTACCTTGCTCTGGAGCTGTTCCATAGGGCCTTTGTCTTAAACGTTTTAGTTGGCGCGAGAGTAAAAGTTATTTCCTCCTCGGATTCCCCCAAGTTGACTCGTCATCCTCTTCATCTTTACTCTTTTATTCTTCTTCCCTTCTTTGTTCTTCTTCATCGACCTCCTTATCTAAGGTAAAATTTATATGTTCCTCCTCCTTGTCGATGACTTCATAGTGGACTGAGGCTATAGGAGGTATCCCAGCCTAAGGTTCAGTCTACGGAATGGCTTGTAGAGCACCAAGAGGAGTCTGCATGAAGTTTACACCGCGGCTATTATAGAGGAGGTGGTGTTGGTGAAGGCGGAGATTGGTAAGTAGATAGGTTGTCCTCCTTTCATCCTTGGGAACATCATGTAGTTTCCTTAACATCGCCTTAGGTTGTGATCCTCGATTCTTGGAGGGATAACTGTATTGTAAAAGGAAGTGGTATAGCTATTTGAATGAAGTATATTTTGATAAAGGAGGACTTGAAATGGACAACGTAGGGCGTACATTTGGACAACCGCTTCTGTGAGAAGCCAATGGGGCATCTAACGAAGAAGTGCTCATCCTTAAAGTAGCTCCACTTATTGTAAATATCATTCACCACCTTACAATCTCTGAAAACTTAGAAATAAGTCAGAGATAAGATACCGAATCATCATTTAAAGTAGTACAAATAGCAAATCTCGATGAAGAAAGGCTCTCCCTCAAGGTGCCTAATGAAGATCATGTACAAACTGAGAAGTACGACAGAGCCATTTGGGTGTAACTGCAAGGGACGAGCCTCATTAGTCTAAGGATGGGTTGAAAGTAGGCACAACCCCAGATAGGTACATGTGTCAATTACAGGCTGTGTAACCGATAGAAGGATTATTGGCACAATGGCGAGGTTAAGGTTACATTATTTCATATGGTGGAATTTCGTGCGTGATGCATATTCTTTGGAGTTTAGTAGAGGTTAGTTGGGATTTTGGATATTTAGTGGATTGTTAAGGATCATGGATCCACTTAGATCGATGGTAGGAGTGAATCTGCTGTGCAGCTCCTTGATTATAATAAATAGGTCTCAATCGACAAGGAGTTTGTGATGATGACGAAGTCAGTAAGTTTCAATAGGAGCAAAGGTACAAGCCGATGTGGGGTTGGAAGTTGTCGTTGGAGGAGTAAATGCAGAACCATTTGCTACTAAAGTTGAGATCCATTAGGAGCATCTATGAGGTTCCATTAGATATTAAAAGCTTAAAGGACCAGCATGGTAAGGTAATTTTAAATTCCTATGTTAACTTGAACGAATCTATATTCCTCTTATGTAATTCATGTATAGTGTCCAATAATGGTAGCCGCATGTTAACCCATTAGATTCTTTATGTTGATTAAAGACAGTGTTGTGTCTTATGTACTGCGTGTTTCTTATGTCCTTGGCACGATGTATGGAATTACTTTGTTTAGAAAGCTCGCCCATATTGGAAAACCAACTTTAGCATGTGATAGAATCGTGTTTTAAATATTACTATTAATGTAGAATTTATGTTAACAGAACTGGATGGAACTCAACGAGGTATAAAGATCTATCTCTCAACTGGAGAATCCCAAAAAGGCAATGCCAACTTTACACGATGAACGATCTTTGATGGATGAACTTGAGCATTGATGGGATTGGCATTCCAAGGCATATCAACACTCGAATTCATTACAAATTGGAATGCATTTCTTGGAGAGACTTGAGAATCATCCCAAGGATTAACCAAAATCAACCCATAGCTATATTGCTTTAATATTTCATTCTTCTACCACCACCATCACCAAGATCCATATCAAATACCTAGTACCATAGTCTTTCTTTAACGACCCGACTTTCTATCACCAGAAAGACGCATCACTAATTAAGAAAGAAAGGGATAGAAGAAGAAAAGAAAGAGGAAGAACAACAACACAACAGAAATCTCACAGCGGAACGAATGAAATATAATATATAACATATACATAGTACCATATACATCAGAGTACGCAACTATACATCTCAATTTAGACAGTTATAACATTTCTGCCTAATATACAATACAAGAACAACTATATAGAATAACACACAGCGGAAACTCTATCTATATATCTACACGCAGAAGCCTCCTGCTCCAAAGCTCCTCCAGAATTCGTCAAGGATAACCTGAATCACTTGACTACTCATACAGAATATGAGTACCCAAGAGTTTAATAAAACAGAAAATAAACACTCGGGTCAGACAGGGGTCTGGTGTGAGTAAATGGTTTAAGATTTCTTAACTTTAGAAAATCCTTTGAAAAGAAAGGGTATCACGTAAGACTTTCCACACATAAACATGGAAAAGTTTTTACCTTACGCTAACCAAAACATTTGATAGGAAATCCAGTGATATTATAATAGTGTCTAGGGTTTTCAAGTAAATATAAAATAGCCGAAATTGTTACATCTATTAAATTCCAGCTACTAGCCACAAAAGTGGGTAATACAAACAAAACCGTAGGGTCTCGTAGGAAGAATGGGTTTCCAACAATGGCAGGGCTACTGGGGTACCGTCCGTCACAGTACGTGGCCTAGATCACCGTACCGAGGAGCCACCCTAACTTCCCTGCAACACAAGGCCGGGACCATTCCTTATTGAACAGTCCCGAACAAGACCACACCCCGCAGTTGGCTGCAGACCAACTGCCCACAAAGCCGAAATAAAAAGGGACATCTAGACAGGGATGAATCTCTTCCTACTTGGGCATGACCCACTTAACCTTGTTGCACCTCCCCTGTTTTAGTCATTCCCGGTTGATGAGGCTTGAGGCTGCGATTACCTTTGTAGGACACATTTATCTTAGAATGCTCATCGTCTACCTGACGATGTTCTAAAAGCATTCAATCCATTCAAGTCCGTTCCGGGTTCGAACGGAACCGAAGGCACTATCTCGTTGCACTCATTTGGGAATCACCCTCAGAGTCAACGACCATAGCCCTTGCACTCTGAATCACCATCTCGAACCTGTAAGTACTATTTTCATCAAACTCATCACGAAATCACCCCCAGAGTTATAATTGACGAATAGTTCTTACACCTTGAGTCTTCACTTGCATTCCACTTGGATTCACGACCTAATGTTTATTTTGGATCGGTGTGGTTTTCGAATATCCAAATATGGAAACCTGATCCCGGTCTCACCGAATCCAAACGCCATTTTAATTGTCCAAGTTGTACTTAAGGGTTTTTAAACAGTAGATATTCAGAATATCACTTAACATAAATGGATGATTCATAACACTCAAATAGATAATTCACAATTATCAAATTCATCCACACATATCACAAAGCAGCATATATATATATATATATATATATATATATATATATATATATATATATATATATATATATATATATCACATCTCAGATATATCACATTCATATCACAACATATCAACCAATGACATTCAGTATCATCCAATATCATTAACTCATCCAATGATACTTATCAACCAATCATTAACCATCCATAAAAAAGTTTGATCCAAACTTAATCAATTTAATTAATCCTTAATTAAATTAACTCCTTATTTAATCACTTGGATTTTCATCAATCCATCTTACTATTCATTAATTAATTACAAATTAATTAATAAACATCACTTAATAATCCACTTTGAATTAATCACCCTTGATTAATTATTACTAAATTACTTTAAGTAATTATTCCTTAATTACAAATTTAATTAATCATCTAGATTAATTACATCTTAATTATCCAAGTAATTATCTTATAATTACTCTTTAAAATTAATCACACTTGATTAATAATTATTTAATTATCCTGATAATTATTTCTTAATTATCCTTTAAATTAATCATACCTGATTAATCACCTTATTAAAATTAATCATACCTGATTAATTACTTTTTAATTAAACTCTCTTGATTAATTACTTTTTAATTAATCATATTTAATTAATTTCTTTTAATTACACTTAGTAATTAAAACTTAATTATAAATTAATTATCCTTAATTAACAATTAATTAATTATTTCCATTAATTAATAATTACTTCTATTAATTAAATTTTTTCCTTAATTAATTACTTAAGCAAGTAATTAATCACATAATTAATTACTCTTAATTCCATTATTAATTAACCATTAATTAAATAATTTAACCTTTAATTAATTATATTAATTAATTCTTTAATTAAGAACAAGTGATTAACTCTTAATCACATCCACCTAATTACTTTCATAAAGTAATTATCTTTTACTTAATTACCTCCTGTAATTAACTACTTAGTTACTTCACCCACTAATTATACTTAATCAACTCCAAAGTGATTATCTTCAATTAATCACAAATTAATTACTTAATTATTTATTTTAATCATTTAAATTAATTAAATGATTCTTTAATTTACTATATTAAAAGATTCTTAGTTAAGAAACCTATTATCTAAATTAAATTATTTATATTAACCAAAACACTTTAATAATTAATCATAATTGAAGTATTTCAATTATCTTCATATATTTAATTATCTTCAAATTAAATCAAAATTCTAATTTCTTAAATTATAATTGATTACTAAACTCTAATCATTAAACCTTGTTTAAGATAAAATATTTTTAAAAATCAATTATAATTAAAACAATTTAAGTATTCAAATTAAACTATTTAAATCTTTAAAACTTTTCCCAAATTTATTTAAATAAAATTTAATACAAACTTTATTTCAAAATCCACTTATTTTATTTTAGAACTTTCATAATTTAAAAACTTGTTTAACCTTTGTTTTTAAACTTCAATCATTACAAAACCAAGTTCCCTTTGTTTCAAATTTTAAAAAAATTACTATTAAACTTTAATCATTTCAAAAATCAAGTTTTCTTTTGGTTTCAAAATCCATAAAAACAATACTGTTAAATTTTTAAAAAAACTTAAAACTGCCTATACACAACTAACAAACCCTGCTCAAATCAAAAACACGAGCAAACTATAGCTATTACTCGCGTCGTCCTCGAGTAACCCACACCTATACCTTGCTTCGAGAAACAACACCATATTCCCGAGATAACCCTCGAGCTCCAACACTTCTCTTCCCAAAACCCATCCCCAGATACACAACCGTGCACATTAATGTGCACGACGACACTGATCAACGACGAACTCCTCTTCGGCCTCCACTAAGTTGCACTCGACCTCGGCAACCATACTCGCAACCCAGAAAACAAACTTCGATCGAAAACCGAAATTTTGACTCCAACCCCAAAACTGTCTGAAGCATACCTTTACGAAATCAGTTTGCCACCGACGTTCCTTGCCACGCTACGTCACGCCCTCCTCCCCGAAGCCTCGTCGCGACCTCCAGCACCTACGGCAACCTACACGATCAACTCCGGATGTCTCTTGTCGCCGAAAAATCCAATCGAACTACGGCGCAAAACTCAGGGTATTAAACCCTACTCGATCGATTCTCGGCCAACTCGATCAAATAAAAATACCCAAAGTATTTTTCTGATGATCATCATCCTCTCCTTGACCTCCATGCTCAACTTTGCCGCTCAGCTCGCCATCGTTCGCCGTGTATTGGACAAAATGCCCAAAATAGTTAACTCTAAAATTCTCTTTAATTACTAATTTAAAAATCATGTTTCAACCATTAAAATTCATGATTTCCTAATTGTAATTCAATTATGAAATCAAAACTAAAATTTGAAATCATAAATTTCTGACCCAAATCAAAAATTCACTGTAAAATTTAAAAATTTAGCTAACCATTCATTTTAAAAACCTATAACTACTTTTAGAAGGAAGATTACATGTTTTCTAACAACCGTTATTTACAAATCATAAGCTAGTTTAGATTTAAAATTGAATTATTGAATTATATAAAGAAGATGAAACCTGTTTATAAACATACAGAGCCCATTTCATCATCACAGGCATTAAAATGCTCAACATTCAAACATGCATAAATTTTTAATTCAAGTATTTATCAACATCATGATATTCATCATAAGAACAAGTTAAAATCCAGAATAAAACTGTTTTTAAAAGTCCATTTACTCACTTGTTATCAAAGAGCAGATAACAGAAGCTGTTCTTGACTTGCGGGTTTTGAAATTTATCTTGCACGTCGAAATAATCTTACTGCAGTTGACTTGTTGAAGTTTACATCTTGTTGCTTGATTGTACTTGAAATTCTAGCATTGATTCTCTTGTTCCTTGATGCTGTAATTTCCTTTTTGTTTCAGATTTTCCACAGATTTTCTTCTTTTTTTCTTTGATTTGATTTGCATTCATTTTGTTATTGGATTGAAGATGAAGAAAATATTTTTTGCTGAAAATAAACTCTTCTTCTTATGTTACAAATTTTAATTTTAAATTAAATATCAAGAGAAATGTCATTTGTCTACCTTATGCTCCAATTTACTTACACCTATGTCTATATGATTACAAGTGTTTTTAACATGTATTATAATATTTACAAGTGTTGTTTTAATGTCTAATTAATGTCTTATAAATGTTACTTTTCCTTTTATAATTTATTTAAGCCTTGCGTGTAATGTGTATATGTAATGTGTATTTTATCTTATATAAATAAGCTTTTAGATTTAATAAATATACAAAAGTGAATTCATGTTAACAATTATAAATTATTTATGCTTTTGATTTTATTTTAATGGTATTATATATTTATAAACTTGAGAAATTGATTTTAACTCTTTATATAAAAATTTTAAAACAATTTATCTTATGATAAAATTAAAATGAAAGACTATTAAAACAAATGAACTTTTAAATTTAAATCTTATTTAAAACAAAAGCTTAAAATATATATACCTATATTAAATAAGAAATTAACTTTGTTATAAATTTAATTCTCAAATATTATTTTCAAAAGTATTAAGTCAGATTAACATTTCAAATTACAAATTATATATATAATAAGGTTTGAAAACATTTATTAAATCCAAATCAATATTTTTCCTATTTCTAATATATACAAATATATATATATACACATTTCAAATGGAAAAAAAATTTAACATCATATTTGATAATTACTATATTAAATTTTAAAACACAAACCAAATCATATATATACATTTATATATATTACAATTTATATAAAGTTTTATTACATTAAAACTTCCTATTTACAAGATATATCAATATATATATATATATCATAAATAGAAAATATTATGATTAGCCTTTGGAAAAATAAATATTACCAATTTTAAATTGCTAAAATAAATATTCCCAAATCATTAGTTTCAAAAGAATTAAACTTGCCTATTTATATTATTAAGAAAAAAATGTTAATAGATATTATCAAATTATTATTATCAGCCTTTAAAAGAATTTTTAACTTATCAATTTATAATGTAAAATGATCAAATCAATTTAATTATTAACAAAGATTATCAAATTGTTATTGCTCGAAATTCCAGGTCGTCACATTCCTCCCCCCTTAAAAGAATTTCGTCCCCGAAATTTAAAATCAAAGATAATTTAATAACCCAGCAAAAGAATTTAAATTTCAAACAGCAATCACACAATTACTCATACATTATCAATCATATCAACCAATTTAAACAAACAATTTTATCTATCTAGATAAAATTCTGAACAGAACTTCCTAATATTATCTAGAGTTTTCCAGGTACCATACTGGAATACTCGCTCTACAGAATCTTAAGTAACTACACTACTATAACCAAGAACTTCCTCATCTGATCCTTCAAATCTGAACAAGATATCAGACTAAACTCAAAATCAGCTTAACTACCAAAACCTTCTTAACTGCTGATCCTATCACTCGATGAATCATACACATATTCCTCAGAGATATGTGAAATACAATGAATTCCAGTTATCCGAACTGGCAATTCAATCATGTAGATCAAAATCTAATCTCTAGAGAACACAGGAAAAACTCAAAATACCTCCGGAGCTAGCTCTCCAGTTTTACCCAGTCTTATATCTATTTTAATTGGGTAAAACCAAAACAATATCTAAAATCCACTTCATATTCCAAATCTCCTTAATTCTTAACTGCATAATTCTGCTGATGCTCCTGAGTCACCTTCAACTTTTCTGATCAGCTTAACCCTTGTTGATTTCTTCATGAAACAATTGGACCAAAAATCAAACCAAATCTCCAGGTCCAACTCAACAAAATGTCTCTTAAAAATTTGCTGAAATCCAAAACACAACTCTATTTCACAAGCATCAGTGGACTTCAAACCTACCTCTCTTATCTGGAATAGCCACACAGTTGTACTTGACAACTTTACCTTCAATTCCAGAAAATTTCTTTATACTTGAATTTCCTGTAGCAATCCTTTAATCCAAGAAAATTACAACTTCCGGTTGCTCCCATAAGAATAACTGCTATCTCGCTTCTGCTGCACAACTCTGATCTAGAGTAAATGAGACTGTTATCGAAGAACTCGAGCACAAACTATCTCCATACACTGTTCATCCGACTCATAAAATCTTAGTGACTATTCCACTTGGCCAAAACTTCCTAACAAAATCTTAACTAGAGCTTGATGCTCACTCCTTCTCAAAGGAATCCTGAGCTGCCTCACCAACTTCTTCTCGCTCTAAGAGTCATCCCTCTACATGGTTGAACCATCAAAATTACTCCTGGAATCCAAATCGATAAGAAAACTCAATCTTCGATTCGGGTAAACTTCTGTTTTCCTCAAAAACATCAGAAAATCTCTGACTACTTAAGTAGCCTTTACCTCCATAGGAGATGCCTCAATCTCAAACCAAAGAATACTCAAAGATTCTCAAAATAATCGCAAGTCACTTTTGCGATCTTACTCAGTTTAGATTCCAAAGAACTATCTTCCCAATTAGAACAGCTTCCCTAATCAAGATTAATCTTCAAGAATGGCCTATCTACCAGGAAACTGATAGATCACTTCCAACAAATATCTTGCTCTGTTGAGCCTCCCGAAGAAATGGATAAGCCTTCACCATCTGCCTGCTCTGCCGATAGTAGAATCCCAAATATTTCTGAGTCATCAAAGAAACGGATCCATGTTGCTGCTTCCAAACTTCACTTCAATGATACAGCTAAGCCAAAAGATCATCCTTAACCACAAGCTTCTTGAATGACAAAATTATCACCCAATTCCACCAAAAGATCCTTGACACGAGTAGACATCTTCTCAAGAAACTCGGCTCCAACCAAACACCAACCACTAGTTCTTCTTAAGGAAAAACAATGAGTCTATGTCCGAAATGAGGTAACTCATCGACCTTAGCCTCATACTTCAATATAGATAAGATAACTACCCTTACTTGAGATCCAGAAAATCTCTATCCGAATCTTCCCTACAGTAGGCATCACTGTTCCTCCAACACTATCTAAATCAAGCTTCAAAAGAACATCTTCATAACCATCTATGGATACTGCATCTCACCACACAGCTATTTCCTCCTAAAGCTACCAAGACACCATTACCTGCTTCGGCACAGCTGACAGACTCAACTTTAGGAAATCCCGCTCACTCGAGAGTAAATCAACCTCACACTTCAAGAATATACTTCAATTCTTGAAAAAGACTCCCTCTGGGATCAATGAAATCCTTTCACCAATCTACAAAGCTCATTTGAGACGGTATTAGGTCTACAATCTCGACAAACACACCTCCAACCACAACATATAAGCCTCCTCCAATAGTGGTAGTCGTGTTCCACACACTCCTACCTTATCTACCTTTATTACCTATGTTGGAAAATCCGAACAGATAACCCAACAGATTAGGTAGGTATATAAATATATCTATATAAGAATTACAAGTACGCTCTCTCAAGATAGACACCACTCCAGAGCCTAGGTATTCACTCAACCTAATGCTCTGATACCAACTTTAACGACCCGATTTTCTATCACCAGAAAGAAGCATCACTAATTAAGAAAGAAAGAGATAGAAGAAGAAAAGAAAGAGAAGGAAGAACAACAACACAACAGAAATCTCACAGTGGAACGAATGAAATATAATATATAACATATACATAGTATCATATACATCAGAGTACACAACTATACATCTCAATTTAGACAGTTATAACATTTCTGTCTAATGTACAATACAAGAACAACTATACAGAATAACACACAACGGAAACTCTATCTATATATCTGCACGCAGAAGCCTCCTGCTCCAAAGCTCCTCCAGAATTCGTCAAGGATAACCTGAATCACTTGACTACTCATACAGAATATGAGTACCCAAGAGTTTAATAAAACAGAAAATAAACACTCGGGTCAGACAGGGGTCTGGTTTAACTTTAGAAAATCCTTTCAAAAGAAAGGGTATCACGTAAGACTTCCCACACATAAACATGGAAAAGTTTTTACCTTACGCTAACCAAAACATTTGATAGGAAATCCAGTGATATTATAATAGTGTCTAGGGTTTTCAAGTAAATATGAAATAGCAGAAATTGTTACATCTATTGAATTCCAGCTACTAGCCACAAAAGTGGGTAATACAAACAAAACCGTAGGGTCTCGTAGGAAGAATGAGTTTCCAACAATGGCAGGGCTACTGGGGTACCGCCCGTCACAGTACGTGGCCTAGATCACCGCACCAAGGAGCCACCCTAACTCCCCTGCAACACAAGGCCGGGACCATTCCTTACTGAACAGTCCCGAACAAGACCACCCCGCAGTTGGCTGCAGACCAACCGCCCATAAAGCCGAAATAAAAAAGGACATCTAGACAGGGATGAATCTCGTCCTACTTGGGCATGAACCACTTAACCTTGCTGCACCTCCCCTGTTTTAGCCATTCCCGGTTGATGAGGCTTGACGCTACGATTACCTTTGTAGGACACATTTATCTTAGAATGCTCATCGTCCACCTGATGATGTTCTGAAAGCATTCAATCCATTGAAGTCCGTTCCGGGTTCGAACGAACCGAAGGCACTCTCTCATTGCACTCATTTTGGAATCACCCTCAGAGTCAACGACCATAGCCCTTGCACTCTGAATCACCATCTCGAACCTGTAAGTACTATTTCCGTCAAACTCATCACGGAATCACCCCCAGAGTTATAATTGACGAATAGTTCTTACACCTCGAGTCTTCACTTGCATTCCATTTGGATTCACGACCTAACGTTTATTTTGGATCGGTGTGGTTTTCGGATATCCAAATATGGACACCCGATCCCGGTCTCACCGAATCCAAACGCCATTTTAATTGTCCAAGTTGTACTTAAGGGTTTTTAAACAGTAGATATTCAGAATATCACTTAACATAAATCGGTGATTCATAACACACAGATAGATAATTCACAATTATCAAATTCATCCACACATATCACAAAGCAACATATATATATATCACATCTCAGATATATCACATTCATATCACAACATATCAACCAATGACATTCAATATCATCCAATATAATTAACTCATCCAATGATACTTATCAACCAATCATTAACCATCCATAAAAAAGTTTGATCCAAACTTAATTAATTTAATTAATCCTTAATTAAATTAACTCCTTATTTAATCACTTGGATTTTCATCAATCCATCTTACTATTCATTCATTAATTACAAATTAATTAATAAACATCACTTAATTATCCACTTTGAATTAATCGCCCTTGATTAATTATTACACAATTACTTTAAGTAATTATTCCTTAATTACAAATTTAATTAATCATCTAGATTAATTACTTCTTAATTATCCAAGTAATTATCTTTTAATTACTCTTTAAAATTAATCACACTTGATTAATAATTATTTAATTATCCTGATATTTATTTCTTAATTATCCTTTAAATTAATCATACCTGATTAATTACTTTTAATTAAACTCTCTTGATTAATTACTTTTTAATTAATCATATTTAATTAGTTTCTTTTAATTACATTTAGTAATTAAAACTTAATTATAAATTAATTATCCTTAACTAACAATTAATTAATTATTTCCATTAATAAATGATTACTTCTTTTAATTAAATTTCTTCCTTAATTAATTACTTATGCAAGTAATTAATCACATAATTAATTACTCTTAATTCCTTTATTAATTAACCATTAATTAAATAATTTAACCTTTAATTAATTATATTAATTAACTCTATAATTAAGAACACAAGTGATTAACTCCTAATCACATCCACCTAATTACTTTCATAAAGTAATTATCTTTTTGTAGCAACCCGACATTTTTCACCAATTTAAAATCATCGTTAAATGGTTAATGTCGATAGCTAATGGCTATTTGAATTTTAATCGAGTTAAAATCCTTTCAAAAATTTGGTTAAGTGTTGAGCTTTGCGAATTTGAATCTCGGTTCATGTTTCTTTATTTTTGGTGTTGCATTATATTGAAGTTTTTAAACCGGGTAGAAATTCGTTTAAATAATTTGTTAAGGTTATGTAGGCTTTAAAAATTATTTGGCCCACATTTCTTTTGTGCCGTGATAATAATTAAACCCGGTCCCCTTTATTCTTTTCATTTCGAAAACCCAAAACCAAATAAACGAACGAAAATAAAAATGGCGGCCTCGTTTTCGTCCTTCGATCCAAATTAGGGCTTCGTGCAATTCGTGACTTCAACTGCTCAATTTAACTCGATTCCTTGCTCTATCGGTTGCTCGTCGCTGGGATGCTTCGACACTGGGCTCGAGTTCGTCTTCGCTTCGATGTCGATGTTTAATCCTTGGATTTGGATTCTTCGCATCGACAAAGGTGAGTTTACTCACATCTAATTCAACCTCATGTATATATTGAATTTGTCTTCGACCTTTTGATTATTTTATGAAAGTGAGTTATCTGATTTTTTTATTTTTATTCATACACTTTCGTCACTTGATTATTGCTCGGCCATTCGACTGTGTTTCGTGTTGATGTTTCTGGCATGGTTCGATTCTGTTTAACCATGGCTTGATTATTTTTGTGGGTTCATATATGGATTTTGAATTTTGGTTTTGATTCTTGACTTGGTCATCACAGTATTGTTGAATTTCGTGGCCACCATGTTTTTGGTTGTTTTGGCGATATTGATTTTGAGTTGACTTCGAATTCTCTGTTTTGACTTGTACCATTTGTTCTATGGTTTCTTTGTTCATTCTCAGCTTCATAATATTTGTGACATGTCTGCATCCATAAGTGCATTCATCTTTGCATTGTTCACTTTATGCTTTGATAACCAATACCTAACCTCGGCACTGCCTTCATATAAATACATTGAAGTCTGGGTAGATGTTTTGACCACTGTGTACATTGTTTAGTTTTATATCCCTGCATGTTAATTTAATACATATGATAGTACATCCATTTTACCCAGATCTGTAGTATGCTTTGTCACTCTAGTTCATGACATTTGTGCGTTACATAATTTGTTGAGACTATGCTTGTGCATGTCTCTCGGACCACGGTTTCAGTTTGCATATAATTGTGACTTGGTCATGCTTGGATTTGTGCTCTGGTTCATCATTGTACTACCTGGTCCGGATTGCATATGCACTACTGCATTCTTGCAGTTCAATTATTTCAGTGTCATTTTGGTTCTTCTTCCTTTGGTTGGGTCTGCACATTCACCTGCTATTTTTGATTTGTGTTTGTTTCACTAGTCTGGTTGGTCTACAGACTTGTGGCATGCATGATGCTATGTAGTATCTTGAATTTTATTATAGCCTTTTCAATATTGTTGAAGTCGGTTTGGATTCTCTGATTCATTGTGGTAGTTGATGCCAGTTGCCTCTGGTTTGAGTTTTATTCATACCGTCTTTACATTTGTACTACATATGTAGTGTTGACCAAATTCATGACTTGGTTTCACTGCACTGTGTACTTATATCATTTTGGGTATTCTGCCTTGTGAGATCTGATTTTCGTGCTGCATCACCTCTGATCATACACACTATGTATCACTTGCATGGTGTATTTGCTCCCCTTTCGGTTTTAAGTATTCAAATACATTTGGGTTTTTGAGTTCTTCACTGCACTATTTTATCCAAGCGAATTTAGTTGTATTTCATGTATATGGTGCAATGGTTGTTGAGGCATTGCCATTTATATTTGATCCTTCATAGGGTCTTCAGGTCTGTATGCATTAGTGCTTTGACCCTGACCTGCTGTTGTTCCTTTATATGTGCTTGCATCTGAGTTTTGGTTGCAGTTTCATTTACATAAAGTTTTGCACTTGTTGCCTTTTTCTGGGTGGGGTAGTTTGCACTATGTAGTATCATGTTACCAGACTTGAGTTATTTTCACACAGACTTCATTTCATGTTGGTCTTCACTATACCGTATTGTCACTGTATATTGTTGCGAGTCAATTGCACTGTGTTGGCTTGTTATATGCTGTTACATTTCCTCACTCATGTATGTATAAAGGTGTGTTTTGTCTTGAGTCTTGTCTCAGGCCATTCTTTGGTCTCTGACATTGTTAATTCACTATTTGGTTGTTCTGGTCATTTTGTAGCTTTCATGCAGTTATGTTGAGGCTGCACTTGAGTCTTGGTGTACTTCATATAGGCACTGTGTATTAGTTGCATCCATGTTTTTACTTTGAGCATGTTGCATTTTGGGCATTGTTTCATCTGACTTCGGTCTTGATACTTGTACTACCTGGTCTGAATTGTGCTTTATCTTTGTGTATGGCTATTCTTTGACCACTTCATTATCATTTTGACATTCCTTTGTGTCTTGGTTTTATGCATTGCTGTGTCACTTGTGTACTTAAGTCAGTGCTGTCCACCTGAGTTTGAGCATTGCAGTTTTACTTGCTGTCTTCATATTGTGACTGTTTTGAGTTGGTTCCATTGTTTTTCATTGTTGCTTGGATATTGAACTGCTTTATGCTTGAAGTCGTAGCCTGTACACCTGCCCCGTGTTGAATCCAGCTAATAGCTCGGGTTTGACCTTGTGCCTGGTTGTGTACATCATCACTGTAGTGGCAAGGCAGTGCACGCAAGCATGAACTGCTGCCACACGGAATTGAGTTTTTGGGGTACATTATCACTGTAGTGGCAGGGCGGTGCATGAAAGCGTGAACTGCAGCCACACGGTATGGCTTTTATGATATTCTATTTTGTTTTGATTTATTGATCTTTAGCATATTCCATATGCTGTAGTGGCGAGGCAGTGCACGCGTGCGTGTACTGCAGCCCTACTTGAATTAATATTTTAATTGATATTTCAATGGTTTGAACTGTTTTGTTTATTCAATTCAATATTCTGAATTGTATTCTGATTTGGTTTAATTTGCTGATTTGTTGTTTAACACTGTTACGTGTTATATTTATCGTTATCTGATTTCTTTATTTAAAGATCGGATAGACGAAATTTATTATGACTATCGTCTATTTGTTACTTCATATTATTACTTCTGTGCACTAATAACTGAGTTCGAATTGGACTGACCCGTGTATTATTTTCTTTTGAATTTAATACTCGGGTCAGACCGAGTATTTACAGGTTGTTGATACCTTACTTTGGATTGCTGCTAGAGCTGTGAAGTCTTTTCATATCTTTTGGAGTTGTCGTGACACAGTATAGGTTGATATGTATTCATGTATATTAGTCGATAATGTACTTGTATATATATAACTTCCTGAGTCGACAGTTGTAGTTGTATCATATGTATTGTGTCAAATGTATTGTAACTGATATCAGTTATATATATATATATGAGACTTTCCGTTTTATCTGTGTTCCGCATTTATATTATCTGTGTTATTATTATATCTACTGTCCTAAACTATTATGAACCATCGTAGTTCGGTTTTATACTGGAATTGGGGTATGTCTATGGGAGTAGTTAAATCAGAGATGAAAAATGAAAGAATATAGATATATATACCACTCCTATCGAGATAACCAATACTAGTGTAAGGCCTAACTACGGATGGCCGCTCCTCAACAGCCTTATTCTCCACGCTAGTTGACAGCATTACACCGTAGTGTTCTTGGCTAGCGTGGGTATAGAGGTGGAGCGTCACAGCTTGGTATCAAAGCCTGGGATTTAGGACAAATATAAAACATAACTTAGACGGAACATGTGTTACAACTGATTGTCGATGTTTTATCTCTCATCTTTGCCTATGATTATCTTTGATTGTTAGGTTTGAATTCCTAACATTTATTCATGTGCATTTGACTTTGTTTTCGTGAAATTGCTAGTTTCTTGATTTTCAAGACTCTGACTTTGTTTGTCGTTGAATTCTTTGATGAGGATGTTGATTCATTTTGTGCTCGACTGTGGCCAATAATTGTTGACTTCGGCATTGACTTGATTTTTATTTTTGTTGAAGTCATTTATGCATTTATGCTCGTTTTGCTTTGTTTTTCCAATTGTTAATCGATTCTTCTTTTCCGATTAGTTGTTATAACTTCTATTTTTGGAATTTTTGGGTATTTCTACTTTGATGGATTTGGAATCGAATTCTTTGGATTTTATTCACGTCTTCGAATGTGAATTTTAGTGAATTGATTTGGTTTTCAAATTTAATCGATTCGTGTTAATTCCCCGATTTGTTGCTATCATTTATTAGCGACTTTAGTGACGTTTTCTTTGGGATTTTTGTGAACATACCTTTTGAAGGATTCGGTATCGATTTCTTTGGATTCTATTCACATCTTCGTATGTGAATTCTTGTGATTGATTGTTTCTACAATCATTTTTGTGATTTGTCACTTTAAAGATATAAAGGTTTCAATACTAGTAGTAAATATCAAAACTCTTTTATCAAAATGATTTCAACTCTATTTTCAATACCAAACTCTTTTCCTAAACCGTTTTCTAATCTATTAGTATATACAAACCTTTATTTCACTCGTATGAGAAATTTAATTAAACGGCTTAGCAAAACAAGTGGTATGAAACGCTTGCGTTTACTTCGTCGGTTAATTTTTGGACTTGTTCGATTGAACCACTTGTGACATTTTTCTAGGGAAGATCTACAGTTTGTTCGTAAATATTTAAGTTAAGCTAGTGGTTATGGGACATGAAGCTAAACTTTTATATTTACTAACTTAGTGTAATTGACACTTCTTGATGATCATGACGATCATTTTTGTGATTTAGACTAGCAACTGTGCGATGTCTCTTTGTCCGCGAGGGAGACTATACCTCGCTCTTGTGATGTTTCGCCATCGCATTTGTGTGATGTTCCGCCATTGCATTTGTGGGGTAGCGCCCCACGGTCTTCGGACCATTCGTGTGTCAAAAATTTAATGGTTGGCCACCATGAGATAGCGTCTCGTTTTGTGATACCGGTTGGTGAGTTTTCATGCTCCCATTTTGTGATAGGCCTTCCCCTTTTTATGATTTAGACTAGCGATTGTGCGATGTCTCTTTGTTTGCAAGGTTAGGCTAGACACCATTTGTGTGATTCCACTCACACATACCTTTTTGCTTTTTGGTTTGCCTAAACACCATTTGCGTGATTCCACTCGCACATACCTTTTTGATTTTTGGTTAGTCTAGAACTCATCTGTGTGATTCCACTCACACATACTTTCTTTTTGTTTGCAAGGTTAGACTAGACACCACTTGTGTGATTCCACTCACACATACCTTTTTGATTTTTGGTTAGTCTAGACCTCATTTGGGTTATTCCGACTCACCCATATGGGGTAGCTCCCCATGGTCTTCGGACCGTCATGTGATAGGCCTCTTTCCCTCTTTGTGTTTTCTGGATTTCTTGTGTAGATTTCTAGAATTTTTGTTTTCATGATTTCTTGTGTAGATTTCTAGAATTTGTGTTTTCTGGATTTCTTGTGATGATTTCTAGAATTTGTGCTTCACCAATTTTCGTGATTCCTATTGATAAGTTTTATCAATTTTTGTGCATTGGTGAATTCGTGTGTCATTGACTTGTTATGAATACAAGTTTAGGGTATGATACCCCTTTCTATCTTTAAGAAGATTCTTGTGACATTCTTTAGGAATGAAAATTCATAGGTATTATATTTTGATGCCAATTATTTTGATGAGATTTTGACGTATTAACTTCAGTAACCGTCAATTTTAAAATGAATTTTCAAGCGGTTATCCCGCGATGCTTATTTTGTTGTCTGTTTTTACGGTATTTTGAGAAGTGCAATTTCCATGTCGAAGTTGCTACTGATGTTGTTGTTTTAATCACATGTTTTAAAAAATGTTTCAAAATAAAAATCGTTTCCAAAATTTTTACGGTTTACGTTTTCAAAAGTATGAGGAAGCGATTTAAACGTTTCAGCAAAATCGAGAACTATGACCCCTTACTTTTGCTGGTTCGCTTAATTCCTGACTTGTTCGTTTGAGAATGTAAATTAATATTTTTTGTAAAATAAATGAAAATTGTTTTCAGAAGTTTTGCACTTTGCACTTTCAAAAGAATGAGGAAGCGATTTAAACGTTTCAGAAAAATCGAGGACTATGACCCCTTTCTTTTACTGATTCGCTTAATTCCGGACTTGTCCGTTTGAGAATGTGAAATGTTATTTTTAGAATACACAATTTTGCACTTTCAAGGAAACGATGAAGTGAATTAAACGATTTAGTAAAACTCGTGGTTATGGGACATGTGCATTTGCTATTTCGGTTAATTCCGGACTCGTTAATTGAAATATTTGTGATTTAAGATTTGATTATCGTTTTTGATAATCGAATATTTGTTGTTTCTGATTATCGCTTGTGATAATTGGATATTTGTTGATATAAGTTCTGATTATCATTTTTGGTAATCGGATATTTGTGATTTCTGATTATCGTTTTTGATAATTGAATATTGCTAACAATTGCATTTATTCAGTCTTGTTGTTTTCTGATTATCTATTTGATAGTTAGATTTTGTTGAGAATTGTGAATTTCTTTATGAAATTAAAAGATTTCTTTGATGTTTGAATTCTCTACCTTTATTTTTCTAGCTTAACCAGTTTATGTGGGAAAAATAATTATTAACGACGACCTTAATTATGAAAATTGCGGGGACGCAATTTCTTTAAGGAGGGGAGTCTGTAACAACCCGACATTTTTCACCAATTTAAAATCATCGTTAAATGGTTAATGTTGATAGCTAATGGCTATTTGAATTTTAATCGAGTTGAAATCCTTTCAAAAAATCTGGTTAAGTGTTGAGCTTTGCGAATTTGAATCTCGGGTCATGTTTCTTTATTTTTGGTGTTGCATATTAAAGTTTTTAAACCGGGTAGAAATTCGTTTAAATAATTTGTTAAGGTTATGCGGGCTTTAAAAATTATTTGGCCCACGTTTCTTTTGTGCCGTGATAATAATTAAACCCGGTCCCCTTTATTCTTTTCATTTCGAAAACCCAAAACCAAATAAACGAACGAAAATAAAAATGGCGGCCTCGTTTTCGTCCTTCGATCCAAATTAGGGCTTCGTGCAATTCGTGGCTTCAACTGCTCAATTTAACTCGATTCCTTGCTCTATCGGTTGCTCGTCGCTGGGATGCTTCGGCACTGGGTTCGAGTTCGTCTTTGCTTCGATGTCGATGTTTAATCCTTGGATATGGATTCTTCGCATCGACAAAGGTGAGTTTACTCACATCTAATTCAACCTCATGTATATTTTGAATATGTCTTCGACCTTTTGATTATTTTATGAAAGTGAGTTATCTGATTTTTTTTATTCATACACTTTCGTCACTTGATTATTGCTCGTCCATTCGACTGTGTTTCGTGTTGATGTTTCTGGCATGGTTCGATTCTGTTTAACCATGGCTTGATGATTTTTGTGGGTTTATATATAGATTTCGAATTTTGGTTTTGATTCTTGACTTGGTCATCACAGTATTGTTGAATTTCGTGGCCACCATGTTTTTGGTTGTTTTGGCGATATTGATTTTGAGTTGACTTCGAATTCTCTGTTTTGACTTGTACGATCTGTTCTATGGTTTCTTTGTTCATTCTCAGCTTCATAATATTTTTGACATGTTTGCATCCATAAGTGCATTCATCTTTGCATTGTTCACTTTATGCTTTGATAACCATTACCTAACCTCGGCACTGCCTTCATATAAATACATTGAAGTCTGGGTAGATATGTTGACCACTGTGTACATTGTTTAGTTTTATATCCCTGCACGTTAATTTAATACATATGATAGTACATCCATTTTACCCAGATCTGTAGTATGCATTGTCACTCTAGTTCATGACATTTGTGCGTTACATAATTTGTTGAGACTATGCTTGTACATGTCTCTCGGACCACAGTTTCAGTTTGCATATAATTGTGACTTGGTCGTGCTTGGATTTGTGCTCTGGTTCATCATTGTACTACCTGGTCTGGATTGCATATGCAGTACTGCATACTTGCAGTTCAATTATTTCAGTGTCATTTTGGTTCTTCTTCCTTTAGTTGGGTCTGCACATTCACCTGCTATTTTTGATTTGTGTTTGTTTCACTAGTCTGGTTGGTCTTCAGACCTGTGGCATGCATGATGCTATGTAGTATCATGAATTTTATTATAGCCTTTTCAATATTGCAGAAGTCGGTTTGGATTCTCTGATTCATTGTGGTAGTTGATGCCAGTTGCCTCTGGTTTGATTTTTATTCATACCGTCTTTACATTTGTACTACATGTGTAGTGTTGACCACATTCATGACTTGGTTTCACTTGCATGGTGTATTTGCTCCCCTTTCGGTTTTAAGTATTCAAATACATTTGGGTTTTTGAGTTCTTCACTGCACTATTTTATCCAAGCGAATTTAGTTGTATTTCATGTATATGGTGCAATGGTTGTTGAGGCATTGCCATTTATATTTGATCCTTCATAAGGTCTTCAGGTCTGTATGCATTAGTGCTTTGACCCTGACCTGCTGTTGTTCCTTTATATGTGCTTGCATCTGAGTTTTGGTTGCAGTTTCATTTACATAAAGTTTTGCACTTGTTGCCTTTTTCTGGGTGGGGTAGTTTGCACTATGTAGTATCATGTTACCAGACTTGAGTTATTTTCACACAGACTTCATTTAATGTCGTCTTCACTGTACCATATTGTCACTGTATATTGTTGCGAGTCAATTGCACTGTGTTGGCTTGTTATATGCTGTTACATTTCCTCACTCATGTATGTATAAAGGTGTATTTTGTCTTGAGTCTTGTCTCAGGCCATTCTTTGGTCTCTGACATTGTTAATTCACTATTTGGTTGTTCTGGTCATTTTGTAGCTTTCATGCAGTTATGTTGAGGCTGCACTTGAGTCTTGGTGTACTTCATATAGGCATTGTGTATTAGTTGCATCCATGTTTTTACTTTGAGCATGTTGCATTTTGGGCATTGTTTCATCTGACTTCGGTCTTGATACTTGTACTACCTGGTCTGGATTGTGCTTTATCTTTGTGTATGGCTATTCTTTGACCACTTCACTATCATTTTGACATTCCTTTATGTCTTGGTTCTATGCATTGCTGTGTCACTTGTGTACTTAAGTCAGTGCTGTCCACCTGAGTTTGAGCATTGCAGTTTTACTTGCTGTCTTCGTATTGTGACTGTTTTGAGTTGGTTCCATTGTTTTTCATTGTTGCTTGGATATTGAACTGCTTTATGCTTGAAGTCGTAGCCTGTACACCTGCCCCGTGTTGAATCCAGCTAATAGCTCGGGTTTGACCTTGTGTCCGGTTGTGTACATCATCACTGTAGTGGCAAGGCAGTGCACGCAAGCATGAACTGCTGCCACACGGAATTGAGTTTTTGGGGTACATTATCACTGTAGTGGCAGGGGGTGCATGAAAGCGTGAACTACAGCCACACGGTATGGCTTTTATGATATTCTATTTTGTTTTGATTTATTGATCTTTAGCATATTCCATATGCTGTAGTGGCGAGGCAGTGCACGCATGCGTGTACTGCAGCCCTACTCGAATTAATATTTTAATTGATATTTCAATGGTTTGAACTGTTTTGTTTATTCAATTAAATATTCTGAATTGTATTCTGATTTGGTTTAATTTGCTGATTTGTTGTTTAACACTGTTACGTGTTATATTTATTGTTATCTGATTTTGAATTAGACTGACCCGTGTATTATTTTCTTTTGAATTTAATACTCGGGTCAGACCGAGTATTTACAGCTTGTTGATACCTTACTTTGGGTTGCTGCTAGAGCTATGAAGTCTTTTCATATCTTTTGGAGTTGTCGTGACACAGTATAGGTTGATATGTATTCATGTATATTAGTCGATAATGTACTTGTGTATATATAACTTCTTGAGTCGACAGTTGTAGTTGTATCATATGTATTGTGTCAAATGTATTGTAAATGATATCAGTTATATATATATATATATATATATGAGACTTTCCGTTTTATCTGTGTTCCGCATTTACATTATCTGTGTTATTATTATATCTACTGTCCTAAACTATTATGAACCATCGTAGTTCGTTTTATACTGGAATTGGGGTATGTCGGTGGGAGTAGTTAAATTAGAGATGAAAAATGAAAGAATATATATATATATATACCACTCCTATCGAGATAACCAATACTAGTGTAAGGCCTAACTACGGATGGCCGCTCCTCAACGGCCTTATTCTCCGCGCTAGTAGACAGCATTACACCGTAGTGTTCTTGGCTAGCGTGGGTATAGAGGTGGGGCGTCACACTTTTACTTAATTACCTCCTGTTATTAACCACTTAATTACTTCACCCAGTAATTATACTTAATCAACTCCAAAGTGATTATCTTCAATTAATCACAAATTAATTACTTAATTATTTATTTATTTTAATCATTTAAATTAATTAAACGATTCTTTAATTTACTATATCAAAAGATTCTTAGTTAAGAAACCTATTATCTAAATAAATTATTTATATTAACCAAAACACTTTAATAATTAATCATAATTGAAGTATTTCAATTATCTTCATATATTTAATTATCTTCAAATTAAATCAAAATTCTAATTTCTTAAATTATAATAGATTACTAAACTCTAATCATTAAACCTTGTTTAAGATAAAATATTTTTAAAAAACAAGTATAATTAAAACAATTTAAGTATTCAAATTAAACTATTTAAATCTTTAAAACTTTTTCCAAATTTATTTAAATAAAAATTAATACAAACTTTATTTCAAAATCCACTTATTTTATTTAAAATTTTCATAATTTAAAAACTTGTTTAACCTTTGTTTTTAACCTTCAATCATTACAAAACCAAGTTCCCTTTGTTTCAAATCTTAAAAACATTACTATTAAACTTTAATCATTTCAAAAATCAAGATTTCTTTTGGTTTCAAAATCCTTAAAACAATACTGTTAAATTTTTAGAAAAACTTAAAACTACCTATACACAACTAACAAACCCTGCTCAAATCAAAAACACGAGCAAACTATAGCTATTACTCGCGCCGGCCCCGAGTAACCCACACCTATACCTTGCTTCGAGAAACAACACCATATTCCTGAGATAACCCCTGTGCTTCAACACTTCTCTTCCCAAAACCCATACCCAGATACACAACCGTGCATGTTAACATGCACGACGACGCTGATCAACGACGAACTCCTCTCCGGCCTCCACTAAGTTGCGCTCGACCTCGGCAACCATACTCGCAACCCAGAAAACAAACTTCGATCGAAAATCGAAATTTTGACTCCAACCCCAAAACTGTCTGAAGCATACTTTTACGAAATCAGTTCGCCGCCGACGTTCCTTGCCACACGACGTCATGCCGCCCTCCCCGAAGCCTCGTCGCGACCTCCAGCACATACGGCAACCCACGCGATCAACTTCGGATGTCTCTTGTCGTCGAAAAATCCAATCGAACTACGGCGCAAAACTCAGGGTATTAAACCCTACTCGATCGATTCTCGGCCAACTCGGTCAAATAAAAATACCCAAAGTGTTTTTCTGATGATCATCATCCTCTCCTTGACCTCCATGCTCAACTTCGCCGCTCAGCTCGCCGTCGTTCGCCGTGAATTGGACAAAATGCCCAAAATAGTTAACTCTAAAATTCTCTTTAATTACTAATTTAAAAATCATGTTTCAACCATTAAAATTCATGATTTCCTAATTGTAATTCAATTATGAAATCAAAACTAAAATTTGAAATCATAAATTTCTGACCCAAATCAAAAATTCAGTATAAATTTTAAAAATTTAGCTAACCATTCATTTTAAAAACCTATAACTACTTTTAGAAGGAAGATTACATGTTTTCTAACAACCTTTATTTACAAATCATAAGCTAGTTTGGATTTAAAATTGAATTATTGAATTATATAAAGAAGATGAAACCTATTTATAAACATATAGAGCCCATTTCATCATCATAGGCATTAAAATGCTCAACATTCAAACATGCATAAATTTTTAATTCAAGTATTCATCAACATCATGATATTCATCATAAGAACAAGTTAAAATCCAGAATAAAACTGTTTTTAAAAGTCCATTTACTCACTTGTTATCAAAGAGCAGAGAACAGAAGCTGTTCTTGACTTCCAGGTTTTGAAATTTATCTTGCACGTCGAAATAATCTTACTGCAGTTGACTTGTTGAAGTTTACATCTTGTTGCTTGATTGTACTTGAAATTCTAGCATTGATTCTCTTGTTCCTTCATGCTGTAATTTCCTTTTTGTTTCAGATTTTCTACAGATTTTCTTCTTTTTTTTTCTTTGATTTGATTTGCATTCATTTTGTTATTGGATTGAAGATGAAGAAAATATTTTTAGCTGAAAATAAACTCTTCTTCTTATTTTACAAATTTTAATTTTAAATTAAATATCAAGAGAAATGCCATTTGTCTACCTTATGCTCCAATTTATTTACACCTATGTCTGTATGATTACAAGTGTTGTTTTAATGTCTTATAAATGTTACTTTTCCTTTTATAATTTATTTAAGCCTTGCATGTAATGTGTATATGTAAGTAATGTGTATTTTATCTTATATAAATAAGCTTTTAGATTTAATAAATATACAAAAGTGAATTCATGTTAACAATTATAAATTATTTATGCTTTTGATTTTATTTTAATGGTATTATATATTTATAAACTTGAGAAATTGATTTTAACTCTTTATATAAAAAATTTAAAACAATTTATCTTATGATAAAATTAAAATGAAAGACTATTAAAATAAATGAACTTTTAAATTTAAATCTTATTTAAAATAAAAGCTTAAAATATATATACCTATATTAAATAAGAAATTAACTTTGTTATAAAAAATTAAATCTCAAATATTATTTTCAAAAGTATTAAGTCAGATTAACATTTCAATTTACAAATTATATATATAATAAGGTTTGAAAACATTTATTAAATCTAAATCAATATTTTTCCTATTTCTAATATATACAAATATATATATATATATCAAATGGAAAAACATTTTAACATTATATTTGATAATTACTATATTAAATTTTAAAACACAAACCAAATCATAATATATACATTCATATATATTACAATTTGAATATAAAGTTTTATTACATTAAACTTCCTATTTACAAGAAATGTCAATATATATATATATATATATATATATCATAAATAGAAAATATTTTGATTAGCCTTTGGAAAAATAAATATTACCGATTTTAAATTTCTAAAATAAATATTCCCAAATCATTAGTTTCAAAAGAATTAAACTTGCCTATTTATATTATTAAGAAAAAAATGTTAATAGATATTATCAAATTATTATTATCAGCCTTTAAAAGAATTTTTAACTTATCAATTTATAATGTAAAATGATCAAATCAATTTAATTATTAACAAAGATTATTAAATTGATATTGTCAAAATTCCGGGTCGTCACATTCCTCCCCCCTTAAAAGAATTTCGTCCCCGAAATTTAAAAGCAAAGATAATTTAATAACCCAGCAAAAGAATTTAAATTTCAAACACCAATCACACAATTAGTAATACACTGTCAATCATATCAACCAATTTAAAAAAACAATTTTATCTATCCAGACAAAATTCTGAATAGAACTTCCTAATATTATCTAGAGTTTTCTACCTATAGTGGAATACTCGCTCTACAGAATCTTAAGTAACTACACTACTATAACCAAGAACTTCCTCATCTGATCCTTCAAATCTGAACAAGATATCAGACTAAACTCAAAATCAGCTCAACTGCCAAAACCTTCTTAACTGCTGATCCTATCACTCAATGAATCATACACATATTCCTCAGAGATATGTGAAATACAATGAATTCCAATTATCTGAACTGGCAATTCAATCCTGTAGATCAAAATCTAATCTCGAGAGAACACAGGAAAAACTCAAAATACCTCCGGGGCTAGCTCTCCAGTTTTACCCAGTCTTATATCTCTTTTAATCGAATAAAACTAAAACAATATCCAAAATCCACTTCATATTCCAAATCTCCTTAATTCTTAACTGCATAATTCTTCTGATGCTCCTGAGTCACCTTCAACTTTTCTGATCAGCTTAACCCTTGCTGATTTCTTCGTGAAACAACTGGACCAAAAATCAAACCAAATCTCCAGGTCCAAATCATTAGTTTCAAAAGAATTAAACTTGCCTATTTATATTATTAAGAAAAAAAATGAAAATAGATATTATCAAATTATAATTATTAGCCTTTAAAAGAATTTTTAACTTATCAATTGGTAATGTAAAATGATCAAATTGATTTAATTATTAACAAAGATTATTAAATTGATATTGCCCGAAATTCCGGGTCGTCACACTTTCCATTAAATCAACAACATCGAATGGAAATTATGGGTTCGTATGGATCGAAGAATGTGAATGATGGCGATGAATAAGGAGCAGCAATGTGGCGATACCGACAGTGAGGCAAGATAATGGTCGATGCAGATAGTCCAAATCCTACCTACGTTTGATTGTAGATTAGACTGGAGATTGAAGGAAAGGATGAATCGGGTGAGCATTCTTAGATGAACCAGCTGAGGAAGCTTCACTCAAATATGGAATTGGTGGCAAATTTGAGCTCAAATGGAGATGAGATGAAGAAGGCGGTTTCTCTTTGAAGACAAAGGCATAGGAAAAGTACTCATACGCTGAATTGAAAAGGTGGATATTTCGACTAAGAACAAAAATAATTTATATATTTTCAAATCCAGTGGACCATTACCAATTTATATGGATCATAATGATCCACCAAGTGGTTATTTTAAAAAAAATGGAAAAGAAGATGGAAAATCAACATGAATGTAGACTCGAACAACTTTTAAAAAATTATTAGTGATAAATGAAGTCTATGAATAATAGAGTTAACATTTATATCTGTCGAGAAGACATGGCTCAAGTGCTATTTGGAATAAAGTGTTGATATTCTCAATGAAGATGAAATATTCCATGGAAACATATCAAGTGATGGAAGCGTCGATGTTGAGTTGGATCTAGTCACTTATCTTGATTCAAAACATGATTTTTATTTAAAGAAGCATACTTTAGGGGCCAAGTGTTATCCAATGCTTGACCCAAAAAACATTTCAATGTAATCGGACAGCGAAGGGGTAGACTCTGGACTCGAAGAAGATCAACTATGAAGAGTCAGAGGAAAAAGTTGGGATTTTACCAACACCATGGACTAGTATTGATCCACCAAAATATGAAAATTGCCTCTAAAGCACTTGTACTATGTTATACTCACTGTATTTGAGGAAAAAGAAAAGTATGGAAGATGGAGGATGGATCGGTACCGAACAGCGAAGAAAGAGCTCGAGAAAGTGGTGTTGAAGGATCTAGGAGGTGAAGAAGAGAAGTTGGAACAGAAGCCCCAACTTGTTGATGGGTCGATACTGATCCATCATGGATCGATATTGATCTGTCGAGAGGTAAAAACATCGATTGCAATACCTATAAACATAAGGATACTGAGGGTGGATGTGTTGTGGGTCTCCGGGATAGAGATACTAGAAGGAAAATGAAGGAAATGTTCAAAGAGGATGCAGTCCTATTTGGCATCAAATGAGATATGAATGAACGGACCCAAAGTTAAGGAGACATAGGAATTGCCATGATAGCCATGATCTTTTGCAAAGTCGAACTCACGACAATGCATGTGATGGCCACCATTCATAGTATGAAGGAAACGATGAGTTAATACCTGAAACAATCTGAAGGTTGCTTCAGCAGAATCACTGCTACTAGGAATCTGTTTACTGCAAAGATTAGAGCGGTTATATACTCTAGGAAGTTCATCATGTCAACAATACCTAGTTTTAATGGGTTGACTAACATAATGCAGCACTTGGTGAAGTACAAGTGGCATATGGATGGTGCCAAAGCCGACGGTGATGTTAAGTGCAGATGTTTTCCCTTTATACTATAGGGGTTGCCGATGATGTCATTTTGTAGGTTGGAACCTAGATCCATATCTCTAATGGCCTACTACTAAATATATTTCTGAATCAGTTCCGTGTCCCTTCGGTTCAACCCAAGGATGCGATGTCATTGGCGAACATTTATCATTAATCTGGTGAGACTCTAGAATTTTTTTGAAAAGGTTCAATGCCGTGGTGATGGAGGTAAAGAACCTAAGGGACGATATTGTACCGATGACGCTTGTGAGTGGAGTGAATAAGGAGATGCTTGTAGGAGATAGTTGACTATGAAGAAACCAACCACGTTGAAGGACTTCTACAAAAAAAGCCAAGAATAATTTTGCGCTTGGAAGAGGCGGATATGGAGAAGAAGTTAGGTGATGGCAGTCAGGCTGGACCTAGCATCGTCATGAAGAGTAATGGGGCTATCAAGCATGATGGTGGCACTAATCCTGGGAATGACAAGAAGCAGAAGAACAACAAAATTGAAAGGGGAAAGCAGGATCAAAGGAAGCATTTCAGGTTCAATCGCGATGGAAGATACAGCGAGTTGACTGATTTTATGTAGAATATATACCGTATGACCCAAGGTATAGTAAGATACAAAAAAACCTTCTCCGAGGGAGACTACAGATGAAAAGAATCATTAAGGAAATATTGTAGGTTCCATGAGACACATGACTACAATACAAACGAATGTCATAATCTGAAGGACATGATAGAGGAGCTAATAAGTAAGAAGTAGCTCCAACGGTATGTTAAGAACCTACAGAAAGGTAAGCATGGAATTGTACAACCTCATTGTACAACCTCATTGTACAACCTCCCATCCAGCCACTTCAAATTAATCAGGAAGGGATGAGTAGAGAGGGTCTAAGGACCAAGATGCATTTTGGTGATAAACACTATTTCTGGAGGACAGCATCCAGTGGAAAATTTTGGAACAAGATAGGAAGGTATAGGAGCTCATCGGGACACTCTCTACATGAGATATGCTATGTTAAAAAGAAAGGTGCTCCCATAAAACAATAGGAGAGGATCACGATGTTATCGCCTTCCACAATTGGGATGGTGATAGGATCGAAGGTCCAAAATTCGACCCAATGATTATAACGATCATGATTGGGCCTACAAATGTCCATGGAGTATAGATAAGCAATGGGAATTTAGTGAATATCCTTTTTAACTGAAAATTAAACGAGATGCAGCTCAATGAAAAGATTTTGTTGCCTTGTGAATCCTGGCTTTAGGGATTTGCTAGAGAGGCAAACTCTCCAATTATATGCATTAAGTTGCCTACTCAACTTAGAGATAGTCTCCATAGGGTAATATGGGTTGAAAACTTCATTGTGGTGGATGGATTTTCCACCTGTAACGCATTTTTGTGTCGACCAGCCCAATTCAATTTTAGGATTTCACCTACTCCATAGTGTTTTAGACGAAGTACGTTATATATAGCTAATCCAAGCGTCAAAATTTTAGTATATTTTTTGAATCATGGTTCAACCAAATCTGAGAATGTAGGATGAAGAACGGGAAAGCTTTTGGTCTTCAAGGACAAAATTATACTTTTGATGAATCGGTACCGATCCATCTTCCATCTTTCAAACTTATCTTTTTCTCTAAAATAGCAAGCAGAGACATAATACAAGTGTTTTATGGGCAATTTTGGCAATCTGATGGATCGGTGCCGGTCATGCTGGCCAAAATCCCAAACTTTTTTTTGTCACTTCATAGTTGATCTTCTTTCAGTCCATAATCTACTTCATCATTTCATAGTCCAATTATGTCAAAATGTCGCTTAGGTCAAATACTCGATAGCATCATATGTAAAAAATATGTCGAGAATATTTCGATATTAGTGTTTCAAGTAATCAAGATATAAATATCACTCATGCATTGTTGAACTACCAAATCAAGCAATCCAATAAAGATGTAGCCCTCTTTGGGTTTATTGTTTATTCTTCTCTTTCTCTCTTCTTCTTCTTCTTCTCTATTTTACTTTGTTTTATTCAAATATTTTAACACACATGGATATACACACACCCACACACACATATATATTTGTGTGTATGTGTGTGTATTATTTAGAAAAGATGATTTGGTAGACTAAGGAGATGATAAGAAAAATTAAGGAAGGAACATAATTGAAATAAAGAAGAAATAACATAGAACGTTTTCCCAGTACGAAGATAAAAAAAGACATATATTTATAAGAAACGAGAGATATATGTTGGCAATGTAAGAAGAAATAGAAAAACAATTTTATGTTGACTACCCACTATTTTATTTTATAAATCTTCTTGATTTAATCAAATTGACCGTGTTTGTTTATTGTAGGCTTGAAACATTAAATAATGTGAAGCCAAACAAGAAAAGAGACATTACATACATTATTTTTAACATGTCTCTTATGTCTCTTCAATGTTGTTTCCTTTATATTCCCATAAATATCTTAAATCGATTGTCTAATGCTTATCTTATATTTAAATAATAACAAGATTCCTTCTCAAATAGTTTTGAACTTTTCATATACTTTCAAATTCTCAAACTTACAAAATTTAAGTTCATAATTCACATTCAAAATTCAAACTTTTAAAAGTTAAAATTTCAATTTAAAATTTGTAAATTTTTGAACTAAAGACATATTCTTAAGCACATAATCAAAATTAAACATTCTAATTCAAAGGAAAAAGTTCAAAAATTCGTAATTATTAACTTCAAATTCAAAATTTACACTTCTAAAATCGAAATTTCAAATTCATCCAAAATTTCAGATTTCAAGTTTTCAATTTCAAATTTTTAATTTAACTTTTCAAATTTAGAATTCAAATTTTAAATTTTAGATTTTCGAATTTCGAATACTAAAATTCTTTTCTTGAAAAAGGTTTGCTAATTGAACTGTCACTTTTTAAAGAAATCGAATTTTAAAAAAGAAATCAAAATTTCAAGTATGAATTTTCAAATTTAGTTTCTGCTGCACCCATATTTCCCAAACCCCGTCGAAGACAAGATAATGTAAACACTAGGCTTAGAACAGGATGCCCTTATAATAAAAGTTATACAATAAAGAGGGAAAGCAAAGAGTAAAGCGAAGTCAAGAGAATACTGCACTCAGAAAATTCAAGACAAAGACAAAGATTCAAACTGCAGCGATCTCCCAATTTATGTGTTATATTATAATATTGAAACCAAAACCTGACAAGGCCACAGGGTGAAGAAAATAGTCTAACACTATAATACATGGAACTGCAGCGTCACTGTAATGACCCAATTTTATGACGCCCGAAATTCGACATTAATACTTTCCCTATATCAAATGCCGCACAATCGAATGCCGGAAAATCGAACCGTTAGGGTTTAAGAAGAAAAAGATAGAAGAAGAACACAAACAATAAATAGAATCTCACATTTCGCAACGGAACAAATATATAATAGATAAAGAATAATCTTTTAAAGAAAAACACTACATCGGTTTATACATCACATTATCAGAGTTTACAACAGCAAACAGCAGAAAAGAAATATTACATATATAAGTGATACGCCTCGCCAACTAGCTTCAACTCCTGATCTCTACAGCAACTTCTTGACTTCGCTCCAGAATAATTGGCAACCTGACTCTAGGCTGCCCGTGTGGGAAATTATGGGCACCCAGAGTTTAGAAAGGGAACAATAAACTCCATGTCAGTCATGGGACTGGCGAGAGATCTTAAAAAAACAGTTATACTTTACAAAAGAATTTAAAAGAAATTCACAATGCTTTTTGGAAAATGAAACTACCATAAGGCCTCCTGGCACACACACAATGCAATCGCACACTTGGGGGAGATTTCCCCTTATGATAGTTAAACATGCTTAATACGCAAAATCTTTTTAATATTATCATTAGTGCATAGTGCAGAAAACCTTTTGAAAATATAATATTAATCTTAGCCAGCATACGTACCATTATAGTATGCCTACTATAGCTACCATATTAGATGGCAGATTATACAAATAAAACCGTACAAGGCGCGTATTGGTGATTGGATTTCCAACAAATGGTCAGGCAAAGGAACTTCCTACTGCCACATGGGTAAGCCTCTGGAGGGACGCCTCGAGAACCTAACCGGATCTCTTCCAACACAAGGCCGGGTTACCTCTGCAAAAATAGGTAACTACTGACACGAGTATGCTATCCCCCGGTTGTAAACAACCTTTATCCGAGGATCCTCAACAACAACAATCACAAAGTAATATATATTTGCGATATCCACATAAGTTAAGTATCTGGGCTCCATGCCACGATTCCACTTCTATCTAGAAGGAAATGCACATACCCTAAGGGGCGCTACCCCCTAAAACCTTGCTGCATCCTTTCTGTTTCGACCATTCCGAGGTGTGAGGTCCGAGGAAGTCTCGTCCACAAAGCTACGCTTTTCACAAAAGCCATGATTCGATCAACAAATGATCAGCAGCACTTCGTATGCCACATTACCAAATTGGGAATGTATCACTAGTAAAATAAACTACATAATCTATGAGCTCGTACGTCTCAAAGAAGGGTGTTAAGCTAAGAGAATAAATTCTCCGCCACCAACAGAAATGTATTTGATAGAAACCAGCTTTACATCTCAAAGTGTAACGTCAGACACACATCCATACAAGTCCGTTTCGGGATCGAACGGAACCGAAGGCACTTCCAAAAGAAGCCCTTGCAAATCCGGATATTCACTAATCACGTCCGGAAACCCCATCACAAAGGGTGATCAAATCTCTATACCGGAGCAACCCGGTGCAGAAACATTCAACAGGTAACCTTTCGCTTCCGAAAATACCTGGTCTTCAACACCATCTTCAAATGCAATCCCATTTCGTCGTATCGTTATTCGAAATGGGTTTATGACACAAGGTCCTCTCCCAGCTAATCCGAATAACGAGCGCTTATTTTAAAAAAATAAGTGTTGCATTCAGATTCAAACAAATCACAACAAATTCCACCTTGATCTTTTAAATAAAAGATCCATCACAATCACAAGGGTTCGATGTGGGTTTCGAATATCCATTTGAAATTCGACTCCCGGTCGCATCGAAATTCAAATACCATTTAAAGGCCAATATTGATAGTCGGTTATTTAACTATCAATCATCATTCACAACAATCGCTGGATTTCAAATAATTTTTCCCCAATTATTATTATTTTCAAAATATCTTCGCAAGATAAAATTTCACTTTTCAACACTTTGAAAACAAGTTCAAATCAATTTTTCACACTTCAATACTTTGAAAATCAATTTCCAATCAATTTTTTTCCCCACGCGGAAAACATTTTCAAATATTTATTCATTTCCACTGAAAATCTGCCGAGTCCAAATATTTAAAATAATATAAAATACTTATTCAACGTATACTTGGAAGCATTTAAAATAAACTATTTTAAAATACTTTCTTAAATATTAGTTATGAAAAATATTATACTAATATTTCATATAAAAATTCAAGTCCAAAATTAATTTTAAAATAAAATTTGTAGAAAGAGTATAAATATTCAAATAACTATTTTCTAAATCAAATATCAATTTAATCTTTAAAATAATCCCTTATATAATTAATTAAATAAATTTTTACTTTAAACAATTTCCAAACTAATTTCTCCAACAATATAATTTTAAAAACCAAATCTAAAACTTTAAATTTTATTCAAAAGCTCTTTTAAAAATATACTCGGCTTCCCAGGGAAGAATTCTTTTTCCATTACAAAATGGTTCATTCAAATAAATTAATATATCTTCTCGATTTATTTTAATTTACATTCCAAATTTGTAAATTTCTTTCCACATTTTTAAAAATAAACCGATATTTATTTTCAAAACAAAATTCTCTTTCCTTTATAAAATTTCTATTGTGAATTTTAAACTTTCAAATACCCAACGATATACGATTTTCAAATCGTTTTCCAAATATTCACTTTCAACACCCAAATCAATTTTTAAATTGATTTCCAAATTTATTTCAATCATCAAATCAAATTCCAAATTGATTTTTAAAAATTTATTTTAACTCCAAGTTAATCCCCAAATCGATTTCTAAAATTAATTTCAACTCCAAATTAAATTCCAAATTCAATTTCTAAATTTATTTCCTTTTAAAATAAATTTCTTTATCTCTTTCAAATATTTAAAATACGTATCTTAAATAAATCCTTCAACTATTAAACAACATTACTCGAAATTCCTTTACTAAAATATTTTCCTATATTTTTGGAATTAATTTGATCGGATTATAAAAATCGACTTTAATACTTTAATTGTAACGGTCTAGGCTATTCTACTTTAATTTCCGAATATCCAATTTCATATTTATGGTATCCTACGATACCAAAAATATATTCGGCTAAATTTTAGCCTTCAATGGTTTCAATCACAAATAGTCACTCGCAGATTATAAATAATCAACATTCAATATTGAAACAAATCAAAATGTTTTGAGGAATCCAGTTGGATCTCTCCAACCTGTTTTCCCTGCATCCACAGACATTTGCACAACAATTAAATACCCATTCCACTTCACGGTGGAATATCGCGGTATATGGGATTTATAAAATATCATCCGCTATTATGCGGCGCATAGGGTCTCATCCGCTATATAATGCGGGAAATCAACAACTTCAAATACATATATAATACCAATTCCACTTCAAGGTGGAATATCGCGGTATATGGGTTTAATATTATATCATCCGCTATTATACGGCGCATAGGGTCTAAACTAATATAACTAATAATAGATCAATTATTCAAGCACACAATCAATCAATTTTAAATTTGGCTATCATAATTCAATCATCAATCAATAACTGAAATTTTCAATTATTAAAATTTGAGTGAGAAGATCTCACCTTTGCCTATGCATGCAATCCATTTTCATTCTATATCGTTTTCTTCACAGTTTTGACCTTGTATAAACAATTATATAATTTTATTAATATTTGAAATAAAATGATCAATCTCGTTTTGATAGTTTAATTAACTAATAGTTTTATTTAAAACTAATACTTTTAATTTTAAAAAAAAATTTTAATAAATTTTTTAACTAAAAAAAATTTAAATTTAAAACTAAATTCCCTTTAATAAATTTTCTTTAGTAACCAAAAGAATTAAATAAGTTAATTAAACACTTTAATAAATTATTCTTAACCAATTTTTCCAAAAATAAATAATATTTCTTATGATGATAAAAATATTTTATAGTAACTAAAATAACCAAATTTATTTTATTGTAAATTTCTAATAATTCACATAATAAACTCAACTTAAATTAAAGTTTCCACTAAACTGTAAATCCTTTTTTTTCCAGTAAATAACAAAAATAAATTTCACTTTACTGTAAATGATATATATTTTCTTTCTTTGATTTCTGTATATATATTTACACATATACATATAAATAAATTTAAAAGAAATACCTAACCCAAATCGAAGATGATAACCATCGATGCTTCAGCCCAATCAAACGCGAGCCTATCATCGCTGCCCCACAACTGCACCGAGACCACGAAGTCAGCTCCACCAATAATTGCGACCCAAATTTACATGCAAGCGTCACCTCTGACCTCATCGAATTCGAGCACGTCGCCTCTTTTCAACGTGCGCCGCCGCCCCTGATGTTCTCGTGCCGATTGAATGATTCGCCACTCTCACGTGACCCAATGCGACAATACAGAATCGCAGCCCGAATTCCAACGAAACCTGTCGAGTGGCGACTCCATTAGCTTCCACCTCGAGTTCGAACTTCCACCAATCCTCGTGATTTTTCGATCAAACGAATAATTCGTTCGTCGTTTTTTTTATATGATTTCAAGATTGAAAATGAAGAGAGGGATGCGGCCATTTTTTTTTATTTTTCTTTCTGCTTCAACGAATCGATTCGTTGTTTTTGGATATAAAAGTAGGCGGCCATTTTTATCTTTGATTTTCAATTTGTAGTGAAAGAAGGGGAACGAGATTTTGAGTAAAAAGCTTCGTTCGTTTATTGTATTTTATTTCTTTTATTTTGATCTGAACGAACGTGTGTTGATTTTTATCAGGGAATGTAGAATACGTGATTGAAGAGATAATGTGCTAAATTTGTGAATATATATGATTAATATTTAAAATTTTAAATTCAAATTTAAATTGTCTCGAATCACGCAATAAACAAATCTCGACCTCCAATTGAGGCATGTCGCCAGACGTTTATATTGTTATGGCCCTATTCCGAACGCAATGGAAAAGGTTTCGACTCCAAATTCGATCGTATGGAGAAGAAATCTTTTCGAACCAGTTATTAAATTAAATTTCGATATAAATTTCAACGCGTTTGCTTATCATACGGCCAAACGACAACTCTGAATGCTACGAAAATTGAAATCCGATAATAATACAATATTACGGATCCAATGGAACTGGTTTCGTCGAATTCCGAGACTGTGCCTTGGAATGCTATTTTTAAATATCAATTTGAACAATAAAATTTCAATATTGGACAAAACATTTCCAAATTCAATTCTGAAGCTTCTATTATCTTCAGTATTATCAATGATAAATTTTCCAAGCCTTCAAATTATTTTTAATCAACTTAAAACTGAAGATTCAAATTTGTATCCAATCTTTAATAAATTAAATTCAATAATTTAATTGCCAAATTCATTCTGATATCTGAAATTCAAGTTGAACTATCTTCCAAACATTCAAAATCACTTAAATATTTCCAGATTCAAATACCAAAAATTCCGGGTCGTCACAGTCACCGAGATATGAAGATGGGGGTGGAGATATTGTATTATGATACCAGAAGTTGTATTAGTAGTGTCAAAATATGACACATTTAACTTAAAAAAGCTATATGCAAATAGGGACATGCCGCACTCATAAATCGATGAGCAAAGATAATGGGTCTATGTTAACAATCTCACATCCAAAAGCCAATGAAGATGGACACCGCCACTAAAATAGGCCAAGGAAGAAGTGTATCGCCATAAGGATAGGATAATAAAGAAGAGTGTCACCATCAGGTGGTCATAAATACAAGCCCACAAAGAAAGGGACAAAAGAAGAAAACCGTGCTACAACTAAAAAAAGAGTTCTGCTCAAAAGTTAGTGAACTTTGCTAGGCATACCACATCCTTCCGGTAACCCCGAACCCAGATGAGATGAACTACGAAGAATAATTACTAATTCTAAGCCAAGATCAGGACACACCAAACCATGCTTGGTCAGTGCAATGGCCCACTATCTAAAACTCACACGAGGCTGAACCACTTGGAACACTTAGCAAATATTCCCCACTCTAGGCTATGATAATTCTGCCCTTCTAAAACTATAAGCTAACCAAGTACAAGACCTGCTCAAATACTACGTACAACCCTTCATCAAAATCTGCCTTAATCCATTCCAACCAAGCCCTAAGTGAACAATTCTCATATCAAACAGCATGATAATCCCAACTATTATTCCTAAAAGCTAATGCACCGCTAACACATTCAAGTTCAGATCTGTGCTATGCTTACTAAGGAATTTTTAAGCAGTGCTACGAGGAATCCAAAACATTTCAAGGGCTGCATAAGGGTTTAACTAATCAGCGCACCATTGCAACTCCTCATTTGTTATGAAACAGAAAATCCACAAGCAGCCCTTATTAAGAAACTTGTGCATTTCAACATCAAGGTCAGTTCAAATCACATTCATACATACATTGAGCTTACACCATGGATTAGGACAAAGCAACTCAACTCCATTTATCCTCAGCATAAGGTCAAACGAACATTGTAGACAGGGTAAGCCAACTCTATTACAACCACTCCTTAAGTAGTACCATGCAAAAGCAAGAGCATTCTAAAGGTTGCACGCATAACTACTCAAACAAGTGCCCCAGAGCGGATCCACACTTACAAGTAAACTACGAAGATATAGGTATCCTTTGATAGCTACTTGCACATCACAATGCCAAAGGCAGCTCGAAAAAAATTCACCTAAGTATTAAGTAAGCATTGTAGTACCATGCAGATGTTGCATATCAAACAACACAGCTTTGCTCAAGATATATCAACATCACCCCAAAACAAAAGAATAACTCTCAACATATCCTTGAGGAAGTATAGTGTATAGTCACTTCATCGGATCAATGGCACATGATCCATTTGAAATTGAGTTTCCCACCTCAATTTCAGATGTTCCCGCTTCATTTTCAAATTCCCCTCCAAAGCCTAAAAATCAACTACTCAAATCATGGTTTCCCGCCAAAGACACGTTAGCAATCCATGCACGTTAAATGAACAATACAAATGCAAGACACATGGTGTCATCCAAAGGCAGAAATCAGAATAGCAGATGAAAGGTTGTGGCAATCCACGTGCATCACCACACGATAAATAGGATAGATACTATAATGATGAAAGGATCCTTTTTATGGAATTAGGAAAATTGCATTTTTTATTTCTCCCATTAAAAGCTTGTGCTAAGAAGAAATACATAAACAAAAATTTGACCCACGACGTAAGATTTGAAGGAATCTGAACCACGTAAAATTCCTATGTCTTTTATTTTCATGCATTTTTACTTACTTTCTTAACATTAGATTCTTCTCTATTTCATTTGTTAATCAAATATGAGTTTGATTTGACATTTTAATAAACTGTTAAAGTGAAACTACTTAATTGTGTAAGCTCCCAATGACATTTACTGTATAAAAGAAAACTTAACATTACTAAAGTTTGTTGATTCCAATTCACAGAAGAACGCAATTACGGCTTTCGCGACTAGTTGAGATGTTTAAGACGAAAAATCTCATCAACATTTTTGGTGCTAGAGGAAGGGTCTGAACCTTCGTTTCCCTTTTTCAAATCTCTAGAAAATCTATCTAACCTATATATTCCTATTATCACTCAATTCCATATGTATCTCCTTTACAAATCATGAATCCCATCGATTCATCTACCCTTCCTATTCAAGAACTGTTACTCCTGGCTTCGAAAATCTTGAAGAAACCACATATGACCTCAAAAGGCCAAATTGAGATGGAAGCCTCGGTTGAATCCCCCATGCTCCCCTTCCTGACCATGAACCAACCCTTCATTTACTAAATAAACCAATCAAGGAAAGGATTAAAGAAAATGATGGCTTTAAGAATTGCCCTTAGGCTAATTTCTCATCCGCAACCCATAGCTCACCACCATCACTCACCAACTTTTCTGACTACACAATGAGTGAGTGATAACAACACTCTTGGAAATGAGAATGGTGAAGCTAGCCCATAAATCAAATCCAGGCCATCTAACATTAACCCACTACTCCTAAAAAATGAGCTCAATCTTCTCTTACGCTGCCTTATTTTACAATAATAACTTATCCCAGGTGTTTTCGAAATGGAAGAAAACGATTCGTATCATGATTGTCAATCCTCATCACCACCAAGCAAACAAGCACCAAAATCTCAATAGTCCAGATGATCCTATAGGTCCTCATGATGGTACAGCAACGGAGAAGGAAGCAAAATACATCGAGCTTATTTGAATGCGCATGATTGGTTGATCCAATTCTTACCGCTCCACCATTTCAGTGCAATTCCAATGATTCAAATGAATTGACTCCCCTATAAGAAAAAAAAATTTGCCGCAATGTTGCATGAAATCAAGTTGAAGAGCTATGATCATTTGATTACTATCATGCTTTATTAATCAATGACCATAAGTTGGCCAAAAAATACATAGATATGTATTGATTTGGATAGTGATTCCAATTATAGGAACAAATCAAGTTTAGAGCTGGAATCCAATAACCCCCTTTATTGTGCGAGAAGGAGCTAAAACAAATTCTACCTACAGTCATGTTGTTAAGTATGTTTGCACATTTTGCTCAGATAGGAGATTCAATTGTAGTGATTTTAATGTTGGCCGATGTCTCGGTTAAACAACAAGCTAAAGCTATTGAGATGCACACCTATTTGAAAGATTTTTTACCATCCTCGGTTGATATTAAATACTACTGATCATGCCGGGGTTTTGATGCTTCTGTGGTTAATACAAAAGGCTCAAGCGAGAGAAGTGCTAATGTCAGAAGAGATAACCAAAATCAAAAACCTTATGAATCTTTTGGAGGAATTAAAGTTGAAGCATCTACTATAGATGCAAAGATAAATGTTCAATATTGCATCGGGGATCTCAGGACTTATTTTGAAAGATCTATATCACTCATGTAATAGACATTGTAATTATTATGAAAATAAATAGTAATACAATGAACTGGACATAGGGATTTTGGACGGCCCGAACCATTATAAAAATATCTCTGTGTTAATTGTTTTGATATAGCTAAATAATCATGTTGGATATATGGATATTAGACGACCCAAACCAGCTATCAAAATAGCATACAACACACATCGGCTTTTTTAGCCAATTAACTAGACGTAGGGATATTAGATTGCCTGAACCAATATAAGAAACTCACCGTGTTAATTATGTTAACATAGCAATACTGGAAATAGAGATATTAGAGGGCCCGAACCAGCAATCAAAAAAACCACGCAAGCGCAGCCTAACTTTTCAGCCAAGCTATTGAATTGGACATAAGAATATTGGATGGCTCGAACCAGATAGAAACATCTCTATGTTTATACTGTCAACATAACCACACTGAACGTAAGGATATTAGATAGCCTGAACTAGTACAATAAAACCATGCGCATGAATTAAAAAGGTTGTAAATATGCGACCTGACTTCACATCAAATATTAGTCCATCCCCAAATAGTAGAGTAGACTATGCCAAGCGCACGAATATGAAAGTGCATCCATCAATAGGCAGGTCATACCAAGCATTCAACATGTGTGCTAAAAAATAATTTTAAAATCCGTAAACTTCACAAGAAATTAATTCAGTAAATGGCAAGGAAAGGCAAAACATGGAATTTATTGCAACCTACAGATCAGGTACAATTCCAGGAGCTACTTAAAACTTGCCAAGTAAACATCAAAAACAAGAATTTTCATATATTCATTTTAATCTTATTAGTATATACTAAATACTTTGCTAATATGTACATGGCCCGTAATTCTACACATATTTTAAAAAGTGCAAAGGAAAAACAATGCACTGCATGAAACAGAAACGTGTTACAAGTCAGACTCAGAATCAAAGGAAGAATTAGTTATAGTCTCTCTTTGGTGATATGACCTGCAAAAATGTGATGTCAAACGTCAAAGAGAACTACCTTCAAGTTAAAGTGCAGAGAATGGATCACTTAATTCAGTAACAGCAACTGATGAAAGACCAGGGGCAACGTGGCCAAAAGCAACACGAGGACTGTGATTAGCATTGAACCAAACATCACCATAGTCCTACGGATCAAATCCATGATCTGCACGACTGCATAAGAAGGTCAGTTCAAACCTTGGCCAAAAGGGAGCGAAAACTTCAATTGCACACTTCATACCGATTTTACCCATAACCTTTCTTACCTTCTCATTATGAAGCTACTCCAACAAGGAAGCCCTGTCTAACCTACCTTGAGAAGTTGCAGCAACATCAAAGCGGGCCTTTGACATTAACTAAAAAAATTGTTTCTAAGGCCATTAACACGTCCCTAGCTACGCTCCTAATTCGTTCAATCTTTTTTCGAAGTTGATCCATTGTTTTCTAATCCATTCTAGAGTAGGACCCAAAAAGCTCTTGTGTAGTAGAGATGTAAGGTGAGCTGCCACTACTGGTAGTTTCTAACCCCTTATTATAATGATCTTTTAGTTCAGCAAGTTTGGCATCAAAATAATTTTTCAATTCATCCTTCCACGTAATAATGATGATAGGATCTTCCCCAAGCGGGGGAGTAGGAGCGTCATCCACACTTATCTGTCTTGCAATATGCTCATCTAAGTCTTCAACTTTGCATTCTAAGGCTTTAATTTCATTCTTATATGCGACCTTATATATGTCTTCAACATCCACTAACAAACCTTCCAATTCTACAATCTTAGCCAAGTAGAATCGAGCTTCCTTCAAGGGTAGCCACTACTGTGCCTTGATAAAAAGAAATGGGCTGAAAGTCAAATAAGCCCATGCAAAGCAAAATCAATGGGAGGTGCAACTAAGTAAAGTAAGTACAAAAAATCCATAAAATTTACAAACAAATATTAATTTGCAATAACGTATGCACAGCACAAAAGAATATCCAACAATATAAAGTTACAAAGTCATTCATGGTCACAAGTCCCTAAGGCACTACACTGAAAATAGCTAAGACACGTTGGCCAATGTCAGGGCCAAACTGACAAGAAAATTCTTTTGGGAGTCACAAAAAAGGCCCAATCAATGATCCATTGGCCTATCGCGGCCACCTTGGATCCCGCAATATTACATAGAAAACTAAGATCAGGTGTAGGATAAAAATACTCAAAGATGTCTATGGCACGTCGCAAGAAAGCCTGTCTCGTCTTGTTGATAACCTTTTCTCTTCTAAGTTTTTCAGAAAAGGATAAATATTGCCTCAAGCTTCAATCAAAGAATCCTCAAGCGCATAAATCTTTAGTATGGTCTCCTTCCTTGTGTTTTCCAAAGTGTCAATTAGTTGAGACTTAGTTTATTTGGTATTCGTGGAAAAGCCACCATAATACCTTAGAGCTTCAGTTCTCTATCCTTCCCCTCTAGATAAGAAAGCATCCTTGACTCCCCTTTCTTCTTTCGCTCATTTTCCAAAGAAGGATTCACACCCCCAGGAGGTGCAGGAATCAAATATGAACCAAAACCCTCTATCACACTCCTTTCTTCTACACCCTCCTTTTCCTCAACTTGGAGGGCAAGTTGAGCGGATGGATCTTCTACAGTATTATTTAGTTTCTTTATCTCCAGTTTATAAATGGTCCTATAAAACTTCTACCTATCTTTAAATAACTGTTGTGTTTCGTTTAACTTAAATTCAGCAATATTGAGCCACGCAACATGGTATTAGATTAATGTTGTTGGTTCAGCCCATCTTTTGCCTCCTCGAGCCCTTGTTAGCCTCTATCAAGTCTTTCTCAAGCCTTTCATTGGCGATTATAGGATGAATAAGTTCTTCTTCTAAAGCTGCTGTAGGGGTTTTCATTTCAACCTCAAAATAAGGCACATTCATGACATAAGGGCCATGAACAATTGGGGCAGAAGGGTATAGGATTCAAGAACTTCGTTAAACTCATATGAAAACCAATGAAAACTATCCTAGTGGATAATGATTAAAAATCCAACTCAAAGAAAATCTAAATGCACCGGGTGAAATTAAATAAGAACATGTATTATTAACGACATCATTGTACGACAAGATTCAAAAAACCCATATACAAAAAATATAAAAGAACAAGAAGAACTTAATCCTTATGTAAATTTCTAAGCCTACACCAAACTCATTCCAAATAGGGATTATCAAGTGAGAGGGAATCACTTTCTAAGGTGTAGTGCCATCAGCGCAGTACAAAGTCACTTAGCGCTTCCTTTTCTTCAACTACTTGATCAACCTTGGGAAGCAACCCTCGGGTTTTGTCCTTCAGTTTTGTAAAAGACTCATCTAACTCTTTCTTACATCTACTGATAGCCATCGCATTAAGCCAAGACGATCTAAAGTTCAAGTTTTAATCTTTCCTTCACTTTCCTTCATAAATTTTATGAACAAAACTTCTTCAGAAGACTGAAACAAAATAACAAAAAAAGACGATACAATTATTCATAAGACAGCAATTAAGTAAGTTAAAAATAAAGGAAAATGGTCATAATAAAACAAGAATAACAAGCCTACTTTCATCATGTGCAAAGGAAACCTTAAAATCCATATGCAAAGTGTTCTAAGTATTTACATTGGGATTTAAAATAACCTCGGTCTCTTTGGCCACATCAGTATGCTTAAACGCCTCATCATTTCGTAGCACCTCATACCTAACGTGCTGCACAGAGGTAGAAGGAGAGACATTCTCTATAGCTACCTCCACGTCCTACTTTGCTCGGTAATAGGCAAAAAGTTTGTCGATCCTGTCTAGGCCCCCTAAAAAGTCAATCTTGATCTGCTCATCGAACTGATGCCAAGCAGGGCGTACATATTATAGACCACGTTGTAAGTGCTATCCTTAAATTTCTACCTCAATGTCACTAGCTCTGCATCTTTCTCCTTGAGTTCTTGATCCTTTTAGGCCAAGACCTCCTTCACCTTTAGACGATACGAATCAAAATCCCCCACAACCTTAGTCTTCTTGAAAGCAAGCAAATTAAGGATTGTTTCAAGCTCGGTAATACAAGCAAAGACACGTCCTGCTCTCCCCCCATTTCTTATGAGCCTCGCTTATTAAGGCACCAAGCTAAAAAAATAGGTAAGAAACAATTAAATTGAAAAGAAGGGGGAGAAGAAAGGAAAATTAGTTACATAGGACAAGAACTTGTTCACCATAACCACGAGCTTGAAAGAATAAAGCTAAGCAAATGGAATGGGAATGGGAAGAATGGAAGTAGGAAATGAAGCAATACTAGAAAAATTATCTAGTGTGATCTTTCCCGCACTCTCGGCAAGTTCAGACATGGCGCCCTCAGATAATGACAAATACCGAGTTTACAGGTCAAGACAAGACTGCAGAGGAGGAACAAGGAGAGTCATTGAAGAAGGAATAGGGGTGGATATGGCCATTTTTTAAAGTTTGGTTAGAACCTTTATCAACGCCACGCCATCTCCTCTTGATGTCCTTCCTTGTCGGTTGACTAGGTGCAATAAACTCGTTCAAGAGATCATCATCATCCATCTTGCTTGTACATAAAAGGAATTTTAGGGTTAGAAAATATATTCCTAAGGATCGAAAACAAAAAATGGTGAATTGTTAATATGTTTTGAGAAAATTATATCCTTAGGCTCATCCGAAACTAAAGAAAGCTTAAAAATAGCATGAGAGAATTTGTGATTTAGGATCAAAAGCCATGCTTTATCAGCATCCCTTTAGAAAAAACAATTGTATTCTCCTCTCTCCGTACCTAATTCTAGAATTCGGCCTCTATGGGACTTGGTGGCATCATAAGAGAAAATGGGCCATGTATGATGTGGGTGGAAGGAAAGATGGACATTATAAAAATTTGAAATAAAAAATATAAATCAACTCATCTCTGAGTCTTGCAAGGGGCAAACATGAAGATTGTCATCTTAGCTTGAGCATAGTAAAAACTAGCATCACCCACTAAAGATGTCAAACAAAAATCGAAGTTCCTCACAAGTAGGAGTATAATCATTAATGGCATAGAGAATAAAAGTGATGATCACAACAGAGTATGGAAGAGCAGCAAGATAGACAGGAACAAGATAAATGGTGGTTAGCCATTGATGAAGGATTTGATTAGAGGAAGATAAAGCCCATATCGTATGTGTTTAGGAGTAAGATGCGTGAACCCATTGACGGGAGTGTTAACATACTCGTAGGGTTCAGGAACCCTAACCTCATAACCCATGAACTCAAATTGGTTCAAACTATCCTCGGCATCATTCAAAGGAGTAATATTGAAGGCCAAAGACCAATAGGGAGAATAAAAGGAGAAGGAGGCTATTTCGAGATCATGAAATAAGAAAATATAACACTAAACTAAAAAAGGGGTTACAAAATACAAGATCTTTACTTCAATTTAAAAGAAGATCTAAACTCATGATCATAATTGACTTAGCAAGTAGCAATTTTCTTGTCTCTTTCTTTCATTTTCTTTCTTAAATAAAAGTGTAAAAAAGAATAGGAAGAAGAAGAGGAAAATATGTACATACCTTATTTTGGTTACTAGCCACACAATTGGAATGATGAGAAAATTTGCGAAAACGTCAATCAATCAACAGATACTAATATCGAGACAAATTCACCTTGAAATATGAAGGGTTGATATGGCGATGATTTAGAGAATTGGCTAAGGAAGGAATGACACGTGTAAAAGAACATTAAATGTGAAATGGCTATCAGGACATTTTCCTTTGGTGAAAAGAAAGAAAAGAATAGATGGAAGTAATAGGAACGAAGGCCAAGTATGGATAAAGGCAAGTTTACATCGATTTACGATCGCCGCAAACTTAGAGACAAGTGTTACACTCGTATTTCTAAACCCCGTCGAAGGAAAGATTATGTAAACACCAAGCTCAGAATGGGATGCCTCACAATAGAACTTGGATGTTAAATGGGGAAAGCAAAGAGTAAAGCGAAGCCAACATAATACACTAATTAGAAAATTCAAGACAAAGACTCAAACTGCATTGTTCCCCTAATTTCGGTGTTATATTATAATACCGAGCCCAAAACCTAACATGGTCATGGGTGAATAAAATAGTTTACAACTATAATACACGGAACTATAGCATCACCAAGATATGACAACGGGGTAGAGATGTTGCACTACGATACCAGAAGCTGTATTAGTAGTGTCAAAATAGAACACATTTCACCTAAAAAGCTATATGCAAATGGGGATGCGTTGCACTCATAAATCAATAAGCAAAGTTAACAGGTCTGCATTAACAATCTACATCCAAAAGCCAAAAAAGATGGGCACTGCCATTATAACAGGCCAATAAGGAATTACGTCACCATAATGATATACTAATAAAGAACAGTGTCACTTTAGGACATCTTAAACATAGGTTTACAAAGAAAAGCACAAAAGAGGAAAACTATGATGCATCTAAAAAGGAGATCTGCTAAAAGGTTAGTTAAACGCATTAGATATATCACATCAATTCGAAAATCCCGAACCCGAATGAGACAAACTGCGAAAAACAATTACCAATGCTTGGCCAAGATCGGGACACACCAAACTAGCTCGATCAGCGTAGTTGCCCACTAGCTAAACACATATAAGGTAGAACCACCTGGAACCCTTACAAAATATTCCCCACTCAAGGCCATGATAAGTGCGCCCTCCTAAAACTATAGGCTGACCAAGTACAGGACCTACACAAATACTGCGTACAACCCTTTACCAAAATCTACCCTTGATCCATTCTGAGCAAGCCCTAAGTGAACAATCCACATGTCAAATGGCATAAACCCAACTATTATACCTAAAAGCTAATGTGCCACCTACACGTTCATGTTCAGATCTACGCTGCACTTACTAAGGAATTTTTAAGTAGTACCATAAGGAATCCAAAGCATTCTAAGGTATGCATGATGGGCTACCTAAACAGCGCACCATCGCAGCTCCTCATTTGTTAGGAAACAATAAAAGTCAGAAGCGGCCCATATCAAGCAACTTGCACATACCAACATCAAGTGCAGTTCAGATCACATTTGTACATGCATTGAGCTAACACCACATGTTGCAGCAAAGTAAATCAACTTCATTTATCCACAACACAAGGTCAAATGAACACTGCAGACAAGGTAAGACAACTCAATTACAACCATTCCCTAAGTAGTGCCACGCGGAAGCGAGAGCATTCCAAAGGATACACGTAGGGCTGCTCAAACAAGTGCCCCAACGGGTTCCACACATATGGGTAAACAACGAAGATTAGGCATCCTTTGATAGCTACTTGCACATCCCAATGCCAATGGCAACTTGGAGCAGATTCACCTAAGTATTAAGCAAGCATCGCAGTACCATGCATACATTCCACATCAATCATCATAGCTCTTCTCCAGATATGTCAGCAATACCCCAAAACAAAATAATAACTCTCAACATCCCTCTGAAGCAGTACGAAAGTCATTCACTTCATTAGATCAACACTACATGATCCATTTGAAATTGAGTTTCTCGCCTCAATTTCAGATGTTCCCGCTTCATTTTATAACTTCCAACCAAAGCCTAAAATTCAGAAGCTTAAATTATGGTTTTCTGCCAAAAACACGTCAGCAATCCATGCATGTAAAATGAACAATATGGATGCGTGACACATGGTGTGGTCCAAAGGCAAAAATCAGGACAGTAGATGAAGGATTATGGCAATCCATGTGCATCTCCACATGATAAATAGGGAGACATTGTAATGATGAAGGGATCCTTTTTTTGGAATTTGGAAAATTGTATCTTACCTTTTATTTTTCATATAAATACTTATACGAAGAGGAAATATATAAACAAAGATTTGACCCATGGATGTAGGATTGGAAGGAATCCGAACCACATAAAATTCATGTGTCTTTTACTATCATGCATTGTCACCTACTTTCTTAACATCAGATTTTTTCCTCTATTTCATTCATTAATCAAATATGAGTTTGATTTGAAATTTTAACAAATAATTAAAGTGTAACTATCTAATTGTGTAAGCTACCAAGGATATAATTACCACTTTAAGGAAAACTTAATATTACTTAAGTTTATTGATTCCAATTCATGGAAGTATTCAATTACTGCTTTCGTGACTAGTTAAGGTGTTGCGAGCGAGACAAAAAACCTCATCAACATTTCATATTTCAAATTATATTATTTAAAAATTCAAAACACAAATATTATAATTTTAAATTTTCCAATTCAAGTTTCAAATATGAAGTTTAATTTTTAAATTTCTAAATTTCAAATTTAAATCTTCAATTTTGAATTTATGATTAAAAAATTAAATCTGAATTTCTATATTCAAATATTACATTAACATTTTTAAAATTTAAGTTTTGAACTGATTATATTTTAGTTTCTATTTTTCTCAAATATATCATCATTTTTTGTTTAACTAATATTAATGAAAATTTGTAAAAATATTCCTTTTAAAAATTATATAGTTGAATGATTGGTTTTTCCACCATTCTGTGTTCAAATATATTGTAACAACCTGCCATCTAAGATGTCTTGATTCATCCATAAAATGATGCAGACATCGTGGACCTTGTAAAAGGCAAATTGTTTTGAGTAATATATATGTAAAACATAATACAGAGCTAGCTACAATATTCTACAGTTTTCAAAACTCACTAGGAAAGGAATAAAAATAATAATATATAATATAATCCCATACAAATAAAACAATGTAATATAAAATTAACTCTAACTACAACATCTCTTTATAGTGGTAAAAACAGACTAATGTTAGGTAATAAAACAATAGATATCTATATAAAAAATGTGCATCTCCATCATACCATCACTCCATCACCATCAGCCCTCTTTTTCGATCTATCAAAGTATAAGTAAAAAAGAAGAAAATGATAGAGGGGGTCAGACATACGTTTGGTGAGTGAAACACGTCATATAAATGTATAACACTAATAAGCTAGTAAAACAACGCTTATGGTCGAAAATTATGCCTTAACTTGTGTCATCTGCCCTAGCAAGTTAGCTAATCATAATATAATACTAGAGTGACATCATATGCTAAGGTCTCACTAAAATCTAATCCATATCTATCATATGCTCTCGATCGAATCCAAAGTCCCAACTCGCATGCCAAAGTTCGATTTGGCCCAAAGTCCTACCCCATTATCGCTAAAAATGTATGCGACCCTATACCGAGGAATTCTATGCCTCAAACCATTATCGTCATATCGTAAGCGACTTGCTATGTCTCAGCCTACTATCGCCCAATCGTAAGTGACTCGCTACCAAGGAACTATGTGTCTCAGCCCACTATCACAGGGAACTACATATCTCATCCCACTATTATGTATCATAAACGACTCGCTATTAAGGAAATATACATCTCAGCCCACCATTGTTAAAGTAACTCGCTGCTGGGGAACTACATGTCCCAGCCCACTACCGCCAAACCATTAACGACTCGCGATTGAGGAACTATACATCTCGACCCCAAATCGTCAAATTGTAAGTGACTCGGCATAGAAAACTACATATCCTAACCCACTATCTCTAGATCATAAGCGATTCGCGACCGAGGAACAAAATCTCTTAGCCCAATATCGCCAAATTGTAAGTGACTCGCTACTAAGGAACAAAATATGACAACTCATTATTTCATGACCATAAACGACTCGCTACTAACGAATAAAATGTCTCGGCCCACTATTATCAATTGTAAGCAACTCGCTACTGAGGAAAAAATGTTTCAGCCCATATCGCTGTATCGAACAATGTATAACAAATCTACTGAAACAAGACATTTATCAAAAATGTTCCAAAACATAACAAACAACACACCAAAACATTCCTTATTTCACCACAATCCTATTATCACGAACCATGTGTGAAACCGAGTGCTTATGCAAGAGTTATAAGCAATTAAAGTTCAAGGTCATGTCATATTTTATTAAATAATTTAATTAATATATTATTTTTATGTTTATTTTTCAACTGTCTACCATGATGCTTCTTCCCCAGCATCGTGAATCTCAATATAGCTATGCCTAAAATTCTACCACCACCGTCACAATGACCGTCGTGCAGCGAATTCGACCACTAATGCCTTCTCTATACCATGTCAGTCCTGACACCACCCTCACCTCTGCTTTCGATGCTTTGCCATGAACCACCGCCTCTGCCCACTCTTTGACAAATTTCGATCACCACACGTCGATTTGGGTCTATCAACGACACTTTAAAGACTAATCGACCTCCTTTAGACATCTATATTTCTCGATCATCGTATCATCGTCGTTTTACGTTGGATCGAAAAAGTCGATCCATGTTTACTAAACTTCCTTTGCATTTTCTGATCAATCCTATACCTGATCGATGAATGAACACCTCTAGTGAATTCACATCGTCGAGAAATACACTTTTTATATATAATATGTCTAATTTGGAACACTTTCAGTTTACACTTTTTAACTAGGGAGTGATTAACTTTAGCTAATAACTATCGATGAAAATAGACTATTAATCATCTAGCCATGGTATACTACACCCTAATCATGTTTATATAAAAAATTCACTTTTTAATTTTCATTAAATCATTCACAACATGATTTGCGACCATAAGGGATAAATTACTATATCGTACTAATATATACACAAATAGGATGAATCCCACTCACCGATTAGCAGTGCATCTTCTCCAATCCGAAGTGAGGCCTCCTCCTTTCATTGTCTAGAAATTCCTTGTCTTGAAAATGCCAAATTTCTCGATAGCTTCGATTTAATTACGTAGCACTCTTCGCACTGATCGGTTCTATATATTAATTCATTTAGTTTAGTGTATATGGAATTGATTTTGTTTAGAGATTAGATGAAGAAGAAGATGGAGATTAGTGGTAAGATATTTAGGCTCGAGTAGGATTAAAGAATATGGTTTATATTTTTATGTATAGGATAAAATAGCATATGTTTAGCATAAAATCTCGAAATTAATATATTATGAAAATGTCATTGGATTTGACTTTTTCTAATTTCCAGCTCGTTGAACCAAATTCAGCAAGTTATATATGTTTTCTAACTATAAACGACATTCTAGACGCAATAGAATAGTACTGATGCCTAATTCCTACTCCTTAAAAAATTTATCACATTGTTATTTATGTAAATTATGATTTTCCCTTTCTAATTTAATTATTTAGTATCATAGAATCATGAGGTGTTACAATCTCCCTCCTTTTCCCCTTAAAAGAATTTCATCCTCGAAATTCCAAGATTCGGACAATGCTACTCGCTTATAGCATAGGAACATACAAAATAAACATAGCTACATCCATCTAGCATCCATTATACAACACAAGCAAAAATATAACCAAGTGCATATAATATATAAAATAGGATGATATAATGTGAGATGAGTGCAAATGGAACTAAATCAGCCTCCTATATAAATGCACATGTAGTGCAACCAATACGCATTTAAACAACCTAATATATGCATGCATGCATACATACATACACACACACACACACACGTATGCATATCCATATACAATATCCATATCAAAGTTCCAGTAAACAACCACATCCACGGACACAATCGGTAAATGCATATAAAAAGAAAAAATAAATAGTGTATATAAAGTTATCTACCAAAAATTAAAATACCTAACTATAGCCATCTATCCTAGGTTGGAATTTATAGAGTTAGGGGTATGCCCTAGGGGAAAATTTGTAATTATTACACATATTTAACTCGATAATCAATCTTGCTCAAAATAAAATGTGTTTTTTCCTCTTAAATACTTGATATAATGTGTTATATATTATTAATTAATTTAATTAGAAGTATATTCAATGGACAATCCATAAATGGTATGTTTTATTATACTAGTTATAATGTGTTATGACCATGAGTGATTTATGAAAATAAAATAAACATACTGTTTTAAATATTCCTAGTCAAACGTATCCACATGTTGGATAGTGTATTATACATGGCTGCTAGGGGCGGTAAGGAGTTACATACTAATAGTTATTGGATAATTATAGAATGATCCACTCGATAATTTTCTGTTGGTTAATATAATTAATGTCAAATAGAAAATAACGATATGACAAAATTACAGAGTTCTCTTGACTTGAGAATACAGTTGATCTTCAATGTGGAAGCTCTAATTTGATTATAGTTAAAACGTGGCATAGGGTCTGTGAAATGATTACAATTGAGTTGAGTGGAAGCATTGGAAGTGAAACACTATTCAAGAGAGGATTCACCTCCTCAGTTATACATGATTAGTATCCCCATCGACTGAATTCAACACAAAGTCAAAGTCTCTCATCGGAGCAGTTCGGTTAACGATAATTATTATTATTGAACCAAGGACTTTGTGTTTGGACTACAGAGTTAAATATGGATGATATTGGAACTTTGACTTACCAAATTCTATAAGTCTAAAGTGATATAGTTTTGACGAAAGAGAATTAGTGTAAATAATCATCACTATCGGGCAATGCTTAACAAAGTGAAATTGGATTTACCAAAACAAGTTTGCGATAAACTTGACCAAAATATCACACTATCTGCTAAGTGACGTATGAACGTTTCAAATAGTTCGATATTAACCGCTGACCAAATTTACACCTAAAGAGTCATATAACCGCAATGTTAAATACTCCTTTAACCAAATAATTTAATTAATTTGTAATTGTTATCAATTAATTAATATTAATTATCAATTTTTATTTGATTTGTTAAAAAATATTAATAAATATATTTATAATAGTTATAAAAATAATGATCGATGTACGATATCGACTCGTGTTTAAATTGAATTTAAATGCAATAAATACATTTTTTTGTTTTTTGGGCAAGGTAAGCCGGTTTTATAGTGGACCATCCACTTTATATAAATAATTTAAAACAGGTGCTCTGCACATACACAGAACAACTAACATAAGTAGAATTATAGTGGCGTAACCACTTAAATCACTTTGAAACATATGTACAAAGCAAATCGGTGCACAAACCAACTCTTAAAGAAACAACAATTACATAATACATAAATAACATGGCAGATGGAATCAGCTATAAAAACACCTACAAATGATCAAACAGAACTAAGAAAAAAGTTCTACAATGGAATAAACATCTCCCATGTCAACCTCAACTGGGACAAAAGGAATACTAGAAGCAAGGTCCGGATTACCAACGTGCACGTCGGGAGCAAGAACACGGTCCGGAGGAGGAATAACTATAGGGATTGCAATAGAGTAAGCCTTGGCAATGAAGTTTTGCAATTTATCGAGATAAACTTGACCAGGAGGAGGAGGCACATCACATGTCGGATCTAAAGTCTGGATAGACGAGCTCTTGACTTTCCGCTGGCGAGGCTTAGGTTTCTGGATCGGAATTTTGGCACGGACGGACTTAGGACCGCCAATAGCAGCACAATGACAACAACTTTCGACCGTATGCTCAAAAGAGTGACACGAAGTGCATATTGAAAGAGACCAAAGATACTCAACATCAATACATCTAACCCGATCCCCATAAAGGGCAATAGAAAGCTGGGACGGCAACTCTCTTTCAGGCGTTATCTCAATAAGCGCCCTGGCATACGTTAAGCGATCACGAATTTCAGTGTTCTCATTGAAACAAACTAGTTTACCAATATAACATGTCAACCAATCAAGACCAACTAAAGACTGAAGAGAAGAAGGAATATTAAAGAACTTTGCCCATACAGGAATGGACAAAAAATTCTCTCTAGCAGACTCAATCGATGGACTCCAATTGGTTATAGTGAATACTCTACCATCAATTACACAGGGATTTGACTCTAAAACCATACGCTTCTCTTCCAGGTTAGAAAATTTAAAAAAGAACATATTTTTATCATATTTCACTTTCAAAGAACCAAGAATTATCCATTTGATTTTCAGGAAGTTAATAGCCTTAGAATAACTATGTCCATCGTCTAAAAATAAACCAACTAATGTGTCTTTCCAAATTTCAGTGCATGCCCCAATAACAGACAGTGGCGGAACAAGAACTGAATCACAATTACCAACAGTTTCAAAGCATTTAGAGACATACCACCCAGCATTTTGAGGCTTCGAGGAGAATAGAGACATCCAAGAAGCAGGCGGTTGGGCTTTTCGCAGTGGAACATGTTGAACCGGTTTTTGACTGCGAGGCAGTGGAGCTTGACAAATAGGAAAGTCAGGCAACATGACAGCAGATCTAGGAGCTAGCGCACTAGCCTCCAAAGTGCCAACAACAGACAGCACTGACTGGGAGACAGGAGAGGCACCAGCTAGATGCTCACAGGCAGAGAGTATATCCATAACCACATTGGGAATTTTGAAAGAGTACGGAGATTTAACCTGAAAAATTGGAGACGCGGCATTTTCTGAAGAAGACATCGAAAAAGCAAGGGCTGGAAAGGTGTTACATCGTCGAGCGGAGGTGATTTCAGATGCACTTTTCAAGATCTCATGACCGACGGCCTTTCAATCGACAATTTAAAAAGCCAGATTTCATAACCGAAAGAAGATGGACGAGATGAAAGAACGAATGCGGGAGAGAAAGATGACGAACGGTCGAGCGGCGGGGAGGAGATGAGGGGTTTAGGAGATGGAGAAAAAGAGGTCGCCATTAAAATCGGGCTGAAGCATTATAATATTGTTCGAGCTTAAAGTGCATTTGAAGCACAACAGGGCACCATGTTTTTGGCCATGATTTGATCATGGTGAGGTCGGCAAAATAACAGTATAGTAGGTGGTTTTGATGTGTTAGAAAACATGGAGCATTAGCTGCAAAAAATTAGGACCTAGATCCAATATTTGCTCTCTAGTATCTCCGCTATATAAACACTAACCCTCATTCTAAATTATTTTTTAGAGCCTCCACTCTTCTCCTTGCTGGTCGAAATTATCACCCTCCATTTTCAAGCTTAAAATCAAATAAAAGAAAGCTATTTGATAGCCGGTAGTCATCAATTCAGGAGCTAGCACCTTGTTGGATTGGAATATGATTCAAAGGAGCTCGTATCTTCATTTCAACCTATATTCGGTAGGCTTTAGTAAAGGTATGTCACCGATTTAAAAAATTTAATTAATTTTGTATATTTTATCATGTGATGTTTAGATCGATAGACGATGAATTTGGCATATCGTTACATTTGATGATTATATATTTATGTGCTTGTGTGATTATAAAAAAATTAACATACATAAAAACACCATGATGCTTATGCACAACAAAGAAATTGAATTTTAAATTTTAAATATTAAAGTACTATTATATCATACATATAGTATTGAAAATACAAATATTACATATCATATTATATAACTATGTTTTAAAAATTTATATCATTAGTTTTACACCTAAAATGATTTAAAAATATAATTTTTTTCATATATATCGTTACCCGGTATCCTAATCTAGCTATATTGAACTGACTGCACAAGATAGATTCGACGCTATCAAGAATGATGACCGTAGAGCAATGGTTGTAGGACCCGGAAGAAAAGTACAAATGATTACATGAAGCCAGAATTGAACGGAATTGGTAGATAAATGATGCAAGATGCTTGAAATATGGATTTTTAGCTTGGACAAGCAAGGTATCGGCATAGCATGGTAGTACCATAAGGATCGGCATGATTGGATAGGAAAGGGGTCGGCATGGTTGAAGCAAAGGAGGGTTTGGCATAGAAGAAGGTAGATGGACCGACATGGTTTGTGGGCTTAGGAAGGCATGCTTTAACTCATAAGATAAGGATAGGCATAACTTATAAGAGGGATCATTATGGCTTGGTAGTTAGCAAGGAATCGGTATACTTGGGTACACCAAGAAGGGATCGACACATGCTAGAAACTAAGTGCACTCTTGCCTCAACAATCAATATCTTGGGATCTAGAAGTCCAAAGCAAATGAAACTTGGAGAGTAAGGTATATGGACCCCTAGAGAACCTATCCTAGGGATCGCATGTTCAATGGCTAAAGAATGAGGGATCGGTATATAACTACTTGAAGGGATCGGCAGTAAAAGCTCACAAGTGGAGTTGAACCAAAGATCAAACCATAGCATGAGCTCCAGTAGTCCAAATGACTTAATATTTGAAGATCCAACATATCTAAGCATGAAGAAGCTACCATAGGGATCGCTGCCAAGAATTAACCAATGAAGGGATTGGTACTGATCCCTCTTTATTGGGATTTGGGCCTAGCGACCCCTATGGTGAAACCATATGGATTAGAAGGTCCTATGCTCGAAGTTTCAAAGAGATTGGTGGTCACATTCACCTATAAATACTGGCCTAGGGGGTCATTCAGAGGATGTTTAAACTACTGGTTATATTAGCCTTTATTGTAATCATGTTTTTTCTTACATCTTTCTGCTTGCTACTGTAATCAAACTGTTAGTGAATCAATAGATATAATCTTCAAAGTGGATATAGGCAGACAATGCTTAACCACTATAAATTCGTGTGTTCTTAATTATTGCTCTGATTTGTCTATAAGTTTATTCTATTCCTCAATTTTAATTTACTTTCTTCATTTACTTCTCTACAAAAATATAACCTTGGGTGTTTGTGATCAATTTGGTTGCAAAGATTTTGGTGCTTTCATTGAGAACCTGATTCTCATCTTGTTAGGATCCCCTTTGTTGCTACTGGATTGGGCAAATCCCCCAAAAGAGTTCCATAATTATCTTCATAAAGTTGCATATACTATTTAGATTTACTAAAATCTAAGCGAGAAGATTGATAATGGTGAGACATACTAGATCTACTTTTCAGAATACGGATGGAAATGAGATTGCTAGCATTCAACAAGGAGGCCCAAGCAATCAACCTATTAGTTTGAATGTTGATCCAGTTTAAGTTCATAACCCCGCTAATTCTATAACTAGAACTGAGTTTCATAAACTAATGAGAGAGTTGATGGAAAGTCGTCGACAACTAAATCAGCAAATTCACTAATATTAACTTGATGAACCGGATTACTCAACAATGGGAAAGCCAGAATGGATTCCACTCCTCGCTCGGCATCGAAAATCTCAAGCTCGTCAGATGAATACTACAGGCATAGGCATTGTGGGGTCTAGGGAGATCATGCAGAAACGTTGGACCGTCGCTTGGCAAACTAATATAATCTGTCACGATCGATCGGTGCCAATCCCTCCCTAGGATCGGTACTGATCCCTCCTATAGAGGAGAGATTCCCTCATTACACTTGGGAATCGAGCTGGAATTATTCCTGAAATATTGGATAACGGAGTTCGATAGACTGCTGACCGGGTACCTGACTGGAATAATGATGTGATAAATGTTCTAGGTGCGCATCAAGGGGATGGTGAACCAAGAAAGCATGAAACAACCTATAGATATCGGTCGGATCATTCACGTGAGGTGAAGCACGACCACCGCTAGGCATCACCTATCCAAATGTCAGACTTTTCAGCAATGGTAAGACAGTTGGTGAGAGAGAATCAAGGCTTGATTAACAATGACTAGGGAATTTCGAGAATCCATACTTCATTCATTGAAAATGTTCTGCATGCAGAATGTCTGAGAAGGTTCAACATGCCATTAATGCCTACCAACGAGGGAAAAACCGACCCCAGAAAGCATATTATGAGATACGAACGGCTGATGGATTCTGCGAGAGCCAATGACACAACCAAGTGTAGATGCTTTCCCATAACTCTTTCTAAGATAGAAACAATATGGTTTACGAGATTACCTCTGCAGTCATTTTGAGATTCGATGAGTTGGCAACCAAGTTTGTAGAGCAATTCAAAATGCATGCGACTCATCCTAAAGATGTGATATCCCTTTCCAACGTAATCCAAGCTCTAGAGGAATCTTTGAAGGATTACTTAGAGAGATTTCATACCACCGCCACGAAGGTCAGTAACCCAAATGATCATGCTATACTTATGTCCCTGATGAGAGGGATTGCTCTGGAATTTGAGTTTAGTAATTTGGATGGCTAGAAAACTGTCTGCCATGTTGAAGCACTTTTATTCAAAGGTAGCTCATTTTCTAAGGAAGGAGGAGGCCAGGTCCTCTAGCAAAAAAACGTTGCATGACCGAGTGGAGAAGCAATACATAGTAATATTGCAGTAAAACGGTCTGATGACAGTTCTAGAAAAGTACATGTGAATGTTCAGAATAAGCCGAATCAATAAAAGAGAGACGGAGATAGGAATCAAGAGCGGAAAAGGGATATTGGGGGACTAAAGCCTAGGATTCCAACGTATGAAAATTACATACCGTTAAACACGTCCGTGGAGAACATTTTCCTATCCACTTACAATAGCATACAATAAAGGAAGCTGCCTCCAAAGGAGTCAACAGAAAAACAGAAGCAGACCAAGAAATATTGTCGTTTTCATGAGTATTATGTGCATAGTACGAATGAACGCAGGCATCTCCAAGATGTTATAGAAAAGTTAATTCGGGAAAGGAAATTTTAATAGTTTGTGAAAACTCCGCAGGATGGCGAACAGGGGACATCTGACCCCAATCGAGCACAAGCTCCATGTAGGGCTGGGGAGCCTGCACGGACCGGTGGAAGACTGGTGATAAATACGATAGTTAGAGGACCGCACCCTATGGACAGGAGTTGGCAAGAGATGGAGCGTTATGCTAGCATGATAAGGCATGTAGATTTTGAATGTTGTTCGAATATGGAAGATGGAGCTTCGGCAAAACAGCAACGCACCATAGCGGATGATATTGTGTGTAGAAACAGCGATGCAGACAAAGTAAAGGCTCCAACAATTGACCCGGTGGTCATTTCAGATATGATTGGTCCTGCGTTAGTGAGAAGGATTTTAACTGATTGTGGAAGTTCAGTGAATATAATCTTCAAAAAGGAATATGATCAGATGAGAATGGAAGCCAAAAACTTAAAATCATCTAAAGCCTGTATTCATGGTTTTAATGGCGTTGCAACCGTGGTTGTTGGATATGTGCAATTACCTATTGAATTAGGAGAAGGTGAACGAAGGAGAGTGCAAATCTTACCGTTTATTGTTTTGGATATTGACTCTCCATACAATGGGCCGACTGACTCTGGCTGAATTCCAGGTAGCTTTTGCCTCGTGCTGTTTAACTTTGAAGTTTCCAATGGACAACGGTATCGAAGTTGTTCATGGCGATCAGACAAATGGATGGGCCTGTTATGTAGCTAAGTCGAGGGAAGCTCGGCGCTAAGAAAAGGGAAAGGGTGTGGACAAGATTGTCCGCGTTCAACCTACCAAAGATTGACGACGAGCGCGTGAGCCTTGGCTCGAGCACCACGATGAATTCTGTAGAGATATAGATTAGGGAGATAACGAAGGGGAGCCCAAAGAGACCAAGACTACACTAGTTGAGCTGTCGATTGATATCACTGTCAGCCACGACGACCCATCACGGGTCCTAAAGATCAGGTCATAGCTCATCCCCCTATGATGAAAGAACTCGCTAGTTTTCTCTAAGCGAATCTAGATGTATTCGCTTGGACTCAGTCTGACATATGTAGAATCTCGCCTGTCATTGCGAGCCATGCATTAAACGTTGACCCGGAGTATGTTTCGGTAAGCAAAAAAGATACGGCATTGATCCAGAGAGATCTGTCGCTCTTAAAGAAAAGGTGGATAAACTAAAAGTCAACAGGTTTATCCACGATACTCTCTATCCTAAATGGATATCTAATCCAATACTTATGAAGAAGGCGAACAGAAAATGGAGAACATGCATTGATTACTCATATTTGATCAAAGCATGTACAAAAGACAGATTTCCCCTTCCAAGGATTGATCAGCTGGTTGATTCAACTGGAGGAAACGGATTGCTACCTTTTATGGATGCATATTCAGGATATAAATATGCATATCTTCGATTAGGAGCACACTAGTATTGTTACAGATGTTGGGCTGTATTGTTACGTAGTAATTTATTTAGATTGAAGAATGTCGATCAACTTATCAGTGCTTAGTTAACAGGATGTCTAAAGATCAGATTGGAAAAACAATGGAAGTTTATGTGGATGATATGCTCGTGAAGTCACGACGATCAAGTAACCACATCAGAGATTTGGCAGAAATATTTGACATTCTCCGATATTACAAGATGAAAATCAATCCTTGAAGTGTTCGTTTGGTGTTGCATCAGGAAATTTTTTAGGCTTTATTGTCAATGCTCGTGGAATAAAATCTAATACAGGGAAGATTCAAGCTATCCTTGACATCCAAGCGCCAAGGACCATTAAACAGGTGCAGATTCTGAATGGGAAGGTTGCCGCTTTAAGTCGATTTATCTCCAGATCTACTGACAAATTCATTCCTTTCTTTAATTTGATTAGGAAGGGAAAAAGAAACTTCGAATGGACATAGGATTGTAAAGACGCGTTCCAAGCTCTGATGAATCATTTGGAGAGACCCCTATCTTATCGAAGCTGGTAGACCATGAGGAGTTGTACATTTATTTGGCTGTATCAGCACATGCTATAAGTGCCACCTTGATTCATAAGGAGAATCAGATCCAGAGGCTGGTGTATTACGTCAGTAAATGACTGACAGGAGTAGAAAGGAATTATCCAAAAATAGAGAAATTGATGTACTACTTGCTAATTGCATCACGGAAGCTTCGTCCGTACTTTCAGGCACATCTGATCAATATTTACACTGACTAGTCATTATGATAGGTCCTATAGCGACCTAAGACGTCTAGAAGGTTACCCAAATGTAACATTGAGCTCAGCCAGTTTGACATCACTTATCGTCCTCGAAGAGCTATCCAGGGTCGGGCTTTGGTGGACTTTATAGCAAAGTTTACTATGCAAGATGATCTTCTAGTAGGTAGTAAAATCCCTACTGTATGATGGAAATTATATACTAATGGAGCATCTAATAATCATTGTTCTGGAGCTAGGATTGTACTTGTAACTCCTGAAAACCGGTCAATTTGATATGCTTTGAAGCTTGATTTCCCAGTAACAAACAACGAGGCTGAGTATGAAGCTTTGATTGTTGGACTTAAACTCGCTAAAGAACTTAGAGTTAAATCTTTTTAAATCTTTTATGATTTTCAATTGGTGTTGTATCAAGTTAGAGGGACTATCGGGCTAAGGGATACAGGATTGCCCCATTCCTTACCCGAGTTCAAGATTTGTTGATGGAATTTGAATACTATGACATCTCACATATTCCACGCGATAAAAACAGAGAGGCTGGTTCATTGGCAAAGTTTGCTAGTACTGAAAATACATAGCAGATGGGTTTGGTTCCAATCAAATTATTAGATATCCCAAGTATAAACATGATGGAAATCGATCAAATACTAAAGGCAGAATCTAAAAGGGAATCGTGGATGACTCCATTTAAAGACTATTTATTGCACGGAGTCCTGCCTGATAAAAGAAATAAAAAGTGATAGGTCCTTTACAAAGATTCACAATATATTATGCAAGAAGAGTCATGTATAGGAGAGGTTTCTCAGTCCCTCTACTCCGGTGTATCGCTCATGATGAGATAAAGCGTGTTTTAAAAGAAATTCATGAAGGAGAATGTGGAAATCAAACTGGGGGGAAAAACTCTGGCAAAAAAACTCCTTAATGGGTATTATTGGCAAACCGTAAATCGAGACGCCGCTGATTATGTAAGACAGTGTGATAAATGCTAGATATATGCAAAAGTCCCGAGAGCTCGGCCAATAGAAATCACGCAAATGATCAGCCAATGGTCGTTCTCCATGTGGGGTATAGACATTATCGATTCATTACCAATCTTTAAAGGTGGCGCAAAGTACGCTATTGTGGTAGTTAATTACTTCACCAAATGGGCCAAGGTGGAACCATTAGCTACAATCACAACAAAGAAAGTAATCAACTTCATCGTCCAAAATATCATATGTCATTTTGGTCTTCCATGAACTATTGTAACTGATAATGGGACTCAATTCGATAGTGTTGAATTTAAAGACTTTTGTCGAAGATGTCGTATTGGAAAGAGATTTGCAACGGTCGCTCACTCTCAGGAAAATGTATAGGTTGAAGCTGTAAATAAAATCATCAAGTCGATTCTGAAGAAGTGATTATAGAAGGCTAGAGGCAAGTGGATGGAGAAACTCCCTACGGCACTTTGGGCTTACGGAACCACTCATAAGTCTGTGACTAGCCATACTTCATTCTCCCGTGCTTATGGTTCAGAAGCCATTATTCCTGTTGAACTTGAAATCCCTTCTCATCGAATTACTTATTACGATCCAAAACAAATCAAGATCTCCTTTTGGAATCTCTGGATTTTACAGACAAGAAGTGTGAAGAAGCCTATCTAAGGACAGCTGCACACCGACATCGAGTCGCCTGGTATTACAATACTAAAGTTCGACCGATGACCTTCAAAATTGGCGATCTCATTCTGAAACAAGTTTTTCCTACCCCTTCATACATGAATCCGATTTGGGAAGGGCCACGTGTCATTGAACAAAGGCTTGGAGAAGGAACTTTAAAGCTAGAAACTGTCGATGGCGTTACACTTCTAAGAGCATGGAATAGCGAACATTTACGATTCTATTTCACTTAGTTTATTTCCTTTACATTTCAGTTGTATTTATTTTTAGAATTTTCTTTAGCATTTCATTTTCTGAATATGTAATAAGATAATTTATGTTGTTCCTTTCCATTTAATAAGTAAAGTTTCAGGCTTCCTCTGTATTTATGTTTGCTATTGCATTGCATGATAATTACATAACGAAACTGATTGATATCGATGTGTATGAACAGGCGCCCAGAGTTTGGAATTAATCAATCGTGCTAATCCCCGATGGGATCAAACAAGATGAGCTCAATCAACTTGTTCATTTAATAATTTCCACTCATAATCCAAAGAATGGGATATGCAATAAGGAGCGAATGTGGCCAACAATCTCGGGATTGAAAAATTCTTGCCCAGACTATGGGACTGAAATAAAAATCAAAGCAACTGAGATACGACCGATCGCTCGCTAAATCAAAACCCAAATTCTAGGAGGAAAATTAATCAAACAAAAACGAGTACGACCTGACTGCACTCCAAAATAAATCTAAGTCCTCAGAGTGCTGAATGGAGTATAAACATAAATCGGGTGGAAACAAATAGCTCGTGAAACAAATCTAAGTCCCAGAGTGTGGACTGGAGTATAAACATAAATCGGATGGAGACCGACCACCGGTGAGATAACTGTGAGTCCCTAGAGTGCGAACTAGAGTACAAACATAAATTGGGTGCGAAGTAACCACCTATCAATGAAACCTTATCCTAGAGTGTGGATATAATCATGAATGAATAGATGAGTGGATTTCGACCATTCCCTATTCCACAAACTCCAGCCTGAAACCATTAAGAGGAGTATAAACATGTTAAGGACGGAATTTGTCCGGCTTCTGGCCTCGACAAATCAATTCCGGGGGCAGAAACATAGTTATCCAAAGAACCGCTGAATCCGACAGCGTAACATTAAGGCCTGAGCCTGGTGTTTGGTACGACCCGAGGCCATGACCACTTAGAGGCCTTGCGATGGAGTTGGCGAATTGCTACCTGAATTTAGAAGCAACAAATTACAAGTGCATTGAATGGAAAGTAATTTTTTAACTACTTAAGTAGCAATTCACACAAAGCATAACAAGAAACAAAAGCTTTTATTTACATAACAGGTGTCAAAAATTCAGTACAGGTTATTCCAAAAGGTCAGCATTCATACCCATACAACCACAACTAGTGAAAGAAACGACTACGCAAACTATATACATTGAGCTGAAGAAACAACTACTTCTTCGACTTCCTCTCTCTTTTGGATTTCTTGGGGGCAAAGCCACTTGTGCTTCTATTTCGGGACCCTTTACCGCCTTTGGTCGAAAAGCTTGTGGAGGTAGGAGGAATTTCATCAGGGATCAATCCACCTGGTGGAATAATTTGCAATGGCACAAGATGAGGATCATCAAATCCCACCTCGACGGGTTCAATTTTAAAGTTTCTTTTCAATAACTCCTCATTTCCAATATGTTCTTTCAAGCTAAACTTAGCGGTGTGTTCAGAGGCGTCGGTAATTATTACATCATCAGGCGCATCGGTTGGGATTGGATCCTCGATCTTATCTTCATCAAGGACACTGATGACTTAATCATCCGGCCCTAGAACATCAGTAGCAGCCGGGTCTTCAACCGTTTTCTCACGTTGCTCTACAGGAGCACAACTTCTAGGAGTTTGACTAGGGCTTGGAAGACCTACAAAATTTGACAAAACAGGGAAATTAGCTCAAAACCACTGTGTGAAGAATGAAAACTTTTCATATACTAAAGAGTAAAGCACAATACCAGCGTCTAGTTGACTCTCCGTAGTTTCCGGGGTGCCTCCTTCTAAAATAGGGGATAACATCTTGGATTCGAAGCTGGGCCTGTCCGATCATAGCCAATATCTTGCTCCGTATCAAGAGAGATTGATGTCCCGGCTACTTGGGATGGAGTGGGACCCTTAGGATCAGTCCCAGAAGATCCGGCAATATGTTCTCCTCCTTTGGTAGGTGCAAAAGCATTGAAAAATCGAAGCTTTGCGGCAGCCTGATCCGATGGCTCGTTTCCACAAAGGATTTCCCTCACTAATTATTCTTCGTTGAGCTCGGCTTCACGCGGTTCTTTTTTCTCCACCTTGATTATGTGCTCCCAAGCTTCAGCGAGTTGTTCAAGATAACCCTCACCGAGAAAACTTAAGTCACGATGGATCAGGACTTTGGCATTGTATTCAATGACCAACAAGTCGAAAAAGTCCTTAATCTCGTTCCTACTAGATTCCATAGCAGCTTCCAGTTGGGAGTTAACTTGTTCGGTGATCTCTTTTCGGCCCTGTTCTCGAGCTTTTTCTTTAAGAGCTTCGATTTTGGCGAATTGCTCGTCGAGTTTAGCCTTTAAATTTCTAGCCTCAACAACTTCCTCGCAGTACTTCTATGATTCCTCTTAAGCTTCGATTTTTTCCTCTCTTTCCTTCTTTAAAAGTTCTTCAAGTTCCTCGACGCGGTGAGCTAGAGCGTCTTTCTCCTTGTGCAAGGAGTCCATTTCTAAAGCAAATGTCCGGCTATGATGAAGTGACGAGTCGAGTTCCTTTTTGTGAGAAACTTCCAAATGTCTTACTACATCTACCGTTTCCTTGGCATTTTTCTCTGCTTCAGCAAGTTGGGTTTTAAATTCTAATAATTTAGTGTCCTAATGCTTGATCATGTCCGTATCGTGTATAGCTTCCAACTTGTGGTGATCTATCTCATGTTGACGTTCAATGGATACTTCGAAAACCTTTTCGGCCAAGTGTATAAATGATTTGTGCTGCACAAATACATTATTGATGCGCACGAGAGAACTTTCCTTGGCATGCCTCAGAATTATGTGAATGGAAGGAAGGAATTTGAGACCATCCAAGAAAATCTTTGGAAAAGTGGCCTTGAGCTCGACTAATTTCTCTGTTGTGGAAACGTCGGGAGAGGTAGCCAGCAAAGGCGGATCAGAAGTAGCAGTTTATGTTTTCCTGACCAACGTTCATGATATTGTCAAGAGCTCAAGGAGCCATAATGTTGCTCGTGAGATGCAGCGATATGATGACCACAATAGGAAGGTTGGTCTCTATTTTGAGCAGGAAAGTCAGACTGTTTGCCTTGACAAGATGTTTGGGACTTGGATTTGCGTTTGAAAGAGGAAAAGGATTCCCTTGAGTGATAATTTTTATCCCGACCCCCATCCTTCTCCCTATGCTGGGTAGAATTTGAATCCCGGCTAGATCGGTATAATGAAGAACTTCTAATGCGATCGAAGGCTCTGGATTGAGACATTGCACCTATAAAGACCAAATAGAGCATATTAGTGATTGTCGCACGAAAGATTAACGAAAAGTGTATGGTGAGGTGCATGTTGTTGTGAGTGTCTTAGTGTTCCCTCCAATAGAGCGGTGACTGTAGTCTTGCACATCGGCGTTTTCTTTCCTTTATAAGAAGGTTGGATGCCTTTGCCACTTCTAGTGGGAGAGTTGAGTCCTTCAATGTCAATCTTCAGAAAGTCGTAAGACATGATGTCATCCATAATTTAAAGATTCGAAAATTCTTTTAACAAACTTTCCAGGTGTTGAGAGGATGATTCCTCTTTAAAAGGGGTAATAACGAACTCTGGATCCATGGCGGGTTTTTTCTACGAAGCATGTACGCCAAACTTTTCTTTCTTTTTGTGGGCGTCTAGGATTGTGCAGCTTGCGACGGTTCAACCATTAGTGCTTTCCCAAGGCTTGTATCGATATCTCCCAACTTGTCGGCTTAATAATCCTTAATCTTGCCCTCCTCGGTATCGCCCCAAGTCTCCTCGACCGAAGGCATGATGGGGCTGACGATATCCCTTCATTGTTCAGCAACATTTTTTTGGTAATGTCGCACTTCCAGGAAGCCCGATACTATGGCCATCTTCCAACAACCCGAACAAGGATAGTAACATATCGGTTACGAGAAGTTTGATGTCCCTGTCCTCCATGAGGGTAGCGCGGATGGCAACGACTGCTCCTCAAAAATTAGAGCCTTCAGGATGTGCGTGAACACCTGAAAGAACTTCAAATGTTAGTTGATTCAAAGGAAAAGTTATGACTTGGATTAGTGAACTTGAGAGAGAAGTGAAGGTAATACTTACGTCCTTCTAACCATCATCTCGCAAATCTAAGACGGCATCGAACATAATACCATTCATGCTTAAACAATGAGAGTTTGTTTCAAGTGCCCGTCAAAACTTGGCAATTTGGCGAGGGTTCGAGAAAGACATAAAAAGTGCTTCCCGATCGTCGTTTGAAGTTGTAAATAAATCTTATATCTTCGGGAGTAGGTGGATGAAATAAACATTCATGAACAGCAAGAAGGTTCCATGTATAGAAGCGTAACTATTGGGATGAAGTTGTGTAGGAGCTATCCCAAGATATCTCAGCATTTCTCAAACAAATGAACTAAAGGACGATACACATCCAGCCCAACATATAAACTTATTGCATGTTGTGTATGATGCTGGGGGCAAGTGAGGCCTATCATGTCTTATAGGAACCAAGACGTCTCCAAATGGAATTCCATAAATGGAGCATAGCCAGTGGAGAGTGGCCTCACCAATTTGAGAAGCCTGTGAATCCACTAGATTATCTAGAAGAATAGCACCCTCTACAGCATCAGGAGCGGGGCTTATGTTTTCCACTGGAAGGACTGGAATATCTGAGAAAGGATTGACTCATGGGTTAAAAACTTCTATTTTTTCCACATGATGGTTTGGAGAAGGCCTACCAGATATAGTTGCGAAACTTGACTTCACTTCAGAATCTATGTGTTGCATTGCCAAATCATAAAACATGTCAGCTAAACGCTTTGAGCATTTGGAATATATAACGACTATACTCAATAGATAATTGAGATTAGAAAAAATAACCTGTTCCCCCTGTGCTAAGTGTGAATTAGTGCAGTGCAGTGTAGTATATTACAAACACAAGAAGTTTGAAATCAGTAAAACGAAATAAAATGATTGGACTTGGGAGTTTTGTCCAGTGAGACCCTCATCGTTGACTGTCTCAACTGGCAAGAGAATTGATCAACTACGAAAGCTTTTGGGATCGACTACCGGCATATCGAAGTATGAAGTTTGTTACTTAAGTTCATTTGAAAGTTTGTCACATAGTCCATATTGAAGGTTCTGGAAATTTGATTGTTCAATCTCAAGTTTGACAGTTTAAGTATCCATGTTTGGTTGTCCACTGTCATCATACGTTCAAGGTCAAGAAGGCAAACAAGTAGTGATTGTTCGAGAAAATTAAGTTGGATTAATTTACAGGGTATACATCGATCCGTAGGGTTCCCTACTGATCCCTTTCCCAAGATCTCATATGCCAATCCCTTTACTTCACCACAATCACCGATCCCTCAATCAAACTTTCCTATGCTTATCCCTCACTCGGAGTCACTAACACCAATCCCTATACCACTACCCAATACTGATCCCTCTTGTTGACCATGACCACTTATCCCTCTCTCCTAACCTTCTTTACCGATCCCTCCCTCCTAACCTTCCTCACTGATCCCTCTCCTCAACAAAAATAACTAAACAATCGAACCCTAATTCATCGATACCTGCCACTGCCATCTTGTTGTAAACCGACCCCTACATTTCTCTACTCCTAACTCCCTCCACCAAAGTCCTTTGTCGAACCCTTGTCTCTCTTCTTCCTCTTCTATTCCAACACCCAATTCAACCCACAAAAATCCTGATTTTAGCATTCATCCACCTTGTTGAGATCATTCACCATCACCACATCAAACACTCACTAACAACTCGGGGTTGGTAACTTAATTGTATAAATGAAAAAGGTATTATGAAATCATAACTATATGGAAATGTGGAGGTTCGAATTAAGATAGGACGAGTATATAGGGGTTATTGAATTGAAGTAAAGGAAAAGAAAGTTTATGGGTTAGTTAGAGTCATGGTTGGATTTAAGACCGTAGTTTGAAGAGCTTGGGTTTGTCTGGAAGTTCAGTGTGAAGGCATGTAAATGAAAATGTGAGGAATAGAGAAAGGAAAGGCTTATATATGTATGTCTGTGTGGGAAAGGGTTCAGCTACAAGGATAACTAAATGAGTCATAAGTGGAGAGGGGTCGGCATTGAAACCTACCTATCCCTATTTGCATAGCTACAAAGATGGATCGGCATAATGAATGTCGATCCCTATAGATGATTAAAAAAAGAGAAGAAGGGAAAAAATTATTGTGAAGGTTTGGTTGTAAACGTGAACATACAAAATATTGTAGAAATTAGCAACGACCCATGAGCGTTCGAACACGTCCGGAAGCCAACAACAGAAACGTGTATATGAATATGCATGAAAGCAGTTCAAAAGTTCAACTTTTTGAAATTAGTAGAAAGAGAAATCAAACCTAAAACTTTCAAGTTCAATGCTGGACCAGAAAATAAAAAATTTTTATAAGACTCGCATAACCGGGTTTATATATGTTAGCGGAATATGACAATGGATTTATATTGTTGGAAATCGATCAAGCATCATGGCAGTCAATGAAGAATTTAATGCCTTGGAAAAATGATTTGACAAAGGAATAACAATCATTCGTAAAGCTTGATGAACCTCTTTTCAACAATTCAGACTTGTTATAATTCAAAGCACGTCATGTTACTCACAAGATGTACTTTCAGGGGCAAGTGTTACCCAGTATCCTGGCCCGACTATATTGAACTGGTTGCATAAGATAGATTCAACTGTTATCAAGAATGATGACCATGGAGCAATTGTTGTAGAGCCCGAAAGAAAAGTATAAATGGTTATATAAAGCCGGAATTGGTCGATAAACGATGCAGAATGCTTGAAATATGGATTTCAGCTTGGACAAGCAAGGGATTGGCATGGCTTGGTAGTATAGGGATTGGCATGATTGGATAGGCAAGGGGTCGGCATGGTAGAAGCAAAAGGGGGGTCGACATTGAAGAAGCTAGATGGATCGACATGGCTTGTTGGCTTGGGAAGGCATGCTTCAACTCATAAGATCGGGATCGGCACAATTTATAAGAGGGATCGTCACAGCTTGGTAGTTAGCAAGGGATCGGTATACTTAGGTACACCAAGAAGGGAATAGCACATGCCAAAAACTAAGTGTAGTGTTGCCTTCAGCAATCAATATCTTGGGATCTAGAAGTCCAAAGCAAATGAAACTTGGAGAGCAAGGTATATGGACCTCAAGGAACCTACCCTAGGGATCGCATGTCAAATGGCCAAAGAATGAGGGATCAACATATAACTACTTGAAGGGTTTGGCAGAAAATAACTCACAAGTGGAGTTGAACCAAAGATCAATTCATAACATGAGCTCCACTAGTCCAAATGACTTGATATTTGAAGAGACAACATATCTAAGCATGAAGAAGCCACCATAGGGATTGATGCCCGAGAATCGACCAATGAAGAGATCGGTACCGATCCCTCTTCATTGGGATTTGGGCCTAGCGTCCCCTATGGTGGGCCCATATGGATTAAAGGTCCTATAGCCAAAGTTTCATAGATATTGGTGGTCACCTTCACCTATAAATACTGGCCTAGGGGGTCACACTAAGGATGTTTACGCTGCTGGTCACATTAGCCTTTATTGTAATCATGTTTTTTCTTACTTCTTGCTGTTTGCTACTGTAATCAAACTGTTAGTAAATCAGTAAAGATAATCTTCTAAGTGGATGTAGGCATACAACGCCGAACCACAATAAATTCGCATGTTCTTGATTATTGCTCTAATTTGTTTGTTATTTTATTCTATTCCTTTAATTTTACTTTCTTCATTTACTTCTCCACATAAACCTATTCTTGAGTGTTTGTGACTAATTTGATTGCAAATATATATTATTTAAATATATTTCATAAATACATAACATCCATAAATATATAAAATAAAATATATTTTAAATTTTATATAATTAATTTATTATCTAATAAGCTTTAGGCAGCAGAATAAAAAACAATTTTTTAATTTTAATTTAAATATACATGTATATATCTTTGTGGAATTAATAATTAATTTTAAAATTATAATATATACACGGACAATTTTAAAACACTAAAAATGTTGTTAAGAATATTAAAATATTAATAAATAAAATTTTATATTCGCAAATATTTATTTTAATTTTATTGAATCCCGAATGAAATCTAATATTAATAAATATGAAAAAACGCTTTTTGTTATGGATATGCATATATATAAATATATGTTTCATATACGTTTTTCATTTATGTATTAACTTATATATTTATTAAAAAATGATTTATAAATTAACAAATATATATACATAATTACTTTATATGCATTTTGAAAAAAAAAATTATAAATAAATAAATATATTTCAAACTTTTATTTAAAATGATTTTCTATTTAATTTACATATATGTATGTGTGTGTGTGTTCAAAATTAAATGTAAGTATATATATATGTATATTTATAATCATTCGTATATATAAATTAAAGCATATAAACATATATTTTGACGATATATTTGTATATTAGAAGGGCTAACATGCTCGTTGCGGTGTAAATCTCAACACTTCCACATAAGCGTCTCAAACCTTGCAAGGATTTCTATAGTACACATGCACACACATATATATGTGTATATGATACACGTATGTGTGTGTATATTTGTGTGTGTAATATAATCGCTACACCAAAAGTACCTTTGTGGTGCACAAAAGACGCTACCTTAAGTTACAGTAGTGTTTTAGAGAGTGCTGCTAAAAAATACGCAACTATAAATCTAAGACTTTCCATTGTGTTTCCATAAACTCTACCAAAAAACACCTTTTTTCAACACGTTTTATAAACACGATCAATTTTTTTTATCATAACGCTATATAAACGTGTCTAAAAAGCACCGTCGACGCTACTATAAAATATTATAGTCGTGTTTTTTGTCTGCCACTATGTATATTTTGGTAGTGTATAATAAACACTACTAAAAATTGTTGATTTTTTATGTATTTTTCACTCGCCATGGTAGCTCATTCAGTTTCCACTTCATTTTTTTTCATAACATATACTATATTGTAATAATTAACATATTTCAGTATGAAACCAACAATCATGCATATAATTATCACATTCAAACAACTGGAAAAAAACATTTCACGTAATGAAATACGATATACAAACAATTCGATACAAACAATTTTAAACAGTATAACCACGTTCGCATAAAAATCATAACATATATAGAGAAGTTTGCACAACTAGTGCTAACAAAATGTTAATACTCTAAGTGTTGTGCATGCTGATCGAATTACTTCCGCTGATCATCTATGTGCAGCCTACGCATCAAGTCCTAACTCATGCTCATTGTACATGTGTATATAATGTCAACTTTTTCCACTACTTTTTGGAATAATTATTTATCAAAACCAAGAGATGACTAGTGCTAACAAAACGAAAATTACTTGAGAGCACATGCGTTGACATTTGCTTGTGCGAAATTCGAGTCTTGAACTTCCTGCATCTGGACATGTGCGTAATTCAAGTCTTGAATTGTAATCTGCTACACAAAACCAACTGCTCTGAGCTATATATATACAAGCACACATAATATCACTTAAAACAACAAAAAATTAAGGCTTCTTAATTGTGAATAACAAATTATAGATTATTATAAAATGTGGAGTATCACATAGTTAGATGTATGAACTAACTGTAAGTGATACTTTCTTGGACAGTTGAAATTTTCTTGTATTGTTTGCATCAAATATTTTTCTAAATCGTTTCCCCAAAGTATGTGGTTCCCTACTGATTCTATGTGCCCTTTCAAAGTATGCAGTTCCTCGAGCCTAATCAAATACATATATCGTGAAAAGGTCATATTCAAAAGTGAAGACAACATCAAAGACCTGCAAATTTAATCCGTTTACTTACAAAACTTGCAACATCAACCCTTTTCTTTGCTTGCTCTACGATTTATGGAAGCTCCGGGTAACTATTTTTGTCCGAAAAGAGGTTAACAACTTCTGGGGATTGCAGGCCATGTAGTGTTCCTTGAGCCATAGCTTATTAGGCTTCCCTTTCTTCTCTTTCATAATCTTTCTTTGTCGTGAAGGTTGTCTGTAAATGTTTCGTACTAATTTGAACTTATAAGCATTTCATGTTAGAGAAATATTTTACACTATGCCCAAAAAATATCATGTTAAAGCATCATGTTACACAATATAATATATACAACTATATTTACATATTGTTGGAAATAAATCTGTAAAAATAGTGATGATATACCTTATTTTCTAGGAAATAAATCTATGACTAGGAAAGAAATTATTAATCTGATTCCAACTATTTGCAAGTTAAACAATTATGTTCAAAGAACAAACCAAAGCATGCAACAATGTCCAAAAAGAAAATCAAAACCGTTATTTCAACAAGCGCATCATATTTAAATTGAATATTTTGTTTACCTTTTTTGGTCAAACTTATTTAGCTAAATTATGATGCTTAAGACCAAGGAGTAAGGAAAACACGAATCTCAACATTGTGGAAACAAAGTGAGGCATCAACCTGCTTCATTTGACTTTAAATTTATGCAATCCAACTACCATAATATCAGTTTATGTTAATAAACTTGGAGACTCTGATTTAATAATGAATCGAAAAAAAATTGGACTCATCCTTACCATATATTGGAGCTATGAATCAGTAACATGCACCTCATCCTGCAACGCTGACGCAAATCTGCAAATTATTATTTTTGCTTTATTATAAGTACACGTTGAATTTTCCTGATTGTTCTTTTGTTTATGGGCCTATATGTGGCAAGATGGCAAACAATTGCTTATAATAACTTTTGATTTGGTTTCCACCTAGAACTTCACTTGATGCAAAGTATATGAAAATATTAAATTCGATATGAATATGGATTTGTTAAAGGTGGGTATATCAATACTAAAAGCTAACAATATCCATAATGACTCCAAGGTACATAAGATACAGACTGGTAATAGGATACCCAAAGAAACACCAAATGCATGACTCAATGCATAATGATTGAAAAAACTCAAGAATCCAAAGAACTGGGGATACATCTTTATCTTTACTACTAATAATGTAAATTCCACGAACTACCTTCAACCGCGTCTTTTTGAAATACCCAAAATGCCCATGAATTTCCCAAATGCCTGCATGCATAACTCCCATATCCGATTTCAATTCACGAAACTTAATTGTTTCTCCCCAAAATCATCTACATTTCTAAACTCGATTCCTCAAAACCCTAATTCTATTCATCACCTTCATCTGATACAATTCTAAAAGGGGGCTTCCCTATATATACGAGTATATACTACTAATCAATGGATCATATGCTCAAATTAGCGGCCATAGCCACGATCCTCACAGCTGTAACTGTGCCATAACTGTTGGAGTAGCTGCTCCTATCATTGGTAAGAGGATCCCGACTGTATTTGGATGGAAACCCGTTCGTAATCATAAAGGCGTTCGACGTGGGGGTTATACTAGCCACTGCAATTGTAACAACCCGTATATTTTACGATTGAATATTTAAATATTTTATATAAATGTTTCATCTTTAGTCGGATTATAGTCCGAAAAACTACTTTTTGCAAACGGTCGAATTAGGACTCGAGACCACCCCCATTGAGTTCAAAATGATGTTTGCAACCTTTTTGAGTATAAACTTCGATATGTTTGGAGTTAGGGGGGTTTTGCTACCTTTTTCGCTTAGGGCTTTGGTTTAGTTTCAGCCCATTAGACCCAAGCTTCACTGTGATGACCCGGAAATTTCGAGCATTTAAAATCGGAATATTTAATTGATTTTAAATATTCAATAGAGTAATTTTAACTTGAATTACGAATATCACAATTTATTTGATAATTAAATTATTGAATTAAATAATTTGAAGTTGGGAAATTTATCGAATCTAGAATTTTAAACCGATTAAAAATAATTTGAAGGCTTATAAAATTTATATTGATGATAGTGAAAATAGTAAAAGTGTTAAAATTGAATTTAACAGTGAATTGTTCAGTTTTGAAAATTTTATCGTTTTAAATTGAATTTAAAAATAGCCTTCCGAGGCATAGACTCAGAATTCGACGAAACCAGTTCCATTGGATCCGTAATATTGTATTATTATCAGGTTTCAAATTTCGTAGTGAGCGGAGTTGTTGTGTGGGCGTACGATACACAAACGCACTAAAATTTCTATCGAAAATTCAGTTTAAATAATTTATATAAATAAGTTGACCGGTCAATTAACCTTACATCAAAACTTTTTCGTGCCATTGTAGCATGTGGGTAGACACGCAACCATCTTCTCTTGTTTCCCTTTTTCTTTACAAAAGTACAGGAAGATCATTTTAATAAGAAATCAAATCAAGCAAGGAAGCGACCGGACCTCTTCTCTCTCAAATAAAAAATAAGAAATGGCCGAAGCCTTAATTTTCAGATCGAAACCCTAAAAAAAAAGGGGGCCGCTTCCTCTGTTCAAATCTAATTCGAGATCTACCTAAAAACACGAATTCGTTCGTATAATAAAAATTAAACCTTTCTCGTTCAAATCGCTTCCTCTTCTCTCTCGACTGTCACGGCCTCTGCCTAACCAACCCCGTAAAGAGGACATGTGGGGGCAAGAGTCTCCCGTTCGCCACCTAACCGCGAAGCGAGAACCCCCCCCCCCCCCCCCCCCCCCATCACATTGCACTAAGCTAAGCAAGACTGGTGTGAGAACTTAAAACAATTAATCTTTAAAGCAAAGAACAGGATAATTTTAAAATTGATTCGCAATGCTTTTTTTAGAAAATGAGACTACCATAAGGCCTCCTTTTCACCTTTACCACTTTTGAAAACAAATTTCAATTATTTTCCTTACGCGGAAATACTTTCATTTCAAAATAGTTCATTTAAACCAATTAAATAAATCCTTACCGATTTACTTTATATTTACGTTCCAAATCCGTAAATTTATTCCCACACTTCAAAAATAAATCAACGTTTATTTTTAAACAAATTTCCCTTTCTTTTATAAATTCCATAGTGAATTTACAATTCCAAAATATCTATGAATATACGATTTTCAAATTGATTTCTAATATTCATTTTCAATTTATCTTTAAAAGATAAAATCTCAAAACATTCACTTCATATTGGAAAACATTTCCATACTTATTTAATAATAAGTATTTCACAAATCCATTTATTTTCAACGCTTGGAAAATATTCAATATACTTAAATCGAAATTAAGTATATTTTCATTCTTTAAGGAAAACGTATGCTTAAACACATTTGTTTGGGCCAAAACGAATGTTACGTAAAACATCGTTACGACGACCAAAAATCACTAGTATAGGGATTCAGAATTAAGATAAATATATAAATCCCAATACTATATAAAACATTTCCTTCCGGAAATCATTTACTATAACAACAGTGTTATAGTCTACCATTTCCTTATATTTCTCGAAAACGTCTATTTCCACAATGAATGTTGAAATCTATGGTTTCGATAGTCAATACATTTTTAAACAACTTTAAAACGATTAACTTCATTTCATAATATCACTTTCCCAAAAACATATCTATTTTCTTTAATAATATATTCACTGTCCAAAATCGTGAATATACTTCACTAACCAAATTTCAATATTTCTACACATTTTATATAAAGAATAGTTCGCTATCCAAAATCACGAATATACCTCTTTTAATAAATTTCTATATTCAATTTATCTAATTCCATTGATTTCGAATTTATAAACAATGTCTATAAATTCCATTTCTATTTATAAACTTTGATTTATAAATCTCCTTTATTAATCCGATTCAATTTATATATCTCGAATATATACCAAAAGTCCATATTATAAGTTAAATACTTATAATTCATTTATTTACAAATCGTTCTTTTAAAACTTCACAAATTATAAATCTTATTACTTATAAGATTTCATTTATAACCTAATTTTCAACATTAACAGAACTCCTTTTAAAATTCCATTGTTTTCGATTTATAAAATATGTATCTTATAAATCTCATCTATAAACCATTTATGCTTCATCAAAGATTTCAATTTAAATGCAAAAATCCGATTTATAAGTTAATTACTTAAAATCTTTTATTTTACAACATCTATTCATTTTATAACTTTACAAATTTTATAAATCTACTGCTTATAAAATTCCATTTATAACTTCACCATTTATAATTCTATAATTTCATTCACTTATGAAATCCATTTACACTTCATCCTAACATTTATAAAAATTCGTTTTATAATTCCAATATTTTAATTTATAAATATCACTTTTATAAATCTTTTATATAACTCAATTTATATTATTATTTTAAAACGTCTTTAAACTCCTTTATAATTTCATCATTTTGATTTATAAAATAATCAAATTTTATAAATCCTATATTTAAACTTTTTACAATAAATTCAAAAATCCCAAATCTAAACTACTTTATAAATTTATTTATTTTAAAAATCACCTTTTGGTTATCTTCACAAAAATCTTAATTTTTATAACATAAAAATTTATAACGTTTTAATTATTTAAAATGAATCAATTCAAAAATTTAATAAAACGTATACTTTCAAAAATCACTTTAAAATCCCTTAAACATCAAAATCATTATTTTTAAACTTCAAAAATGGATCCGATGATGCAACACACCAAATAGTCAAACACGACATCCAAATATCATATATCGATATGATAATCAACAAATATCACAATATCTGTAAATAAATCAATATAGTTGAGGAATCCAGTTGGATCCCTCCAACCTGTTTCCCTGCATCCAAAGATGTTAGCACAATACCAATTCCGTTCCAGTACGGAACTATCGCGGTATATGGGATTTATAAATTATTATCCGCTTAATAGACGGCGCAATAGGGTCTCATCCACTATATAATGCGGGAAATCAACTCCAAGTACATAAATAATACCAATTTCACTATACGGTGAAATATTCGCGGTATACGTTTTTAATAAATAACATCCGCTTACTAACGGCGCATAATGTCTATTTTAACAATCAATAGATAACAATCATCATTCAAACGTACAATCAAGAATTTTAAATCTAACTATTTAAAATTTAAATCGAAACTATTCGATTGAGTGAGAAGTTCTCACCTTGGTTCAATTCCGTTTTCACGTTTTATTTTGAATAAAATTAAACGAGCGTTTAATTTTACCCGAAATTTTCACTAGCTTCAAACGATTCCAATCCATCTCCATTGCATAGTGTTCGTCCATACGAACCCAACGCAACTTGTTTCGTGCGTTTTCGACCTCGTATGAAAAAGTTATGATATTTTAAAGATTATACAAATTTTAATTTACAATTAATTTCAAAATTGTAAGCTAACTAAATCTCTGCCGTCCATATCAAGCCCAAAAATCACGGTCGTTCTTCTGAGCTTCTCCCCTCTCACAGTGAACGTGCACGTCTAACCCATATACACGACCACTCCTCCACGTGCCGCTCCACCACCAAGCAACCGGAGATCGATCAGGAAGTGCCAAACGAAGCTCCTCACCTCCCTCTACCTTCGGCCAGAAGCCGGTTGAACTCGGCCTCCAATTTTGCCTCGAAATTCGTGCTGTCCGTGGGGCCTTCCAGCTTGATTTGCCGTCGATTCTTTGCTCCATTCATGATACTAACCGTTGGATAGCAAGATCTCACCACCCTCTACGACTTTCATGTTGGAAGTTTGTTGTAAATGTTGATGGATTTGAAGAAAAGAGGAGGAGAAGAAGAGATAATTTCGGCCATGGAATATGTTAATGGCGGCTGAAGCAAATTTAGGGTTAGGTTTTGATGTTGTTGCAAATTGAAGATGTGAAGGCCTTTTATAGAAAATTTCCCAAATTACTATTCATCGAAATTTTCCGAACTCCAAGCGAAACGTGCCAGTTGGCGTTTCTAAGGTTTACCCCACGTTCCGAACACTATGGAACGTTTTTCGGAGGCTAATTCGATCATCTGTGCGAGTTATGGCAATAAACGATCGATTTCAAATTAAATCGATTTAAACTAATTTCTATGCGTTTTAGCTTGCCCCGGACAAACGGTAAATCCGATTGACACGAAATTTGAAATCTTACAATAATATCACATTACGGATCTGATGAAACTGGTTTCGTCGAAATCCGAGACTTTTTGAAAAATGGCTATTTTAACTCGCCAAATTAATATTAAAACAATTTCGATGCGTTTCGAGCTGCCACGGTTAAACGGAAACTCTGATTGCTACGAAAATTAAAATCCGATAATAACAAACTATTACGGATCCAATGGAACTAGTTTCGTCCAATTCTGAGACTGTTCCAAAAATGGCTAATTTCACTACTCGGTTAAATATTAGAATATTCAATTTTCACAAATTAACTTTAAATTCAATTTTAAAAGTTCTATAACATCATTCTAACTCCAATATGATATAATAAAATTTTACAAATCATTTTTAATCATATTTAACCCAATTTTCAATTATTTCTGTAATTTCAACTATTAAATTATTGATTTAATTATCCAATTAAATATAATTATTCAAAATAAAATTATTCGACTTATAAATTTCACTTATTAATATTTAAATTCAATTAAATATTTAAATTCGATTAAATATTCAATTTTTAATTAACAAAAATTCTGGGTCGTTACATATTCTTAAAAAGGTAACGCTTAGTCTCAAGCCTCATCAAATGGGAATGACTGAAAATCAGGGGTTATGCAGCAAGGCTAGGTGGGTAGCGCCCAAGCAGGGTGAGGTCATTCCTGTCTAGATGTCCCTTTTTATTTCGGCTTAGTGGGCGGTTGCTGATCCCAACCGCGGGGTGATCTCACTCGGGATTATCCAGTAAGGGGTAGTCCCGGTCTTGTGTTGCAGGGGAGCGGGCGTACTCCTCGGTACGGCGATCTAGGCCCCGTACTGTGACAGGTGGTACCCCAGTACCTAGTCATTAGTTGGAAATCCATTCTCCCTACGTGCCTTGTACGAGTTTTGTTTGTATTACCCACTCTGTGGCTAGTAGCTGGAATTTAATCATGTAACAATTTCGGCTATTTTATAAGTATTTGTATATAGACCCTATTATAATATCAGAGGATTTCTATAAAAATTGTTTTAGCTATCGTAAGGTAAAAACTCGACATGTTTATTTGTGGCGTGGTCTTACGAGATGCTTTTGATTTCAAAGGATTTTTGAAACTTTGAAAAATCAATTGAGTGTGATTTCCTCACGCTGGTATTCCAGACTGACTCGGGTGTTATTTAATTGTAATGCTCAGGTCAGACCGAGTATTATAGGATACAGGATATGATGCTGTGGAGCTCAAGAGATGATCTGGATGACGATACGTACTTCCGTACTTGTTTATATATATATATATATATATATATATATATATATATATATATATATTCCGCTGTGTTGAGTTGCTGTGTATCCATTTGTATGTTGTTGTTGTTGAACTGTGATTGATGTACCCTGATGATGTAATATATAAACAGAGATATTTGATTTTGAGTAAAGATCATTTATTATCTATTATATTTTATTCCGCTGTGATGGTTAGATTCTGTTGTTGTTTTCTATTTTTCTTCTTCTACCTCTTCTTCTTTAACCCAAATGGTTCGTATTTCTGTACAACTTGAGTTGATTGTTGTAGAATAGTGTTGACTCAAGGGGTACGGATTTGCGGGCTGTTACAGTTGGTATCAGAGCTTAGGTTGGTGATAACCTTAGCTCTGGTGGGAATTACTGATTTAAAATAGAGTCTATAGTCCTCTAGTATGAGTTTGAGCGTATTAATATATATGAGTGCGTATTTGTTAGTGAATATAAATTGTTTTAATATTTTGTTGATTGATTTATTGAGTGGCATATGAACCTTCGTCAGCACAGTCTAGACAACTGTATCGAAGGGGTATCTAAACACTTTGAATAGAACAGTTTGACACGGTATTGTTTTTAAATGTGGGTGAATGAAATAATTTACCCAAAAATATACATTGATATAAAGAAAAGAAAAAATTCTAAACTATTTTAGCTAATATATGGTTGCTTGGATGTTAGAAATGATGGTATTAAATTATTATCATCGGTGTGTAAAAAATTTAACTAGAAATTGTAAATACAATCAAAGATCAAGAAGATAAATTCAATTATGAAATGAAATTTATAAATATGAATTATAAATTGAATTATAATCAAATGGGAAACTATGCAAATGAATTATAGTTAAAATTGATTTAAGCAGGATTTGGAAATTTAAAATCTCATAGATTTTGAAAGTATTGGTCGAAGTATTTTAAAGATAAATAATAGCATTATTGTTTAGGAGGTATTTCTGAAAGGAAATATGTTTTGAGGGGATTTTGAAAGTGATATAGCATTGAAATCACTTGGATTATTGGAAAATAATTCTGATGATGACGGCCGCATCATCAGTATTCATTTTCGAATTTCTAAGTGACGGATTGCTGCCAAATTTATTTGTTCAGAAAAACTAGTTGTTTTTGAAAATCTCAAAGGAAATTTGTTGGGAATAAAACCAGGATTGGTTTGACTTTTGAGAAGTGTGATTTGTGATGTTGAAGATTTCAAAATAATTTGAAACCGAAGGTCGGGTGTTTAAAAATCCTGTTGAGATAGGTTGTAAGCTTATAAATTAAGATGAAATTTTAAATCAGGAAGGAAATATAAGCTTTGAATGTTGGAAATTTAAATTTAAAGTGAAAGGTTAAAAATGAAATTAACTTGGATGGGAAATAAAAATTTAATTGGATTGAAATTAATTTAAATAGGCTGAAATAATATCCAGTTGTATCCGAATTAAGTTGAAATTGAATTGAGTTAAATAAATCTGAGTTAAAGTATAATTGAATTGGAATGAGAATTCAATTGAATTAATGAATGAAATTAAATTCTTACCTGAACAAATGGAATTGAATAAGGATTGGAATTGTAGTAAATAAATAAGAATAACTTATAAAAGAATTAAAAATGCATGGAATAAAAATATGCTTGGGTTATAAATAAGTGTAAAACACGAGTTAAAAATAAAAGATGAATATATTCAAGCCTATAATGAATGGAATTGTGTAAATAATAAGTTGTGACTTATAACAAAAACCCAAAATAAATATTTTTGATGAATTGAAAAAAAAATGAAAATCAAAACTTGAATAAAATAATAATAATAATAATTTGAACTTAAGAAAATTTAATGAAGGGAATTTGAGATTAAAAATCAAGTTCTGGATTATAAATTAGGGAAAGACTATTTAGATAGCAAATTAGTTAATGAAATATGTAAATGGAACCTATTGTGGTTAAATAAAGCTGAATTGTGAGTTAATAATGAAGTTTGAAAATAAAACTCAAGTTATAAGTCAACTTCGACCTGGATTGTTAGTGAAGTAAATGAGATTGAATTGTGAGTTCATAAAGTGAATAGTAAATTGAAAACGGATAGTGGAATCATAATTTAAGTTATAAATTAAAATTTAACGTGAAGTGCTAACAAATTAAATATAATTGAAATATATCGAATAAAAATGAAATTGGATTGAAATAGTAATAGTTTGAATTGCAAATAAAATCCAAATAAGTGGAAATAAATTGGAAATGGTCTTGTAATAAATTGAATAAGCTGAATCTAAAAAGTTAAAATGTATAATAACTGATCAAATAAATTTGTAGTTTGAAATGGGATTGGTTTAAAATAGAATCAAGTTAAATTGAAAAGAGAAATTTATTTGCAAAATGAAATGAGCTTAAGTATAGAAAAAAGATTTGAATAAATTGAAGTAAATTAACTTAAAACTAAAAAAAATGGAAGAGAGTTGAATTGAATTCAACTTAAAACTAAGTGTAATGATATTGGGTTGGATTTAAATCAAGTGAAAGTAAATTTGAATCGAAATAGAATTTGGTGGGTTATAAATAATATTTAAGGAAATGTAAATTCAAAATGGATTGAGTGGATAAACTAATCATATTGGATAAATAAATGGATGGAATAAATAAGAATCAAATGGAAGTGAACTTAAGTTTGAAGTGAAATAAAATGAGTAAATTAACATTAAACTGAGAATAATTAGAAGCTCGACTACGAGTAAAATTGGAAGACCATTAAAATTAAAGCTTAGTTTGAATCAATTCGGGAATGGTTAGAAATGAGCAAGCTTGGAATGGGTCGAGCTAAATAAATGATCGTGAATGAATTAAAATAAAAAGGAAATTTAATTGGTAAGGAAGATGAACCACCCTTGTTAATGGTTTTGAATGAACTAGTTTGGTTAATAAAATGAGATGCAAGTGAATGGATTCAAATTTAAAATGCAATGAAAATGAGAATATATGGGTTGTGAAAAAATTTAACAATGGAATAGAATTAAGTATAAATCGAGTTGAAATCAATTTAAATCGGTTATAAAACATAAATACTTATTTATTCACATAGATCTCGTCAAATTGCATAGAATAAATTGTCATTTGATGTAAATGGAAGTAATTAAAATTCTATGAATTGTTAGGAGTAAAATAAATTGATTTTGAGATCAACGGAATTGAATATGAGCTTGTTTGGGGTTAAAATAAATTGAAGGTAAGAAATGGTATTGTAAACCATTAAAATTAAAAGAAATGGCGTATGGATTGGTTGAAACAAATGCGTAAGTGTTAAAAACCATATAAGTTGCTTATAAACATCGTCTAGTTACATTGCTTTTAATATTCATGTGTCGTGGTTGTTTAAAAAGAGTGAAATGTTAATAAACTTCATATATATGGCACTTACATGTTTAAATTGAGTAAGTATAGGTACCTGGAAGCTGTGTGGCTGGATTTGGTTGCGCTAGTTGCTAAAAATTATAAGTCGCTTGCTTAAAATGCTAAATAAGGTCGATGTATTGAAATATAATTAGTAATGCTTATACTTAAAATGCTAAATAAGGTCGATGTATTAAAATGCTAAATAAAAATAGGAAATATGAACTGTTTTGGTTTTTCCGACCGTGTGGGTCGATGTATATATATTTATATCTTTTGTCAAATTGCAAAAGCTCCTCCGTACAAGGGAGACTCTGCCAAAAAAATTTAGAAATTTTGGGAGTTAGAAAATTTTTGAAAATTTGGAAAATTTTATTAACGACAAAACAATTTCAAACTGGAAATTGAAATATAATTAGTAAATAAAACTAACTTAAATAATGACATGAATTGGTTATAAATGAAAAATAAAATTTAAATATTCAGAGTTAAAGATAAATTAGATTCATATGAAAATGAAAGAATCAATTTGAATAAAAATAAATATAAACTGAAGTGGTAAGATGAAAATAGGTATAAGGAACATATTTCATACTTATACTAACTTAAGAAGGAATGGTGAATTCTTAAATGGAAGATTGATACTATAAATATAATTTAAGATAATAATGGAATGAATAGATATTGACATTTTGTAAGAAAGTCGATAAAATGTTTTTGAAAGTTGTGATTGGATATTAGTGCTAAGCAGGATATGCAGGCAATATAAAGGGAAAAGAGAATTGATTTTGATTTCAGAAGATAAATATGAATTGCCCGACAAAAGGTATGTATTTAAATTTTGGTATGAAATTGGATTGGGTTTTTGGATCGAGCCACTTGGCTTTTTGTTTTCTTTTTGGATTTGGGAGGCCGTAGAGCCATTTTGTAGTTGTACCGAGCTAGCTGCGCAAAGGAGACGCTGGCGAAATTTTTCGGAAATTTAAAGAGTTAGAAAATTTTGTTAGTTCAAAATTGGTTTTAAAATTAAAACTTGAATGTTTGAGCAAATAGGATTGTTTGCAAACTATGGAAGGTTTGGAAAGTTAGTAAGAATGATAGTGGGTCTATAATAAAAGATATATGGCAAGTTAATTAAACTGTTAGTTTGAAGAAGAAAAAATAGTAACGGGTACTGGACCATTCTTCCTAATTAGTAATTTCAGGGACGAAATTCTTTTAAGGGGGGAGGAATGTGACGACCCGGAAGTTTCGAGCATTTGAAATCGGAATATTTAATTGATTTTAAATATTCAATAGAGTAATTTTAACTTGAATTACGAATATCACAATTTATTTGATCATTTAATTCTTGAATTAAATAATTTGAAGTTGGGAAATTTATCGAATCTAGAATTTTAAACCGATTAAAAATAATTTGAAGGCTTATAAAATTTATACTGATGATAGTGAAAATAGTAAAAGTGTTAAATTGAATTTAACAGTGAATTGTTCAGTTTTGAAAATTTTATCGTTTTAAATTGAATTTAAAATAGCCTTCCGAGGCACAGATTCGGAATTCGACGAAACCAGTTCCATTGGATCCGTAATATTGTATTATTATCGGGTTTCAAATTTCGTAGTGAGCGGAGTTGTTGTGTGAGCGTATGATACACAAACGCACTGAAATTTCTATCGAAAATTCAGTTTAAATAATTTATATAAATAAGTTGACCGGTCAATTAACCTTACATCAAAACTTTTTCGTGCCACTGTAGCATGTGGGTAGACACGCAACCATCTTCTCTTGTTTCCCTTTTTCTTTACAAAAGTACAGGAAGATCATTTTAATAAGAAACCAAATCAAGCAAGGAAGCGACCGGACCTCTTCTCTCTCAAATAAAAAAAAATAAGAGATGGCCTAAGCCTTAATTTTCAGATCGAAACCCTAAAAAAAAGGGGCCGCTTCCTCTGTTCAAATCTAATTCGAGATCTACCTAAAAACACGAATTCGTTCGTATAAGAAAAATTAAGCCTTCCTCGTTCAAATAGAAATCATTGCGTGTTCCTCCATGAGTCGATCGAGAGGGTCGAACATCAGGGGTAGTGTGAGGTCGCGATCGATGATGGGAAGGAGTTGCGGCTGCAAGACTCTTCGAGGCGACAAGGGGGGAGTCTGGATGACGGCGACAGTATATGGGTGCATCGAGATCCGTGGTCGAGTTTGGCATTTGGGCGAGATATTGGGTTACGGGTTGCTCGAGGCGATGTTGATGTTGTGGGGCAACGGTTCAGTGATCGGCACAGCGGCGCTAAGAGACTCGAGCGAGGTTCATTGGTGATGGCCGCAATGGTGGTTCAAGCAGTGGCGTATCGTGGGTTTGGGTATGCTTGTCGCGTGAGTTCTGGAGTTGCAGCAGAGAGGTTCGAATATTTGTCTTCAGGAAATTTTGATTTAATATATATATATATATATATATATATATATATTAACATGTAGATACAGGAAATTAAAAGTATATGGTTTAATCAGGAAAATTTTAGATGGATAAGGTTCTGTATTTTGCAAGGAATACAGAACAATTCTGTTTTATTAAACATATATAGGGTTGAAAGGAATTTTAAATATTGAAGAGTGGTATAAAAATTTAGATCTTTAATTTAAAGTATAGATCATAAACCTAATATTTAATTTTAAGGTATATTAAGGCGATTAAATTATTTAATTGACTTTTATAACTATTTTGGTTATTTCAAATATAGTGTTTTAGAGAGGTTAACTAAATTAATTCAAATTAATAAATAGAAATTATTCATTTGATTGGTTCAAATATTAATAAATAGTGAATTTGTTATACAAGGTTTAAAAATCAAGGAAACAAGCCAAGATGGGAGTGGGTTGTCAAACAAAAAAAATAAAGGTGAGTTAATCTCACCCAGTTCATTTAAATTTAAATTTAAACGATTAAATATAAATAATTGTTTGAATGATTGAAATTGATTGATGTGCTATAGTATGTTATATTCTGGAATTGGCATATTATTGAGCTAACATCTTTGGATGCAAGGAAAACGGGTTGGAGGGATCCAACTGGACCCCTCGAAATTATTTAGATTATTTAATATTCTATGTTCTGAATATTTGATATCCTGTGATGATTTTATGAATAATTGAAGTATTGAATGGTATGCTTGGATTGAATATCTCAGTAAAATAAATTATCAAATCTCTAGAATTGTATTTTCAAAAGAAATAAAAGAGTAAATTTTTAAGTAAAATAATTCTAGTGAATTGGAATAAATTAATAATGAATTGAAAACAAAATATAATAAAAGTGATTGCAAAACTCTAACAAATTTGGAATAAGAGGAATTTGAATTGTTAGGGATAATAATAAATTGTAAAGCTTAAGTGATATTATTTGAATGAATAAAGAATTTTTTTTATTTAAGGATTAAATTTAATTAAGAGATAAAGAAGGAATTTTGGGAAATCTGAAATCGGTATCTTCAGTTAAAAGGGTTTTTACTCAAAATGAGGAAATAAAATCTAAATGTTAATGAATTTGAAATAAGTAAAGCAAGAAAGAAAATTTATTTTAAGCAAAGTAAATTAGGAATAAATTGTAAATTGATTAAAGTGTTTTGGGATTTGAAATCTAAAAGGGAAGTGAGATTTTGAAATCTTTAAACCGGGTTATCAAGTAACATAAAATATCGGTGGATATTTTAAATATGAATTCAAAGTGGAAATTTATAAAGGAATGGAAATTCATTTAAAAATAAATAGTGATTCATTTTTAAAGGATGTGAAAGAGAAGTGTGTTTCCCTGGATAGCCAAGTACGATTTTCAAACAATTTTAAATACAAGTTAAAGGGTTTAATGTTGTTTTAAAAAGCATATCTTAGAAAATTTATTATTTTTAAATGTTTAAATTCTAAAATAAATATTTTTTAAAACTATTATCGTAGTAATTATTAAATGACTTAGTATTTCTTTTAAAGAAAATCTAGTTTTATATTTTATAAAAGTAGCCTTATTTATTAAATATTTCTAAAGTATATATTTTAATAAAGTATTAAAGTAGTTTTAAATTTTTAAGGCTATGAAGTATATTTTATAACTAAGTGCTTTTAAATTATTTTAAAATCTAAAAGTATTTTATACTTGGCTTTTCAGTGGAAATAAATATTTGAAAATTATTCCGAAAAGGAATATGTTTGAAACTGTTTTCAAAATGGGTTAAAATCTGAAATATATCTTGTAAAGATATTGTGGATAAATAAATAGTTTGGAAAATTATTTATTGTTGATGGATGTTTATGAATATTAATTGATAGTTAAATCATCGACTATCAATATTGGCCAAAAGCGTTGATCGTTTCGAAGAGACCGGGATCGAGATTTATTTCTCGAAAACCACTTCGATCCGGTTTGTACGTTTCGTGGAAACGAGTTTGGATTCGAAGATGGAGCAATGAAGTGCAAGGGCTAATCGCTACTAATCCTAAGGATATTTCCAAAATGGATGTAGTAGGAATAGTGCCTTCGGTTCCGTTCGAACACTGAACGGACTTGTATGGATGAATGCTTGCGTAACATCGTCAGGTGGACGATGGGCATTCTAAGGGATATATTCTTAAAAAGGTAACGCTTAGCCTCAAGCCTCATCAAATGGGAATGACTGAAAATCAGGGGTTATGCAGCAAGCCTAGGTGGGTAGCACCCAAGCAGGGTGAGGTCATTCCTGTCTAGATGTCCCTTTTTATTTCGGCTTAGTGGGCGGTTTCTGATCCCAACCGCGGGGTGATCTCACTCGGGATTATCCAGTAAGGGGTAGTCCCGGTCTTGTGTTGCAGGGGAGCGGGTGTACTCCTCGGTATGGTGATCTAGGCCCCGTACTGTGACAGGTGGTACCCCAATGCTTTGTCATTAGTTGGAAATCCATTCTCCCTACGTGCCTTGTACGAGTTTTGTTTGTATTACCCACTCTGTGGCTAGTAGATGGAATTTAATCATGTAACAATTTCGGCTATTTTATAAGTATTTGTATATAGACCCTATTATAATATAAGAGGATTTCTATAAAAATTATTTTAGCTATCGTAAGGTAAAAACCCGACATGTTTATTTGTGGCATGGTCTTACGAGATGCTTTTGTTTTCAAAGGATTTTTGAAACTTTAAAAAATCAATGGAGTGTGATTTCCTCACGCTGGTATTCCAAACTGACTCGGGTGTTATTTAACTGTAATGCTCGGGTCAGACCGAATATTATAGGATACAGGATATGATGTTGTGGAGCTCAGGAGACGAGCTGGATGACGATACGTACTTCCGTACTTGTTTATATATATATATATATATATATATATATATATATATATATATATATATATATTCCGCTGTGTTGAGTTGCTGTGTATCCATTTGTATGTTGTTGTTGTTGAACTGTGATTGATGTACCCTGATGATGTAATATATAAACAGAGATATTTGATTTTGAGTAAAGATAATTTATTATCTATTATATTTTATTCCGCTGCGATGGTTAGATTCTGTTGTTGTTTTCTATTTTTCTTCTTCTACCTCTTCTTCTTTAACCCAAATGGTTCGTATTTCTATACAACTTGAGTTGATTGTTGTAGAATAGTGTTGACTCAAGGGGTACGGATTTGCGGGCTGTTACATTCACCCCCTTTTCTCTTCATTCCTTCATAATTTCCTAATACTCAAGCTTTAGATAAAAATGGGGGAAGAGAGAAAGAACTAGAATTCCGAAGCCCTATTTTCCATTTGCAAATTCAAGTTCTAGCTCCAAATTCATAGAAGAAGCTTTGGTAAGCCTTCTCTTCTTCTTCTCCAACTCATTCCCCTTTCAATTTCAGAAATTCCTAAACCTAACTTAGAAAATATTTCTCTTTTAAGCTTAGATTCAAGCTTGTTGGGTTGGAATTGAAGAGTGATTGTTCTTGCCATTGCTCTATAGCTTCTTCTTCATTTGTTTTGTGTAAAAAGGTGAGATTTTTATCTCACATCTATGTCTATATATATCCTTGTTGTTGGGTATGAATTCCTAACACTTATTCATTTGCATTTGCTTTTGATTTGGATTGCTTTGGTGAATATTCCAATTTTTGGTGTTTTGAAAGCAAATTTTATGAAATCCTATTATGGATATTTGGACGTTGATATTTGAGGCATATCGAAGAGCCTTTAAGGTTGGGTTGTCGCTTGCCATAAATCCTTAGTCTCGTACGATCGCTTTCGATATTCGTTTTGGCCATTTTTGGCCTAGGTTCAGGAAAGGCCTGAGAAACAGGTTTCAGACGTCTGAATGCTCCTTTTCAGACGTTTGAATATTATACTTGGAATTTATATTCTCCAGTATTCAGATGTCTGAATCCAAACCTCCAGACGTCTGAATTGTCTCGAATGCAACCAAAAAGAAAATAGACTTAAAAAGCTATTTTCAGACGTCTGAAATCTATGCTTCAGACGTCTGAATTATGTTCTGGAAAATAATTTATTTTCCAAATTCAGAAGTCTGAATCTTAAATTTCAGACGTCTGAATCTGCTTGTTTTTGCCTGTTTTGCCTATTTGGCTTTAGTTTTCAAATTTAATCGATTCGTGTTGTTTTCCTTTTGTTGTTATCATTTATTATCGACTTTGATGACATTTTCTTTGAGATTTTTGGAAATATCCATTTTGACGGATTCGATATCGGTTTCTTTGGATTCTATTCACGTCTTCGAATGTGAATTTTGGTGATTGATTGTTCTACAATCATTTTTGTGATTCGTCACTTTAAAAATATAAAGGTTTTAATACTAGTAGTAAATATCAAAACTCTTTCATCAAAACGATTTCAACACTATTTTATTACAAAGCTCGTTTCTTAAATCGTTTTCCAATCTACTAGTATATACAAATCTTTACCTCACTCGTATGAGAAATCTAATTAAACGACTCGGTAAAACAAGTGATATGAAACGCTTGCGTTTACTTCGTCGGTTAATTCTTGGACTTGTTCGATTGAATCTCTGGTGACAATTTTCTAGTGGAGATCTACAATTTCGTCGTAAATATTTAAGTCAAGCTAGTGGTTATGGGACATGAAGCTATACACATATATTTACTAGCTTAGTGTAATTGACACTTCTTGCTGATCGATGATGATCATTTCTGTGATTTTGACTAGAATTGTGCAATGTCTCTTTGCCTGCGAGGGAGACTAAACCCCGTTTTTGTGGAGTTTCGACTCAAATTGGTGGGGTAGCGACCCATGGTCTTTGGACCGTTTTGTGGAGCCTCGGCTCAAAAATTAATGGTTAGCAACCATGGAATAGCGTTTCGTTTTGTGATACACGTGTTGATGAGCTTTCATGCTTCCGTTTTGTGATAGGTCTCCCTCCCATCTTTGTGATTTCTGGATTTCTAGTTGATGATTTCTAGAATTTGTGTTTCACCAATTTTCGTGATTTACATTGATAAGTTTTATCAATATTTGTGCATTGGTGAATTTGTGTGTCATTAAATTTTTTGATTGGCATTGATATAATTGTCAATATTATGGTGTGGTGAACAAAAATAAAGAATATGACATTCTTTTCTGTGTTTTGAGATTTCTTGAGATGTTGTATGATTTTCGTGTTATTTAAGGCATACTTGTCATTGAATGGCATTATTGTTATCATACGTTTTTGTCACATCTCATATTTTATCTCATTTTATCTGATATTTATAGTTAGACTGATTCGTTTATTATTTTCTTATTAAATAATACTCGGGTCAGACCGAGATGTTACAGGTGCTTCTGCTTGACTTCTCATCTGGGATTATTATTCTGACTTTTAGCTAACTACTTAGATTAGTAGTTTATTTTGTTGTATACATTTGAGATATAGACTCCGTGATGTATACTTATTCCTTTGTGTAGCACTTGTAACTATTCCTTGTGATATTGTGGATCTTGTTAGACCACTACTCTGATATACACTTTTATGTGTAATATTCATATATGTTTCCGCCTTTGAGATATGAACTTCTGTGACTGATTTGTGTTATGATATTTCTATATTTGTTTTCGAAGATTACATATAGCCACTGTGTACTAGCTTTGAGTTGTGTCGATATGTCGGATTTTCTCTTGAGATGAAAAGATTATATTTTTATCTGGCATATCGAAACTCGCACAAAGCAATTATACAGATGGTCGCTTCTCAACAGCCTTATTCTCCGCGCTAGTTGGCGGCATTACCTCGTAGTGTCCTTGGCTAGCGTAGGTATAGAGGTGGGGCGTCACAGCTTGGTATCAGAGCCAAACTTCGGAACAACGTAGAGTAATTTAACAAGGATCATCGTCCTAAGTCCATCTTAGGAGTCGTGCCTTAGGATTTAATTCGAGTTTTCGTACCGTCTTATCCTATTTTCTTTTGTGACGCCTTGTTTTATCAATCATTATTGTTTGATATTCATTTTGTGAATAACCTTTTTATTCTTCTTTCTTTCTTAAAGAAGAGAAATGGTTAGGCCCGGCCGTCCCAGCGCCGGTCAATCTAGTGCTACTCCCTAAGATGGAGTATTTATGTATGCACAACAACTTCTTGGTCTTGTAAAGAATGCTGAAGCAGCCGGTTCTATTCTGGAGCCTTCTCACCCTAAGTCTGGATTTGCACGCTTGTGCAACGATTATACCAACTTAGGTGGGAAACCATTCAAAGGTTCTGAAACCATTATTGAAGTCCAGGCTTGGCTAAGAACATGCGATCGAATCTTTTCTCGCATGAATCTTATCGATCTTCGCCGAGTTCAGGTGGCCTCTAGTATGCTCCAAGAAAGAGCATTAGACTGGTACGATCTCCTGATTTCTGAAATAAATGAAACGGATCTTATTTGGGAGAAATTCCGAGAACGATTCGAATTAAAATTTGTGCCAGAAGCTGAGAAAGTGACTTTGGCTCGTCGTTTCATTGACCTTGTTCAAGGTGAATCCTTTGTGGCAGATTATATCGCATCATTCGAGTCACTTTCTAAATATGAAGTCGAATACATAAACACCCCATTGAAGAAGAATCAAAGATTTGTCTATGGCTTGAACAAAAATCTCAAGAAGCCATTACTTCTAAAATTAAAAGTTTCTTTTGATCAACTCATTGATATCGCTCTTCGTCTTGAAGAGGCGGATAGGGAGAGTGATGTTGAAGTTGGGAGTGCCAAACCGAACTTCAACAACAACAAGAAAATACCTAATAAATTCAAAGGTCCATATCCCAATAAAAAGGGGAAACAAGCATCTCCGGCATCGAAGACTTATGCCTCAAGTGGTGGGCAATGCTACAACTGTGGTTCTAAGGATCATTATGCGAATAAGTGTTCAAAATCCCGTGCTTGTCGCTATTACAAAAGCCCGGATCATTATTTATCTGCATGCCCCAAACACCGAAAAAAGAAGGAGGGAAAGCTTAATGTGGTGCAAGCTCCTTGCAACACTTCTCGTGGTCAAGGTATTTCTCATTCTATCCTCGATGGCATTATTGTGTTTCGTGGTCAACCTATTCGAGTTCTTTTTGGTACGAGTGCGTCCCATTCTTTTATATCAAAGGAACTTGTTGATACTTTTTCTTTAAGTGTTGTTGCTTTAATGACTTCTTTGAGAATCACGAATCCGGTTGGTGGGTCCACAACACTCAGTTTAATTTGTAAAGATGTCGAGATTATTTTATGTGATTTTTCTTTCCAAGCCAATTTGCATGTCATGCGTTACTTAGGCTTTGGAATGATTTTGGGAATGGATTGGCTTGACCGTTATCAAGCTCATATCCTACGTCCTGTGCGGACTATTTATCTTCGACATCCACAATCTGTTAATCAAATTTCTATTGTACTTAAAGATTCGGATTCCACTTTGGCAGCATTCGTATATACTCTAAATCCTCGTGATGACAATAATGATGATAAGGAAGATTTCATTTCTCTTATTCGCGTTGTGCGTGAATTTTCCGACATATTTGAGCCCGTCTTAGGATTACCCCCTAAGCGAGAAATTGAATTCAAAATTAAACTAATTCCTGGAGCTTTACCTATTACTCGTCTGCCTTATCGTATGTCCAATAAAGAAAATGAAGAGATGCGCAAACAATTATCTGAATTGGAGATGAAGCAATTTATTCATTCTAGTTCCTCTCTTTGGGGAGCTTCAACTATTTTTGTGAAGAAATCCGATGGTACACTTAGGCTTTGCGTTGACTACCGCAAGCTTAATGATCTTACTATCAAGAATAAATATCATTTACCTCGGATTGATGATCTATTTGATCAACTTAGTAGTGCTAGAGTCTTTTCACAATTAGACTTAGCAACCGGTTTCCATCAGCTTCGTATTGCAGAGGACAGCATTTCTTTGACATCGTTCCGTACTCGTTATGGATCTTATGAATGGCTTGTTATGCCATTTGGTTTAACGAATGCTCCGGCTTATTTCGTTGACCTTATGAATAGAGTTTTCAAAGACTTCCTCGATCGATTTGTTCTCATCTTTATTGATGATATTCTTGTGTATTCTACAACCGAGGAGGAGCATGAAAAGCATCTTCGGATGGTGTTCGAAACCCTTAGGAGCAATCAATTGAAAGCAAAATTTTCTAAATGCCGCTTTTGGCAATCTCGTGTGAAGTTTCTCGGTCATATTATTTTCGAATCCGGAATTTCCGTGGATCCTTCAAAGATTGAAGCGATTCAAAATTGGAAGAGACCGGAGAGTGTGACGGAAATCCGTAGCTTCCTTGGATTGGCGGGCTATTACCGCCATTTCATAAAAGACTTTTCTAAAATTTCCGTGCCTCTTACTAGTTTGACAAAGAAGGGAGTTAAATACATTTGGTCAGACAGATGTGAAGCTTCTTTTCAGAAATTAAAAGAACTCCTTTCCGATGCTCCTATTCTTGTTATTCCCGAAGGGAATCGAGATTTTATTGTTTATACCGATGCTAGTCGTGTTGGTTTGGGAGCCGTTCTCATGCAAGGAGAACATGTTATTGCATATGCTTCTAGGCAATTGAAGCCAGCCGAGACTAGATATGTCACTCATGATTTAGAGCTCACGGCTATTGTTTTCGCCCTTCGAATTTGGCATCATTACCTCTTGGGAGAGAAATTTGTTCTCTAAACCGATCATAAATCTTTGAAGTATTTATTTTCTCAAAAGGAACTCAATTTGCTTCAACAACATTGGCTCGAGTTCCTTGCATCTTATGATCTTGATATTATTTATACTCCCGAAAAGGGAAATCATGTTGTCGACACCCTTAGCCGAAAGCAACACGCGGTTGTTTCCATGATGATATCCGAATGGAATGATCTCGAGACTTTATCCACTTGTGAGATTCGAGACGTGTATCCGATTTATGTTCATCTCTTGTTTTATGTAGTCTTGTGGCTCATCCTTCTCTTTTAGACCGCATCCTTGAAGCTCAAAAGCTAGATCCTGAATTGGCTCTTCTTAGCCAAAATTGTAGGGATAAAATTGATATTGAAGGTTTGAAAGACTTTGATATTGATTTTCGTGGCGGTATTCGAAAATTTGGTAGACTTATCGTGCCAAATATTAGTGATCTTCGTAAAGATATTTTAGAAGATTCTCATCGTTCTAGTTTTACCATTCATCCCGGTAGTAGAAAAATGTACGCGGATATGAAGCAACTTTATTATTGGGATGGAATGAAATCTGATATTTCTAACTTTGTTAAGCGTTGCATGACTTGCCAACTTGTCAAGGCCGAGCATCAAAGGCCCGGTGGATTATTGCAACCTTTAGAAATTCCAATATGGAAGTGAGATCAAATTTCCATGGATTTTATTGACGGCCTTCCCCGTTCTCGTTCGGGTCATGATAGCCTATGGGTGATGGTTGATAGACTTACAAAGTCCGTCCATTTTATTCCCGTTCGGTCCAATCGGACCGTACCTCTTTTGGCCAAACTCTTTATCAAAGAAATTGTTAAATTGCATGGAGTTCGTACTTCTATTGTTAGTGATCGTGATCCATTGTTTACTAGTGGATTTTGGAAGAGTCTTCAAAAAGCTTTGGGAACGAAGCTTAATTTTAGCACCGTTTATCATCCTTAGTCTGATGGACAAACTGAGTGTGTGAATCAAACTCTTGAAGATCTTCTTTGTGCATGTGTTCTTGATTTTGGTGGAAGTTGGGAAAATCATACTTCTCTTGTTGAGTTTTTCTATAATAATAGCTTCCAATCTAGTATTGGTATGGCATCTTTTGAGGCACTCTATGGAAGGCCATGCCGATCTCCTTATTGGCTTGAGGCCGGTGAGAAGGTGGTTTTAGGTCTAGATTTTTTCGTGATTCCACAGAAAAGATTAACCTTATTCGTCATAGGATGAAAGAAGCTCAAAATAGACAAAAATCCTTTGCCGATAACCGAAGAAGGAAACTAGAATTTTCTGTGGGAGATTTTTTGTTTATTCGTGTTTCACCTATGAAGGGTGTTAAGCGTTTCAGTCGATCGGGAAAATTAGCACCTCGATATATTGGTCCATTTCCCATCACCGAACGTATTGGTTCCGTGACTTATCGCCTTTTATTACCAGCACAGTTTTTTGCTATTCATGACGTGTTTCACGTTTCTCAATTACGGAAATGCCTTCGAGATTCCGATTCTATTCTTGAGCCCGGTGTTGAAGAAATTGAAGTTTCACCTAATTTGACTTATGAGCAACATCCTATTCGAATCATTGCTTCAGAGGTTAAACGCCTTCGAAATAAAGATGTTCCTCTTGTGAAAGTCCAATGGTCTTCAAATCCTAAGGATTTCTCTTGGGAATCTAGAGAATTCATCGAGCGAACACATCCGGACTTACTCTCTCGTGCTCCTTAAAGGTGACCTTCTTATTCCAAATTTCTTCTTTTGTGTTGATATGCTTTTATAGTTGTTACTTTTTGTTCGTTTATTTCTTAAGATTGCGAGGACATAATTTCTTTAAGGAGGAGAGTCTGTAACAATACGCATATTTTACGATTGAATATTTAAATATTTTATTTAAATATTTCATCGTTAGTCGGATTATAGTCTGAAAAACTACTTTTTGCAAACGGTCGAATTAGGACTCGAGACCACCCCCATTGAGTTCAAAATGACGTTTGCGACCTTTTTGAGTATAAACTTCTATATGTTTGGAGTTAGGGGAATTTTGCTACCTTTTTCACTTAGGGCTTTGGTTTAGTTTCAGCCCATTAGACCCAAGCTTCACCCCCTTTTCTCTTCATTCCTTCATAATTTCCTAATACTCAAGCTTTAGATAAAAATGGGGGAAGAGAGAAAGAATTAGAGTTCCTAAGACCTAGTTTCCATTTGCAAATTCAAGTTCTAGCTCCAAATTCATAGAAGAAGCGTTGGTAAGCCTTCTCTTCTTCTTCTCCAACGCATTCTCCTTTCAATTTCAGAAATTCCTAAACCTAACTTAGGAAATGTTTCTCTTTTAAGCTTAGATTCAAGCTTGTTGGGTTGGAATTGAAGAGTGATTGTTCTTGCCATTGCTCTACGGCTTCTTCTTCATTTGTTTTGTGTAAAAATGTGAGATTTTTATCGCACATCTATGTCTATATCTATCCTTGTTGTTAGGTATGAATTCCTAACACTTATTCATGTGCATTTGCTTTTGATTTGGATTGCTTTGGTGAATATTCCATTTTTGGTGTTTTGAAAGCAAATTTTATGAAAATCCTATTATGGATATTTGGACGTTGATATTTGAGGCGTATCGAAGAGCCTCTAAGGCCGGTTTGTCGCTTGGCATAAATCCTTAGCCGTTGTTGCTCGTATGATCGCTTTCGATATTCGTTTTGGCCATTTTTGGCCTAGGTTCAGGAAAGGCCTGAGAAACAGGTTTCAGACGTCTGAATGCTCCTTTTCAGACGTCTGAATATTATACTGGGAATTTTTATTTCCCAGTATTCAGACGTCTGAATCCAAACCTCCAGACGTCTGAATTGTCTCGAATGCAACCAGAAAGAAAATAGGCTTAAAAAGCTATTTTCAGACGTCTGAAATCTATGCTTCAGACGTATGAATTGTGTTTTGAAAAATAATTTATTTTCCAAATTCAGACGTCTGAATCTTCTGAATCTGCTTGTTTTTGCCTGTTTTGCCTATTTGGCTTTAGTTTCCAAATTTAATCGATTCGTGTTGTTTCCCTTTTGTTGTTATCATTTATTATCGACTTTGATGACATTTTCTTCGGGATTTTTGGAAATATCCATTTTGATGGATTCGATATCAGTTTCTTTGGATTCTATTCACGTCTTCGAATGTGAATTTTGGTGATTGATTGTTCTACAATCATTTTTGTGATTTGTCACTTTAAAAATATAAAGGTTTCAATACTAGTAGTAAATATCAAAACTCTTTCATCAAAACGATTTCCAACACTATTTTATTACAAAGCTCGTTTCTTAAACCGTTTTCCAATATACTAGTATATACAAACCTTTACCTCACTCGTATGAGAAATCTAATTAAACGACTCAGTAAAACAAGTGATATGAAACGCTTGCGTTTACTTCGTCGGTTAATTCTTGGACTTGTTCGATTGAATCTCTGGTGACAATTTTCTAGTGGAGATCTACAATTTGTTCGTAAATATTTAAGTCAAGCTAGTGGTTATGGGACATGAAGCTAAACTCATATATTTACTAGCTTAGTGTAATTGACACTTCTTGGTGATCGATGATGATCATTTATGTGATTTAGACTAGCATTGTGCAATGTCCCTTTGTCTACGAGGGAGACTAAACCCCGTTTTTGTGGGGTTTCGACTCAAATTGGTGGGGTAGCAACCCATGGTCTTCGGACCGTTTTATGGAGCCTAGGCTCAAAAATTAATGGTTAGCAACCATGGAATAGAGTTCCGTTTTGTGATATACGTGTTGGTGAGCTTTCATGCTTCCGTTTTGTGATAGGCCTCCCCCCATCTTTATGATTTCTGGATTTCTAGTTGATGATTTCTAGAATTTGTGTTTCGCCAATTTTCGTGATTTACATTGACAAATTTAATCAATATTTGTGCATTGGTGAATTTGTATGTCATTAACTTTTTTGATTGGCATTGATATAATTGTCAATATTTATGGTGTGGTGAACAAAAATAAAGAATATGACATTCTTTTCTGTGTTGTGAGATTTCTTGAGATGTTGTATGATTTTCGTGTTGTTTAAGGTATATTTGTCATTGAATGGCATTATTGTTATCATACGTTTTTGTCACATCTCATATTCTATCTCATTTTATCTGATATTTATAGTTAGACTGATCCGTTTATTATTTTCTTATTAAATAATATTCGGGTCAGTCCGAGATGTTACAGGTGCTTCTGCTTGACTCCTCATCTGGGATTATTATTCTGACTTTTAGCTAACTACTTAGATTAGTAGTTTATTTTGTTGTATACATTTGAGATATAGACTCCATGATGTATACTTATTCTTTTGTGTAGCACTTGTAACTATTCCTTGTGATATTGTGGATCTTATTAGGCGGCACGCTTCGTTTGGAGTTTGAAAAAATTTCGGGTGAATAGTACGTGAATATTTTCTATATAAGGACTTCATAAATTTCTATTTGCAACACAAATCAAACCCTAACCTTAATTTGTCTTCAGCCGCCACCATTATTATTCAATGGCCGAGAATTTCAAATCTTCCCTTTCAATTAACTTCCAATCCGTGAATAATTAGAGAAAATTATCAACTACAAAAGTGACGAGCGCGTTGAGATCTATATTCTCAACGGCTATGATCGTAAACAACGAAGGGGATTGACGGCAATTGGTTCGTGAAGGTCCGGCGTTCAAGCATGAATTTCGAGAAGCTCAGGGAGCCGAGTTCGTCGTGGTTCGAGCCGATGGTGGCTCGCGTGAAGGGCTTCAAAGTGGCAAAGTTCGATCGATTTGAAGATGCTCGAGTTGGGCGCGCTAATCTAGGGTTTCGAACGGCTTTGGGTTAGTTCGTTCGCTTTATTTACTGGGAGGAGAAGAAGGATGCGCACGGCCTTGATTTGCTTGACAAAATGGATGGCTCTGATACCACATGTAACAGCTCGATTTTTCGACGCTCTAAAATCGACATCAATACGTCCACTGTATCGAATGCCGCAAAACCGAATGCCGGAAAACCGAACCGTTAGGGTTAAAGAAGAAGAGGTAGAAGATAGAAGAACAGAAACAATAACAGAATCTCACATATCGCAACGGAACAACATATAATAGATAAATGAATATCTTTAAAACAAAGAACTATATCAGTTATCACATTACATCACATTACATTACATTATCAGAGTTTACAACAACAAACAAACAGCGGAAAAGAAATACTATATACTAGTTGATACGCCACGCCATCCAGCTGCCTCCAGATCTTTACAGCAACTTCTGAATTCCAAAATGACCTGATAACCTGACTCTAGACTGTCCGTGTGGAAAATAGTGGGCACCCAGAGTTTAGGAAAGGAAGAATAAACTCCAGATCAGTCGTGGGACTGGTATGAGTAACAAAAAAACAGTTTATCTTTAAAACAACAACAAGAGAATTTAAAATAGATCCGCAATGCTTTTAGAAAATGAAACTACCACAAGGCCTCCCGCCACACACACAATGCAAACGTAGAATTGGAGGAGATTTCTCCTTATGATAGTCAAACATGATTGATACACGAATTTCTTTGATATTATTACTATAAGTGCAAAGTGCATAAAACATTTCGAAAGTACAATATAAATCTTAGCCAGCATAGGTACCATTATATTATGCCTGTTATATCTACCATTTTAAATGGCAGGTTCTACAATTGCAATCGTAAAGGGCTCATATTGTTTTGATTGGATTTCCAACAAATGATCGGGCAAAAGGAACTTCCCAAATAAAATGAAACGCCTCTGGAGGGATGTCCCCGGACCCTAACCGGATCTCTGCTAGACAAGGCCGGGTTACCTCTGTAATAGGTAACTACTGACACGAGCATGCCATCCCCCGGTCGTTTGCGACCTTTATCCGAGGTACCTCTCAACCAACAACCACAAAATAATAAGTTTGCAGCAACCACAAAGCAATTATCTGGGCTCCATACCCTGATACCACTCATAATCCAGAAGGAAATGACATACTCTCAGAGGGCGCTACCTTCAAATAACCTTGCTGCTACGATTCCTATTTCGACCATAACCGGGTTGTGAGGTTCGACGAAGTCTCGTCCACAAAGCTATGCTTTTCACTAAAGCCACGCTTTGATCAACAAATGATCGGCAGCACTCAGCATGCCACATTACCAAGTTGGGAATATATTGCTGATAACCTTCAACTACATAACCTCTGAGCTCGTACGTCTCAGAGAAGGGTGTTAAGCTAAGAGAATAAATTCTCCGCCACCAACAGATATGTATTTGAAAGAAATCGGCTTTATATCTCAAAATGTAATGTCAAACATACAATCCATACAAGTCCGTTCTGGGTTCGAACAGAACCGAAGGCACTTCCGAAGAAGTCCTTGCAAATCCAGGAATCCACGATCTCGATCGGACTCCCCATCACATATGGAATCTCTATACCGGATCAACTCAATGCAGAGACAATCGATAAGTCATCCTATCATTCTCGCAAATACCCGGTCTTCCCCACCGGTCTTCAAATGCTATCCATATCGACGTATCATTATTCAGAATGGGTTATATGACATAAAGGTCCTCTCCCGACTAAACCGAATAACGAGCGCAATACTTAAAAATCATATGGATACTGGGGTCTCAGTTAAATCACAGCTTAAAGCCCAAAACCTTTCATTCAAATGGTTAAAACAAATTACCATTTCCAATCTTTTAAACAAAAAGATTCATTTCAACAACCTTCAATGGTTTAAATAATTTCCACACTTTTAATCTTTTAAACAAAAGATTTAATTCACAAAGTTCACCCCGTTCACAAAGATTAATTCATAGTTTTCAAAACTATTTATAATTCCATATCTTTTTATATAAAGATACATCCTCAAGATTCTCTTCAATTTGGAAACAAAGTTAAAAATTCTTTCACAAAGATTCGTTCACAGATCCCAAAAAATTTCCATTTCAAATTGGATTAACTCATTCAATATTTTAAATCAAAGATTTAATTCATAGCTCTCAAAACAATTCACAATTTCATTTTTAAACTCGAAACTTTTCAACACAAATTGGAAATCCTTTCCTTATATGAAAGTTATTATTATTTGAAACAAATAGTTTTTATTTTGGGAAAAACCGATTACAAATTACATAAGTCGAACCATCCAAGTATAAAACTTGGATTTAAATTTAAATTTCCAAAACCATACTTTTTAAATGGTTAAAAACCTATATAAACATCCTTATAACTTGTATAATCTTTTAGACCCTAATTTCCAAATCATTCCTAACTTGGAAAACTATTTCCAATTCAACTTGAACTTCCTTTAATACCAATTGGAAATTCATTCCTTATGTGAAAGTTTATATCGTTCGAAAACAAATAGTTTTTATTTCGGAAAAATCCGATTCCATTTATACAAGTTAAATCTTCGGGTTAATTTAAATTCCAGAAGCAACACTTTAAAACGGTTTAAAAACTCATATAAACTTGTATACCGTTTTAAATCATAAATACCGAATTAGAATTCAATTTCAGATATTGAATTCCAATTTAAATCAAACTATTCAAATTTCAAAATTTTATTAAGTTATTCAAAATAACTTTTATCTCTTTTCACAAACTTTTCATATTTAACCCAATTCCATTTCCAAAATCGTTTGGATTGAAAATTCAACTTTTAGAACTATTTTGCGTTAAATTCAAATATCTGTGACTTAGCCGATTTCCACGTGAAATCCATATTCGTGTGTGTATAGTGTTGTCCAGGGGTTTAACACAATACTGCACACATCAACCATCACAGGTTCAATCATATTAACATCGATAAGCAGTATAATCCATAATGCTTATCTTCATTCACAGACTCATAGATAAAATGAATTTATCAATGAGATATATCATAGAATATAAATAAAATTACTATTTGTGAGGAATCCAGTTGGATCCCTCCAACCTGTTCCCTTCATCCACATATATTTGCACAACCAATAAATATCAATTCAATCTGACAATAATTATCATATTCAGCTAAACAACCAATCAAACATTTAACTACTAGCTATTTAAATTAACTAGTATCCAGATTTGAGTGAGATTACTCACATTGAATTTTCGACGAGCGTTTTAAAATTTTAAACTAAATCGAGTACGTTCGATTTAATGCAAAAATTTCGCTTGCCCAGAACGATTCCAGAATTGCTCCACTACGTAGTACTTGTCGCTGCGATTCCGGCGCTACCAGTTTTGTCGAATTCTGTTAATGTATGCAACAGTTATGAATTTTACAAGTTTCAATTACAAATTTTAAAACAAATTTTCTTTTATTATCATACCAAACAACATCTCAGCCGTACGTTCACTAGAGAAATCGAGGCCGCCTACATTTTCTTCCCAAACGCGTTCGTCTACAGGTTGAAGCCGCACCCATCATCTCCAACTAGGGTTGGATATCGCGGCCACCACGTTGCTCAAGAACTAGATCAGAACCCATCCCATCGAAGTCCATTGCCGCCTCAACCATCGCCCCAGATGCGGCGAAGCTCGGTGCTCCTCGCTACTCAAATTTCGTGCAAGAAATGAGCACGAACGCGGGCCCACAGCTCTCTCTCCAGTCGACGAAAATCAATCTCCACCGTTGATTATGCAGAGCTCCTCGCTCTCTTCGATTTACTAGTTGAAAGTTTTCGAAATCGTCGCATGGATTGAATGAAAATTGAGGAAGAATAAAGAAGCGTTTTCGGGCATTAAACGATAGGGTGGCCGCTCTGAAAGAGTATTAGGGTTTTGGCTAAAAACGTGATTATATAAACCGTATTTAATATTATTTTAATATTAATTTTCACCAATCTATCAGATTTTCGAACGAACTCCGAATCAGACATGCCGCCAGGCGTTTATAGGGTTTTACCTATGTTCCGAACACAATGGAACGTGTTTCGGAAGCTAATTCGATCATATACGCGAGTTACGGAAATGAACGATCAATTTTTAAATTAAATCGATTAAAATAGTTTCTATGCTTTTTAAGCTGCCAGGGTCAAACGACAACTCCGATTGCTACAAAAATTGATATCCGATAATAACTAACTATTACGGATCCAATGGAACTGGTTTCGTCGAATTCCGAGACTGTGCCCTGGAAGGCCATTTTAACTCGTCGATAAATTCGAGCGATTTTCAAAATCATCAAAATCATCTAAAATTTTATTTTTAAAACTTTACAAACTCTATTATAAATCATATAGACTTTATATTTACATTAGAATTCATTCTGATTCAGTTTAAATCAAAATATGATTAATTGCATTATTATATTATTAAATTCCATTATTATATTATTATTATTCAAATTTCAATTGAATTTCCATATTGAAAATTACAACTAAATTCTATTGATTTAACAAAATCCTTATTTCAAAATCATTTCAAAATCCACATTTAACATTTAAAATAAATTAAATGTTCAAAATTTACAACTAGAAATTCTAGGTCGTTACAACTACTTTGATATACACTTTTATGTGTAATATTCATATCTGTTTCCGCCTTTGAGATATGAACTTCTGTGACTGATTTGTGTTATGATATTTCTATATTTGTTTCCGAAGATTACATATAGCCACTGTGTACTAGCTTTGAGTTTGTGTCGATATGTTGGATTTTCTCTTGAGATGAAAAAATTATATTTTTATCTGGCATATCGGAACTCGCATAAAGCAATTATACAGATGGTCGCTCCTCAACAGCCTTATTCTCCGCACTAGTTGACCGCATTACCCCGTAGTGTCCTTGGCTAGCGTGGGTATAGAGGTGGGGCGTCACAGCGATGATACACATTTTGCCGAATTGAGAGGCTTACTTCGCCGTGTCTAAACCAAAGGGTATTCGGTAAATTTCCATTTGCGGGGTTTGTGGCCATGGTATCGACGGTGATGATGGCGGTGGTGGATGGGTTCGCCATGGGGTTTTATAAGAGAGGTAGGATTAGTAAGGCTTTGTGTGTCAATGACATGGCGGTTTTTTAAGAGTAGCAAATTTGATCCATGAAAGACGATTGAATGTGCAGAACTCATCGAGCGTGTTGTCGCCTTTTGCTTTTTCTGCACCTGGAGTGACAAACTTGGAGTCATACTTTAAACTGCTTGCAACTAGATCCACTAGCTACTTTAAATTGCTTGCAATTCGACACTTCTTTTATCTTTAGGTAAAATCCGTTTTGAATTATCTTAATTTCAATATTTCCATTGACTTCTCTTGGTTGTTGATATTTGATGGTTCCTTGATCTTTAAAAGTGATATACAATAATTAGCTTAGTATGGAAAACTTTAACTTTTTTAGTTATTAGCAAGGGCAAACATGCTAATACTCTGTTAATTAAAGTTGTAATATCTTCTTTTGATTGTGATTTTGGTTGTACGACCGATAGAAAATATTGCATTGACTTGCCATCTTTTTCTAAGGCGATTCATATCTGTGTTAACAATTTATCAAAATATGGTCGATATCATATGATTTGCCAATTCTAGCACATTAGGAGGAGATATTCTCTATAATTGTATATAAAACCAAATTTTGACTGATGCTTTATCTACTTCAATACCCACAGTACTATTTTTCACTTGGCAATTATTTCCAAACAAATATTGTATTTGCACTTAGCACCGAATAGTCGAGTGGGCAAACTAATGTTACCGGGTAAATTGCAACATATTTTGTGGTGTGTACACAAATGCTTATTTTCACATTTACAAAAGTTATCCATCATTTTCAAGCTTATATTGATCTTATTTTATGTTCAAACTAATTGATAAAGATAAGCATTTGATTTTGATATCTTTGTTTCATTAAAGTCATGCACAAACATCCTCAATTTATGGAAAGTTGGTCATACAAAAATTAGCAGGAATCTTTTTGGATTTTTTTTTGAGACCCGCTTATTTTCTTAATTCCCAATGATCAAATATCTTATACATTATAAATTATATTTTTATTGTTTATATGCTTAAGATGAAAGATCCATGTTTCAAAGCATCAAAAGCCAAAAGCGGGTTGGACACAAAAACATGATGGAAATTGTAAAACTTGACAAACCTGGAAAAGATGAAAACGTGCTTTATTATTTAATAGATTCCAATTTTTTATTCACTTTTGTTAACGAAAATAATAAATATTTGAAAGGATATTGATATTTTATTAATATATTATTACAATCTCTTTATCCTTTTGGAAATTTATAATATTTCATAAGCTTTCTTTCAAAATCTTAATTGTCCTTGGATGAAAAATGGTAGTTGCAAGAGTATCCAAAACAATTTTCAATTGTAATTGTTTAAGATAAAGGTTAATATCCAATTTATTGAACATGCAAAACCATTCTTATTGATGTAGATGAAAAGTTGATGGTAGACGGTGTAAGTGATGCTGACAAAACAATTTTCAGCTCTAACCATAGGATATGCTACTAAATGGTACAATTTTCAGCTGTAACCATAGGATATGCTATCAATTGGTATATACATATTTTTGCTTCAACCCTTAACAGCAACGTACATACAATTAACAGTTCCTTCCTACGTATTGTAGGGTAATTTGAAGGGAAGCTGAGGTGCCATTTGATATAACATAGTACCGGTGAGTTTATATTCTCTCTTTCATAAGATAAATTCCTTAGGATATGCAAATTTCGATACGATAGAGAAACAACTATCAAAGTAGTGTTAAATGTTTACTTTAAACAAATAATATAAATGGAAAAAAGCAGGAACATTACAAAGAAAAAAAATCTTTACTGCAAAATTTAGTTGCTTCTATGCTCTCCACAAATTTGTACTGCAAAATTTAAGGCTTCGACTTTTCCTGCTTCAGGCTGAAGCTCTGGTGGGTCCTATGATGAAAAAAGTTATGCAGAAATTCAAAACGAATTTGAAGGTTTATGGTTTTATGCTAATCCAATAATGCTACGTTGAAGGAGATGGAGTTTCAATTTACGGCGTGTTTATGTTTTTGCGTTGGTTATTTGGGTCATAGTGGCATATGAACAAATGTATGATTATTTTAAATTTCGTTGTTTTTTGGTGGAATTATAAGAAATAAGATATGTGGTAGTTTAAATTTTGTTATTTTATGACACAATTTGTAACGCAAGAGATTAGACTGAGTCGATTATTCCATTACCTTGCAATCAGTTAGTTTGCTTCTTTTTATTTTTATTAATTTTTTATTTTGATTTTTCCGTCTATTCTAAGTGAACTAACGGTACATGTTGGATAAAAAACAATAAGAAAAACAGATTTTGGATAAAAAAACAATAAGTAAAACAGATTAAAAATGTACCTAGGAAGCAAAGGAGGAATGACAGACCAGTATGCATCCTACGGTAGTAAACTGCATATGTCTTACTCTCATATAATAGATAAAGTGTATTTGATCATATCTCATCCCAATGAATTCAATCAAACTCTGTTGTTAATTATATGCTAATGTCACATTAATTACTGCTGTAGAGTAACTCATTTGATGATTATAATATATGTACTGGTTATTTTTAAGAAAGTAAAACCAATGTTAAATATTACCTGAAACCTCAACTTAACATTTTGCTTCTTTTTATTTTTTTATTTTTATTTGCATGTCTGTTCTAAGTGAACTAACGGTTCATTTAAGTCCAGCATGAGTTAGTTTGATCAGCTAAGTCATTTTCGATTTATATTAGACACGGTATTACACTTACCCAAGCATAAAAAAACAAAATATATGGTCATTGAGATTATGAAGCTTTGTAACCTTTTTGGAAATTAATTATTATAATGTGATACAAATTAAAACTACTGGTAGGGACTAATAAATTACAAATTGATGTGGATTGAATAATGTGTTTTTATAATCAACAAATTACAATATTGTACCAATATAGGTTGTATTGATCCGCTCTTTCAATCATTGCCAGCAGTTTGGTTTGTAAATATCCAAAACAAACAAGTCAATATTCAAATGCTCATATATATGTGCATTGTATGAGAACAAAAGATGCATATTACAATCTATGTATCTATATTATACAGAATCAGATATGAAGCACTTATTTACTACTAAAGCTTCTTTTACCAACTATTAAAATTATTTTAGTCGTCATATGTTTCTGTTATGTGTCACTGTGTCTGTGTTAACACTTGAAGTGACAACAGAACTTGAACCATCTGCCAAAGAAAACTGCTACTTTTAGCATGGTACTACATAAAATCCACATATGAAGTGACATAAATAGTATGAAGTGACAGAAAGTCCACATAACATAAGGGCACAACCAATGAAACATGAGTAATGCATGTTGATTTTAAGAAAGCCCATGTTAATTACTGTAATACACACATTTGGTGCAAGGCTCCACACTGATTAGTACAAGAAATTTTTTTTGGTTTCATGGATTATTATGGTTCAGTCTCTTACAATACATATTTGTTAACTCAAACCCATAATTTATAGGACTTTTAAATTATGTGGTTGATTTCATAATTCATTAATGTGGTTTGATTCGAATCCACATGTTACAAATAAAAATAAAAAGCCACCATGTAACAGATATAAAGAAAAGAATATCGTTCATTAATTATATGCAGGTCCATCTGGACTTGCATATATACTCGTGTATATATATATTAATAACATGATCTTATACGTTACCCAAAAGTCAGTTGAAGCAAGGATGCACCAGCCAACCATAAAATTGTAGTCACCATTAGCATTCAACTCTGAAGACAGTCGAAGCCTGTTGCTTCAACAGCTCATCATTTTGCACTTTATTTCAACTCATACAAGCCATTTAAGAACTTTTCATTTCAACTAATACGAGCCAGTATGCTCCAGCTAGCTTCGCTCGCCCTCTCTTCAGCCCTTTTTTGGATCCCTCTTTCCTGTCTCTGCAATAGCCTTACGACAATTTGTTTCAGTCATCTTCAAACTGCTTTTTTGCTATCCTGTTACAACTCCATGTATGGCACATGAAGTTAGTTGCAGCTATAGTTGCTGTTCGTATAGCACTTGAAATATGTGTTGCTCTCCTAAACAATTGCAAGCCCTGTGCCCTTTATAAGTGGCAGCAGCTCTCAGGTCATAAATGTAATAGAGGAGTGTGCGCCCAAGATTATCACATTGATATTTTCCATGCTAACCCTGCTTGATACATAATTCCCATCAGTATTATACTAACATACATACAACATATTTAACAACTCAATCAATTAGAAACTGCAAATATACTATACTAATGTAGATCATGCAAGCATATGGTGCATTAGGATTCAAACAAAAATATGTTAGAGAGAAATGAATTGAATCAATAAATTACTCATATTTTCGGTTGTTGCTGCTTCTTCTCGATAGATAGCAAATCCATTGAAGACATTCACATTTAGGGGGAGTAAAAAATATTACGGCACTGATTAAGAAACACGTCTGTCAAAATACAGTAATATTAGGGCACTGATTAAGAAAATTGACAACACTAAATATTCCTATAGATAAAACTCTAGCACTGACCATCTAAAGATATCCACTAGTACGAAGATCCCCAACCTCTGCAACACATAGAGTATTTCATTATTTCCTAAGTGATTAGCATATAGTGACTATAAGTAACTTATATAATGTTGTCATACAGTATGTTTCCTTACCCAACTTCTTTGGGTCAAATAATGTATCTTTGTCCAATGCAAGGATAGAGACACCACGAGGAATATAAGAATCTCCTAATCTTATGGCTATAGATTTGAGTGGTATCTATTCATATCAATGATTTCAATACATTATTTTCACTTGTCGGCATCAAAAACTGGAAACTAATATTTTTCATCTTTTGGTTACAAAGCATACTTCTATGATATAGTTAAAATAACCATACTCGTCTTGCATTTGTTCCTTATATATTCCTATGCTCAGTGGTTACAAAGTATAAGTGATTAAATGCAGTGTAGAATAGAAGTAGTACAAGTTTAGAACAATCGTATATTTCAAAACTCTTGTACAATAACTTACTTCAATGGTTAGCAAATAATAAATGGTCAGACAAGTGAATAAACACGTGAATTTAAGAAAATATTAGAAATGATGCCTTTTGCAGCTAGCAACAATAATGCATCGTGTTATAATCTTATTTAGGTTATAGATTACACCGAGTCCAAAATAAAATAACTGATATAGCAACAATCTCATGTTTCCTCAATCGTTTACATTTTAAATCAAGTGAATAAGTGCCTAGTAGAGATGCACGGAAGCACATAAATGCAGTTTCCATTTTGTTCCAATCCAGCATCAATATCTCATGCATCATCATTGCTAACTAATTGAATAAGATTTGTTATTAGTTCTTCAATCCAAAATGACTGGTTCTTGCATAATAATTACAAAACATGATAGCTACTTAATACCACTCCTATGCCATCTTGTTGATCTAAGGTTTAGTTCTAACTTCTAAAACTATTTCATGTTCAAGGATGATATGTTGAGTATATTTTGTGAAATTGGGTGTGAAAAATCTACTAATCAACTTAAAAACCTCTTAAATAATTACTAGAATATGTCAACAAATGGTTAACAATAATTTAAGTATATGTGGTGTACTGGGAATGAAACATTCAACTTTGGCAGGCCAACAAAATGTAGCAAGAAATTGTAAACTATATGTTGATCCTACTTTGGTTAGCTTATGCTCATAGATGATTCATACTCTTTAGTGACCATTACTATGTTGTAAACAAGAATGAAAGATACCGCACTCAAAGAACATTTTGCTATTAAATCAAACCCACTGAGATCCAATACATAGAATTTTCAACCAAAAAAATTTAGTGGGTGGGAGTACTGATTGTGGTGAAAAATTCCCAACTTACTATGGCATCAAAACACAAACATAAAAACTCCCAACTTAAAAAATCTTCAGCAACCATTACTATGGCATCAAAATACAAACATAAAAACTCCCAACTTAATCAAGCAACTGATCTACTTACATAGTTACCATGTATCAAACTACAAGAATATAAGCAAACAAGTGATTAAAAAGGAAAAAAACCAACGCAAGAAAAATGAAAAATCGACTGTTGATATTAAATTATGTATAAAAACAGCTTTGAATTACCTTATGGGTCCTCAAAACTGGATCATTCACCATCAACCTTGTTGTCTCTTCCTATAGCATCAACAAGAAATAAACAAATAATTAATCGCCATAATTCTAAATTTCACCAACATACCATAAACTATTTACAAAATAAATTTAAAAGTTAAAATTAATTGAATATAGGATATTATAGTCAAGTGATGATTCTTTTTAATAACAACTTAATGTAGTATACCAACTTAAAATACAATCAACAAAATTTAGCCAAAGTATCCAAATAATTTAATAGCTAACATGCAAGAAATTAATCTTCTAAATAAAAGCATAAGCAAAAATAATACCCTAAATCGTGGATGAATCACCTTCCAGTCTAATAGTCTCTCCTATCAGTTATTATAATCTAACCATTTCGTACATGGCAGCTCCACCCATTCCATCTGCTACAATAACCGAACCCGATACCTACTCAACAGAAACTAATTCAAGGAACAACACCATTCGAATTTTGTAAATTTTATCAAATTGGATTAAATTCTTTCGTACCTTGCGGACGTAACCATTTTGATGTCCACTGTGAGCTAGGGTTTTGATTTTTTTTCGTTTAAGAATGAGAATCCCTATTTTAAGTTTCAGATCCAAAAGGAAATTTTTACGTTTTTACTTTATTCTTTGAGGAATAGAAGCTTGGTAAAATTTGTCACCGTAATAAGAGGGAAAAAAAATTGAGGGACCGAAGCAAAATTTCATCAAAACTTTAATTTATCCGTGGCAACACTCTATAGCAGCACTTCCTTGTTCTATTACCATTAGTTGCACTTGGCTTGAAACACAACTACTTAATGCAACTAATATCAAATTTTCTTGTAGTGAATATTAATTGCATAATATAAAATTATATTATAAATTTAATGAAATTGTGATTTTATTTAAAAGTAGTTTAGAAATGTTTTAAATAAATTAGACTTCACAAGGCCGATAAGATCTAAAATGTTAAAAAAATTAAAATTCACTTGTTTCTTCTGTTGCGGACCGACCTAGTTCCAACAACGGCATCAGAACCCAATAGCTTATGCAGTCTAAATTGATCATATTATGGCTAACTAATTAAGCTTACAACTCAGTTGGTTGGGTGTCTAAGAAAGATAGTATCAAGGCTGGATTGTTAGGTTATTAAGTACCGTGTCCTTCCTAGCTATTGACCGGGCCCGAACAGTTATGTGAGCCTAAAGATTGCCCCTAATAGAAAAGGCCCAATCTGAATTGGGTCTTGGGCAAGTTTCAAAATTGTTTTGAAATTAAAATAAAATATTTAATTTAAAATTAAGTTTAAAATAAGGAAAATATTATAAATGTTATAATATAGATTTTCAAAATTGTTTCGAAATTAAATGCGAAAGTTAAATCTAAAATAAAACACATATTATAAAAGTTATAATATAATTTTTCAAAATGTTTGAAAATGTTATAAAATTAATTTGAAGAATATTATTTATTAATAAGATTAATAAAATAAATGAATTAATTAAATGATTTAATTAATTAAATATATACACACACACACACATATAGTATATATGATGATATATGTTATATTGTCTTGAATGTTAAGACAATATGAGTATTGATGTGTGTATAAAAGAATTCCGAAATTAATAAAATTTAATTAAAATTGTTTAATTAGATGAATTAATTAAAAGTTAATTAATAAATTAATACATATAAAGATATATGTGTTATACCATAAAGATTATAGTATATATATTCAATATAATATGCTAGAATTGAATAATATAGTAGTTAATTAATGTGTTAATGAATTAAATAAGATGTAAGTAACATAATGTTATACATAAAATATTATATAAGTTAAATAAGGTATAAAATCTATATAATAATTAAACTTATACAATATAAATGTATAAACTAAAGGTGACGGTAAGAAACCCAATTAGACTTAAGGAATAGCTACGTGCGTAAAAGTGTATATATATCATGATACTTGATCTGTCCGACAATTGAATCACAAGCGTATTTTATAAGAAATACATTATTCCACAAGTCGATATCGCCCAATTAAACATATCAAAGATTATGAATCTTTAATGTAAGTGTTGTCCTCTACCATTTGTATATTAATAAATTATTTGCATATTCTCTAATTGTTGAGCAAACTCAAGCTAGAGATGTTACACGTAGTATTATCAATATACTGAATAGACGAGGTAAGATAACTGTATGTATTTATTAAGCAAACTCAAGATACATATACTATACTTACGATGTCGCAAAATGATAAGTATGAGTAAATCGTCTCTTTTGATTTGTTGAGAAAAATCAAGATCGAAACGAGATTAGGACAAGGAACCATGGGTTAGGAGTTGTATATTGTACAACTAATAAGGAGTTATCCATAGGCTATGACTTGTTGAGAAAACTCAAGGTCGCAATTCTAAGACAGACGAGTCTTAACACCCATTAATGAAGTCAATAAACTTATATATTTTGTCTTAGGGTTTAGAGAAACATAAAAGACTAGTGGGAGCCTTATTAAACAAATGGAAACATTTAACCTTTCTAATATTGTATGAACATCTACTATATAAAATTGCAATAATCTACATTATAAATATATGCAATTAACATAATTGATAAATGTTTATCGATTAAAGTATACCAATGAAATAAATTAATATTGATAAATATAAATATAAAATATACTTATTAATAAAAAAAAATCATGTTGACTCATGCAAATGCCTAATTATACAACCACTGAATACGTTCATAACTTGGTCATTTACGAGTTTACTTGCATAAGACTGAGTATTATTATGTAATGACCTACCCTTTTGGACGGTTTAAATCGACGATAAACCACAGACGTCGGACTTAAACCATTCAAAAGGACAGATTTTTATAGGGTAAATAAGAAAAAGCAGAGAAAGAAAGAAAACAAATACAGAATCTCACAACGGAATGACAAAATATAATAATCAAATAAACAGTTCACGAAGCTGTTTATATATAACATTGATTATTCTTTTATAATACAGATCAGAGTTACATACAACAAGAATAAATAATGAATAAATGCAACGGAATAAATATAATAAATAATAATAGTACAAATCTTTGTCTTCATCCTTCAGAAAGCAGTCTTCGATGTCCTGAAAAGCTCAGACTGATCCGAGCGAACTGAAAAGACAAAATACTCAAGTCAGAACTAAAAGATCTTATGTAAGTTAAATCAACAGTAAATAAATATGAGTGTTATGGTGTTAGAGATGTTTACAGGGTTTGTCATCTCCTATCCAGTGTCTAACATGAGTGCAATAACTTAAGAGATGTTCGGGATTACCATCTCTTAAGGATCTGTTAAACTATCTACTATATACTACAATATGTTATTGTAATGGTGTCTACAGTTGAGTAAAGTATTAAATAGCGTTAAGGCGTTACTATATCATCCTTAACACATTTTTATATATTCTCATAGTCTATACAGTACCGTAATTCCTCCTTAAACTGGAAGGCTCTCAGAGGGCACTCCATATGTATGATACAAACTAAACTCGTAGAAGGCGCGATAAAGCATGTGAACACGGCACTCGAGGCAATGTCAGGGTAGATATACCAATTGCACTCCCGAACTAGTGGTAACGCATAGCAGCTACTACCGCCCACCTCGGACACGCTTCCATAATCAAAATAGAGGGGTGACCACCAAATCAATCATAAGGTCAAAATATATAGTATCAAAGAAATGTGTCCGATGGGAGGAATGACCTCACTTGGCCCGGTATAGCTTCTGTTTTAGTCACATCTAAGCCGACTCACGGGAGTCAGGGTCACGTATGTATCTCATACAGAATCGTATGCCAAACCATCCTACTTCATTTCTAGAATCTCCACCACGTACACAGTTGTTAAAGTGATTTTCGGTATTGGCAGATAGTATGACAATATCTGATTCTGGTCTCTTTAACAACCAAACGCTTATTTCACAACGGATGGCTCCTTTGCATTTCAAAAGTCAATTCACAATTGATACCGAAATATCATATTCTCAAAACCATATCATTTTTTAAATCACTTTCGAAATTATATCACACTTGAAATCATATCACTTTCGAATTTATATTTCCAAAAATAGATTAAATTCACATTTAAAACCATCATATTCCTCAAATATGTCATTTAAAACCCTACTTATGTTATAACATCATTAAACCTTATTCGCTATAAAATCAAGGCTTTAATTATAAACATTTCCACTTTACACCATCTGAAATTTAAAAAATATTTTAGATTGTTATAAATAGTTCAATTGGTTTAACATAGTTTTAAATAGATAAATTAAGCTAAATAGGTTTAAAATATATTAAAATAAATTTAAAATAGATTAAAATACTTTAAATAAATTTAAAATAGTTTAAATGGTTTAAAATAGATTAAATAGAATTAAAATAAATTAAAATAGTTTATATAATTAAAATAGTTTTATATAGTTTAATAAATTTAAAATGATTTAAAATAGATTAACTAAATTAAAATAGATTAAGATAGATTAAATAGGTTAATTAGTTTAAAATAGGTTAAACTAGTTTAAAATAAATTAAATAGTTTAAGTTGATTTAAAATAGAGTGACTTATTTTACTAGTTGAAAATCTTAAAATTAGAATTTAAAAGAACATTTACAGTTTATACTGAGATAATAAATTTTGAAATTAACATCATATTTAGATGTTTCTTTCATTCTAACATTTCAATAACTTAATTTTGATAAATGTCGTTCATACTTCAAATTCAACTTCAAAATTTCTATTTAAACCAATTTCAATTTCAACATTTAAGGCCCGAATTTCTGAAAATAACTCAGTTTATATAAATTAAGTTTTCTTCAAAAAATCATTCAGCTAAATTTAAAATTTAAGGATTTAAAATCATTTTTTTTAACCAATCCGATGTCCGTATATAATTCTCCACCCTATGGTCAAGCGATACAGATATTTATCATTTTAATCTGCAATTCAAAATTTTACGGGCATACATCATTTCAACCCATAGTCCCGAATTAATTACAAATCCATGAAATAGCTTGAGTCTATCATTTCAACCCATAACGATTTTTTCTTATTTTATATGATCGTTCGGGTACGTATCATTTCAACCAATAGGGAATTCGTAGTGTTATAACAATATAAAATATAACATCCAGTCATCCAATATCAACAATCAAACATCCATAACAATCATCATTCAAATTAACCAATAAACATCAATAAATATCTGATTATCATTAACAGGTATTAAATTGACAATTAAATTCAATATTAAATTAAACGATGATTAAATACAAAAAAGTCATATTTAACTGGAATGATAATTTAAATATATCAAACATCAATCATTCAATTTCTAATCATATCATAAATTTAATTTAACCTACACAAGATAATTTAGTAGTTCTAAGTGGATTAAAACACTCACCTTCGGTTTTAAATCGATTTAAAATGCAAAATAAGTCCCAAAATTCAATAGTCTTAGAATTCATTTAAACCAGTTTCATAATGGCTGAAATTTTGATACGATTCCAATGAAATAAACCACGCGTGAATCCGAACTCGTACGAAAAAGTTGTAGATATTAGAACAATTGAGCAATTTAAAATTTAATTAAATAAAATATACGGAGCTTACACGTCACCATCCAAAACTCGTGCAAACCCTACTGCCTCTCGTACGCAATCGAACAAATCAGAACCGCCACCATCACCGTTTTGACCGCCTATAGTCGTCGCCCCACTTGCTATCACCACGATCAGACTCCACCTACACGCCGCCCGCCTCGGGCCGAGGTCCTGAACCTCTGCCATATCAGTTGTGGTGCCCTTATCCACCTGTGCCGCTACGCCAAACAAAGCCAGTTTCTGGCGATATCTGACCACTCCAAGACGAACGAAGGCTACCGATGAACGATGCTCTCCGACCTCTTCCCAACGCCGCTTCCCGATCGTCAAACGATCGACGATCCACCGTTGGATCGTCAAAAACCTAGAATGGGCGGCTGAGATTTATCCTCAATTTCTGAACAAACGGTGTTTCGATATGAAAAACATATCACGGATCTGGGTTACGCCCATCGAGATCTTCAAATTGATATATAATATGATATAGTTTAAAGAGTTTTAATTTTTTGATATGATTTCGATTTGCAATTGAATCTAGAAATTTGAGTTTCTGCCATTTGAAAAGGAGGAACATATAGATGGAGTTGTACGTATAGTAATGAAGAATAAAGGGCTGCTATGGTTTGGATAGTACTATTTATTTTAACAAAGCCCGATAAGAAAATAAACACATTTCGAATGGGTACGAACGACAATAGCGACCCGAAAAGCTCGTTTCGCTTCCAAAGCGAAAGTGGGTTATCCCATATATCAAAATAGATGTTTTTGATATTTCAAAACTCAATGGAACAGGTTTCAAGTCCTAATTCCATCGTATTAAGAAGTTAGTTTAAAATCATCTTATTTCAAATTGAATTCAATTAAATTGATTTCTACGCGTTTCAAGCCTTTACGATCAAACGACAAGTCCGATCGCCGCGAAACTTGAAATCCTAAAACAATTCATGGTTACGGATCCGATGAAACTGGTTTCGTCGAAATCTTAGATAATGGCCAAAATGGTTATTTTCCCATTAATTAAATATATTATTATTAAATTCATTAAATCACTTTTTTAATTTCAAATTTAATAAATAACAATTTTTATCATTTTTGATTATTTAGTCATTTCAATAATTTAAAACACATTTATATATCAATTCAGTGTTAACTATTACACAAATTTCAGTGTTCAGTTTCAATTGTAATTAAATCCAATTAATTATATTTTAATTCCAATAAATTGATTAAATTTGATTTCAATCTTTTATTTAATCATTTATTGTCAAATGGGTAAAACTAACACTAATTTACATTTTATTACCTCAATATTCTACAGTCATTGCCTTAATTCACATTAACGTAACATTTAATTACATTTAATGCAATTTATTTCTAATTTGATTTCACAAAGTTAAACAAATAGGTAACAAATAACAATTGTCGTCTTTAGCTTAATTTAATCACATTTATAAGTTGATTGTCTGCACAGATGTTATAATTATTTGCACAACACTAATTTTTATCCAATTACAATTTTTTTTCATACTATTTCATTAATTAATACAACATTTAAATTATCAATTACTCTTTCAATCCAATTATCAATTAATACACACATTATTACAATTAATTTACAATCTATAATCAATTATAATTTTTTAATCAATTAAAATGGGAATTACATTTAAAGCAGTTATTAATTACCTTAAATTAATACTATTACATTTTATTCGAGTTACATTTTTATTATTAGTGTTTGCGCCAAAATTGGTCACAAACCCCGAATACCGTGAAAGCACCAGTGTATGAATACAAATCAATAATATCCAAACACAAATCTCAGATCTCAGCAAATATTAAACAGTAATCCCAAAATAAAGAACAAAGACACAGGTTTTATAGTGGTTCGGCTATCTCCGGCCTACGTCCACTCCAAAGTTTTTATCCTTTTATTGATTATCCTTGATGATTACAGATGATTACAGCAGTTACAAAGTCCAAAACTTGAAGTAAATAGTAGTAATGATGTTATGGAATGATTCTGGCAGCGTCCGGGCGTGCTTTCTCTCTCCAAATTCTCCGACCCCTTTTCTGAATGACCAGGGGCTCTATTTATAAGCGTAGGAGGCTGATATTTCTCCTAAAATCCGGGAAGACCGCTTCAGGCACGTGAGGGGGCCCATATGCCCGAAATCTGAAGGTCCGGGCCCACCTTGGGATCGATTCGAAGTAAGGTTCGAATCGATCAAGAAATCATCCAATTGAGCTGAAATTTGGTGAGAACATTCTTCAACATGTATGTAAGCTCCTGTAAAAATTTCATTGCATTTGGATCAACCGTTTGGAAGATATGATGGATTCGAATCTGGGGTTGTCCGTTGCCTGACGCCTTCGAATCCATGCTTCGAACCCATGCTTCGACTCCATCCTTCGAATCCATCCAAAGCGTGTGTGTATCGACGACGTGGCGCTACTTCTCTGGGTCGATCCATCTTCCTCGCCGAGTTTACAGGGTTGAATCCTTCTTTTACTCCGAGTTTTACTGGGTCGAATCCTTCTTTTGCTCCGAGTTTCACTGGGTTGAATCCATGGATTCGAGATAGTGGATCCGAAGGTGTCCGTTCGAATCGGTTGGGGTTGAATCCATGGATTCGAAGAAGCCTAGGTTGTCATCTGCCATCGATACGAACGTATCGATTCGAAGCATGCCGTCTCTTCCCATCTTAACCGATGCAAACCTCACTGAGCCGAATCCATGATGATCGATATGAAGTCCTTCATCGAGTCGAACAAACACCTGGTCGATGCAAAGTCATTGGTCGAATCCGTGCCTATCGATGCGAACTCCATCGATTCGAAGCAATTCCTACGTGCTGTGCCTTCGATCGATTCGAACCTGATGGTTTCGAAATGACCAAAAACCTCGATGGGTTCGAACCTGATGGATTCGAAATGAGTACCATCCTGACCTCTCGATGGATTCGAACAGCCATGCCTTTCCTACCTTGCATCGATCATAACTCCTTCATATGAACTCCGATTAACCTGAAATTTGAAACATAGCCTTTCCTAATCCTTATCATCATCTCCAATTAATTTCGTCCTGATCGGAGCTCAACCAAATTTTGACGATACCGATCGTAGCCTTGTTTCCAACCCTGATATCCATCATTCCTTGCCAATTTGTCGATATTCCAGTTTTGACCAAAAATGGGATAACACTTTGCCCCCCAAAACATGCCTTGTGATAACAAGGCTTGTTTTGAATAGTTCCGAATCCAATATCCAACGTCCATAGCCATATCTCCAGAGTATGTCATCCTTGACTGCTTCGAGTCGACGCCCAATTCCAAATCCCATAACCAAAGCCTTAGCCAATCCTATATCCATTCGGACTCGACAGCTGAGTCCTAAACCATCCTTATCCAATGGCCAATAACTGAATCTAGGACCTCTCCGGGTCCTTGCCAAGCGCAATCTACACCTGACGGTCGTGATCCAGTGTCCCTGGACGTTAAGCTAACCTCTCCGGGTTCTTTCCAAGCGTAATCCACACTTGACGACCTTGGTCCAGTGTCCCTGGACGTTAAGCTAACCTCTCCGGGTTCTTGCCAAGCGTAATCCACACTTGACGACCTTGGTACAGTGTCCCTGGACGCTGTACAATGCCATGGCTTAAGTCCTAAGCCGAATCCTGGTCTCTCCGGACCCCCGTTGAGCATAGTCCATACTCAACGACCTGAAAATAACAATTGATAATACAGGGCCTAAGTCCTAGGCCGAATCCCTGTCACTCCGGACCCTTGCTGAGCATAGTCCATACTCAGCGACCTGAATGAGTCAATCTACCACGTTCGGGCGGTGTGACTCATCCCTTGCCGGGCATAATCCATATCCGACGACCATTTATCAAAAACCAGATGAAAATCCAATCAAAATCCAATCCAACATCCAAACCCAAAAAATCCAAGTCCAAAACCAGGAAACCAGAAAACCAAACCAACATTCAAAACCGGAAACAATCATCCAAAGAAAAATCCAAATCAAAAGAAAGCAAAACCAGGAGCTTGATTCAAACTCCAAAACCAAAATCCAAAAAGAAAAGTAGTGTCCAATCCAAAAGCAAAAGATAGATTTCACAAACCGTAGCGTTGCAGTTTATCATCATTCAGAGCATGCCTAGGGGCTATCTCCGTCCCCGTACATGTGTAAATGACTTGGTTGCTTGCTAATAATTCGCTACTTATTCCATATTATCCTGATTAGTGGATGATCAATCGACCACCATCCGTCGGTCTCCCGTCATCACAGCGAGAGGTTGTCGGTGGTTGCTCCTGCTCCACCGTTGCATTCCGAGCTCCGACATACTGCTGTAACTGTCCATTCCTTACATGCTCCTCGATTATATCCTTCAAGTGCCTGCAGCTGTTGGTGTCATGTCCGTCTAAGTCATGGAAGAGACAATGCCTCCCTGATGCCCTCTCTCGTTCAGAAGGCTCTCTCCTGGCTGTCCTCCGGTAGGGAAGGCGATTCTGAGGTTCCATGTATATTCGCTCCAGCGTCTCGTTCAATCCCGTGTATGTGGAAAACTTTGGATCCTTCCATCGCTTCCTAGCGTTTCCAGAATCATTATCCAATTTCCTTTTTCCTTTGTATTTATCCGAACCACCGCTGGATACTGTTCCAACCTCGATTGCACTAACCTTTTTCACCTTCAAATCCATACTTGCATCTTCTTGCCGAAGGAACCTTTCTGCCTCATGAAAGAATTCGTCGAGATCCTGTGGGGGATCTCGTATCAGAGATACCTTGAAATCAAAGTCCTCCCTGACTCCTGATACTACTGCCATTAAAACCATCGATGGATCAGGCCGATCCACCGAAGCGACTGCCGCACTGAATCGAGTTAGAAAAGCTCTAAGCGATTCATCCATTCTTTGCTTCACCGATGTTAATGTCATCACGTTCTTCGGTCTCTTGACATGAACCCGAAACTGCCCCAAAAACCTTTCCACTAATTCCCTCCAAGTCCTGATATATCCTTCTTCCAGCTGCCTAAACCACATTGCAGCTAAGTCCATCAAATACAAAGGGAAGCATCGGGCCATCACTTCCTCCGATGCCCCCAGCACCTCCATATGTCTGGTGTACCTCATCAAGTGATCTGTTGGATCTGCCTTGCCATCATATACCTCCACGCTAGGCAACTTAAACTTAGGTGGATTCTGAGCCATCCTTATTTCCTGAGCGAACGGACTCCTATTTACTCCTTCCAAGTCTTTGTTGGCCAAACCACCTCGTACAGTTCTTCTAATGATTTCTGCTAATCCAGCATTGTCTGTTGGGGGTTGCCCCCGAGGGAATTCCGGTACATACTTTTCATGTGGTTCACTAGCAGCAACGTTAGCTCAAGCCTGTTGAACTCCTTCCAAAGGTCCTCCTGTGTTGGATCCTGTGGGCCTGCCCCCAAGCCCCTGTTGATTGCTTTGTGGCTCCGTATCCTATCCTCCATTGGGTTCCACAACCCTAGTCCCTTGTCTTGCATCCACAGCAGCTGTTGTTGTCCCTAGGTTCTGCATCCCTGCAGCTCTCATTTGCTCAAAGAAAGCCTGCATCATTTCCTGTTGGTTCTTCAACAATCTCTCTTGCAAAGAATTTGCCATAGCCTCCATTTCGTCTCGGGTTATGTAGATTGAAGCCGGTCCTTCCCCAGCTCCGGAGGATGCTTGTTGACTACCTTCCTGTTGGCTTCGCTCAGCCCTCTGCCTTCTACTATTTTGCCTAGTCATTGTCCTTGAATCCAAACTCTTTAAAATCTCCAAATCAAACCTTCAAATCCGATGTAGCAGGTGCTAGTCTTTATCAGTGAAAGCACAAAAGTGTTTGCGCCAAAATTGGTCACAAACCCCGAATACCGTGAAAGCACCAGTGTATGAATACAAATCAATAATATCCAAACACAAATCTCAGATCTCAGCAAATATTAAACAGTAATCCCAAAATAAAGAACAAAGACACAGGTTTATAGTGGTTCGGCTATCTCCGGCCTACGTCCACTCCAAAGTTTTTATCCTTTTATTGATTATCTTTGATGGTTACAGATGATTACAGCAGTTACAAAGTCCAAAACTTGAAGTAAATAGCAGTAATGATGTTATGGAATGATTCTGGCAACGTCCGGGCGTGCTTTCTCTCTCCAAATTCTCCGACCCCTTTTCTGAACGACCAGGGGCTCTATTTATAAGCGTAGGAGGCTGATATTTCTCCTAAAATCCGGGAAGACCGCTTCAGGCACGTGAGGGGGCCCATATGCCCGAAATCTGAAGGTCCGGGCCCACCTTGGGATCGATTCGAAGTAAGGTTCGAATCGATCAAGAAATCATCCAATTGAGCTGAAATTTGGTGAGAACATTCTTCAACATATATGTAAGCTCCTGTAAAAATTTCATTGCATTTGGATCAACCGTTTGGAAGATATGATGGATTCGAATCTGGGGTTGTCCGTTGCCTGACGCCTTCGAATCCATGCTTCGAACCCATGCTTCGACTCCATCCTTCGAATCCATCCAAAGCGTGTGTGTATCGACGACGTGGCGCTACTTCTCTGGGTCGATCCATCTTCCTCGCCGAGTTTACAGGGTTGAATCCTTCTTTTACTCCGAGTTTTACTGGGTCGAATCCTTCTTTTACTCCGAGTTTCACTGGGTTGAATCCATGGATTCGAGATAGTGGATCCGAAGGTGTCTGTTCGAATCGATTGGGGTTGAATCCATGGATTCGAAGAAGCCTAGGTTGCCATCTGCCATCGATACGAACGTATCGATTCGAAGCATGCCGTCTCTTCCCATCTTAACCGATGCAAACCTCACTGAGCCGAATCCATGATGATCGATACGAAGTCCTTCATCGAGTCGAACAAACACCTGGTCGATGCGAAGTCATTGGTCGAATCCGTGCCTATCGATGCGAACTCCATCGATTCGAAGCAATTCCTACGTGTTGTGCCTTCGATCGATTCGAACCTGATGGTTTTGAAATGACCAAAAACCTTGATGGGTTCGAACCTGATGGATTCGAAATGAGTACCATCCTGACCTCTCGATGGATTCGAACAGCCATGCCTTTCCTACCTTGCATCGATCATAACTCCTTCATATGAACTCCGATTAACCTGAAATTTGAAACATAGCCTTTCCTAATCCTTATCATCATCTCCAATTAATTTCGTCCTGATTGGAGCTCAACCAAATTTTGACGATACCGATCGTAGCCTTGTTTCCAACCCTGATATCCATCATTCCTTGCCAATTTGTCGATATTCCAGTTTTGACCAAAAATGGGATAACAATTAAATCATAATTTTTTTATTTCTTCCAACACTAAATCATAAAACCTTATTAAATTAATAATTTTTAATTATCGAAAATTACGGGTCGTTACATTCTCCCTCACTCGAAACTTTTCGTCCTCGAAAAGGGAAAGAAGGAATTAAGAAATTAATACATCTTATTTAAAATTAGTAAATTCCTAAACTATTAATTTACACAATTTAATCATTTAAATAAAATATATCAATTTTATAAACAATTAAATCCTTTCATATTCAAGTCCAATAAAGTTGAAAAACATTTCACAAAATTTTCTAAGTCCAAAATTCACAGAAAATTTCGGCAGAGTCTCCTCTGTATGGAAAGGTCTGGAAGAAATAAAATATCAATAATAACAATATATACATCATATTTCAAAATTAAATATCCCAAACCACGAGAAAAACAATATAACATCATTACAAAACCGTAATTCGAGAACGTACCTATTTGTCGGGCAAACAAAGTTATTTATGAAACCAAAAGCAATAGTTATTGCTTCCATAACCTGTATTTCATTTATATAATCCAAAGAAGTTAATAATTATGTAAAAGAGAAATATTAAAGTTGTTTCAATCAATAGCAAACAAAAGCAACACAACATAATAAAAATCACTTGCAAACAAACCATACAATCATCACAAAAAAATTCAAAGTAATCAACCATTCATCCATAACACCTAAAACAAATGGTTTGTTCGAGTTCGGAAACTTTTAATTGTATAAAATGACAAATAAACTACTAAACACTCAATAGTCTGGATAACTTAATAGATTATTTATATATTCTAAACAATTTAAAATATCCCCAAGCACCCCATAAGCCAAAACAAACAATGATTCCAATGTTATTTAAGTTTGTTCTTTTTAATCTCGTTTCACATCATTTACAGCTCATAATTTTTCATTCGTATAATGATTATTTCTTCGATTTTCATTTATCGCTTACAAAATTCATTTCCCATTAAATTACATTCATTACTTACAAAATTTCATTTCTCGTTTATACATACAATGCTATTTTCTCTGTCTATTACTTACGTTCATTTCTTACATAAGCTATTTCCATTCAATTATCTAGATTATCCATTATTATGTAAGTTTCTCTATAGTTTAATTTATCACTAGTAGATATTTTCTTTTCCACGTTCATGTCTTTTATATATAGTGTTGTTGAATATTATTTCCATTTCTAAACCATTTAATATTTTTTTAAGTTATAATTGTAACAACCCGCATATTTATCGATTTTATATTTAAATATTTTATCGATACTCGGAATTTAGTCCGAAAAGCTACTTTTTACATACGGTCGAATTGGAACTCGAGACCCCTTCCATTGAGTTCAAAATGCCGTTTGCAACCTTTTTGAGTATAAGCTTCGATATGTTTGGAGTAAGTTGAATTTTGCTACCTATTCACTTAGGGCTTTGGGTTGGGATCAGCCCACTAGCCAACTTAATACCCCAAACTGAACCACTCCTCTTCATTCACTCCCTCTTCCTCTACTTTTCAGTTCTAAAGAGATTAATGGTGAGTGGAATGGGAAATTAAAACTCCAAACCCTAGTTTTCTTTTGCAAATCAAGCTCTTGCTCCAAACTAATAGAAGAAACTTTGGTAAGCCTTCTCTTCATCTTCTCCAACTCTTTTTCCATTCAATTTCAGAAATTCCTAAACCTAACTTTAGGAAATGTTTCTCCTTTAAGCTTAGATTCAAGCTTGTTGGGTTGGAATTGAAGATTGGTTGTTCTTGCCATTGCTCTATAGCTTCTTCTCTATTGATTTTGTGAAAAGGTGAGATTTTTATCTCACATCTATGCTTATAATTATCTTCGATTATTAGGTATGAATTCCTAACACTTATTCTTGTGTAATTGCTTTTGGTTTGGATTGATTTGGTGAATATTCCAATTTTTAGTGTTTTGAGTTCAATCCTTTAAAAACCATAGCTTTGATCTTTGATCGTGATTTTGTGATGCATCGAGGAGCTTATAGGGTCGGGTAGTCGATTGGCATAAACCCCTAGCGTCCATTGCTCGTCCGATTTAAATCTAGTGGAGATTTGGCCCTCACTTAGATAGGCTGATAGGTGTTGGAAAAAGGCTCCGGTCGACCGAGCTCTAAGGCCGGCCGACCGACCTGCTACCAAAGTGCATAAGCACTTTTCTGTCTCTGGTCCGGTCGACCAGCTACAGAGCTCAGTCGACCGACCTGCTTCCCGAGAATTTTTCTAGAACAGGGTCCGGTCGACCGTGCTCTGTAGCCGGCCGACAGACCTGTTGCTACTTTGCCTATTTCGCCTATTTTGTTGAATTTCCAACTTTAACCGATTCGTGTTGTTTCCCTTTTGTTGTTATCATTTATTACTGACTTTGATGACATTTTCTTTGGGAATTTTCGAAATATCCATTTTGATGGGTTTGATATCGATTTCTTTGGATTTTATTCACGTCTTCGAATGTGAATTTTTATAATTGATTGTTTCCACAATCATTTCTGTGATTTGTCACTTTAAAAATATAAAGGTTTATATACCAGTAGTAAATATCAAAACTCTTTCATCAAAACAATTTCAACACTATTTCATACAAAGCTCATTCATTAAAACCGTTTTCCAATCTATTAGTATATACAAACCTTTTCCTCACTCGTATGAGAAATCTAATTAAACGGCTTAGTAAAACGAGTGGTATGAAACGCTTGCGTTTACTTCGTTGGTTAATTCTGTGACTTGTTCGATTGAACCTCTTGTGAAAATTTTCTAGTGGAGATCTACAATTTGTTCGTAAATATTTAAGTTAAGCTAGTGCTTATGGGACATGAAGTTAAGCTCATATATTTACTAGCTTAGAGTAATTGACACTTTCTCGATGATCATTGAGGATCATTTTTGTGATTTAGACTAGCGTCATGCTATTTTTCTTTGTCCACGTAGGGGACAGTACCTCGTTTTATTGAGTTTCGTCTCATTTTTATTATAGGCTAACGACCTATTTATTTCTTAGGGTTTCGACCCAATTTTTGTGGGCTAGCGACCCACGTTTTTATGGAGTTCGGATCTTCGGGCGTACCGTTGTACTACGTCGTTGTTTCGAATTTTACGAGTTTCGGGTTCTTCGGGCGTACCGTTGTACTACGTCGTTGTTCCGAACTATTCGAGTTTCTGGTTTCTCGGGCATACCGTTGTACTACGTCGTTGCACCGGCTCTATGGTTAGCGACCATGGGATAGCGTCATGTTTTGTGATACACGTGTCGGTGAGTTTTCATGCTCCCGTTTTGTGATAGGCCTCCCCCTTTTTGTGATTGATCGTTTCTACGATCATTTTTGTGATTCCTGGATTTCTATTGATGATTTCTAGAATTTGAATTTCACCAATTTTACGATTGGCATTTATATGTTGTCAATATTTGTGGCTTAGTGAATGAAATAAGGAGTATGACATCCCTTTTGATCTTTGAGAAGATTTTTGTGATATTGATAAATCTCTTGTTGTTTTTCAATTACTTATTTATCACAGCTTGGCATTGTGATTATTATACGTTTAGTCATATCTCTTATTCTATATCAATTCATCTGATATTTATAGCTAAACTGATCCGTTTATTATTTTCTTATTAAATAATACTCGGGTCAGACCGAGATGTTACAGGTGCTTCTGCTTGACTTCACTTCTAGGATTATCATCCTGACTTTTGGCTAACTACTTAGATTAGTAGTTTTTGGTTGTATACATTTGAGATACAGACTCATAGTTGTGTACTTATTCTTTTGTATAGCACATGTTGCTATTTTTTTGTGATATCGTGGTTCTTGTTTGACCACTACTCTGATGTACACTTTCTTGTGTTATATTCGTATCTTTTTCCGCCTTTGTGATATGAATTATCTGTGACTGATTTGTGTTATGTTTATTTCTATATTTGTTTCCGAAGATATTATAGCCACTGTGTAGTAGCTTTGAGTTTGTGTCGGTATGTCGGATTTCCTCTTGAAAAGAATGCAAGTTATATTTTATCTGGCATATCGGTACTCGCAAAAAGCAACAATACAGATGGTCGCTCCTCAACAGCCTTATTCTCCGTGCTAGTTGACGGCATTACACCGTAGTGTCCTTGTCTAGCGTGGGTATAGAGGTGGGGCGTCATATAATTATTCAATTAATATAGTATTCACTTTTACTATTCATTTAATTAGTAGCATTCAACTATTAATTTAAGTATAGAATGTTTTTTTAACATCGGAATTTCTTATTTATAGAAATGATTCTATTGAACAATTCATTTTCTAAGTTTTTACTTGTATAATATTTTATTACATATTCATATTAACATTTCAACTTTTGATATTTTGGTGAGTTGTATATATGTGTGTGTGTGTGTGTGTGTGTGTGTATGTATGTATGTTTTTTAGAATGCAATTGAATATTATCCAAGTTTCTCTTATATATTTAGTTAACAAAATGTTCAATAGTTATCATTTCATATTTTCATTTCCTTTTTATTTATAGTTTACAAATTTTCAATTTCTTATCTATTTCATTAACCATTTTAACATCAAATTTATTATTTTATTTTAGAAGTTTCTAATTATTAATATAGTCAAGATTCCAATCATTGCAATAATTTCAATTTCTAATTTACAGAAATTTAAGAACTAATCAATCGGGTTTCATTTCAATCCTTTTAAAATAATATATATATACCCATAACTTATATATATATTTATATATCAAATCAAACTTCAGAAATTAAAAATTAAGATCCGCCTATCAAAACGGATGTGTAGTAAAATTACTACAACAGTCTGTCCACTTTGAAACCCAAAAATTAACATCGATGATGAGTGCACTCATCACCGAAATTATTTTCCAACGATAGAGAGGGGAGTACGGAACTTATTTCCTTTAAAAAAATTCTTTTAAAACACTTCTTTCAAATCATCTTGAAATATTTATATCAGAAAATACTTCTAAATACTACTAGTATTATATTCCAAAATATTTCGAAAGAAATTTTCAAAATCCCGGAACTTCAGTTCTCAAATTTAAATTTATATTCATTTTATTTGTAAATATTATTTCACATCCAAATATTCATGGAATTTAACTTCCTACAAACAATTATATCACCTCCAATTATATAATTTATAAAAATATTCTTTTATATACAAAATATAATACTAGGTAAAATTATTTCAATTACCTATATTTTTAAAACAATACTGTGACCGCTATCGATGACATAGCGTCCTATGTACCGATCAAAATTTATAAATACAAAACAGAACAAATTAACACAAAATAAAACCTTTTGTGACACTAACAAATTCGCTCTCTCATATATATACACTCAACGACTCATTCTAGGGTATTACTACCGTATTTCTAGTGAGTCGGACCCCACAAAGCTAAGTGTATCGCTAAACCAAAGCTTTGATACCAACTGTAATGACCCACCTTTTTGGACGGTTTAAATCGACGATAAATCACACACGTCAGACTCAAATCATTCAAAAGGACAGATTGTTATGGGGTAAATAAGAAAAAGCAGAGAAAGAAAGAAAACAAATAAAGAATCTCTCAGCAGAATAACAAAATATAATAGTCAAATAAACAGTTCATGAAGCTGTTTACAGATAACATCGATAATTCTTTTATAATACAGATCAGAGTTACATACAATAAGAATAAATAATAAATAACTGCAGCGGAATAAATATAAAAAATAATAATATTACAAATCTTCGTCTTCATCCTCCAGAAAGCTGTCTTCGATACACTGAAAAGCTCAGACTGACCCGAGCGAATTAAAAAGACAAAACACTCGAGTCATAACTAAAAGATCTTATGTAAGTTAAATCAACAGTAAATAAATATGAGTGTAACGGCGTCAGAGATGTTAGCTGGGTTTGACAACTCCTATCCCGTGTCTAACGTGAGTGCAATAACTTAAGAGATGTTCGGGATTACCATCTCCTAAGGATTCGTTAAACTATCTACTAAGTGGTACAATATGCTATTATAATAGTGTCTACAGTAAAGTAAAGTATTAAAATAGCGTTAAGGCATTACCCATATCCCCATTAACACATTTTTATATATTCTTATAGTCTATAAAGTACCGTAATTCCACCGTAAACTGCAGGGCAATCAGAGCGCACTCCATGGGTATAGTACAAATCAAACTCATAGAAGGCATGATAATGCATGTGAACACGACATTCTCAGACTGGTGGTAATGCATATCAGCTACTAGCCCCACCTCGGACACACTTCCGTAATCAAAATCGAGGGGTGGGCACCAAATAAATCATAAGGTCAAAATATAGTTTCGAAGAAATATGCCCGATAGGACGAATGACCTCACTTGGTCTAGTATAGCTCCTGTTTTAGTCACATCTAAGCTGACCCACGGAGTCGGGGTCATGTATATACCTCATACAGAATCGTTCGCCAAACCATTCTACTTAATTACTGAAATATCCACCACATACACAGTTGTTAAAGTGGTTTTCGGTATTGGCATAGAGTATAACAATATCCAATCTCGATCTCTTTAATAACCAAACGCACTAGTACAAAAAGTGCATATTGCTTCGCCTCATTTGCATCGGTTGAAGTAAAAACTGATGCAAATAGAACTATTTGCATCAGTTCTATCTTAATAACCGATGCAATTGGTACGTGGAAAGCAATAGGTAATAAAAAAAATCAAATTTGCATAAGTTCTCACCAACAACCGATGCAGATAGTTTTAGTTGCATCGGTTTTAAAGTCAACCGATGCAACTACATGTTGATGGCAATACGAAATTTAGGTGGGAAATAATGAAAAATTGGCTCCAAAGTTTACTTTGAACAAATGTGCTCCTTCATCCTTAATAACCCACTCCCAAAAAAAATAAAAAAATAATCCAATTCACGGCCGAGCATCGCAAGCAAACAAAAATCAAAATGAAAGCAGTTCGATAAAATTTCACTGCCCACCGATCTTCTTCACCCAATTCATCATGAGCTTACCAGCATCAGGAAAATCCCTATGCATCATCAGGACGCTTTCCACAGACATCTCCGCCTCCTCTTTCCTCAATGGAAGCACCTGACCAAAATTGCCATCGTAAACCTCAGCACCAGGACCATAACATCACATCGACGCCTTAAACAAAACCGTCTCTTTTAAGGCCTCCAGTATCACCTCATCGCTCCACCCTTCCTTTATCGACGCCTGGCTCAGCGCGGCCCAGTTGTTCTGATCCACCGCGTTCTTCCAACATGCTTCCAGCAGGTGCCGGTTGGCTTTTCTGAAGGAGGAGCTGGTCCATGCGAATATTTCAAAGGGTAATATGGATAGGGCTCGGTCCTTGTTTTTTAGGCATAGGTTTATTAGCTCCCTCGGAGGTAGTGCTTTCTTCCTTATCTCTTCCTCGTTTGGGTACTGTCTTCGACCTTCGTATCATACTCTTCGACCTACCGACTTCGACCAATATGGATACGCTTCGATATGTTTGGAGTAAGTTGAATTTTGCTACCTTTTCACTTCGGGCTTTGGGTTGGGATCAGCCCATTAGCCAACTTAATACCCCAAACTGAACCACTCCTCTTCATTCACTCCCTCTTCCTCTACTTTTCAGTTCTAAAGAGATTAATGGTGAGTGGAATGGGAAATTAAAACTCCAAACCCTAGTTTTCTTTTGCAAATCAAGCTCTTGCTCCAAACTAATAGAAGAAACTTTGGTAAGCCTTCTCTTCATCTTCTCCAACTCTTTTTCCATTCAATTTCAGAAATTCCTAAACCTAACTTTAGGAAATGTTTCTCCTTTAAGCTTAGATTCAAGCTTGTTGGGTTGGAATTGAAGATTGGTTGTTCTTGCCATTGCTCTATAGCTTCTTCTCTATTGATTTTGTGAAAAGGTGAGATTTTTATCTCACATCTATGCTTATAATTATCTTCGATTATTAGGTATGAATTCCTAACACTTATTCTTGTGTAATTGCTTTTGGTTTGGATTGATTTGGTGAATATTCCAATTTTTAGTGTTTTGAGTTCAATCCTTTAAAAACCATAGCTTTGATCTTTGATCGTGATTTTGTGATGCATCGAGGAGCTTATAGGGCCGGGTAGTCGATTGGCATAAACCCCTAGCGTCCATTGCTCGTCCTATTTAAATCTAGTAGAGATTTGGCCCTCACTTAGATAGGCTGGGAGGTGCTGGAAACAGGCTTCGGTCGACCGAGCTCTGAGGCCGGCAGACCGACCTGCTACCAAAGTGCATAAGCACTTTTCTGTCTCTGGTCCGGTAGACCAGCAACAGAGCTCAGTCGACCGACCTGCTTCCCGAGAATTTTTCTAGAACAGGGTCCGGTTGACCGAGCTTTGTAGCCGGCCGACCGACCTGTTGCTACTTTGCCTATTTCGCCTATTTTGTTGGATTTCCAACTTTAATCGATTCGTGTTGTTTCCCTTTTGTTGTTATCATTTATTACCGACTTTGATGACATTTTCTTTGGGAATTTTCGAAATATCCATTTTGATGGGTTTGATATCGATTTCTTTGGATTTTATTCACGTCTTCGAATGTGAATTTTTATGATTGATTGTTTCCACAATCACTTCTGTGATTTGTCACTTTAAAAATATAAAGGTTTCTATACTAGTAGTAAATATCAAAACTCTTTCATCAAAATGATTTCAACACTATTTCAATACAAAGCTCATTCATTAAAACCGTTTTCCAATCTATTAGTATATACAAACCTTTTCCTCACTCGTATGAGAAATCTAATTAAACGGCTTAGTAAAACGAGTGGTATGAAACGCTTGCGTTTACTTCGTTGGTTAATTCTGTGACTTGTTCGATTGAACCTCTTGTGACAATTTTCTAGTGGAGATCTACAATTTGTTCGTAAATATTTAAGTTAAGCTAGTGGTTGTGGGACATGAAGCTAAGCTCATATATTTACTAGCTTAGAGTAATTGACACTTTCTCGATGATCATTGAAGATCATTTTTGTGATTTAGACTAGCGTCATGCTATGTTTCTTTGTCCACGTAGGGGACAATACCTCGTTTTATTGAGTTTCGTCTCATTTTTATTATAGGCTAACGACCTATTTATTTCTTGGGGTTTCGACCCAATTTTTGTGGGCTAGCGACCCACGTTTTTTTGGAGTTCGGATCTTCGGGCGTACCGTTGTACTACGTCGTTGTTTCGAATTTTACGAGTTTCGGGTTCTTCGGGCGTACCGTTGTACTACGTCGTTGTTCCGAACTATTCGAGTTTCTGGTTCCTCGGGCGTACCGTTGTACTACGTCGTTGCACCTGCTCTATGGTTAGCAACCATGGGATAGCGTCCCGTTTTGTGATACACGTGTCGGTGAGTTTTCATGCTCCCATTTTGTGATAGGCCTCCCCCTTTTTGTGATTGATCGTTTCTACGATCATTTTTGTGATTCCTGGATTTCTATTGATGATTTCTAGAATTTGAATTTCACCAATTTTACAATTGGCATTTATATGTTGTCAATATTTGTGGCTTGGTGAATGAAATAAGGAGTATGACATTTCTTTTGATCTTTGAGAAGATTTTTGTAATATTGATAAATCTCTTGTTGATTTTCAATTACTTATTTATCACAGCTTGGCATTGTGATTATTATACGTTTAGTCATATCTCTTATTCTATATCAATTCATCTGATATTTATAGTTAGACTGATCCGTTTATTATTTTCTTATTAAATAATACTCGGGTCAGACCGAGATGTTACAGGTGCTTCTGCTTGACTTCACTTCTAGGATTATCATCCTGACTTTTGGCTAACTACTTAGATTAGTAGTTTTTGGTTGTATACATTTGAGATACAGACTCATAGTTGTGTACTTATTCTTTTGTATAGCACATGTTGCTATTTTTTTGTGATATCGTGGTTCTTGTTTGACCACTACTCTGATGTACACTTTCTTGTGTTATATTCATATCTTTTTCCGCCTTTGTGATATGAATTATCTGTGACTGATTTGTGTTATGTTTATTTCTATATTTGTTTCCGAAGATATTATAGCCACTGGGTAGTAGCTTTGAGTTTGTGTCGGTATGTCGGATTTCCTCTTGAAAAGAATGCAAGTTATATTTTATCTGGCATATCGGTACTCGCACAAAACAACAATACCGATGGTCGCTCCTCAACAGCCTTATTCTCTGTGCTAGTTGACGGCATTACACCGTAGTGTCCTTGTCTAGCGTGGGTATAGAGGTGGGGCGTCACAGCTTGGTATCAGAGCCAAACTTCGGAACAATGTAGAATAATTTAACAAGGATCATCACCCCAAGTCCTTCTTAGGAGTCGTGCCTTAGGATTTAATTCGAGTCTTCGTACCGATTCATCCTATTTTCTTTATGATTCCTTGTTTTATCTATCAAGATTGCTTGATATTCATTTGGTGAATAACCTTTTTCTTCTTTCTTAAGGAAGAGAAATGGTTAGACCTGGCCGTCCCAGCGCCGGTCAATCTAGTGCTACTCCCCAAGATGGAGTTTTTATGTCTGCCCAACAGCTTCTTGATCTAGTAAAGAATGCTCAAGCAGCCGGTTCTAATTCGGAACCAACTCATCCTAAGTCTGGATTTGCACGCTTGTGCAACGATTATACCAACTTGGGTGGGAAGCCATTCAAGGGTTCTGAAACTATTATTGAAGTCCAAGCTTGGCTGAGATCAAGCGATCGAATCTTTTCTCGCATGAATCTTATTGATCTTCACCGAGTTCAGGTGGCTTCTAGTATGCTCCAAGAAAGAGCATTAGACTGGTACGAGCTTCTGATTTCTGAAATAAATGAAGCGGATCTCACTTGGGAGAAATTCCGAGAGCGCTTCGAATTAAAATTCGTACCAGAAGCTGAGAAGGTGACTTTGGCTCGCCGCTTTATTGACCTTGTTCAAGGTGAATCTTCTGTGACAGACTATGTCGCATCTTTCGAATCTCTTTCCAAATACGGGGTTGAATACATTAACACCCCATTGAAGAAAAATCAGAGATTTGTTTATGGCTTGAATAAAAATCTCAAGAAGCCTTTACTTCTAAAGCTAGAAGTTTCTTTTGATCAACTTATTGATATCGCTCTTCGTCTTAAAGAGGCAGATAAAGAGAGTGATGCCGATGTTGTGGGTGTCAAACCAAAATTCAACAACAACAAGAAAAGGCCTATTAAGTTCAAAGGGTCTTATCCCAACAAGAAAGGGAAGCAAGCAATTCCGGTAGCAAAAGCATCTGCCCTAAGTGGGGGCAATGCTACAATTGTGGTTCTAAGGACCATTATGCGAACAAGTGTCCAAAACCTCTCTTTTGTCGCTATTGCAAAAGTTCGGACCATTATTTATCTTCTTGTCCCAAACTCCAAGGTAGGAAGGAGGGAAAGCTTAATGTTGCTCAAGCCCCTGGCAACACATCTCGTGGTCAAGGTATTTCTCATTCTATCTTTGATGGCATTATTTTATTTCGTGATCATCCTATTCGAGTTCTTTTTGATACGGGTGCGTCCCATTCTTTTAGATCAAAAGAACTTGTTGATACCTTTTCTTTGGATGTTACGTGTTTAATGACTTCTTTGAGAATTGCAAATCCGGTTGGTGGATCCGCAACAATCAGTTTATTGTGTAAAGATGTCGAGATTATTTTGTGTGATCTTTCTTTCCGTGCCGACTTGCATGTTATGCGCTACTTAGGCTTTGGAATGATTTTGGGAATGGATTGGCTTAACCGCTATGAAGCCCAAATTCTATGTCCTTAGCGGACTATTCATCTTCGACATCCTCAACCTGTTAAGCAAATTTTTATTAATCTTGAAGATTCGAATTCCAGCTTGGTTGCATCTTTATATTCTTTAAATCCTCATGATGACGATAATGATGATGAGGAAGATATAATTTCTCTTATTCACGTTGTTCGTGAATTTTCCGACATATTTGAGCCCGTTTTAGGATTACCACCTAAGCGAGCAATTGAGTTCAGAATTAACTTTACCCCTGGAGCTCAACCTATTACTCGTCCTCCTTATCGAATGTCCAATAAAGAAAATGAGGAGATGCGTAATCAATTATCCGAACTGGAGACGAAGCAATTTATTCGCTCTAGTTCCTTTCCTTGGGGAGCTTCGGCTATTTTTGTGAAGAAATCCGATGGCACACTTAGGCTTTGCGTTGACTACCGCAAGCTTAATGATCTTACTATCAAAAATAAATACCCTTTACCTCGGATTGATGATCTATTCGATCAACTTAGTGGTGCTAGAGTATTTTCACAATTGGACTTGGCAACCGGTTTTCATCAGCTTCGTATTGCAGAGGATAGCATTCCTTTAACTTCGTTCCGTACTCGATATGGACTTATGAATGGCTTGTTATGCCATTTCGTTTGACGAATGCTCCGGCTTATTTCGTTGACCTTATGAATAGAGTTTTCAGAGACTTCCTCGATCGATTTGTTCTCATCTTTATTGATGTTATTCTTGTGTATTCTAAAATCGAGGAGGAGCATGAAAAGCATCTTCGGATTGTGTTAGAAACTCTTAGAAGCAATCACTTAAAGGCAAAGTTTTCTAAATGCCACTTTTGACAATCTCGTGTGAAGTTTCTCGGTCATATTATTTCCGAATCTGGAATTTCCGTGGATCCTTCAAAGATTGAAGCGATTCAAGATTGGAAGAGACCGGAGAGTGTGACGGAGATCCGTAGCTTCCTTGGATTGGCAGGTTATTACCGCCGTTTCATAAAGGACTTTTCTAAAATTTCCGTGCCTCTTACTAGTTTGACAAAGAAAGGTGTTAAATATATTTGGTCGGACAAATGTGAAGCTTCTTTTCAGAAATTAAAAGAACTCCTTTCTGATGCTCCTATTCTTCTCATTCCCGAGGGGAATCAAGATTTTGTTGTTTATACCGATGCTAGTTGCGTTGGTTTGGGTGTCGTTCTTATGCAAAGAGAACGTGTAATTGCTTATGCTTCTAGGCAATTGAAGCATGCTGAGACTAGATATGCCACTCATGATTTAGAACTCACAGCTATTGTTTTCGCCCTTCGTATTTTGCGTCATTATCTTTTGGGAGAAAAATTTATTCTTTACACCGATCATAAATCCTTGAAGTATCTATTTTCTCAAAAGGAACTTAATTTGCGTCAACAACGTTAGCTCGAATTTCTTGCAGCTTATGATCTTGATATTCTTTATACTCCCGGAAAGGAAAATCGTGTTGCCGATGCACTTAGTCGCAAGCAACAAGCGGTTGTTTCCATGATGATATCCGAATGGAATGATCTCAGAATTTTATCCACTTGTGAGATTCGAGATCGTGTTTCCAATTTATGTTCATATCTTATTTTATATAGCCTTGAGGCTCATCCTTCTTTTTTAGACCGCATTCTTGAAGCTCAAAAGCTAAATCTCGAATTGGCTCTTCTTGGCCAAAATTTTAGGGATAAACTTGATATTGAAGTTTTGAAAGACTTTGATATTGATTCTCGTGGCAGTATTCGAAAATTTGGTAGACTTATCGTGCCAAATATTAGTGATCTTTGTAAAGATATTTTAGAAGATTCACATCATTCTAAATTTACCATTCATCCGTTAGTAGTAAAATGTACGCGGATATGAAGCGACTTTATTATTGGGAGGGAATGAAATCTGATATTGCTAACTTTGTTAAGTGTTGCATGACTTGACAACTCATTAAAGCCGAACATCAAAGACCTGGTGGGTTATTGCAACCTTTAGAAATTCCAATTTGGAAGTGGGATCAAATTTCTATGGATTTTATTGAGGGCCTTCCCCATTATCTTTCGAGTCATGATAGCTTATGGGTGATAGTTGATAGACTCACTAAATCCGCCCATTTTATTCCCGTTCGGTCTAATCGAACCGTTCCACTTTTGGCCAAACTCTTTATCAAAGAAATTGTTAAATTACATGGAGTTCCTACTTCTATTGTTAGCGATCGTGATCGATTGTTTACTAGTGGATTTTGGAAGAGTCTTCAAAAAGCTTTAGGAACGAAGCTTAATTTTAGCACCGTTTATCATCCTCAGTCCGATGGACAAACCGAGCGTGTGAATCAAACTCTTGAAGATCTTCTTCGTGCGTGTGTTCTTGATTTTGGTGGAAGTTGGGAAGATCACATTTCTCTTGTCGAGTTTTCCTATAATAATAGCTTCCAATCTAGTATTGGTATGGCTCCTTTTGAGGCACTCTATGGAAGGCCGTGCCGTTCTCCTTCTTGTTGGCTTGAGGCCGGTGAGAAGCTGGTTTTAGGTCCAGATTTTATCCGTGATTCCACAGAAAAGATTGATCTTATTCGTCATAGCATGAAAGAAGCCTAGAGTAGACAAAAATCCTATGCCGATAACCGGAGAAGGAAATTAGAGTTTTCTGTGGGAGATTCTGTTTTCATTCGTGTTTCACCTCTGAAGGGTGTTGTGCGTTTCAGTCGATCGGGAAAGTTATCACCTCGATATATTGGTCCATTTTCCATCACCGAACGTATTGTTTCCGTGGTTTATCGCCTTTTATTACCGGCTTAATTTTCTGCTATTTATAACGTGTTTCACGTTTCTCAATTACGGAAATGTCTTCGAGATTTCGATTCTATACTTGAGCCTGGTGTTGTGAAAGAAATTGAAGTTTCACCTAATTTAACTTATGAGCAACATCCTATTCGTATTATTGCTTCGGAGATCAAGCGCCTTCGAAATAAAGATGTTCCGCTTGTTAAAGTTCAACGGTCCTCAAATCCTAAGGATTGCTCTTGGGAATCTAGAGAATTCATCGAGCGAACACATCCGGACTTACTTTCTCGTGCTCTTTGAGGTGAACTTTTTAATTCAAATTTCTTTTGTGTTGAATATGCTTTTATGGTTGTTACTTTATATTTTCTTCTTAAATATTGCGAGGACGCAATTTCTTTAAGGAGGGGAGTCTGTAACAACCCGCATATTTATCGATTTTGTATTTAAATATTTTATCGATACTCGGAATTTAGTCCGAAAATCTACTTTTTGCATATGGTCGAATTGGGACTCGAGACCCCTTCCATTGAGTTCAAAATGTCGTTTGCAACCTTTTTGAGTATAAGCTTCGATATGTTTGGAGTAAGTTGAATTTTGCTACCTTTTCACTTCGGGCTTTGGGTTGGGATCAGCCCATTAGCCAACTTAATACCCCAAACTGAACCACTCCTCTTCATTCACTCCCTCTTCCTCTACTTTTCAGTTCTAAAGAGATTAATGGTGAGTGGAATGGGAAATTAAAACTCCAAACCCTAGTTTTCTTTTGCAAATCAAGCTCTTGCTCCAAACTAATAGAAGAAACTTTGGTAAGCCTTCTCTTCATCTTCTCCAACTCTTTTTCCATTCAATTTCAGAAATTCCTAAACCTAACTTTAGGAAATGTTTCTCCTTTAAGCTTAGATTCAAGCTTGTTGGGTTGGAATTGAAGATTGGTTGTTCTTGCCATTGCTCTATAGCTTCTTCTCTATTGATTTTGTGAAAAGGTGAGATTTTTATCTCACATCTATGCTTATAATTATCTTCGATTATTAGGTATGAATTCCTAACACTTATTCTTGTGTAATTGCTTTTGGTTTGGATTGATTTGGTGAATATTCCAATTTTTAGTGTTTTGAGTTCAATCCTTTAAAAACCATAGCTTTGATCTTTGATCGTGATTTTGTGATGCATCGAGGAGCTTATAGGGTCGGGTAGTCGATTGGCATAAACCCCTAGCGTCCATTGCTCGTCCGATTTAAATCTAGTGGAGATTTGGCCCTCACTTAGATAGGCTGATAGGTGTTGGAAAAAGGCTCCGGTCGACCGAGCTCTAAGGCCGGCCGACCGACCTGCTACCAAAGTGCATAAGCACTTTTCTGTCTCTGGTCCGGTCGACCAGCTACAGAGCTCAGTCGACCGACCTGCTTCCCGAGAATTTTTCTAGAACAGGGTCCGGTCGACCGTGCTCTGTAGCCGGCCGACAGACCTGTTGCTACTTTGCCTATTTCGCCTATTTTGTTGAATTTCCAACTTTAACCGATTCGTGTTGTTTCCCTTTTGTTGTTATCATTTATTACTGACTTTGATGACATTTTCTTTGGGAATTTTCGAAATATCCATTTTGATGGGTTTGATATCGATTTCTTTGGATTTTATTCACGTCTTCGAATGTGAATTTTTATAATTGATTGTTTCCACAATCATTTCTGTGATTTGTCACTTTAAAAATATAAAGGTTTATATACCAGTAGTAAATATCAAAACTCTTTCATCAAAACAATTTCAACACTATTTCATACAAAGCTCATTCATTAAAACCGTTTTCCAATCTATTAGTATATACAAACCTTTTCCTCACTCGTATGAGAAATCTAATTAAACGGCTTAGTAAAACGAGTGGTATGAAACGCTTGCGTTTACTTCGTTGGTTAATTCTGTGACTTGTTCGATTGAACCTCTTGTGAAAATTTTCTAGTGGAGATCTACAATTTGTTCGTAAATATTTAAGTTAAGCTAGTGCTTATGGGACATGAAGTTAAGCTCATATATTTACTAGCTTAGAGTAATTGACACTTTCTCGATGATCATTGAGGATCATTTTTGTGATTTAGACTAGCGTCATGCTATTTTTCTTTGTCCACGTAGGGGACAGTACCTCGTTTTATTGAGTTTCGTCTCATTTTTATTATAGGCTAACGACCTATTTATTTCTTAGGGTTTCGACCCAATTTTTGTGGGCTAGCGACCCACGTTTTTATGGAGTTCGGATCTTCGGGCGTACCGTTGTACTACGTCGTTGTTTCGAATTTTACGAGTTTCGGGTTCTTCGGGCGTACCGTTGTACTACGTCGTTGTTCCGAACTATTCGAGTTTCTGGTTTCTCGGGCATACCGTTGTACTACGTCGTTGCACCGGCTCTATGGTTAGCGACCATGGGATAGCGTCATGTTTTGTGATACACGTGTCGGTGAGTTTTCATGCTCCCGTTTTGTGATAGGCCTCCCCCTTTTTGTGATTGATCGTTTCTACGATCATTTTTGTGATTCCTGGATTTCTATTGATGATTTCTAGAATTTGAATTTCACCAATTTTACGATTGGCATTTATATGTTGTCAATATTTGTGGCTTAGTGAATGAAATAAGGAGTATGACATCCCTTTTGATCTTTGAGAAGATTTTTGTGATATTGATAAATCTCTTGTTGTTTTTCAATTACTTATTTATCACAGCTTGGCATTGTGATTATTATACGTTTAGTCATATCTCTTATTCTATATCAATTCATCTGATATTTATAGCTAAACTGATCCGTTTATTATTTTCTTATTAAATAATACTCGGGTCAGACCGAGATGTTACAGGTGCTTCTGCTTGACTTCACTTCTAGGATTATCATCCTGACTTTTGGCTAACTACTTAGATTAGTAGTTTTTGGTTGTATACATTTGAGATACAGACTCATAGTTGTGTACTTATTCTTTTGTATAGCACATGTTGCTATTTTTTTGTGATATCGTGGTTCTTGTTTGACCACTACTCTGATGTACACTTTCTTGTGTTATATTCGTATCTTTTTCCGCCTTTGTGATATGAATTATCTGTGACTGATTTGTGTTATGTTTATTTCTATATTTGTTTCCGAAGATATTATAGCCACTGTGTAGTAGCTTTGAGTTTGTGTCGGTATGTCGGATTTCCTCTTGAAAAGAATGCAAGTTATATTTTATCTGGCATATCGGTACTCGCAAAAAGCAACAATACAGATGGTCGCTCCTCAACAGCCTTATTCTCCGTGCTAGTTGACGGCATTACACCGTAGTGTCCTTGTCTAGCGTGGGTATAGAGGTGGGGCGTCATATAATTATTCAATTAATATAGTATTCACTTTTACTATTCATTTAATTAGTAGCATTCAACTATTAATTTAAGTATAGAATGTTTTTTTAACATCGGAATTTCTTATTTATAGAAATGATTCTATTGAACAATTCATTTTCTAAGTTTTTACTTGTATAATATTTTATTACATATTCATATTAACATTTCAACTTTTGATATTTTGGTGAGTTGTATATATGTGTGTGTGTGTGTGTGTATGTATGTATGTTTTTTAGAATGCAATTGAATATTATCCAAGTTTCTCTTATATATTTAGTTAACAAAATGTTCAATAGTTATCATTTCATATTTTCATTTCCTTTTTATTTATAGTTTACAAATTTTCAATTTCTTATCTATTTCATTAACCATTTTAACATCAAATTTATTATTTTATTTTAGAAGTTTCTAATTATTAATATAGTCAAGATTCCAATCATTGCAATAATTTCAATTTCTAATTTACAGAAATTTAAGAACTAATCAATCGGGTTTCATTTCAATCCTTTTAAAATAATATATATATACCCATAACTTATATATATATTTATATATCAAATCAAACTTCAGAAATTAAAAATTAAGATCCGCCTATCAAAACGGATGTGTAGTAAAATTACTACAACAGTCTGTCCACTTTGAAACCCAAAAATTAACATCGATGATGAGTGCACTCATCACCGAAATTATTTTCCAACGATAGAGAGGGGAGTACGGAACTTATTTCCTTTAAAAAAATTCTTTTAAAACACTTCTTTCAAATCATCTTGAAATATTTATATCAGAAAATACTTCTAAATACTACTAGTATTATATTCCAAAATATTTCGAAAGAAATTTTCAAAATCCCGGAACTTCAGTTCTCAAATTTAAATTTATATTCATTTTATTTGTAAATATTATTTCACATCCAAATATTCATGGAATTTAACTTCCTACAAACAATTATATCACCTCCAATTATATAATTTATAAAAATATTCTTTTATATACAAAATATAATACTAGGTAAAATTATTTCAATTACCTATATTTTTAAAACAATACTGTGACCGCTATCGATGACATAGCGTCCTATGTACCGATCAAAATTTATAAATACAAAACAGAACAAATTAACACAAAATAAAACCTTTTGTGACACTAACAAATTCGCTCTCTCATATATATACACTCAACGACTCATTCTAGGGTATTACTACCGTATTTCTAGTGAGTCGGACCCCACAAAGCTAAGTGTATCGCTAAACCAAAGCTTTGATACCAACTGTAATGACCCACCTTTTTGGACGGTTTAAATCGACGATAAATCACACACGTCAGACTCAAATCATTCAAAAGGACAGATTGTTATGGGGTAAATAAGAAAAAGCAGAGAAAGAAAGAAAACAAATAAAGAATCTCTCAGCAGAATAACAAAATATAATAGTCAAATAAACAGTTCATGAAGCTGTTTACAGATAACATCGATAATTCTTTTATAATACAGATCAGAGTTACATACAATAAGAATAAATAATAAATAACTGCAGCGGAATAAATATAAAAAATAATAATATTACAAATCTTCGTCTTCATCCTCCAGAAAGCTGTCTTCGATACACTGAAAAGCTCAGACTGACCCGAGCGAATTAAAAAGACAAAACACTCGAGTCATAACTAAAAGATCTTATGTAAGTTAAATCAACAGTAAATAAATATGAGTGTAACGGCGTCAGAGATGTTAGCTGGGTTTGACAACTCCTATCCCGTGTCTAACGTGAGTGCAATAACTTAAGAGATGTTCGGGATTACCATCTCCTAAGGATTCGTTAAACTATCTACTAAGTGGTACAATATGCTATTATAATAGTGTCTACAGTAAAGTAAAGTATTAAAATAGCGTTAAGGCATTACCCATATCCCCATTAACACATTTTTATATATTCTTATAGTCTATAAAGTACCGTAATTCCACCGTAAACTGCAGGGCAATCAGAGCGCACTCCATGGGTATAGTACAAATCAAACTCATAGAAGGCATGATAATGCATGTGAACACGACATTCTCAGACTGGTGGTAATGCATATCAGCTACTAGCCCCACCTCGGACACACTTCCGTAATCAAAATCGAGGGGTGGGCACCAAATAAATCATAAGGTCAAAATATAGTTTCGAAGAAATATGCCCGATAGGACGAATGACCTCACTTGGTCTAGTATAGCTCCTGTTTTAGTCACATCTAAGCTGACCCACGGAGTCGGGGTCATGTATATACCTCATACAGAATCGTTCGCCAAACCATTCTACTTAATTACTGAAATATCCACCACATACACAGTTGTTAAAGTGGTTTTCGGTATTGGCATAGAGTATAACAATATCCAATCTCGATCTCTTTAATAACCAAACGCACTAGTACAAAAAGTGCATATTGCTTCGCCTCATTTGCATCGGTTGAAGTAAAAACTGATGCAAATAGAACTATTTGCATCAGTTCTATCTTAATAACCGATGCAATTGGTACGTGGAAAGCAATAGGTAATAAAAAAAATCAAATTTGCATAAGTTCTCACCAACAACCGATGCAGATAGTTTTAGTTGCATCGGTTTTAAAGTCAACCGATGCAACTACATGTTGATGGCAATACGAAATTTAGGTGGGAAATAATGAAAAATTGGCTCCAAAGTTTACTTTGAACAAATGTGCTCCTTCATCCTTAATAACCCACTCCCAAAAAAAATAAAAAAATAATCCAATTCACGGCCGAGCATCGCAAGCAAACAAAAATCAAAATGAAAGCAGTTCGATAAAATTTCACTGCCCACCGATCTTCTTCACCCAATTCATCATGAGCTTACCAGCATCAGGAAAATCCCTATGCATCATCAGGACGCTTTCCACAGACATCTCCGCCTCCTCTTTCCTCAATGGAAGCACCTGACCAAAATTGCCATCGTAAACCTCAGCACCAGGACCATAACATCACATCGACGCCTTAAACAAAACCGTCTCTTTTAAGGCCTCCAGTATCACCTCATCGCTCCACCCTTCCTTTATCGACGCCTGGCTCAGCGCGGCCCAGTCGTTCTGATCCACCGCGTTCTTCCAACATGCTTCCAGCAGGTGCCGGTTGGCTTTTCTGAAGGAGGAGCTGGTCCATGCGAATATTTCAAAGGGTAATATGGATAGGGCTCGGTCCTTGTTTTTTAGGCATAGGTTTATTAGCTCCCTCGGAGGTAGTGCTTTCTTCCTTATCTCTTCCTCGTTTGGGTACTGTCTTCGACCTTCGTATCATACTCTTCGACCTACCGACTTCGACCAATCTGCAATGGTGGATTTTCTGCCTGAAACGAAAGGGCTAACAGTTTATTAGGTATTTACTCAATCCACCTCTATCGTTTCGCTTGTTATTCTGTGTTGGTGTTAGCGATATAAAGTAAATTGATAGATTAAATTCCACGATCTACTTATTTATTTTTATTATTTATTTATTTTTTTGACTTTTTTTAATTTCTGTAGTTTAGAATTCAATTATCTTCACAATAAATGTTGGATGTTTGTTCATGCTGCATTTCAACCTTCTCATTGGATGGAAATTTCCTTTATCGAGGTACTTATTTTTAACATCGGCATCTGAAATTTTTGCAAATCATTAATTTGTCGTTAATTTACGGTTATAACTTTTTAACATTTTATAGCAGATTACATGTTGAAGTATGATTTATTTTCATTTCCCTATTACTACAAGTGAACAACCATATAGTGTTTTTTTTACTATGTCACCTATTGAAAAATGTTGGACGGAATAATATGTGAGCCCCATTACTCATACATGATGAACGAAGAATCCTTTTTGGAACGATAATCAGATTGTTTACACATTATTTCCCCCTGCACTAGGAGAGTTAATAGTTCTGTTTAATAATTTTATACATTCTTATATAGTAGTAGAATTTGGTTTTCAAGTTTACTTCTGATACCATGGTCGACGATCAATAGATATTATGATTGCATTACAAGTTTATGGACATTAAAACTATCGCTAAAACTATCATAATTTTTGTTAAATAGGAGGCAACTGTGGTTATTTAATTACATTGTTACATTTTCATTTTTCTTATAAAAATTAATTTCAATATGGTGATGTTTATGTACCAGATAGTATTTTAAACTGTGCACATAGCATTACAGTTATATATTTCTATATAATGGAAGTATAGTGGTAGTTTAGGATTAACCATTTGATTTTAGTTTGTGTGTGTATCTATAATTTTGTTTGTTATTAGCTATAGTAAGATGTTCTATAGTCCTGTTTCATTTTTTTATGACAATAGGTTGCTAAATTTAAGGTTGTTGAAAACACCATCTTAGTTGAATCTCCTACTTTATGACACTTTACAAATATGTACCTAACATTGGCTATGATATGAATGGCTTGAGAACTTTCGTACTTGAAGTTATATTTTATTTCTTTTTTCAGCAAGTGATTGAAGTGGAGTGAAAATTTTGCACTCTTCGAATCTATTGTCAATTCTGAGCTAAGCAAATTATTAATTGCTCTTTATGTCTAGCAATCACGGTGTTTACGTGCCATTATATCAGTGAAAATCAAACTAACTCGGCTATAGTTTAACATGATGCTGCAATGTTCATCCTGCCCATCTTTTATCTTAAATCTATTAAAAATTGGAAAACAAGTTGTGTACAAAATGTGTGTTACCTTATTTCCATGTTCTGCTACAGGTTTGTATTTTATTTATACATCTGTACCAATACCTTCAAGGCTATCAGTGAAAGCTGTGATATGAACCATAATATTGGTTCATTTAATTTTATCCTTTGGAGTTTCTAGTTTAATATATAGGTCCAGATCTCTATGTATTCAATGAATCTGCACATAATGCTATCGTTAATGCAGTTAATTACTGGACAACATCTCTCATTACTAATTTGTCTGCAGTTTACCTATATTAACAAGTGAGTGAAAATGATATGCTAAATCAATAAAAATAATGATTTGTGTTACCGTGAATAATTCGTTTTCCCAATTTGTGTTCCTTATCTCCTCCACTTTATCCATATTAATTACTGTAAATCAATAAAAATAATGATTTGTGTTACCGTGAATAATAGCAGTGATGTATGTGACAGGGATGATGAAGTATTTGTAGTTGTGGTCGATGGAGGAGGTTGCAGCGGTAGTTGATGTCAGATGGTGGTTGAAGTAGGGGTGACAAGGGGATGTTTGACAGTGGCAATTGGAATGGCTGTGGTAATTGAGTTGTTTTGATGTAATTGTGGGTAGTGTTTGCTTGCTGCTATGATGTGGCTTTCCAATTTTGGTTGAGTAGTTTGAAGTGTAGAGGACAGTGAAGTAGTAAACAGTGCACAGCAAGCAATAAAGCAATAAAGTGATGAAGTAATGAAGTAGAGGACAGTGTAGATGACAGTGTAGAAGACAGCAAGTTTGGTTATGGTGGTATTGTTGTAATGGAAATGGTATGGTCAGAGAAGTGTTGCACAGTTTTGTGGATGGCAGTTTGTAGTTGGTTATGTGTGCCAGTAGGATGATGGTATATCAGCAGCAGCAATAACAGTGATGACCGTGATGATCGTATGGTCAGTAAGAAAAGTGGAGGTTGTACTGCAGTAATGGAGTGTGATGATTTCAGTGATGAAGTGTAGATGGTTGGAAGTATAGTAGGCAGTGATGTGGTGGTTTGAGTTGCAGTTTGTGGCAGTGAGAGGAAAACAGTCATATAGGATGGTGCAAGCTGAAGAGGTATGATTGATGGTTGGTTAATGGATGTGGCGCTAGTATGTATAGATTATTAACACTATAATTATGTGTTGCCAACAAGAGATAGATGAATGTACAACTTAATGATTGTACTAAAGATCAGAATTATGCTGCTAAAATGAATGTATGAACCATTATTTTGTATAGATTATTAACACTATAATTGATGATATATGTTCATTTTGGTATTATGTTATTTAGTTTGTATTTGCCATCAAATTTAATTTTAAATGATTGTAATATTGAATGCAATAATTGTTTGTTATAATCAATAATATATATATAGTCTAACCGAGTACTGTAATAATGGTTTCTGAGAATGGTTTTTTTGCATCAGGTATAAATAGCTGATGCAATAGAGAGATTAGTTTGCATCGGTTGTTATAAAACTGATGCAATAGAAGGATTAGTTTGCATCGGTTTTCTACAACAACCTATGCAACAAGTTCCTTTGTTGCATCGGTTTTCATTACAACCGATGCAACATAGAGGCTGTGTCCAAGCAACCAACCATGATTTTTTGCATCAGTTGTTAGTAACAACCGACGCAAAAAAGACCCTTTTGCATCGGTTTTCTACAACAACCTATGCAACAAGTTCCTTTGTTGCATCGGTTTTCATTACAACCGATGCAACATAGAGGCTGTGTCCAAGCAACCAACCATGATTTTTTGCATCAGTTGTTAGTAACAACCGATGCAAAAAAGACCCTTTTGCATCGGTTTCAGAACTGATGCAAAAGTGTTAAGCCTGTTGCATCGGTTGCTGAACTGATGCAAAAGGGGGGTAAACAACCGATGCAAATGGCCTATTTTGTAGTAGTGACGCTTATTTCACACCGGATGATTCCTTTATATTTCAAAAGTCAATTCACAATTGATGTCAAAATATCATATTCTCAAAACCATATCATTTTCGAAATCACATTTACTTCGAAATTATATCACATTTGAAATCATATCACTTTCGAATTCATATTTCCAAAAATAGATTAAATCCTCATTTAAAATCATCATATTCCTTAAATGTGTCGTTTAAGTCCATACTTATGTTATAACATCATTAAACCTATTCGCTTTAAAATCAAGGCTTTAAGTATAAACATTTCCACTTTATACCATTTGAAATTTAGAAAATAATTTAGATAGTTATAAATAGTTTAATTAGTTTAACGTAGTTTTAAATAGATATAAATTAGGTCAAATAGGTTTAAAATAGATTAAATAAACTTACAATAAATTAAAGTACTTTAAATAGATTTAAAATAGTTTAAATGGTTTAAAATAGATTAAATAGAATTAAAATAAATTAAAATAGTTTATATGAATTAAAATAGTTTAGTAGCTGTGAGTGAGTTAAAATACCCATCTTCGATTTCAAATCGATTTGAAATCCAAAATAAGGCTCAAATTCAATAGTTTCAGAATTCATCTAAACCAGTTCCGGAATGCCCGAAATTTTGATACGATCCCAATGAAACAAACCGCGCGTGAATCTGATCTCGTATCAAAAAGTTATATATTAGAACAATTGAACAATTTAAAATTTAATTAAATAAAATAGATGGAGCTTACATGTCACCATCCAAAACTCATGCAAACCCTACCACCTCTCGTAATGAGGAATAAAAGGCTGCTACGGTTTGGATAGAATAGTTTACAAAATCATACAACGCAATGGTTTATAGGAAATCCCGACATATCTTAGGCCAAGGAGTTGATTGGTTGTGTAAGTCGAAAGACAACATGTAATAATTGTATCTTGTGTGAATCGCCCCCATAAAGGATTTTGGATGCAACGACCCACCTTTTTGGACAGTTTAAGTCGGCAATAAACCATACATGTCAACTCAAACCATTCAAAATGTATGATTGTTAATGGGGTAAATTAGAAAATAAGAGAAAAGAAGGTAAAACAAAACACAGAATCTCACAGCGGAATGGAAAAATATAATAATAAAATAAACAGTTCATGAAGTTGTTTTACAAATAACATTTGATTACACTTTTACATTATATCAGAGTTATACATATAGCAGGAATAATAAGATAATGTAGCGGAACAACATGATACAGTGGGATAAAATAAAGATATAATACTAAACTTCGTCTTCGTCCTCTAGAAATAAGGTCTTCAACATTGAAAAGCTCAGTCTGATCCAAGTGCGATGAAAAGACAAAACACTCGAATCGGAACTAAAAGATCTTATGTAAGTTAAATCAAAATAAGTAAATACGAGTGTAAAGGCTTCAGTGATATTTACGAGATTTTACATCTCCTATCTAGTGTCTAACGTGCATGCAATAACTTAAGAGATGTTCGGAATTCCATCTGCTAAGAATCTATTTAACTATGTACATATATAATACAATACGCTATTATAATATATCTACAGTAAAGTAAAGTATTAAAATAGCATTAAGGCGTTACCCATATCTCCCTTAACACATTTTTATATAAATAGCGTAGTCTATACAGATACCGTAAGCTCCACCAAACCGGTGGTTTACTCATGGAGCACTCCATAGGTATGATACAAACCAAAGTCGTAGTGGGCTTGATCAGGATAAACATGACAAGGCACGCGATGCAATACCAGGGTAGGATTCTATCGTATCGCACACCCGGACTTGTAGTAACGCATAGCAGCTACTACCGCCCACCTTGAGACACACTCCCATAATCAAAATTGTTTATGGCCACCAATCAATCAAAAATTAACAGATATAGTATCGAAGAAATGTGCTCGATAGGGGGAGTGACCCCACTTGGACCGATATAGCTCCTCTTTTAGTCATTTTAATTTTCACCCGAAAATCAAGGCTATCCATCATCGTTCTCTTACTTCATTCCAATAGCATTCGCCAAATCATCCTATTTCGTTCTGGATTACTTCACCACATGCACATTGTTGAAGTGGTTTTCGGTATTGGCAGAGAGTATGATAATATCCGATCTTGGTCTCTTTAACAACCAAACTTTTATTTGACAACTGTTGGTTCTTTTATATTTCCAAAGCCGATTCATATTTGATATCAAAATATCCCTCATTCAAAACCATCATATTTACTCAAAACATGCTATTTCACTAGAAAATATCATTTCGAATTCCAACGTTGGTTATAACATCATTTAACTACATTTGCCTTTAAATCAAGGATTTAAATATAAACAATTCAACCTTGCACGGTTTGAATTTTAGAAAATAGTTTAGTAGTTATAAATAGTTTAAATAGTCTTATATATTTAAAATAGTTTAAATAGTTTAAGAATTTTAAAACAGTTAAAAATGGTTTAATATAAAATGGTTTGAGTATTGGAAATGGTTTATATAGTAAAATAGTTTTGAAAATCTAAATAATTTTAATTTTAAAATAATAGATTTTAAACAGTCTATACTAAAATAATTTATTTGAAAATAGTATCAAATCAATCTGTATCTACCATTTCAACATATCTAGACCATATCCAGATTTCAAATCAACAAAACTCAATTTTAATCTTTCAATTCAAATGATACAATTTCAATTTAATTCCAAATCAATGTGATTTCAATTCAATTCGAAATACTTTAATTTCCGAAACATTCATTTGTAACTTCAATTTCGATTCGACAAATCAATCAATTATTTAAATTCAATTCTATTCTTATTTTAAACCATTCAATTCATACCAATTTCAAGCCCAATTTCAATTTACTTATTTAAACCGCTTAAATCGAATTTAACTTCGTTGTTAAAATTTAAGATCCAAATCTTCAAAACAATTCAAATTTCATAATTAAAGTCATATATTGATTCTAACTTTACATTCCCAATTTAATTCTTGAACAATTTTTTTTACCATTTCAATTTCAACTTTCAAAACTTGAATTAGAAAATAATTAAATTAATATAAATCTATTATTTATTTCCTTTAAAACAATAGCATTTAATCAAAAATCCAAATTCAAGATTTTAAACCATTTAATTTAACCAATCCGGTATCCGTATATAATTTTCCAACCTATGGCAAAATGATACGGATATATATCATTTCAACCTGCAATAAATTTAAATTTTCTGATATATATCATTTCAATCTGTATCCCAAATCATAACTTTCCAAATCCATAAAATCGCTCGGGTTTATCATTTCAACCCATAATGACTTTTCCATAATTTATAAGATCGTTCGCGCGTGTATCATTTCAACCCATAGTGATTTTTCTAACAATAACTAAGGGAACTTGCAGTGTGACAACGACATATAAAATAAACATAACATCAAATACTCAAAATGTCAACAATTAAGCATCCATCACAATCATCATTCAAATCAACCAATAAATCACAACAGTTAACTAGTTATCATTATCAGGTATTTAACTAGCAATTCAAATTCAATATTAACGTAAATGACAATTTAATTCATAAAAAGTCAATTTCAATTAAAATGCCAAATTAAACAACCAAACAGCAACCGGTAATATTCTTATCACATCATAAATTTAATTCAACTAACATAAGATAATTTAGTATTCGTGGGTGTGTTAAATCACTCATCTTTGATTTTAGACAAATTAAAATCCAAATAAAGCCCCAAAATCCAATATTCTCATAATCTAACCAAACTAGTTTCATATTGTCCGAAATTTCGATATGATCGCAGCAGAGAAAACTACGCGTCGATCGAAGCTCCTATCAAAAAGTTAAGGAGGTTAGAACGATTGAAATTTAAAATTTAAAATAAACTAAAACCGGGGCATAATCGTAATTAGGTTACCTCTTTCAACCCTACATGTGCGTTCAGACAATCTTTCGTACCCACGAAACATGCCCGGGCGCCCACACTGACCAATCCACCCTTCGCCTTCACGCCGCCGCAGGCCACGGCACGACCACCACGCAACTTGCCTTGCCGCCGCCTATACAATCACCAAGGTCCGAACCTCCCTAGGCTGCCCCGCCACTATATTAGGATTTTCGAAACCCTAAATTGCAATTTTCGGCCGCCACATGTTGTTTTAGGTCATGAGACCACCACTAATAGACTCCACATGATGATCTCTCCAATATCCAAAAATCAATTTTGTTTATTGATGTTAAAATCAAATATCCCCAAATTGCAATTAGGTTTTTGAGATTTGTGACCTTTGACCGCGATTTCAGATCGACTCGAGCACTATTTCTCAAAACGAACACTTGCCGTTGATTTGTATTATCGAGAGCTTCGAAACGGTATTTAATATGATATAGTTTCGAGAGTTTGAATTTTCAATTTAATTTTGAATTTTCAATTTGGAATTAGGGTTTTGATGTTGACAGCTGCTGAGAAGGAAAAGAGCAGATAGAAATAATAGTATGTACAGAAATAAGAAAAGACTGCTGGGGTTTTAGAAAATAAATCTATTTATATGGACAAAGATAGATAAGAATGAATGGACATATCGAATTGGATCGATATGATAACAACAACCCGAAAAGCCTGTTTCGTCTCCCAAACGAAAATGAGTCATCCGATATATTGAAATATAGGTTTTCGATATTTGTTAAACCCAATGGAACTAGTTTCAAACTCTAATTCCATTGTATATAGGAGTTAGCTTTTAAAATCAATTTATTTTGATTGAATCCATTACTTTGATTTTATACGATCAAATGATAAGTCCAATCGCTATGAAACTTGAAATCCTATAATAATTCACCGTCACGGATCCGATGAAACTTATTTCGTCGAAATCTGAGACAGTGGCTAAACTTGCTATTTTCACGTTAATTAAACAAGTTATTAGTTAAAAATCAATTTTATCACTTTTAGATTCAAATTTAAAAGTTAACCGTTTTATCATTCTTAGTTTCAAAGAAATTAATAATCTATTAAAATAAATTTTTCATGCTAAATCCACTATTTAAATATTACACTAAATTCAACGTTCAATTGCAATTTTAATAAAATTCTAGTTAGCTATTTTAAATTCCAATAAATTCGTTTATTTTAATTTACGCTCTTATTATTGAATCAACGATTACTTTATAAATATAATTAACATTAGTTTACATTTTATTACATTCATATTCTATAATTATCACCTTAACTCAAAGTAACTGTAATATTTAATTATATCAATTCCAACAATAATTTTATCCTTATTTACAAATATAACCAAATTAACTTTACAATTATTTCAATTGATTGAAATTACATTAAAATAGTTGTCAAACATAGTCAAACAATATTATTAAACCATATTCTAATTATTTTTCTCATTAACAAATCATGAATTTTTATTTCTCACAATATTAAATTATAAAATCTTATTTAATTTAATAGTTTTTAATTATCAAAAATTACGGGTCGTTATACTCTCCCCCAGTCAAAACTTTTCGTCCTCGAAAAGGAACAAGAAGGAATCAAGAAACTAATATATTTTTTATATTCGAAATAAGCAATTTATAAATATTTTAAACTTACATAATTAAGTATTTTAAATAAAGTATATCAATTTATAAACAATTAAATCTTTCATATTCAAGTTTAATAAAAGTTTGAAAATATTTTCACTTTCACAAAATTTTCTAAGTCTTGAATTTTTGAAAAATTTCGGTAGAGTCTACTTTGCACGGTTAGGTACAGAAAAATAATGTCGATAGTTACAATATATATACACACATATCTTATTCAATAATAAAACATTCCAAACCTTGGGAAAACAATAAAATATCGTCCAAAAACCATAATCCGAAAACATACCAATTTCTCGGGCAAACAACTTTATTTATGAAACCAAAAGCAGTGGCTATTGCTTCTATAAACCTGTATTTCACTTATGTATTCCAAGAGTTAACAATTTCGTAAAAAGAGTAATATATAAGTTGTTCCAGTTAATAGCACAAGCAACACAACTTAACAACATTTATATGCAAACAAAATAGTACAACCATTATATGAAATCAAAGTGTCCATCATACATCCATAGCAACCAAAACTAATTATTTGTTTAGTTCAAAAACTTTTCATCGTACAAGGGTGATAAATAAACTATAAGTGTACCTTATGCTCAACAACCTTAGATAATAACTTAATAGGTTATTCATACGACCTTAAACAATTTGAAGTGTCATTGCCCAAGCATCACATAAGCCAAAGCAACAAAGAATTTAAATATTATTTAAGTTTATTCTAGTGGTTTCGCTTCACATCATTTACTGTTCATTTATTTTAATTTTCATTTATTTATATAAGATTATCTTTTATTAATTTACATTCATTTACCCAAAAAAATTCCTTTCCATTTACTATTAAAATCATCAATGAATCCATTATTGAAGTATCACATCATTTCATTACAGTTTAATTCACCTTTATTATTTACTTATAACCTTGATTTCCATTACTAATTAATATTCATTAATGAATCATTTCAACATTTTCTTGAGTTTATAATCATTTACTTAAATAGTATTCACTTTTACTATTCACTTTAACTATAGATAGCTTCAAAACGTTAACTCAAGTTTATAATATTCTTACACATCTTATTTTTTTTATAAACACATATTCATTTTTGAAGCATGCTTATCAGTAAGCCTTTACTTGTATAATATTCTACTGCATATTCTTATTTAATATTTCAAATTTTAAATACTTCTGGTAAGTTTTATACACGTTTTAGAATGTAATTGATGTTATACAAATTTATCTTATTCAGTTTAGTCAACAAAATGTTCAACGGTTTGCATCTTCTAAATTTTCATTACCTTTAATTTACAAGTTACAAATCTTTAATTTCTTTGCAGTTTCATTACCCACTTAGCCTCTAATTTCTTATTTTTCTTTTCATGTTAGAAGTTTCCAGCTATTAAAATTTCATTTTATTTCTACAACTGAAAATTATTAATTTAACAGAAACTTAAGAACAAAATACCGGGTTCATTTTAAATCATTTTGAAATAATACACACACACACACACACAGATATATATATATATATATATATATATATATATTCACATCTTTTATAATATCAAATCATACTTAAGAAAATTTAAATAAAAATTTGTTTACTAAGACAAATGTGTAGCTAAGCTACTAAGTGGCCTCCCCCGCTTTGAGGCTCGAAAATGAATGTCGATGATGCGACCGTCATCGCCGAAATTATATTCCAGCGATAGAAGAGGGGAGTGCAGAACTTATTTCCTTTTACAATTATTTTAAAACATTTCTTTTAAATCGCTTTGAAAATATTTATACCCGAAAATACTACCAAATAATACTAATATTATATTCCATAATCTTTGAAAACCAATTTCAAAACCACGGAACTTAAGTTCTCAAATTTTCAATTAAATTCATTTTATTTGTAGATCCTATTTTATAAACCACATTGCTAAGATTTTGCTTCCTAACAAACAAGCATATTACATAGAACTATATTCATTTATAAAAATTATTCTTTTATATAGAAAATATAATACTAGGTAAAATTATTTCATTTACCTATATTTCAAAACAATATTGTGTCGGTTTTCCTTACTAAGTATTTAGAAATTCCTATAGATGCCATAACATACTATGTACCAACCAGAATTTATAAATACTAAACATAATAAATTAACACAATATAAAAACATTTTTATAACACTAATAAATACGCTCTCTCATATATATATATATATATATGTGTGTGTGTGTGTGTGTGTGTGTGTGCTCAAACAACTCATTCTAGGGTATTACTACCCTATCTCTAATGAGTGAAACCCCACAAAGCTAAGGCTATCGCTAATCCAAAGCTCTGATACCAACTATAATGAACCAGCTTTTTGAACGGTTTAAATCGACAATAAACCACACATGTCAACTCAAACCATTCGAAAGGGAGGATTGTTAATGAGATAAATAAGAAAATAAGAGAAAAGAAGGAAAAACAAAACACAGCATCTCATAGTGGAATGGAAAAATACAATAATCAAATAAACAGTTCATGAAGCTGTTTTACAAATAACATTTTATTACACTTTTATAGTATATCAAGTTATACATATAACAGGAATAATAAGATAATGCATCGGAACAATATGATACAGTGAGATAAAATAAAAATATAATACTAAACTCCATCTTCATCCTCCAAAAATAAGGTCTTCAACACTTAAAAGCTCAGGCTAACCCGAGCGTAATGAAAAGACAAAACATTCGAGTCAGAACTAAAATATCTTATGAAAGTTAAATCAAAATAAGTAAATATGAGTGTAACGGCTTCAAAGATGTTTATGGAATTTTACATCTCATATCTAGTGTCTAACGTGCATGCAATAACTTAAGAGATGTTTGGGATTCCATCTCCTAAGGATTCGTTAAACTATGTACATATATAATACAATACGCTATTATAAAATATCTACAGTAAAGTATTAAAATAGCATTAGGGTGTTACACGTGTCCCCCTTAACACATTTTTATATAAATACCGTAGTCTATACAGATACCGTAAGCTCCACCGACTCGGTGGTTTACTTAAGGAGCACTCCATAAGTACGATACAAACCAAAGTCGTAGTGGGCTCGATCAGGATAAATATGACAAGACACGCGAGGCAATGTCCATGGTAGGATTCTACCATTTCACACTCCCAGACCGGTGGTAACGCATAGCAGCTACTACCGCCCACCTCGAGACACACTACCATAATCAAAATCAAGGGTGGCCACTAACCAATCACAAAGTAACAGATATATTATCGAAGAAATGTGCCCGATAGGGGGAGCGACCCCACTTGGCCTGGTATAGCTTCTGTTTTAGTCATTTTAATTATGACCTGAAAGTCAAGGCTATCCATCATCGTTCTCTTACTTCATTCCAGTAGAGTTTGCCAAACCATCCTACTTCATTCTGGATTACTCCACCACGTGCACAGTTGTTAAAGTGTTTTCGATATTGGTAGAGAGTATGACAATATCTGATCCCAGTCTCTTTAACAATCAACGTTTATTTCACACCGGTTGGTTCTTTTATATTTCCAAAGCTGATTCGTATTTGATATCAAAATATCATATTCGTTTCAAGATATCCCTCATTCAAAACCATCATATTTACTCAAAATATGTCATTTCACTAGAAAATATCATTTCGAATTCCAACGTAGGTTATAACATCGTTTAAGCACATTCGCCTTTAAATTAAGGATTTATATATAAATAATTCGACCTTGCATAGTTTGAATTTTAGAAAGGAGTTTGGTAGTTATAAATAGTCTTAAATAGTTTAAAATAGTTTTAATAGTTTAAGGATTTTAAAACAGTCAAAAATAGTTTGATATAAAAGGTTTGAGTATTGGAAATTATTTTGTATAGTAAAATAGTTTTAACATAAATAATATGAATTTTAAAATAATAGATTTTAAACAGTTTATCTTAAAAAAAAAATTGAAAATAGTATCAAATCAAGCTATATCTTTCATTTTAATAAATCTGGACCACATCCAGATTTCAAATCAACAAAACTCAATTTTAATCTTTCAATTCAAATGCCTCAATTTCGATATGGTTCCAAATCAATATGATTTCAATTTAAAGTCGAAATACTTCAATTACCGAAACATTCTTTTTTAACTTCAATTTCGATTCAACAATTCAATCAATTATTTAAATTCAATTCCATTCTTATTTTAAACCATTCAATTCATACCAATTTCAAGCCCAATTTCAGTTTATTTATTTAAACCACTTAAATCGAATTTAACTTCGTTGTTAAAATTTAAGATCCAAATCTTCAAAACAATTCAAATTTCCTAATTAAAGTTACGTTCCCAATTTAATTCTTAAACAACTTTTTTTACCATTTCAATTTCAACTTTCAAAACTTGAATTAGAAAATAATTAAATTCATATAAATCTATAATTTATTTCCTTTAAAACAATAACATTTAATCAAAAATCCAAATTCAAGATTTTAGACCATTTAATTTAACCAATCTGATGTCCGTATATAATTTTCTATCCTATGGCAAAGTGATACAGATATATATCATTTCAACCTGTAATAAGTTTAAATTTTCGGATGTATGTCATTTCAATTCGTATCCCGAATCATAATTTTCCAAATCCATAAAATCGCTCGGGTTTATTATTTCAATCTACAATGACTTTTCCTTAATCTACAAGATCGTTCGAGTATGTATCATTTCAACCCATAGTGATTTTTCTAACAATAACTAAGGGAACTTACAGTGTGATAACAACATATAAAAAACATAATATCAAATCATCCAAAATGTCGACAATTAAGCATCCATCACAATCATCATTCAAATCAACCAATAAATGACAGTAATTAACTTGTTATCACTATCGGGTATTTAACTAGCAATTGAAATTCAATATTAATTTAAATGGAAATTTAATTCAAAAAAATTCAATTTAATTAAAATGTCAAATTAAACAACCAAACAGCAACCAATAATATTCTTATCACATTACAAATTTAATTCAACTAACATAAGACAATTTAGTATTCGTGAGTAGGTGATATCACTCACCTTTGATTTTTAGAAGAATTAAAATTCAAATAAAGCCTAAAAATCCAATAGTCTAAGAATCCAACCAAACTAGTTCCATATTGTTCGAAATTTTGATATGATTATAATGGATAAAACCGCGCATCAATCGGAGCTCGTATCAAAAAGTTATGGAGTTTAGAACGATTGAAATTTAATTTAAATTAAATTAAAACAAGGGCATAATCGTAATTAGGTTACCTACTTCAACCCTACGTGTGCGTTCAGACAATCGTTCGAACCCACGAAACATCCTCGGCCGCCTACATTGACTGCTCCTCCCTCCGCCTTCACGCCGCACCATGCAACTCGCCTTGTCGTCGCCTGTACAATCACCTAGGTCCGAACCTCCCTGCTGCTGCTGCCACCGCCACCGCTCTATTAAGGTTTTCAAAACCCTAAAGTGTGATTTCTAGCTGCCACAGGTAGTTTTAGGTCATGAGACCACCACTAATCGAGTCCACATGACAATCTCTCCAATACCCACAAATCAATTTAGTTGATTGATGTTGAAATCAAAAATCCCCAAATTGCAACTAGGATTTCGCGATTTGTGACCTTTGACTACGATTCTAGATCGACTCGAGCATTATTTCTGAAAACGAACACTTGTTGTGCATTCGTATTGTCGAGAGCTTAGAAACGGTATATAATATGATATAGTTTGGAGAGTTTGAATTTTCAATTTGATTTTGTATTTTCAATTTGGAATTAGGGTTTTGATGTCGACAGCCATGGAGAAGGGAAGGAGCAGATGGAAATAATAGTACGTACAGAAATAAAAAAAGACCGCTAGGGTTTCAGAAAAGAAATCTATTTATATGGACAAAGATAGATAAGAATGAGTAGACATATCGAATTGGGTCGACACGATAACAACGACCCGAAAAGCCTGTTTCATTGCCGAAACGAAAGTGGGTCATCCAATATATCAAAATATATGTTTTAATATTTTTTAAACTCTATAAAACTAGTTTCAAACCCTAATTCCATTATATATAGAAGTTAGCTTTTAAAATCAATTTATTTTAATTGAATCCATTAAATTGATTTTCTATGTGTTTCGAGCTCGCACGATCAAACGGTAAGTCTGATCGCTACGAAAATTAAAATCTTATCATAATTCACCGTCATGGATTCGATGAAATTAGTTTGGTCGAAATCCAAGACAGTGGCCAAAATGGCTATTTTCACGTTAATTAAATAAATTATTAGTTTGAAATCAATTTAATCACTTTTAGATTCAAATTTAAAAGTTAATTGTTTTATCATTCTTCATTTCATAGAAATTAATAATCTACTAAAATAAATTTTCCACGTTAAATTCAGTATTTAAATATTACACTAAATTCAGCGTTTAATTGAAATTTTAATAAAATTTTAGTTAGCTATGTTTTAAATTTCAATAATTATTTTATTTTGATTTACACTCTTATTATTGAATCAATTATTACCTTATAAATATAATTAACATTAGTTTACATTTTATTACATTCATATTCTATAATTAACGTCTTAACTCAAATTAACTGTAATATTTAATTACATTAATTCCAACAATTATTTTATTCTTTATTTACAAGTATAATCAAACTAACTTTACAATTGTTTCAATTGATAGAAATTACATTAAAATAGTTGTCAAAGACAGTCAAATAACATTATGAAATCGTGTTCTAATTATTTTTATCATTAGTAAATTATATATTTTTATTTATCACAATATTAAATTTTAAAATCTTATTTAATTTAATAGTTTTTAATTATCAAAAATTACGGGTCATTGCATTGGAAAAAATTGTCATTGGATGACCTATTATGTTTTGAATATGGGTTTTGCAAACTAAAACCAAATTGATTTTATATACAAGACAATTCATAAAGTGTTCATGAATACCTATTACATTGCAATGAGAAACAATTATTGTTTCAAGAAATCCAACTTCATAGTGAAGGACTTTCTTTGAGAAATTATTGGTATTAAATGAATTTGGATACGATCCAAATATAAAACTAATTACATAAGGAAATGAAAGTAACCTAACCTAAACGAACATATCATATTATAGTGTCTAATAAGTATCCTCACACATTGAAGATAAACTATGATTTTTTTATCAATGTCGAGAATAGATAATCCTTAATTGTCAGTTAAGCCATTAAGAATATTTACTCTATGATATGGTATGATGCACAAATTCAAAATGGATTCTAAGTACGGTATTAAAATATGATTTTGAATATTGTAACCGAAGGTATATGATCCATTGGCCACGAACGAGTCTTCGAGAGCAAGACTAATGTAGTTGAAATGCAATGAAAAATGTTGATAAGACTTACATCGTAAATTTCAATTGTTGAAATTAGCGTAATAGATTCATTCAACATGCTCAAGTTTATTCGAGTTTACTCACAAAATTATCACTTGGTAAGACATTGTGTTGTGGTACATATGTGTTGAAATGGAAAATTCTAAATAATGTTTTAGAATATACTATTTGCATATAACAACCAAAGTGCCTCGATAGTGGGAGAGATATTGAGTTTGTCGATTTTCGGATATGATCCAAGAAATGACACGAAAAAATATTATTCTATAAGCATCAGAATTGAGGAAGTATTTTGGTAGAAATATCAAATAGTTTGATTTTCATCCAAAATGCAAAGTGAGCGTGCGTCTATAAGAAAGAACCACTAAAATGTACTTAGATATTTCTAGACTATAAACGAATAACATACTGTTGATTATTAACGATGTGCTTATAAAATCAGTAATATTCTAGTTGTTTAATACTCAATGTTGGATTTTTAAATTATATCTTTTATATAAGTATAAAAGATGTTGGAAATGTCTCAAATGATACACAAAGGCACCTTATTGAATGTTTAATATAAAATATGTTAGATGAATTCTTTATGCTTTAACAATAGGAATTATCGTGCATGTTGTGTTGTCTACATTATTGTAACCTGCTAACGTATTTGATGTATAAATCAAATATCAAATCCAAATTAAGATCACTAAATGGTACTTTAGAGTGTTCTTAAGTATTTACGAAATGCTAGATAATTGTTTACAGAAATAACGAACTCTTAATGAAAGACTGTTCAGACTCGAACTTCATAAATACTATCGAGTATAGCATATCAATATTAAAATTCATGTTCAAACTTCAATTAAGAAGCTTTAAGTTGAAAATGTTCCAAACAAAAGGTTGTAGCTGGTTCAACAAAAGGCTAAATACATCACCTTGAACATGGCCGCAAAAAAAGCCATATATTTAAAAATAAATGCATAAATTTATAACCGAGCTAGGGCGATTCCAAGTATTAATAATAGTGCATCATTAATATATGATAACGATGTAATAATAAGAGCCCACTAGAGGTCGAGAAACATACTCTGAATAGTTCCACACGGTAAAGGTAGTTTACCAGCATTAAAGAGTTGATTGACAAAGTAGATAATTAAACAACATAGCAGATCCATTCATGAAGGGTCTAACTCGATTAGTTCTCAACAAACTAATTGAAGGAATGAGACTGAGATTTCATAATTGGCCCTAGGTGCAAGTGGAAGATTTATAGGGTTAGGAGTATGCCCTTTGGCAATTATGTAATTATTACATATATCTAACTCGATGATCAATATTGTTCGAATTAAAATGTGTTTTGTTTTTACTATATACTTAATATAATGTGTTACAAATTAATTAATTAATTTAATTAAAAGTACATTCAATAGAAATTCCATAAATGATATATATTTTTATAGTAGTTGCAATGCATTGTAACTATGAGTGATTTGTCAGGATAAAATAACATACGAATTTAAATATTCATAGTCAAGATGTATCGAGACTGGATATCGATGCATCTACTGAGACTAGAGTACGTAACGATCTTTAAATTTTGGGCATGCATTATTTATGGCCGCTAGGGGCACCAATATGTTACGTACTAGTAGTTATTGGATAACTATAGAACGACTCGCTCGAGAGTTTTTCATTGGTTAACATAACTAAGGTCAAACAGAAAATGTAAATATGACAAAATTACACAATTCTCTTAATTTGAGAATACTACGATCTTCAATGTGGAAGCTTTGCTTTGATTATAGTTTAATCGTGGCTTAGCATCCATTGAACAACTATAGTTGGGTCGAGAGGAAGCATTGGAAGTGAAACACTATTCAAGAGTGGATTCAACTCCTCGGTTATACGAGGTTAGTACCACAGTCAACTTAAGTCAAAGTATCTTGTCGGAGTAGTTCGGTTAATAATAATTATTAATATTGAACTAAAGACTTTGTGTTTGGACTATAGAGTTGAATATAGATGATATTGTAATTTTGACATTACCAAATTCCATAAATCCAAAGTGATATAGTTTTAACGAAGAGAACTGGTGTAAATATTCATCATTACGGGTAACGCTTAACAAAGTGAAATTAAATTTTACAGAAAACAAGCGATAAATTTGTCCAAAAAGTCACATCATCGCAACGTTGGATACTCCTTTGATCAAATAATTTAATTAATTTGTAAATTAATTAAAATTAATCAACACTTATCAAATATTAATTATTATTTTTTGTGTAATTTGTTAAACAGTATATTTATAATAGTTATAAATGCATTAATCGACATACGATGTCGATGTGGTTTAAATTGGATTTAAGTGCAGTAAATATTGTTCAGCCTTGAAGTGGGTTCGAAGCCCATATGGAGCACTATATGTTCATCCATGGTATGATCATGGTGAGGTCGAACAAATGATAACACAGTAGGTGGTTTTGATGTGTTATAAAAGGTGGAGAATTGGTAATAGAAAATTAAGGATCTGGATCATAAATTTGCTCTCTAGTTTCTCCACTATACAAACACTCTAACTCTCATTCTAAAAATTAGTTTTTAGAGCCTCCCCCCTTCTTGCCGGCCAAAATTATCCTTTATCATCTCCTCCATTTTCAAGCTAAAAATCAAATTAAAGAAAAGTTATTCAATAGCTAGTGGTCATCAGTTAAGGAGTAACACCTTGTTGCATTAGAATAGGGTTTAAAAGAGCTTGTATCTTCATTTCAAAGTGTATTTAATAGGCTTTGGTAAATGTATACCACTGGTTTAACCAATATAAGTTTATATAATATATTATATAATATGATGTTTAGATCGATAGGTGACAAATTTTCATATCGATATATCATTACATTTGATGGTTATATATTTATGTGCCGATGTGATTATAATTTTTTTTGAAATATATAAAAACACCATGATGCTCATACCATATTAAAGGAAACTGAATTTTTAATTTTTATTATTAAAATAATATTGTTTAATACGTATAATTTTGAAAATACGAATATTACATATTATATTTATATATAATTATGGTTTAAGATTTCATATGATTAGGTTAATTTTATTTTCATATATATATTATTTAAATATTATTTAGATTAAATAAATTCCATAAATCTATAACATCAACAAATATATCACATAAAATATATTTTAAAATTTATAAAAGTAATTTATTATCTAATAAACTTTAAGCAGCCAACTAAAAAAATTAATTTTAATTTTAATATACACACATACATATATATATATATATGTATGTATATATTTAGGAAATTAATAATTAACTGTAGAGTTGATTTTAAAAATATAATATACACATGGATAAGTTTAAAACGTTAAAAATGTTGTAAAGAATATTATAAGACATTAACACATAAAACTTTGTGTTCAAAATTATTTTAATTTTATTGAATTACATATGAAATTTAATATTTGTAAATATTAAAAAAACACCTCTTGTTTTGTTGTGTGTATCAATGGATATGCAAACATATAAATATATATTTTCAGCTATTTATATTTTTCATTTATGTACTAACTTATATTAGAAAATGATTTATAAATACATATATAATTAGTTTATATGCATTTTACAATAAAATAAATATATTTCAGATTTTTATTTAAAATGATTTTATATTTATTTTACACACACACACATATATATATATATTCATGTATAATTATATATATATATATATATATATGTATTTTAGATCCATATATATATATTCAAAATTTTATATATATGTATGTATTTGTAATAATTTGTACATATAAACTAAAGCATATAAACATATATTTGGACGATATATTTGTATACTGGAGGGACTAACATGTTCGTTGCGGTGTAAACCCTAGCATTTATACACAGACGTCTCAAACCTTTCACATATTGCTATGTTGCATACGCACACACATACATATATATGTATAAGATACAGTATATGTATAATATAATATAAACTACACAATATAAAACTATATTATAAATTTAAATAAAATAATGATTTTATTTAAAAGTAATTTAGAAGTGTTTTAAATAAATTAGACTTCATAAGCCCAATAAAGATCCAAAATGATAAAAATTTGAAATTCACTTTTTTCTTCCACCGTGGGCTAGCCCAGTTCTAACAAGAATGTATATACATGCAAACAACATGGTATGAACTAAATTAGTATAACTCAAATAAAGCAACCATAATAACCAAAACACGTCATAATGATGTGCATATAAACAAATCCTAGCATCCATACATCCATCTTTATGTCAACTGGCTAACTAAAGCAACCGTGCAAACAAACAACGGCCCAATGAACAAACTAAACTACAAACTAACTATAAGAGGAACTTATTGTAAGAGAGCTCGTGATTGGAGACTCAGGTTCTCTCCTTGAGTTTTCTCGTATTCCTGTCCAAACCTTTTCCTTATCATACTTGGACCAATTTTATATCTTCATTCTTATGTCATACCACATTAAGCTTTAAGATGTGAATACGTCTAGAAAGTAACCTAGATTCTACCTCTAACTTCACCTCATTAACAGACCAGGCTCTACCAAAATTTCTAAATCATTAACATACATTTACAAATGGGATAAATAGAAAACATGTGGATAGCAGCCAACTTTTCAAGAAGCTTACTCAATGTGTTAACTTTCCTACCCTTTATACAATCGAGAAAGGCCCAACAACCGATGGCACCATCTCTCCCGCGTAATATATCTCAATGACGAGTACTTTACATATACAAAGCAACCCCTTGCAAACACTCTACGCATACCTATCCTATGCAGTGTCCATTCCTTTGCACGTCACTTTAACTTTTATTGAGGTGCCTCTAATCATATATTGTTCAAGTATGACTTTTATCCAAGCAGACTTCACTACTAGCATATCTATATCAAAAAAATACCATGCAGCATACTCCGCTACTTGCTTCTGCATCCTCGACTAGTAGAAAACCCTCTTAATATCCTTTAACATGCCTCTCTAAACTCCTTCTTTAAGTCTATCATTTTGGACTCTTAGTTGAACCCCATGCTCCATCACCATTTAATCACAGACATCACAAATGGATGTTGCCTTAATTTTAGTCAATGCAACACTACTACAACGAACTCAAAGACCGGGTTGTGCATTTTTCACGTGCATCAGGCACTGAAAAATAAGTTATGCGCAACATACCACCTTTCGTAAAATTGACTTAATAAGATGGTTCTTTTAATATAAGTGATGACTGAAAAGAACTAACCAAAACTTTTAGTCAATTTTCTTCAAATCGTAACCGTCTTCATAACTTAGTACATGCAAGTTAAGACGCTTACTTCATTTCTTGAAATCACATCATCAGATACTTCAAAAATAATATTAACTTCACATGCTTGTGAAGTCCTATAAACAAATGTACGGCTAGAGTACCGTTATATACATCGCCACACTTCGAAAACACTTTACATAAACAAGTGTAGTCATCCTCTATCGGCGACTATCTCATACAACCAATATTCTATTTTTTTAATCTTTTAGGAAGCTTTTCAGTTAGTAATGCTTTCATGATTCTCACGTCTTATATAAGTGTATCCCAGCCCATAACGTAAATATATGTATGTTAATTTCAAACAACGTTTAATTACACACGTCTCAAAAATTCAAAATTATGCATTTAAGCTTATTATTTACTTCTTAGGTATAAATTATCTCAGTGTTGTTCACTATAAGAATACCTTTTTCCCCATCATCTCAAAATAGTATATATATTTTTTCAAATCAATAATATGCTTCAAAAATACTTTTTTCTCAACATATTATTCTAATTATCACAAAACATCATTATTTAATCAAATAATAATAATCGTCAAATTCCTTCAAAACAATAACATTATTATCACTTTACATCGAAATAATAATATTTATTTAAATCTTTTTTTGCAATCACTTTAATGTTATATGATTCAAAATTAACAACATTATGCATTAAATCCCAAAATTCCTTTTATTCTTATTTATATAAAAATAGTAAAAGTTTACCCCAAAAATATTCATGAAAAATATATCTTTATAATTATTATTCACATGATATCTCTTATTTTGAAAATAATAATATTTTTTCATAAAATTCATAACCATTATTTGCTCAAAATGTAGACAGTCTTCCAAAAATTCATATTACTTTTTATTTTAATTCCATCTTACTTTATAAATAATAGCAAATTTTCAATTTTGTAGATTTTTCCTTATTGTTTCAAAAAATTTCCCAAAATTTATAAATCATACCCTCATAAGTTTTTTACTACAAATCCCTAAACCACAGGTCCATAGTGCTAATTTCTAAGAAATTCTTAGCACATTGGCTTCTTGACTATCCTAGATAGTTCATCATAATCAATTCAAACTTTATATGATGCATAATTCTTTTCTTGCTCCAATCAAATTCCAATTGAAATATCATTAACTTTTAAATTTAGTTTTTAAATCAAAATCGTTAATCTCAAATCCTGTTCTTCACAAACAAGTAAGATGTGGAAATCATAAAAAATTTCTATTAATTTCGATCAATCTTTAATTCTAATCATCCTTCATTTTTTCCCAAAACGAATTTTTAGAAGTTTTACTTAGATGTTTCACATTAAATCATTTCATAACCCAAATTTATTTCAGTTTTCCAAGCTACTTTCTTTTTAAAAAATCCTTAAAAAGTTCCATGCTTAAAAATATTTTACTTCCAAAACTCAATTCATTGAAGTTTTATCAAATTCAATATTAATTACTCGAAATATTAATAGATTTGACATAACTTTAACTGTGTTTATATTTTTTAATATTCATACTTTATTTTTTCTAACATCATTTCATATAATATATAACTAATTTATCAAACATAAGTATATATCGTTTTATTTTATAATTAGCCAATTTCCAACAACTTTGAATAACATTCCATGTATATAAATAAAAATATATTTTTGAAACTCATTTTTTGCCACAATTCATATCCAATTTGATAATAATTTCCAAAATATTAAAGTATTTACCAATGCATATTTTCAAGAGTTTATATCGTAAATTCTTCATTTTCCATTCATATATATATATATATATATATATATATATATCGAAATTGAAAAATTCCATAAGTTTAAATAATAATTTTAAATTCTGATTTCTTTTTCAATCTGAATTCTATCCAAAATGATTCAATTTAACTTAGAAAAGTAGATGTGCAGAATGGATCCTTTTAATTTTAATTTTATATACAAGAAAGGTTCAGAAAAGTGGAAAGGAAATGTAATATTTCAAATATTTTTTTCAAGTGTGATAAAATATTCATAAAGTAAATTACATTCAAAAATATGCATTTTACTTAATTTTAAATTAACCTTTCGAAAGTTTCTTTGTCAAAAGAAAATGCACATCGAAATAACAATGTGCTTTATGCTAAGGAAAAAATAAAACCATGAAAAACAATTATGAAAATTACTTCTTATTAAATTATTCCATTTTTGAAACTCACATCATGGACTTATTATTTTTCAAAGCATTATACAAACCTCAACTTCTTTATTATTATTTTCCAAAAATCCAAAACCTTGATATTTATAACATTATAGCGAAAACTTTTCAATTAATTTAAATACTTTAATTGGAGTAAATCATAACTTAAACAAGCCCAACTAGACCATATAATCAAAGAAAATTACTTATGTATCTTCATTACGCATCATCAATATCACATTATCTTAAGTGCAGTAAAGAGCAATGCTCTTCTTCTTATCATCCCTAGTCCCACAGTTTACTCTACTACTACTTGATAAACCCACTTTTAACAATTTTATATGGGGTAAATTACAACATATGTGATGGATTTATCTTCCATCCCAAATTATTTAAATCTCAACATTTATTTAACTTACAGTTGTTTACTTTCAATAAAGGATAAGCCAACAACTACCTCTATGAGTCAAAATATACGAGGTGTGACATAAAAACTATATATACACACACACGTATACATATATATATTACTGATACGCTCTCTCATATGTCCTAATTTAATAGGAATCACTTTACCTAAGCTCTGATACCAAATGTAACAACTCACCGTCTATTATGCTCTGATTCACTCATAAAATGACATGGACATCGCAGACCCAGCAGATAGCGGATCGTTTTGAGGTAAGATATATCAAACATAACACAAAGCTATCTATAATATTCTACACTTTTTGAAACTCACATCGAAAGGAATAAAATATAATAAACAATAATACAATCCCAAACAAAACAATGTAATATCAAATAAATTCCAACTACAACATCTCTTTAAACTAGTAATAGAAATAATCTAATGTCTAGGAATAAAATAGTGGATAGCTAATAGAAAAATGCGTGTCTTCATCATACCATCATGCCTCTAAGTCACCACCAGTCCTCTTTATTGACCCACCAGATTATATAACTAAAAAGAAGAAAATGATAGAGGGAGTCATACATACGTCAGGTAAGTGAAATGCATCGTATAAGCGTATAATACCACAAAGCCAGTAAGACAGAACTTAAGCTCGAAAATCACACCTTAAATGTACCAACTGCATCAAACAAATCAGTTAATCATAATATAACACCATGGTAACATCATATGTTAAGGTCTCACTAAAATCTAACTAATATCTAATTATACACACTTGATCGAACCCAAAGTCCCAACTCGCATGCCGAAGAGCGGTTAAGCCTAAAGTCCTAACCCATTATGGTCGAAAATGTATCTGACTTGCTATCGAGGAACTAAATGTACTATCGTCAATCATAAGTGACTCGCAACCGAGGAACTATATGTCTCAGCGCACTATCGCCAAACCATAAGCGACACGCTACCAAGGAACCATGTGTCTCAGACCACTATCGCCAAATCATAAGTGACTCACTACCGAGGAACTGTACGTTTCAACGCACTATCCCCGTATTGTAAACGACTCGCAATTGAGGAACTATATATCTCAACCCACTATTGTCAAATCGTAAGTGACTCACCACTTGGGAGCTACATGTCCCAGCCCACTATCGCCAAATCGTAAATGACCCTCTACTGGTGAACCATACGTCTCGGCCTGCTATCATCAAATCGTAAACAATTAGCTACTAGGGAACTACATGTCTCGGCCTATTATTGTCAAATCGTAAGCGACTCGCTATCAAGAATGCAATGTCTCAGCCCACTATCGCCAAATTGTAAGCGACACGCTACTAAAAGCCAAAATATCTTAGCCCACTATCACCCGATCGTATGCGACTTGCTATCGAGGACAAAATATCTCAGCCCACTATCACTAAATCGTAAGCGACTCGCTATCGAGGAATAAAATGTCTATGCACGCTATTGCCATATTGAACAACATATAGCGAATCTACTAAAGCAAGACACCTTTCGAAAGTGTTCCAAAACACAGTGAACAACATACTAAAATTTTTCTCGTCTCATTATGATCTTAATGCCATGAACCGTATGTGAAATTGAGGTCGTATGTGAGAGTTATAAGCATCTAAAGTGAAACAACCCGCAAATCCGTACCCCTTGAGTCAACACTATTCTACCTAAATCAACTCAAGTTGTACAGAAATACGAACCATTTGGGTTTAAGAAGAAGAGGTAGAAGAAGAAAATAGAAAACAACACCAGAATCTAACCATCGCAGCGGAATAAAATATTATAGAGGTTAACATATCTTTACACCAAAACAAATATATATGTTCATATATTACATCATCAGAGTACATCAATCACAACTCAACATCAATAACATACAACTGGATACACAACTAAACAACACGGCGAAATATATATATATAAACAAGTACGGGAATACGTATCGTCATCCAGCTCGTCTCCTGAGCTCCACAGCATCATATCCTGTATCCTATAATACTCGGTCTGACCCAAGCATTACAGTTAAATAACACCCGAGTCGGTCTGGAATACCAGCGTGAGAAAATCACACTCAATTGATTATTAAAGTATCAAAAATCCTTTGAAAACAAAAGCATCTCGTAAGACCACGCCACAAATAAACATGTCGGGTTTTTACCTTACGATAGCTAAAACAATTTTTATAGAAATCCTCTGATATTATAATAGGGTCTATATACAAATACTTATAAAATAGCCGAAATTGTTACATGATTAAATTCCAGCTACTAGCCACAGAGTGGGTAATACAAACAAAACTCGTACAAGGCTCGTAGGGAGAATGAATTTCCAACTAATGACTAGGCACTGGGGTACCACCTGTCACAGTACGTGGCCCAGATCACAGTACCGAGGAGTACGCCCGCTCCACTGCAACACAAGACCGGGACTACCCATTACTGGATAATCCCGAGTGAGATCACCCCGCGGTTGGTATCAGCAACTGCCCACTAAGCCGAAATAAAAGGGACATCTAGACAGGGATGACCTCACCCTGCTTGGGTGCTACCCACCTAGCTTTGCTGCATAATCCCTGATTTTCAGTCATTTCCGATTGATGAGGCTTGAGGCTAAGCGTTACCTTTTTAGAATATATCCCTTAGAATGCCAATCGTCCACCAAACGATGTTTACGAAAGCATTCATCCATACAAGTTCATCCTGGGTTCGAACGGAACCGAATGCACTATTCCTACTACATCCATTTTGGAAATATCCTCAGGATTAGTAGCGACTAGCCCTTGCACTTCACTGCTCCATCTTCGAATCTAAACTAGTTTCCCACGAAACGTACAAACCGGATCGAAGTGGTTTTCGAGAAATAAATCTCGGTCTCGGTCTCTTCAAAACGATCAGCGTATTTGGCCAACATTGATAGTTGGTGATTTAACCATCAATTAATATTCACAAACATCCATCAAACAATAAATAATTTCCCGAATAATTTATTTATCTCAAAAATATCTTCACAAGATATATTTTCACTTTCAAACCTTATTGAAAACAGTTTTCAAACTATATTCCTTTTCTCAGAATAAATTCCAAGTTTTTCCATTTCCACTGGAATCACCAAGCACAAAACTTTAGATTTTTAAAATAATTTAAAAACACTTTATTGTAAAATATATTTAACATTTAATTTAGAAAAATTACTTTAATACTTAATTTAAAATAATACTCTAGAAATAACTAAAATAAGGTTACCTTATAACTATACATTAGATTTTCTTCTTTAAAATACCAAATCATTCTTTAAATAATTATTACGATAATAAATTAAAGTAAAATACTTACTTTGGAATTTATTTTAAAACATTTAAGTTAAGACTACTTCAATAATTGGCTAAAAATATATACTATATGAATATTTGAAAATAGGGTTACTTTATAAAATATAAAACTAGGTTTTCACTTTTAAAACAGAATTACTAAGTCACTTTTTATAAATAATTACTACGGTAATAGATTTGAATAAATATTTACTTTAGAATTTTGATATTTAGAAATAATAAATTCCTAAAACATACTTTTTAAAACAACATTAAAACCTTTATTTTATTTTAAAAACTTACTTTGAAAACGTACTTGGCTATCCAGAGAAATATACTTCTCTTCACATTCGTCTTGAAATTTCCAATTCCAAACACTTGAATCAATTTCCAAATTGATTTCCAATTTACTTCCTTTTACTTCAAAATCTATTAATTTAAGATTTTATTTCTTAATTATGATTTAAAATATTTTTAACTGAGAATACCAATTTTAGATTTCTCAAATTATTTCTTTATCCTTTTAAATAAATTTAAACTTTAAATTTTAAAATAATTCTTTATTCCTTTAAGATAATATCACTTGAATTTACAATTAATTAATTTCTGTTTATTCAAAATCTTTTTATACTCGAAGTTATTTATTAGAATTTTAATATCACTTCCATTTCTTTCAATTCATTCTTAATTTATTCACATTTTCTATAGTTATTTCGCTTACAAATTTACTTCCTCTATTTTCTTCCCAACAATCCAATTTATATTATTTTTTTGTAATTCATTATACCCAAATATATCCAATCAAACCATAACATTCAATATTCCAATATAACTCATCATAGAATATCAATACTCGCAACAGAGAATATTAAATAATTTAAATAAATGTTGAGGGTTCCAGTTGGATCCCTCCAACTTGTTTTCCCTGCATCCACAGATGTTAGCACAATATAATATGCCAATTCCAAAATATACCATACTATAGCACATCCATCAACTCAATCATTCAAACAATTATTTAAATTGAATCATTTAAATTTAAATTTTAAATTCAGCTGAGTGAGATTAACTCACCTTTGCCCCTTAAATTTGCAAATCCACTTCATTCTCGCTTTGATTCCACAATTATTGACCTTGTATAAATATTAGATGATTTTATTAACATTTGGATCAATCGAACAATTAATTGCCATATAATAATTTTAATTAGCCAATTATTTTATTTTAGACTAATATCTTAGATTTTAAAACCAATTCCTCTTAATAAATTTATTTAACTAAAAACTAATTTTACAACCAATTTTTCCCTTTAATAAATACTCATATATTTTTTTATTTGAAATTCCATATATATATATATATATTTAAATTGATAAAATAATCCTTATAGATAAAATATATAAAGTTACATAAATTCTTCATATTTAAAATTCTTATATGTATAAAATTCCAAAATCTATCTGTGTAAAATCCTTCGCTGTAAAAAAACCTGCATACATACACTTATATATATATATTAAAGTTTAAAAACGGTTTAATTTAAAACCTTACTGTTAATAAAAATTTCTTTAACTCGTATATTTACTGTTTTTATTTAAATAAACATTTTTTCCCTCTGTAAATGAATTTTCTGTTCTTAAAACATACAAATACATTTCAAATCTACACAAATAAATCAAGGTAAAATTATTTACCTTCAATATCATCCCAGGAAAACGAACAACATCCATGCTTCCCCAACCCTAGCTTCGACGTTGCGCCTCGTCTTGCCGATGTTGACGTCGCTGCAGTTCCCAAACCCTAGCCCTAAACGCGAATCCCCTTGCGATCGTTGCCGTTGACGACTCGACTTCAACCACCACATCACGATTTGATGGCCACAAACTGCTAAAACACCAACCCTAGCCGCGAACTGAGAAGGCCGAGCACCTCAAACGACGTCGTGCCTCCAATTCGTACGCGATGGGCGATTTGATTTTCCTATTCGTCGCCATTATTTTGTGAAAAGGCTTCGGCCGATTTTTTTTATATTTTTCTGAACTTTGATTTTATTTTGATTTGAAGGAAGGGGATTCGGTTCCATTATTAAAGAAAAAAGGGTTGCGTGATGTTGTAAAAAAGAGAAACATTGATATGAAAGGAAGTCGGCTGCTCAGGAAAAATTTCGGCTGTGATTTGATTTTCTTTCAGGTAGAGATATTTAAATTAAATCGATAATTATCGTCTAGGCATTTTTATCTCGTTCGCTCACACAACAAACCCAAAAACTATGAAAATTGAAACCCGATAATAATTTTGAATTACGGACCCAATGGAACTGGTTTCGTTGAATTCTGAGACTGCGCCTCGGAAGGCTATTTTTAAATTCAATTTAAACGATATTAAATTTCAAAACTTAACAAACCATCCTTAAGTTTGATTTCAACACTTCTATTCTCTTCGGTATTATCAATACAAATTTTATAAGCCTTCAAATTATTTTTAATAGGCTTAAAATCTCAGATTTCATATTTTATCCAATTTCAAATTATTTAAATCCAATAATTTAATCATCAAATAAATTGTGATATTTGAATTCAAGTTAAAATTACTCTATTGAATATTAAAAATCAATTAAATATTCCGATTTTAAATGCTCGAAAATTCCGGGTCGTCACATTCCTCCCCCCTTAAAAGAATTTCGTCCCCGAAATTACCAGTTAGGAAGAATGGTCCAATACCCGTTCACTATTCTCAAAACCAATAATTCAACATTCTACCCACTCTCGTGTTATAGAAGACCCATTATCATTCTTACAAACCTCTCAACTCTCCTATAGTTCCAAACAATAATATTTGTTTAATCATTCAAGTTTCAATTTAAATCCAAATTTTGAATTATCAATTTTTTCTCAAAATTTTTCTAACTCTCTAAATTTCCAAAAAAATTCGCCAGCATCTCCTTTGTGCAGCTAGCTCGGTACAACTACAAAAGGCCTCTACGGGCTCCCAAATTCCAAAAGAAAACAAAAGGCCAAGTGGCTAGATCCAAAAACCCAATCAAATTTCATATAGAAATTTAAACACATACCTTTTGTCGAGCAATTCAAATTTATCTTTTGGAATAAACTCATTTTCCTTTTTCTTCATAACACCTGTATATTCCACTTAGCAATAATATCCAATCACAACATTCAAAAACATTTTATCGACTTCCTTACCAAATGTCAATATTTATTCATTCAAATATCAACTTCGATATATTTGTAATATCAATTTTCCAATTAAGAATTCACCATTCCTATATGTTTATTTATTTATTTTCACCCTTCCACTTTAGTTTATATTTACTTCTATTCAATTTAGTTTTTCCCAATTCCGTAAGAATTCAATTATCTTTAACTCTGAATATTTAAAATTTAATTTTCATTTATAACTAATTCATGTCATTATTTTAAATTGGTTTCAATTACTAATTTATTTTAGTTTCCAATTTGAAATCATTTTGTCGTTAACTAAAATTTTTCCCAAAAATTTTCAAAAATTATTCTAACTCCCAAAATGTAACGACCCTGAATTTTTATCCTGTTTATTTTAATAAATATTCAATCTGATTAAATAAAATGTGAACTAATTATTTTCAAATGAATATGATTTTGGAATAATTGCCATTTGTTTATGTAAATTTGTATTTTTTTTAAAAGGAAATTTGATCCTGGAAATTAAGATAAAAGCTCTTAATAATATTTACTTTACATAATTGAATTAAAGTACTGAACTTTGTTTACATTTGGAAATATACATATAGATGTTAATGTTTAAATTAAAATCTAATTCTAACAATATAAAATATAAATGTAAAATATAAATCAAATATGTGTATATAATTTAATTTAAATAAATGATAGTAAAGTACAAATAGAAATGAATACAAATATAAGTAAGAAAATCATTTTGAATATGACTTGAAATTTGATAGTCAAATATAAAGTACAAATGTAAAATTTAAAATAAGAATTAATTAATTAAGATTGCATGCAACATAAATAAACAATTTGTAAACAAAGCTAAAATAAGAACAAGGTATAAAACACAAAGTATTAGTAAAACCAAATCAAATGTAATCTAAAACCAAACTAAAACATTTATTTATAACTTATGTAAATTAGAAGTTAACTAAACAGAATATTTTCATACACAAATCAACAACAACCATATATTGGTAAATTATTCAAGTTAGCAATTATGAAACAAATTATTTTCAAACAAACCAATAAGTGTAAAAATGAACCTGACACACTTGTAAAATATTCAATTGGAAACTAATAACAAGTTAAATATCTAAAAAGTAACTACCTGCATATATATAAAACCTAGTGTTGCCTGCAAAGTAAATAATTATGCATAAGGTTATTTATATCAACTAACTTCATATACTCACCTGCAAACCAGTCAGGGTATAGGGTATAATGCCTGACCCAAATTGTTTTGATACAAATATTTTTCAGTTACAAGCTTACCTACAAATGTACTTTTCATGCCAAATCTATATTCCCAGTTAGTCATAATTATGTAAACAAATTAAGCAACATATAAATTAATGCTCTTCTGTTCGAGCACATCTTTGTGTCTATTTAAGATATTTACAAATCTTTATTTTTGCAGTGAATAGATCTGATCAAAATACTTAAAACAAAGAATAGTATATGTATATAGCATATGCTGACAGTAAGTAGATATGTATTATGTGTACCTGTAGATAATTATGCAGGCAAGTTAATAAAAATCTATGTACTAATAAGGTTATGTGTAAACAATAAGTACATTAGCATTTAATGTTTAGCATCTCAGCAAAACATTTGGGTCGAATTCAATAATCATATCAGCCTTATAAAATAAAAAAGAAAGCTTGCCTGATAAAACAAAAAGGAATAGTACAGATAACACCTAACCTGGTTAACTTCTTTCCATTTATACATATATCTTTTATATATGTGTGTGTATGCATCCTTTATTTAGTCAGTAACATAGTATACCTGAGAAAATATAAACAAAACAGAAAGAAAAAAAAAGAAGTGAAATCAAATTAAATTCAAATTCAAATGTATATAACTCAAACAAGAACAAATGGGACTGCAGATGTCAAATATGCTCTGTTCAACAGTGTTTATTTTCTGGTGAGTAAACATAAACATTTAAGCTTTAGTTTAAATTTTACAGTAAGATGATTTGTGGATTTCATGGTGATATCTGTATTTTCTCTTGGTATAAAATCTGAGCTTATATGCAGACTGTTCTTTGATGATATGTTGTTCATTTCTGATAAGTGATTATAGGATTGAAACTATTTAATCTTGTATTATTTTCATTTGATCAGAGATAAGCTTTAAATTTCCAACAAAATATTACACTCGAACAAAATATTATACTCGAATTTCAATCGAGGGTTTAAATTTTGTTTTAAAACACATTAAGAAGCTAGGCTCAGTAAACTAAACTTTTACAGGTAACAAACATCATGTTGATAAATTTATCTGTTATAAAATATAAATTCAAGTTGATAGCTTGGAACTTCAATGCAAAATAGGATTTTTCAAATAGAAATGGAAATTTTTAGTGTAAAATTGAAGAAGCGGATTATGGTTTATAAAAAAGGGCATTTCTATCAATTACCGATTATGGATCCAATAATAAATGTTCAAATTTGTAGATAAGCAAGTATAAACATGGATGATCTCGTAAAAATTATTAGATTTTTTTTATATAAAGTGAATTAAGGGATTGAGATAAATTTAGGGTTTTTGATCGAAATTTTCACATGCCTGTAAATGCGACAAGTTCGTCATCAATTCGTGATCGAGCTGTTCGAAACTTCGGGAAATGGAAGGGTGGCGTGTTGTCGAGGTGCGGCCAAAGGTTGGAGGCTTCCGGTGGTCACGGCGGAGGTGACGAGGTGATTATGTTGGGGGGCGGGGGGTTCGAGTTCTGTTTTGGGTTGAACTGTTGATTTTCGTTTCGATGGATTAAAACGAAATTCAGAGTTGTTTTTCTTTTGTTCGTGGGTTTTGTGACTTGTCGGTGAGGTGAGGGTTCACCGGAGGTTTTTGGTGACACCGTGCACGTGCACAGCGTGGAGGAGGGAGGCGGCGTTATGTCTGTAGAGTCGCTTGATTCATGCTCGAGTAGATTGGAGGGAAGCTTCGAGTTTATCTGAGTTTCGCGCAAGATTCCTGTTGTGGGTTAGTTTTATGTAGCCAATGCTTCAAATTAAACTACAGGAACTAAAGAAAAAAAAGAGGAAGAAGGGGAATGTACAGAGGAGACACGGGGAAGCTTGGTGAAGGACTCGGAGTTACGTGCGTGTTTTTTTCAGGGAGAGCTCGAGTTTCCTTCGATTGTAAAGTAACTGTTTTTGCTTTAATTAAGATTTATTTAAGTTTTCTAATGAATGTTTAACAAGCTTTAATTAAGAAGTCGATTCAAGTTATAATGATTTTTGATAGATACTTAACGAAGTTTTTAAAACGTTTAATTAATTATTTAATCCAGTATTATTTTAATTTAGTATAAAGTTAATTAACAATTAAGTGTAGTTAGCAAACAAAATTAATTTCTAAATTTAATGAAGATTTCTATTATTAAAATGTTAATTATGTTGACATTTAATCTTAATTGATGATTTCAGAAAGTAAATAAAATAATCACTTTTAAAATTGTAATTGGTGATGGATCAACTGATTGATTAAGTAATTAATAAAGTATAGTTAACTACTTAAGGTAATAAATGAATGAAATTATGCAATTTAATATAAATAAAATTTAAGTAAGTAGTTAGTCATAAATAAATGGATAATTAAGTTTATTAAGTTCACTGATCAATGATTAAAGAATAGTTAATTAAGTAATTAAGGTTAAACAAATTGATTAAGTGATTGAGTGATTAAGGAATTAATTACTTGTTGTAATTAATAAAGTTTATGATGAATTATTAAGTTAATTAATTAAGTTTAATTAACTTAAATAATTATTGAAGATGTGATAAGCATAAACACTTGGAGAAGTAATTGATGATAATGGCTGGACGAAATTGACTGAGGATGATTTGATAATGAAAGTAATTTGAGTATAATTACTTTGGGCAATTAGTCAAGGGATGAATACTCAGTGAGGTGTAAATACGTGATGTGATAGAGTAATTAAAGATGGTTGATTACTGAATAGTATTAATCAGGGATGATTAATAAATATAGTTTAAATGAAGATTAATTACTTAAGGTAATTTAATTTAATACAGGATAATGAAATTAAATGTAATTAGTAATCATTAATAAATATAAGTAATAATAAGAGATTAAAGAGTAATTACTTAGTGAAATTAAGAAGTAATGTATTGTTTGTAATTGAAGGTTTATTTCTATATTTGGATAAGATAATTAAATTGTGAAAATAATTAAAGGATGATTACTTGAATTTAATGTGAATTAATCAAGTGAGATTAAGTGAAATGAATTTATTAATTGACTGATAATTGGTTAATTGTTATATAAGCAAGATTTATAATAGTGTAGTAATTAATTTAATTCATTTTAAATTAATTAGAGATGAAGTAATTAATTTAATTCATTTTAAATTAATTATAGTTGATAGGATTTCTATGTATGGATGGATGATATTGTTTACCTTGAATGGTTTGAGATTTCTAGTTTGAGATAAATGATGCTATATGAAATGTATGCTTGATTGTAGTATGATAGTAATATGAATTATCTGTGTGATGATAATATTGCCTATCTGTTTATGGTGATAATGTTGATTATCTATTGTGATATTGTAAATTATCTATCTGTGTGTATATGGATAATTGAATTGTTTTAAACTTTAAAACAACTTGGCCATAAAAGACACGTTTTGGATTTCGATGAGACCGGGATCGGGTTTCCATATTTGGACATCCGAAAACCACATCGATTTCCAAATTAACGTTAGGTCGTGAATCTGATGTGAAGATGAAGATTCAGAATGCAAGGGTTGTCGTCGTTAACTCTGAGGGTGATTCCAAAATGAGTGTAACGAGATAATGCCTTCGGTTTCGTTCGAACCCGGAACGAACTTGTATGGATTGAATGCTTTCAACACATCGTCAGGCGGGCGATGAGCATTCTAAGAAATTTGTTCTATAAAGGTAATCGTAGCCTCAAGCCTCATCAAGCGGGAATGACTAAAACAGGGGAGATGCAGCAAGGTTAGGTGGGTCATGCCCAAGCAGGACAAGATATTTCCCCTGTCTAGATGTCCCTTTTTATTTCGGCTTAGTGGGTGGTTGGTCGCGCCAACCACGGGGTTTATCTTGTTCAGAACTATTCAACAAGGAATGGTTCCGGCCTTGTGTTGTAGGGGAGCGGGCGTACTCCTCGGTACGGTGATCTGGGCCCCGTACTGTGACGGGCGGTACCCCAGTAGCCCTGCCATTGTATGGAATCCATTTTCCAATAAGTGCCCACGGTTTTGATTGTATTACCCACTTTTGTGGCTAGTAGCTGGAATTTAATAATGTAACAATTTCGGCTATTTTCTATTTACTTGAAAACCCTAGACACTATTATAATATCGCAAAATTTCCTATGAAATGTTTTGGTTAGCGTAAGGTAAAAACTTACCCATATTTATGTATGGGGAGTCTTACGTGATACCTTTCTTTTTCAAATGTTTTTCAAGTTAAACAACCTTAAACCGTTTACTCATACCAGACCCATGTCTGACCCGGAGTTTATATTTTGTGTTTTCATAAACTCTTGGGTACTCAAATTTTTACGAGTAGCCAAGTGATAGGTTCTTGGATTGTTGAGTTCCGGAGGAGCTTGGAGCAGGAGCCCAGTCGTATGCAGATATCTATATAGTTCCGCTGTGTTAGTTAGAGTATGTTGTATTTTGAGATGTATGTAGTGACAGATGTATATAAAATTGTCAAGTGTATAATATTGTATAACTCTGAGATATGTAAACTATGTAATTGTTATGTGATGTATTATATTTTATCCCATTCCGCTGTGAGATTCCGTGATTGTTGTTCTTTCTTTCTCTTCCTTTTCTATTTCTACCTCTTTCTTTCTTAACGATGATACGTCTTTCTGGTAGTAGAAAGGAGGGTCGTCACACAAAATTTCCGAATTTTTTTGGCAGAGTCTCCTTTGTACGGAGGAGCTTTTGCAATTTGACAAAAGATATAAATATATATACATCGACCCACACAGTCGGAAAAACCAAAAACAGTTCATATTTCCTATTTTTATTGCGTAGGCGTGCCTTATTTAGCATTTTAAGCAAGCGGCTTATTTATCTTAGCATTTAGCGCGATCCAATCCTGCCAAACGGCTTCCCAGTACATGTACTTACTCAATTTAAATATATAAGCACTAAATATATGCAATTTAATAATATTTCACTTATATTCAAATAGCTAACACATGGATTTCATAAGTAATGCATGCGATATACATTCATAAGTACATATGCAATGTTTCGAGGCTAGTTTTAAATTGTTTGCATCCAAATTACATACCATTCCATTCAATTCATTTTTAAATGAAACGAACTCATATTCATTCCAATTGATGTCAAAATCCATTTATTAAACTGCTATTGATTCATATAATTTTGTTTACTTCCGTTTACGTTGAATGACCAATTTTCTAATGCAATTCGACGATATTAATGTGAATAAATAATTACATAAGCTTTATAGCCATTTAAATTGATTCCAACTCAATTTTACACTTAATCTCATCCCATTTTAATTTATTCACAAACTTCCATTGCATTTTCTTTCATATCCAAAAAGATTTGATTCCAAACCATTTTATTATACATGACATCATCCCATGCTTCTATTAATTTTAAACTTAAGTCAATTTACTTCAATTCACTACCACTTCATAACTTAAGTTCACTCTCGTTTTAATTTATTCATATTTGCATTGGATTTATTTTCATCTCAAATCATTTTTATTTTAATCCAATTTCATACAACTCAAGCTTTATTTCCAAGCTCTGTTACTTATTCACAATCTTTGATTTGATTTTCCTTTGATCAAATCCCAACCATTTCACTAATTTATTCGATTAGTTTATTCTTTTATCCATTTAAATTTTAATTTACATTAACAATTCCTTGTTGAATTTATTAATAATAAGGCCATTCAATTTATGCTTGAATTGGATTTGTTATTTCACACCATATCCTTTTTAATTCAATTCGAATTTTCATTCAACAACACTTCCAATTATAATCCCATACTTGATTTTCTTTTTTATTTATCTTGAAAATCATTTTATAAAATTATTTTATTTGATTCTCTTGAGTTCAATCTTACTTAATATCACAAGTTTGGATTTTTTTCAGGATACCAATACTTTTATTCTACTTTCTTATTCCCCTTTTAAGTTTTTATAAACTAATCACTTATTAATATTCACTCTTCCCCAACTATTTACAATCAATTATATTCACATTTTACCTTTAACTAGGGGTTATATATATATATATATATATATATATATATATATATATATATATATATTTCAACGCTTTTCAATTCTTTTATAAGCTTCCGAAGCTTATTTATTCTAGTTCAATATTTGCTTAATTTACATTATTCGTTTGAGTAGAATTTTATTCCATTCAATATTATCTGTAATTCGACTGAATTCATTTAATTCAGTTTTATTCCAACTCAACTTCAGTTAAATCTAATTACATATCATTCTTTTGAATTTTTGTTAAGCAATGACTTAATTCCATTAATATCATTCATGACACAACCGACCTTTGATTCAATTCAATCCAAATATGACTAAATTTTATTTCTTAATACATGTGAGTTTAAAATTTATTTATTTACTTAAAAGCTTATATTGCTCAGTTGATTAATTTCGTCTTATAACCAAATTCCAGATTATATATATCACTTACTAGCATAAGGTATAAATTTTCATTTCACAATTATAATCATTTTACCTTTCAACTTTATATCCAATTTAATTCAATTTCAGTTTCAATATTATTTAACTTATCTCAAGTTAAATTCAAATATATTTTCTTCACTTTCATTCACTCAAGTTAAATTTTAATTCCCAGATTAAAATTTTCAATTTCTTCTTATTAATATCAACTTTACTTTATAAGTTCAATAGTTAATCCATTTATTCATTCACAAATCCATTTTCAACCAATAAATTTTATTTTCAAACATTAATTATTTTTAGTCCATTTGAACTTATTCTACACTTATTTTTACACCATTAAATCAAGCATCATCCAATATTGAATTTCATTTCATTTGCATACCATATAAATCCTTCAGTTATTTACAAATTTTAAATCTCAAAACTTTGTTTTATTTAGTCCAACCTAACTAATTTTTATTTTAACTTAAGTTCAACATTCAATTTTGAAAACATATATATATATATATATATATATATATCTCACCAAATTGTTCCTTTGCATTTTCAAAATCAACCAAACTTCTCCAACAAACGTTAATCCAAAACATCCTGGTAGCAATCCTTCTTTTGGAAACTCGAAAATGAACATCGATGATGCTGCAATCATCACCGAAATTATTTTCCAGCGACCGTAAGAGTTCAATGCTTTTCTCTCCTTTAAAACCCTTCAATATTTTTAAATTCCAAATCTCTCTAGATTTCAAATCTGATTCAAAAATATTTCTCTCAGATATATTATTTTTCCCAACCTTTGGGAATCATTTCCAAATTCAAAGGAACTTAAATTCCTAAATTTTCAAATTCCAAACTTTTTAAATTTATATTCACACATTACTTTGGAGTTTTATCTTATTTTAATTATTAATCACACCATAATTCATATTTAGTTTATCTTTACAAATTTCATTTGTACACAATTTGGTTTCTTAGTTTTTAATTATGGTTTCAATTCCTTAATCAATTACAATCACATTTACAAATTTCATTAATTTATTAATTTATTCCTTAATCTCTAGTTATTATTTTCAATTTCTTATTTAATTTTCATACAATAATGATGATAATTAAATATTATCACTCCCAGCATCCCAGCATCCATATATAACTATAATAATTTACGAAAAATCATTTCTTTTATATACAAAAATAATTTTGGGCAAAATAATTTCATTTACCCTATTTAAAACAATACCGTGTCGGTTTATCTTGTCACGGGTTTAGAAATCCATATCAATGACATGGCATCCCATGTATCGACCAGAATCCATAAACACTCAACCGATAAATCAACACAATTTAAAACAATTTTATATTCACTAACAAACATGCGTTCATATCTATTAATACTCTCAAACTTATTCTAGAGTACTACGGACTCTATTCTATGGGTAATTCCCACCAGAGCCAAGGTTATCACCAACCTAAGCTCTGATACCAAGTGAAACGACCCGCAAATCCGTACCCCTTGAGTCAGCACTATTCTACCTAAATCAACTCAAGTTGTACAGAAATACGAACCATTTGGGTTTAAGAAGAAGAGGTAGAAGAAGAAAATAGAAAACAACATCAGAATCTAACCATCGCAGCGGAATAATATAATAGATATTAACATATCTTTACACCAAAACAAATACTGTTCATATATTACATCATCAGAGTACATCAATCATAACTCAACATCAATAACATACAACTGGATACACAACTAAACAACACAACGGAATATATATATAAACAAGTACGGGAATACGTATCGTCATCTAGCTCGTCTCCTGAGCTCCACGGCATCATATCCTGTATCCTATAATACTCGGTCTGACCCGAGCATTACAGTTAAATAACACCCGAGTCAGTCTGGAATACCAGTGTGAGAAAATCATACTCAATTGATTATTAAAGTTTCAAAGATCCTTTGAAAACAAAAGCATCTCGTAAGACCACGCTACAAATAAACATGTCGGGTTTTTACCTTACAATAGTTAAAATAATTTTTATAGAAATCCTCTGATATTATAATAGTGTCGATATACAAATACTTATAAAATAGCCGAAACTGTTACATGATTAAATTCCATCTACTAGCCACAGAGTGAGCAACACAAACAAAACTCGTACAAGGCTCGTAGGGAGAATGGATTTCCAACTAATGACTAGGCACTGGGGTACCACCTGTCACAGTACGTGGCCTAGATCACAGTACCTGGCCTAGATCACAGTACCGAGGAGTACGCCCGCTCCCCTGCAATACAAGACCGGGACTACCCCTTACTGGATAATCCCGAGTGAGATCGCCTCGCGATTGGGATCAGCAACCGCCCACTAAGCCGAAATAAAAGGGAAATCTAGACAGGGATGACCTCACTCTGCTTGGGTGCTACCCACCTAGCCTTGCTGCATAACCCCTGATTTTCAGTCATTCCCGGTTGATGAGGCTTGAAGCTAAGCGTTACCTTTTTAGAATATATCCCTTAGAATGCCCATCGTCCACCTGACGATGTTTACGAAAGCATTCATCCATACAAGTCCGTCCCGGGTTCGAACGGAACCGAAGACACTATTCCTACTACATCCATTTTGGAAATATCCTCAGGATTAGTAGCAACTAGCCTTTGCACTTCACCGCTCCATCTTCAAATCCAAACCCGTTTCCCACGAAACATACAAACCAGATCGAAGTGGTTTTCGAGAAATAAATCTCGATCCCGGTCTCTTCGAAATGATCAGCGTATTTGGCCAATATTGATAGTTGGTGATTTAACTATCAATTAATATTCACAAACATCCATCAAACAATAAATAATTTCCCGAATTATTTATTTATCTCAAAAATATCTTCACAAGATATATTTTCACTTTCAAACCCTTTTGAAAACAGTTTTCAAACTATCTTCCTTTTCTAAGAATAAATTCCAAGTATTTTCATTTCCATTGGAATCACCAAGCACAAAACTTTAGATTTTTAAAATAATTTAAAAACACTTTATTGTAAAATATATTTAACATTTAATTTAGAAAAATTACTTTAATACTTAATTTAAAATAATACTCTAGAAATAACTAAAATAAGGTTACCTTATAACTATACATTAGATTTTCTTCTTTAAAATACCAAATCATTCTTTAAATAATTATTACGATAATAGATTAAAATGGAATACTTACTTTGGAATTTACTTTAAAACATTTAAGTTAAGACTACTTCAATAATTGGCTAAAAATATATACTATATGAATATTTGAAATAGGGTTACTTTATAAAATATAAAACTAAGTTTTCACTTTTAAAACAGAATTACTAAGTCACTTTTTATAAATAATTACTACGGTAATAGATTTGAATAAATATTTACTTTAGAATTTTGATATTTAGAAATAATAAATTCCTAAAACATACTTTTAAAACAACATTAAAACATTTATTTTATTTTAAAAACTTACTTTGAAAACGTACTTGGCTATCCAGAGAAATATACTTCTCTTCACATTCTTCTTGAAATTTCCAATTCCAAACACTTGAATCAATTTCCAAATTGATTTCCAATTTACCCCCTTTTACTTCAAAATCTATTAATTTCAGATTTTATTTCTTAATTATGATTTAAAATATTTTTAACTGAGAATATGAATTTTAAATTTCTCAAATTACTTCTTTATCCTTTTAAATAAATTTAAACTTTAAATTTTAAAATAATTCTTTACTCCTTTAAGATAATATCACTTGAATTTACAATTCATTAATTTCTGTTTATTCAAAATCTTTTTATACTCGAAGTTATTTATTAGAATTTTAATATCACTTCCATTTCTTTCAATTCATTCTTAATTTATTCACATTTTCTATAGTTATTTCGCTTACAAATTTACTTCCTTTATTTTCTTCCCAACAATCCAATTTATATATATTTTTGTAATTCATTATACCCAAATATATCCAATCAAACCATAACATTCAATATTCTAATATAACTCCTCATAGAATATCAATACCCACAACAGAGAATATTAAATAATTTAAATAAATGTTGAGGGGTCCAGTTGAATCCCTCCAATCTGTTTTCCCTGCATCCACAGATGTTAGCACAATATAATATGCCAATTCCAAAATATACCATACTATAACACATCAATCAACTCAATCATTCAAACAATTATTTAAATTTAATCATTTAAATTTAAATTTTAAATTCAGCTGAGTGAGATTAACTCACCTTTGCCCCTTAAATTTGTAAATCCACTCCATTCTCACTTTGATTCCACGATTATTGACCTTGTATAAATATTACATGATTTTATTAACATTTGGGTCAATCGAACAATTAATTGCCATATAATAATTTTAATTAACCAATGATTTTATTTTAGACTAATATTTTAGATTTTAAAACTTAATAAATTTATTTAACTAAAAGCTAAATTTACAACCAATTTTTCCCTTTAATAAATACTCATATATTTTTTTATTTGAAATTCCATATATATATTTAAACTGATAAAATAATCCTTATAGATAAAATATATAAAGTTACATAAATTCTTCGTATTTAAAATTCTTATATGTATAAAATTCCAAAATCTATCTGTGTAAAATCCTTCGCTGTAAAAAAACCTGCATACATACACTTATATATATATTAAAATTTAAAAACAGCTTAATTTAAAACCTTACTGTTAATAAAAATTTGTTTAACTCATATATTTACTGTTTTTATTCAAATAAACATTTTTTTCTCTGTAAATGAATTTTCTGTTCTTAAAACTCACAAACACATTTCAAATCTGCACGAATAAATCAAGCTAAAATTATTTACCTTCAATGTCATCCCAGGAAAACGAACAACATCCATGCTTCCCCAACCCTAGCTTCGACGTTGCGCCTCGTCTTGCCGAATCGTGCCTGCGCGATACTCAAATTCCCTATCGCGAACAGCCGTGTGCCCTGCTACACATCGATGTCGACGCCGCTGCAGTTCCCAAACCCTAGCCCTAAACGCGAATCCCCTCGCGATCGTTGCTGTTGACGACTCGACTTCAACCACCACATCACGATTTGATGGCCACAAACTGCTAAAACACCAACCCTAGCTGCGAACTGAGAAGGCCGAGCACCTCAAACGACGTCGCGCCTCCAATTCGTACGCGATGGGCGATTTGATTTTCCTATTCGTCGCCATTATTTTGTGAAAAGGCTTCGGCCGATTTTTTTATATTTATATTTTTCTGAACTTTGATTTTATTTTGATTTGAAGGAAGGGGATTCGGTCCCATTATTAAAGAAAAAGGGGTTGCGTGATGTTGTAAAAAAGAGAAACATTAATATGAAAGGAAGTCGGCTGCTCAGGAAAGATCGGCTGTGATTTGATTTTCTTTCAGGTAGAGATATTTAAATTAAATCGATAATTATCGTCTAGGCGTTTTTATCTCGTACGCTCACACAACAAACCCAAAAACTACGAAAATTGAAACCCGATAATAATTCAATATTATGGACCCAATGAAACTAGTTTCGTTGAATTCCGAGACTGCGCCTCGGAAGGCTATTTTTAAATTCAATTTAAATGATATTAAATTTCAAAACTTAACAAACCATCCTTAAATTTGATTTCAACACTTCAATTCTCTTCAGTATTATCAATACAAATTTTATAAGCCTTTGAATTATTTTTAATAGGCTTATAATATCAGATTTCATATTTTATCCAATTTCAAATTATTTAAATTCAATAATTTAATCATCAAATAAATTGTGATATTTGAATTCAAGTTAAAATTACTCTATTGAATATTAAAAATCAATTAAATATTCCGATTTAAATGCTCGAAAATTCCTGGTCGTCATATAAAGTTAGGGGTTATCGTAATTTATTAAATAATTATATTAATTTTATTTTCCAGCTATCTACAATGGCGCTTCTTCCCCAACATCGCATATCTACACCAAAATTTCCACCATCTCCGCCACTACGGCCGCGTGCAACAAATTTGACTATACCAGAGCCTTCTCCACGCCATCCCGGTGCCAATGCCACGTTCACCTCTGCTCGTGATGCTCTGCCATGAACCATCGCCATTGGCCACTTTCGACGAACTTCGATCACTACACATCAATCTGGGTCAATCGGTGACCACCTCAAAGACCTGATTGACTTCTTCTACACATTTATACTTTCCAACTGTCGTGTCGTCGTCGTTTTACCGTTGGATCAACACGCACGGTTCATGTTTATCAAACTTCTGATGCGTTTTCTGATCAATCCGTATACTCAATCGTCGAAAACTATACTTTGATATATAATATGTTTAATTTGGAACACTTTGTCGTTTAACTAGGGACTTATTAAATTTGGCTAACTATAATCGGTGAAAATAGACTTTTTAATCATCTAACCATGATAGACTACACCTAAATCATATTTATTTTAAAAAAAATTCACTTTTATACATTATTTATAACATGATTTGCGAATATAAGGGATGAATTATTATGTCTTATTAATATATCACAAATATGATGAATCTCATTCACCGATTGGCCGTACATCTTCTCTGATCCGAGCCGAATCCCCTTCTTCTTCGTTATTCATAAATTTCTCACCTTGAAAATGCCAAATCTTTCAATAGCTTCTATTATTTGCATAGTTCTTTTCGCGATGATCAACTCCATATATTAATTCGTTTAATTTTGATTTGATTTGGAATTGATTTTATTTAGAAATTAGATAAAAAATAAGATGAAGATTAGTGGTAAGATTTTAGGCTCAAGTAAGATTAGAGAATATGGTTTACATTTCTGTTTATAGGCCGAAATAACACATGTTTAGCCTAAAATTACGAAATTAATATGTTACGAAAATTCCATTGGGTTTAACTTCTTCTGATTTCAAGCTCGTTAAACCAAATTCAGTAAGCTATACATGTTCTCCGACTATAAACGACATTCAGGATGCAACGAAATATACCTCGAAACCTAATTTCAACCCCTTTAAAAATTTACTATTTTTGCTATTTATGTAAAATTAAGATTTTACGTTTTTTTTTAATTTAATTATTTAGTTTCGTAAAATTACCTGCATTACATATGTACTTTATATTTTGCATTTCTACATTTATAAGCAACTTAAAGTTTCAAACATGGGGTGAATGGAATCAGGAAAGCTGCCGATTGTATGTGAAACAATTTTTCGAAACGGTCTCATACTACCGTTCCGTAATATGATGCCGTTCACATTGGGTAAAATGAAGCATCGTATCTTTATTTTTATTTTTTTTGGTTTTTGTTAAAATAAATGGAGTATCGCCGTGCGTTTAGCAATGCTCTTGACGTAGGATTAAGTATATTTTAGCGTTGTATTAGGAAGTTTCAGCAACACAGTAAGACTGAAAATTAAAACAAGGCAGCTAAGCACCAAAGTGGCCTGACATTTGTTGTCGAACAGACCTTAAAAAAAAAAAAAAAATCAAATTCTCGTCGATTTTCTTCAAGCATAACACTCACTTCACCGTTTTCGAATCAATGGCTTTATCAGCATCAGATCTTCAAACAGTCTACTCTTTTCTCACTAATTCATTAAGCTCTGATGGGACTCAACGGCAGCCTGCTGAATCTGCTCTTTCTCAGTGCGAGAATCGTCCTGGATTTTGCTCATGTTTGCTTGTATACCTTTTTTTTTTTGTTTTTTTTTCTCGTTTTGGTTTTGATTTCAATGTTGGAACCTTTTTCGACTGATTGTGGCTTTATGGCATCCATCTTTATAGGGTTTTTTGATGCTAAGCTTCTTTCTCCTTTTCTTTTGCAATTTGATTGCAATGTTATTGCAGGAGATAATTGCAGCTAGGGATGCTGCGTGTAGGGAAGATGCGAGGCTTTTGGCGTCTGTTTATTTCAAGAACAGTATCAACAAATATTGGAGAAATCGCCGCGATTCACAGTAAGAATTTTTGTGGTGTGTTAAAACGTTGATAAATTATTTTTTTGGTTAGACAATAGACAAAATAGTCTAAGGTTCAAGCAATCGGCTGGCTTTCAGTTTAGTCGTTGGGTGAAATATGTATGGACAATAATGCTGGAAAACAGGATTTCACTCCTCGAGAACTCAGAACCAAACACATTGTTTCACAATTATATTGACATGTATTGCATGTACAAACCAATACACTGTGTGCTGTATCAAATTCAGGTGTCCCGGTAAACCTTTTAATTGGTAATTGTTGCTGATATATATCACCACTGCATTTTATTTCTTCTTCTGCATTGTCACTGCTAGATAGTCCAAACAAATGCAGAAGTTGCTTGGAAAATCAACAAGCAGATTAGTGGCTATCAAGATACAATGCTAACAATTTCATTAGGTTGAGAAACAACGAGTTAGCTATATCATGTGCCAATTCTTAAAAACAATAAAATATTAAAATCAATATAATCAACAATCATAAACAGTTATTAAAGCCCACTTCTAGGCGCTTCAAAAAGCCCTAGGCGTCAGCTTGGGGCTTTTCTACTTCTCAAAGCGCCAACGATGCGTAATGCGCTAAAAAAGCCCCAAAAGTGCCAAAGCGTTCAAGATTTGAAGCGCCGAAAAAGTACGTCTTATGCAACATTATTGATGAGATTTTTCCCCTCAATATTTGGTCCAACATGGAGCCTAATTGCATTTCGAAATCCAACAAGCAGCAAATTAAAAGTGTTTATTTATCTCGTCTTCAACATCGAATGGTAAAAAACACCGTTCTTTCAATATCGAACAAAAAAATACCATAGGCAATTTCGATATATGAAGTATTTTTGTTGTTTGTAGACTTGAATTGAGTGGCTTTTTATATTCTCAGTTTGATTCGTATGATGTTTTATTCTCAATATTGCATTTATATGCAATTTTTTGAAGTCAAAAATTGAGTTATAGTGCATTTGTAATCGCAGTTTTTTTCGCTGTAAAACAGAAAAAATGTGGCGTCCAAAAAAGTGCTAGGTGCAAGAAAGTTCATAACTTAAAGTAGCATTTTTTAAGAATAAATGTTAAAAGAGAAAAATAAAGTAAATGAACTAACAAAGGAGAACCAAGTCAATAATGAACTAACAAAAATGAACTAATTTTCAATAAAAACATTTAAGGAGACTAAATAAATTTCAAAAAATAAACTAATAATAATAAATCAAAATTAAAAGAACAAATTTCTCAAAATAAACAAATTTCTCAAAAAAACTAATATCGACCAAGATATTGCAAAATCGTATCGGTCGAGATATCGTTCGATAGATGTCAACCATTATTTTAAATAACAAAAAAAATGACAAATAAACATCTTCACATTCAATAAATTGGTTTTAGTAAATAGTAAATGGCAATATACGAACCACACTAGAAATCCAAACGAACTATTTATTTGTAATCATATTTCTTGCCATTTTCTTCATCAGGTTTTCTATAGAGTTCACCATCAGAAACTATAAGAGTGCCTTTAAAATCACGTTTCATCGCTTATTATTTCTAATTGATAAGTTAACTTATAAAATTTCATCATTTTGTTTTTATTAATATCATGCACAAAACATTTTTTATCATATACAAAACATTGGAAGTAAAAAAATGACGAAGTTATATTTAAGCTATTGATAATGGATCAAGGGCTAGAAACATAAATTGAATATCAAATCATTTCTCATAATATCATGCAAAATGAAAATGAAAAAACCGTGAACACAAACGAATTTGAAAAATGCTATACTTGATTTAAATGACTAAAAAAATGAAGTAGATGAAAATAATAAAGATGTAGGTTATATATAGTCTTTGGGTTTTTCATGAATAAATTACATGATTGTAGAATATTCCAGTATACAGATTGTACTTTATAAACTATATGGTGTTATGCAGCCAATCTTAGTAGTAATTTGACAATATAGATCCAAATATCTAGAACAATATGCTTATAATGTTGTAACATAGTTCAATAGCATTTATAATATGTTATAGACATGTTCGATATTTTGCTAGTATTATCGAGTATGATCCCGATATTTTTAAAGATCATATGTCGAACTTGATCGTTAGGTAGTCGATACCGATATTAACTATTTAGATATTTGTTTAGTTTTTATAAACTAAAACTCTATACTGATAATGATTTTCTTCTTAATAACTTAATGCTAACACGTTTCTAACTTTTGGTTTGACATGAATGCAATTTTCGAAAGGTGAATACATGATTTTATGTTGTCATGGATACTTTTTAGTTAGATTTGAATGTTTTCTAAATAATGTGATTGATGATTTCTTTTCGATATAACATGTTTGTATCAAACTTCAAATATGGTTTGGTTTCAAGTTTAGTTAAAAAAATGGCTAGTGTATAAACTATAATAAATTTTAAGATGTATATTTATAAGTGTTGTACAGCAATATTAATTATGCAGTTTTTATTATGACATGCATTCATCACACTCTCAGTGTTAACACTTTTAAGTTTTAAATTTTGGGAATTGTTAAAGAGGAACAAAAAAGATGAGATGTTATATATTAGATAAGAGGAAAAATTAAAAAAAATAATCATAAAATCGACAAGGGGAGAATTTTTTAATTTAGAATTTAAAAAAATAAATAGTGTATATTTATTTTCCAAATTGGCATTGTCAATTTTTTTTTTCAAATTGCCATTCTGTTTAAGCTTCATAGTCCTTTGACTTCCTCAAACACGGTCGTTTGCTGTTGCTAGTTCCTTTGATTTGTCATTGCTTGCTCTCTCTCCATCCTAACTCCTATTTACATTACCTTTTGTTGTAACCCTAGCTCCCTTTAATCTATTATTTTTAATTCGAATTTTGAAAATTTCAACTCTAAAGTGCTAACATCCAATTTTAAAGTGAAAAATGCTAAAAACCAAAAAGAAGTTGGAGAAAATGGAGATTTGGATAAGTTCTCATATACCGTCTTCAACTTTTATAATGGTTTGAAAAGATTGGACATATATTAAGGTTTTGGAAGTCAAAGAGAGATAAAAAAAGTTTTATAGGAAGATGAAAAGAATGGTATGTGAAAGAGAGAAAAGGATAAATAAGGAAAACACAAATTAGTATGTGTTCACTATTTTTATATGGGGACAATCAATGATTGCATTTTTCCCTTAGAATAAAGTTTAACTATAAAATTATATTTGTTCATGCTTTTTTTCTGTTCCGTTTCTCCTTCAGTACTTCTATATTTTTTTAAATATTCAAGTTGAGCTTGATGGAATAAGGTATGAAATTAAGTCTATCAATGAATACTAGAAAAATTCGAAATCCGTCCGCATCTGTATTTGAAAAGTGGATAAATTTTCGATAGTCGGAAAAACATATAAATATGCGTATACGAAAGCATCCACATTCGAAATTATCCATCTGGTTTTCGTCAATATTTTAGTGTATATCATGTGTATTTTAGTATAATGAAAGATGTGTATTTATTGTTTTATTAAGATAGTAATTTACATTATATGCATTTATAATGCATAGTAATTGCTCAAAACTATTTATTATTATAAATTTTGTTTATTTTACATTTTATAACAAGTGAGATCGAAAAAAATATAATGTTAAACCAAAATTCTATTTATATTTCTTGATTTATCGATCGTTAGCGGATAAGACATGATAATTATTCGATATCCGTCCGAATCCACGGATGCAGATATTCGATATTTGAAAATAATTTCAAACGTGGATGCAGATATGACACCATCCGCATCCGAAAGTATCTGTCATCCGTTGACAGACTTATACAAAATAAGTATTGTCGAGAACAGAGTTAGTTTTGCGAAAGTTATTTTGAACTATGTGTATCAGAATAAATATCTACTTTTGCGCAATATATTGTTGATAGATTGAGAAAATCGTAATTTCATTATCAATACCGTGGGAATGTATTATTGCTAAGTTCAAAGGCAATCTGACATTCAACGCATATGGCTCTAAGCTGTTCAAAGGGTAAAACAGGTCACATAATGATCAAGAGAAACTTTCTCCAACATAATCTCATTTTTTTCTTTTTCTTTCAGTTGACAATTATGTTGGTAATCGTCCAAATTCTATTTAAAGTTGTATAAATACAAGGGGAGTCGATAATATCAACATAGTATAGAAATATGTAAAAGTAAAATAAGAGTTGCTCAAACTGTTATGTAGCCGTAACTTAGCATTTTAAGTCACATATATCCTCATTATACCATTCAATTATAAGTATGTGTTTATGACATGTTATATTGTGCTATTATTTAAAAATTATTGGTTTGGAAAAAGGTAAAGAAACTCTAGGCTCATACAAGTAAGAATACTGATGAAAGAAATGTGTAGTAGAGTAAAAATTAATCTGTATATGCTGATTTTAGACTCTAAAAACCATTTTTACATAATGAGATGAGATTGAATCGAGAACTTATTATCCTGTTTGACCTTACGTTTCAATAAATTTATGCAGAGGCATAAGTGCTGAAGAAAAGAGCCACCTTCGAACAAAATTGTTACTACACATTCGAGAGGAAAATTCGCAGGTGAAACATGCAGTGAATTTTGGTCACTTTATTTCTTGTTATGCCTCCTAAATGACCAAAAAAAAGTTACTAAATGCCATTAGTCAATATATGTAGAAGAGACTGAATAAGATGTTTCAAAATATTATGTGTAGTTATTCTATCATAGGTTTTGTTTGTTAACTCTACTGGAAGATTTTTCTAGTACTCTAAGGTTATTACTTATTATCTTCTTACATAGCATGTTCAGGGAACGAGAGGAGTTAAGAATACCAGCCCTCGTAACAAAAATTCTTCACTTACAAACAAAGCTAACAAACATGATAATTCTTTCGTAGATTGTTCTATGCGTTAAATGCTATCATCATTAATGCTTTGATTATTTGTTTCCAAACCACAACATTTATTTATGCTAAATCTTAATTTCATTGCTTGTCGTCACAGATAGCACTTCAGCTTGCTGTTCTGATATCAAAAATTGCTCGCATCGATTATCCAAAGGAATGGTAGGTTCTTTTTTTCCACTCGTGTGATATCTGATAATATATTGTTGCAGTGGTATAATAATGGGTATTTTTTTTGACATTCAAATTATATTAATTGTAGTAATGAGTTATGAGCAGTGTTTTAAAAAACGCACGCGAGACGAGTCTTGAGACGCATCTTAAGGCAAGGCGTAGGCTAAAAAGCCTCAAGGCGTATTTCAAAAGGCGTTTTACCCATGAGACGTACACCCCAAACATTTGAGGCATAAAAAAGCGCAAAAAACGTAAGCCTCAACACATGAGGCTTAAGCCTTTTGGGTAAAAAAAATAAAATGATTTTAATCGTTAGGTATTTCACCCAAAATCCTAACTTCTATATCATTTCTCTAAAAACCAATCCAACAACAACCTGCAATGCGGAGCAAATGGGTAGGTTTTTCTAATTTTTTTTTACAAGAATGCCACTATAGAAACTCGATTCCTGTAAACTCGATCTTGGTAATTGGAATTGACTTTGATTCCAGGACTGGTATCCTTAGTTTTAATTAGAAAAAAGATGATTCTTTTTCTGAACTACACACGCAAGATCTTTTTCACGATGATAGCTTAAATGACAACATGCTTATGGACGAGGAGGAAGATATCATTCCATTTGCAATTTATACTGATTTAACTTTAAATGCTCATTGATGATTATATTTTGTTTGAATTGCTTCGAATGCTTTATGTTTCTTATTTAATATTTGACATTTAATGTTATTCTACTTCAAATTTCATTATATTTTTTCCGTTGTTTGTAATCGAAAGCTTACGCCTCAACGTTTCAAAGCTTATGTCTCGCATCACAGCCCCGAAAACGCCTTGCGTACGCTTTTGTCTTTTAAAGCAATGGTTATGAGTTACTTTTTACTGTAAACCTACTATCTTATGTTTTCTTAGCTTATTTTCAATTTGAAGGCTTGATGGGGTATGTGTACTTTAATATTGTAGGAGGATAACATACAAATTCAAAATCACATAAGTAATTTGTTTCTTAGAGTTTTCTTTTTGCCTTTTTCTTAGAAGAAAACTAAAATATTTACCAATAATCACCAGCATAGTAGTAAGATCTTCGACAATGTGATCAAAGGTCTTGGTTCGGTACCTTGAAATACGTTATGTTGCATGAATATTTTTTTCTATTATCTTTCCTCGACAAATGTGTCAACACATCTGGATAAAATTTTGTAAATTTTCAATGATTAATTATTAATAAGTTGAAAAAGGTCTATGAGATGTTGTGGAACCCAGTGCATGAGGCTTCCACACGATGACGAACTATGAGGAAGTCAATAATGTATGCAGCATTTACCTCGCATTTCGAAGAGGTTGTTTCCGGACTCGAACCTAGACATCCAGATCACCATACAGATGACCTAACCGTTGCACCAAGGCTCCACCTCATCTGTGATATGTTGTATAGTAAATAATTATGTTTTACCTAGAGAACTTACATATCAATCTAATGTGCTGATTCAATATCATTTACTTTCTAAATGTTGCCCTATGTTGTAGTAGTAGAATTCGAAGTTCAGCTAAGATTATTAACAAGATTGAAGATTATGGTAATGAAGCGATTATCTAAATCATATCATAGATACTACATGTGTATAAAATCATGTGAAGGAAAATTTGAAAGTTTTTTTAGGTTTGCCATTACATACTTGTAAACCAAAGGGAAGATGGTGGTTATATCATACTTGGGGGGTAAGAAAAAATGTGCAAGAAATTGAGTAAGCGATATAATTCCATAATGATGTGCATGTGGGTTGTGAGGAACTCAAACACACACTGATGCGTAATGAATCTTAAAATACTAACACGCTAGAGGTAGGGGGTGCATATTGTATATCAACTATTTAAAAATTAACTTGGAAATTTAAAAGTTATCTACTACAAGCAGATAACATATGATAAAAGTAATAAATGACACCAGGATTTCTATACTATTTCATATATTCAATCCTACGTTTAGTCTTGTACCGTCTGTACAAAATTTTCACTATCATTTCTTTGTTTTCTACGGGTGGTAAGAACACTTTAATAATCTTTCAATTCCACTTGTGATAATACACCTTTCCTCTTGACTTTCCGCGGGTGATAAGAACATCTTTGTCTTTGCAGATTGCAGTTTCAATACAAATTATTGCAGTTTCAATACAATGATCCTATAAACATTCAATATCAAGTTATCTTTGAATTCAAAGAGAAATAGGATGAGACCAAAAAGTGAATGATTGAAAATTCACGTACAATTTCTCTGATTCTGAGTGTTTGCAAATCTTTGAAGAATATGAGTGAAAGAGTATAAATTTGCAAAGAAAGTGAAAATAAATAAATGAGTTTTTCTCACAAAATTAAAAAGATGTAAAAGGAAAAAAATATCAGAAAATTATTATTAAAGTTCGTTTTTCAGACCTCTTTAAGTAGACGATGAAAGGATGTGTCCATTGATGAAGAGATGACGTCAAAATCATTTCATTTGAAATTTAAAGTTCAGAATAACCGCTTCTATGTCGACATATCCCTAGAGAGGATGTTGACACTAGTAAATTTCAGTTTTTTAATTCAATTTGACTTCGACGATTTGAAACTCAGATTGTATGCTTATAAGATGTTAGAGATTTGAAATAGAGTTAAATGAAGGAGAAATATTAAGGATATTTATTATGTGACCTTTAACAAAATTCATTTGTCTTGAGTCAGTTTTATCTTTCATTTGCTCGGATCAATCTTCATATATATAACCCATTACTTGCTTTCATTTTTTGAGTTTCTTGTAAATCTCTGTAAAATATCTCCACGGTATATCTGAAAAATACTGCCCAACTCGGAGAAACATTAGTTGTAATATTTATATGATTGTTGTCATCAAAATCAATACTTAGGGAATTAGCAATGCGTATATGTTATCATCTAAGTTCTTGGTTGTCTGTCCAAAAATAACACAAAAATTTGCTTTTGATTGTTTGGACGAGCGAGATCATGTTCAACTAATATTTGTTCAAAGATTATTTTTTCGTGGAAGATATAACAAGTGATCCCAAAGGTTAAAAAAATACGGCATTTGAAGATTATTCATTATAGAAACCTTTTAGTGAAGTTCAGAATACAGGAAGATTTGTGTAATTTACTCCCAAATTTTAGGATAATAACTTCTACCTGCGCTTGATGAATGCAAAAAGCATTTTGTTTTGCTTATTGCCATATTCACAATTAAAAACCCTCGTATTTTTCTTTTAATTAGTCTCCTTTTAGTTAGTCAATTGGCCAATAGTTTATAAGCTACTCTTAGGCCCTTTAGAACTTCATTACTATTTTCATAGCGATGGCATTTACCATTCAACGAAACACACACTTGTACATTCTTATATACTCTGTAGATGCCTTCATTACTATTTCCACTATTATACCCAAATTCAAAACGGTTTATTAGCTGTATTTGCGGTGACAAATACAATATTTTGTTTTGTGATAGACAAACTAAAACAGATAATATATCTTTATTTAATATTGTACTTTGCAAACTTTTTAATAAGTCAAATAAATGTACGAACAAAAGTGCATAACATAATAGATGTATTAACATTAGACAAGGAGATCATATTTAGGATAATGCTTAAGTTATTAGCATCACTGTTTAGGTGTGAGCACGTAGAGTGCTGCCTTTATTCTATGCAAGTATCAAGTTATGAACAATCATTACTAGTCAAAGAATCAATATACCACGACCTTAATTATGTCAAGACAAAATGGTGCTACATATATGAAATGTCAAAAGTATTTTATATTTAGAGCAACTTGTCAAACCATATAACACTGCTAAGTCTGCTATAACATGTATGCAGTAACATTCACATAATAGATACTTTGTTTAAGTTATACTCTTTAAGTTTTACACACAGCATTATTTGTCTAACTACAAAAGTATATAACTAATAAAGTGTTGACTTAGAGTATTATTAGTAAAAATAAAGGGTTCGATAATGTTAGGGTGGATGGTTGGCCGCCGATAATAATGCATAGCTCTGTCGCTGACTGAACAGTATTGTAATGTCTGGCATAAATTATGACATACATAGTGTTTAATGTTTTGTATGCTACATCATATTCCACATTTTGGGGTTACAATTCCTCGATTTCACTGAAAATTTGCTGTAACAAAGTTCTCTCTTGTTCTTTGCTAGTAGCTTTCTAGCATCTAAAGTTATCAGGAATCAATTCTACTTAACTCATCTGCATTTTGTTTGACAATACCCTAGAGTTTGATTTTTTTTGTTCTCCCGTTTAAGCGACATAAATATCTCTAATACATTCTAAAAATTTAATTCAGGCCAGAATTATTTTCCATTTTGGCCCAGCAGCTTCAGTCAGCAGACATGCTTGCTTCTCATAGAATTTTCATGGTTTTATTCCGAACACTAAAAGAGTTATCAACAAAACGTCTTAGTTCAGATCAGAGAAACTTCTCCCAGGTACACACTTTGCAGAATCTTAAGGTCGAGACTATTGTGGCATTTTGGTAATTCTTCTCGCACAATCATAATATTTTTACTACTATGAGTACTAGATACTATGTTTATTAGTGCATCTAGATCTCATTCTTGTAACCCAGATCTTTATTAGCCCTTTGGTATTCAATGTTTTCAAATCTCTACGTTTACATGTTTGGTGCTCTTGAATTTGTTGCAAATATGCATTTAATTATTTGCGTCTTTCTGAGAATTGTGCTATGTAATTTTATACCTCAGATGTTTGCCTTCACTACCTTTAGTGTTGGATTACTGCAAAGTCACTACTGATCTCAATCATTTTTGTGTATTGATGCAGATAGCTTCACTCTTGTTTGAATATTCTTGGAACCTTTGGCAGAGAGATTTACAGACCATACTGCAGTGCTTCACGGAAATTTCTCAAGTCACCAGTTCAAGTTCTATTATGGAGCGGCCTAATGACATGGTCATAACTTGTGAAAGATGGCTATTGTGCTCAAAGATCATCAGACAATTAGTTATTTCTGGCACTGCTAGTGATGCAACAACTGCCGAGGTTTTATCTTGACTTGGGTACCATTGTTATATTTAACATTATTCAAGAATAAATATGTAAATCAGAGTTTGATGTTTAGCCTTGTGAGAACTAAGATGTTCAAGCATCAGTGTGAAAAACTATATAATTTAAAAATCATTTCTGCATTTTTAGTCGACTTGCGACATGAACTTAAATTGAATGTTTCATGAAAGCTCAATTTCTGATGAGTTAGTGTATGAAACATCTTCAATCCCCAATAATATCATGGAAGCTATTAAATGCTCATATTATCATATAGTACTACTGAAATTCTGGCACAAAAATCTAGAAGCTTATGTGTACGGCCATCTTTTACATAATCTATTTTGCAAATGCGAAGAGCTTAGTCAGATTTTTCATCTGTATTTTTAGATCATAATTGTATCAAACTGTTTTTTCTTATGCAGGAAGTGCGACAGGTTAAGGAGGTCTGCCCTGTTCTTTTGAGTGCTATTCAGTCTATTTTACCCTATTGTAAGATGTTTTTTAATACCTATATTTTCTTTTATGTTTTGTTTTTTACAAGGCAAATCAATGTGTTTCCACCAATTGTGCATATGAGTACCTAGTAAAGTCTCTTGAAATATTTATGTCAACGAAATGCTATTGTCTAATGAGACATCTTCCAAATATTCCCTTACTAAGCAGCGACCTTGTGCGTATTTCAATCCATTAATATATTTTGAACATATCAATGTGTTTTCAAAGCAGATCTATATGTTCCCACCAATTGTGCATTATATTACACTGGTTATTTTATTCATTGTAATCTGATTAAACATTATAACTACATTCCTTGGTAAAATGAAAATACATTGTACTGCAGGACGACTAAATTTCTTTTATTAGAATCAGGCGGTCAACAAGAAGTGTATCATTATTTCTTATGTTTCTTGTCATGAAAAGTTCTGTAATTATGCATATTGTTCCTTGTAGTTATAGCATGTTGCACTACTATGTTCACTAAAGAAAATAAGATCCACTTATGCTGGCGAAGTAACAGGAAACTGTGATATGATTGTAGTAATTTGTGACATGATAACATTAACTGTTAAAGGCCTTTTGTTCTTGTTTTTTTATTTCAATCATGTGATGTTCCAAAAAATAATAATCCTACTCACTACGCATATTTGCATTATGCAAGATATTCAACATGTACCATGAGTGGAACCTAAATGGGAAACAGTAAATGATGTGGGCGAAGGGGTTCTCATTTGGTTGGTCTATATGTATTAAATTCATGTACTATTTCAAAATATGAACAGTATAAAATTATAAAATTTCCCAATTATGGTGCCCAAAAAAAAAGGAAAAAGGAGGAAAAAGATAAAGAAAAATAAAGTTAAACCTTTGTTATTACCTATTGCAGTTGAACACTCATGAATTTTCTTATTTGGTGAGAAAGAGAGTTTCGTGATTTATAGATTTTTATTTTATTTTATAGGTTGACCCTTTATCCGACTTGAGGTCATATTATGATAGTAAATTGTTGAGGATATGCTATATTTCTCAGATGCCCGGGAAACTGGGAATACATACATACATACATATATAGGGCTAGGATCGGCTACACCTCATTTTTGCTATACCTCAAATCCCCCTTGATTTCAACCACTAGTTCCAAATTAAATAATAGCGTGAAGTGGCAAGAGAGAGAATATAATTATTTATTCGGAACATCTGGTTGAAATCAGGGGGGATTTGTGGTGTAGCAAAAATGAGGCGTAGTCGATCCTTGCCCTATATATGTATGTATGTATGTATACGTGTGTATATGTGTGTATGGTTACTTGTTTTTGAATTCTCTGTGGAATTGATAGATTTTTCCATTTCCAATATTGCAGATTCTTCTTTTGGTGGAGTTTCAAATAATTTTTGGGATTTTACACACAGAGCATGTGTTAAATTGATGAAAATTTTAGCTGCAATACAATCAAGACATCCTTATTCTTTTGGTGATAAGAGCGTCCTTCCACCTATAATGGACTTCTGCCTAACAAAGATAATAAATCCTGAACAAGCATTGAATTCCTTTGACCAATTTCTGATTCAATGTATGGTTTTGGTAAAATCTTTATTAGAGTGTAAAGAATATAAACCCAAACTTATCGGCCGTGTTCGCAACGGAAGTGGTAATTCATTAGAGGAAAGGAAGCAACATATTTCCACAGTTATTGCTGACATGCTAGTAGCTGTTTTGCCTAGCGAACGTGCTGTATTGCTATGCAATATTTTGATAAGAAGGTGTGTGCTTTCATACGTAAACTTTTTATACTTTACTTTCCTCCATAGTTGCTTTTTTGGTTGAAAAAGAACTGCCTATTAAAGAAACGGTGGCTAAAATTATACTAAATCTTGCCTAGAATGGCTATATAAGACCATGTTTTTAGGGACTTAATATTTAATGTATAGGGAAATCTTTTCTATTGCGTTTAAGAATAAAATGTCTATCTTTACATTTCAAACATTTATAATACCTTGATCTGACATACTGAAGCACCAATGTTGTATGAACTCTTAGTGTAATAATGCTGAGAGCGGTTAATTTATTTTTTCTTCTGTTGTAATTAAGCTGAGCAAGCTGCACTGAAGTGGATACCACATGAAAATTGGGGAAATCATGTGTTTATAGCATATAGCACGGATGTGGTATGTAATGCAATGTGATTCGTGTAGGAGTTTTAATTAATATATTACATGTTATTGTTCTTCCAAGGGTTCAATTATTATAATAAAATAAAAATTGAGTGGTCGATGATGATAGAACTTCTATTCTTGAAAGGTAGACAAGAAAATTTGTCAGTGCGACTGTCATATTCAGAATAAAGGTACAAGTCTAATGTAAGGAGAAAGTCCCGATAACAAATATTTTAGTGTTTTAAGGGTGCCATAGGTCCTCTTTATATTTTAAGCTATATTATTCCAAACGCCACCAAACTTTGGGAATTCACATCATACTTGAGCTCATTTTCGCGGAAAAGTTTCGCTTATTCGAATATTTCTCTATCAATGAAATAGATACGTATCCTCAATGGTTAACGTAGACGTTTAAATGATTATTATTAACTTATAATTTTGAAGGGATTTTAATTTTTTAAATGATTTCATTTTTTGTGATGGTGGTACCAATAATATGGATTAAATGTCTTTGAAGCTTTATAGTATTTAAAATAATGTGACTCAAAATATAAATGTGTGCTAAAGAGGTGCTACAAAAGACATGGGTGTCACAGATCTTTTCCTCCCCCCTCCCCCCTCCCCCCTCCCCCCTCCCCCTACATATATAAATATTTTATGTTTTTGTAAGACAAAAGATAACAAATGAAAAAACTTGAAAGGGAATCAAGAAAAAAATTGCACTACACCAAAGATTCTAACTCAGTGCTGCTAGTTTACAACCACATAATGTTAACAACTAGGTAAAAGTCTTAGTTGTTTTAGGTGGGATGGGATATTGTGGTATATTTAATGGCTTCTGAACTTAACATGTTTGTTACATTAAAATAAATTTTATTTAGGACAACTGTCCTTCCTAAACCTTTGAGTGGTTTTTCACATGCAATAAGAAATGGATTGATATTCGAAACCGTTACTTTCATTAAATAGATTAAAACAAGGGATATAACTTGTGGAGTCAAATTCTTATTTTATCACTCGTGTGTGAAGCCAAAGACTCAAAATTTGCAAGAGCTATGGTGAGCCTGAGAAAAACAAATACAGTGGTTCTGAGAATATTACTCCCTAGTTATTCTGTTCAATGAAGAAATAAAAACCCACATCTTAGCTTGATTAATGTTATGGGTGTTAAGTTGGGTAAGATATCTGTACACACTAAGCATGAGGTGTTACCTGTACACCAATTTGTTCCTCCAATTTTTATGCTCTAAAGAACATGTTCTAACAGAAATATCATTTAGTCACTACATGTCACAATTATTTACTAGACTGGATGGTTGCCTCAGTTATGTGATTTGATGCTGTTCCATCATCGATCATTACAAAGAATCTTACACACTAGGATATTGATGCATGAATTAGAGGTGTTCCTAAGCTTAATTAATTCTAAGGCTCTACTGGTTATATGAGTATTTATTTCATTATTTATATACTGTTCTTTGCTACGTATGTATGCATATTGTATGTGTACTTGTTTATGTTGTAACACCATAAACATGTATTAAGTAAATAAAAAAACTGTTGGCGTTAGTTATGCGATAGTTTGTTAATGTTGGTTTGCTTCAAATTTTGGTCATTTCCCAACTTCTGGAAGGACTTTCTTTTACAATTTTGTTTGTGTTAAACAGATATTTTATCTTTTCGACAAAAGACTTGGAAGAGTGGTATCAAAACCCAGAATCCTTCCATCATGAACAGGACATGATTCAGTGGACAGAAAAACTGAGACCATGTGCTGAAGCTCTGTATATTGTGTTATTTGAGAATAATCGACAAGTTAGTAAGCCTTATAACCTCATGATTTTGTATTATGCATTATTTATGTGACCTCTGAATATTATTTTCAGGTGCTTGCTCCGGTGGTTGTTACAATTCTCCATGAGGCAATGCATGGTTCCCCACCTTCAGATATTGAAATAACCCCTGGAATGCTTCTCAAGGATGCTGCTTATAGTGCGGCTGGTCATGTGTATTATGAGCTTTCAAACTACTTAAACTTTGATAACTGGTATACTTCCCTTTTTAACTAGGATGTAAGCAGTATCTTAAGTATTTCAATTTTTCTGAATAGTATACTGGCAGTGTTTTTATTTTTCATTCCCGCAATGACTTTTTCTTAGCAACTTTACTTTGCCTGCTCATACTGTGTCTATATTCTGCCTTTGTGTGCAGGTTTCAAGGTTCCCTTGTCAAAGAAATCTCAAATGAGCATCCAAATATGCGGATTATTCATCGAAAAATTGCATTGATACTTGGGCAGTGGGTTTCTGAGGTGTGGTAGTTAATTTACCAAATATCATTATTTTCTGAAACTGCATTAATCAGGTCAACTTGCTATATTCTCCCGCCTTCAGCTTTTTCTTTATATAACTGCTGTTTTGGAGCGTGCACCTTTGCTGACAATATTATAATTTGGTTTTTCATCTCATCTCTATTGCGCTGGATGATACTTGAGCAAGAAATGTTCCATGCAATGTAGGCACATAATTTTGACATTTAATAACTAAGATCTGGTTGGTTGTAAGTTAGTTATATTTTGCATGGTATCAGGTTCCGGTCGGAACCACGAGATGCCGGCCATCTCGGTTCGGCTCCGACCGAAGGTGGGACGGGATTAGGTCAAAATCCCATCCTGGTGTCGCCGAAGAAAAAAAGAAATTGGAATTGCTGCAGGGAAGGGAAAAGAAGGGTAAACAACAGAAAAATGGAAAGAAAAATCGAACCCAAAAGAAAAAAAGGCAAACCCCAGTCGCCTCGTTCTTCTTCGCCGCGTTCTAACCAAAGATCGAATCTAGCCAAAAATCGAAATTGCTTTGTTGCCTTGATTCTCGTCGGCGACCTACGCGAACTTTTTTTCACTTTCGTTTTTTCTCGTTGATTGTAGTTAGTCGACAGAGTAAGAGCAGTTGTGATATTGGGGTTAGAGTTGAAGTTTAGAGTTAAAGTGGAATTGAAAATGAATGGTGGGCTGAATGTTATCAATGTCTAATTGAATGAGTGGGCTGGATGCTAATTTTTTAATTTACTTTTTAAACTTTGTTTAGTATATTGTTTACATTCATATATGTAATAGTGTTGTATTTTGTATTATTATATCTTTATAGATAATATTTTATGTTTTATTTACAACGTTTATTATTACTTTTCCATTAAAAATGGATACGGGACCAAAACCGAAACTTACGAAATTTCGGAAACAGACCGAAATCAAGAAAATTTCAAATGACCGAAACCGAGACTGAAACCGAGTTCTCGAACCTTGATATTTTACGAACTGTCAGTGAACTATATATCTCTAGATTTACTTACGTTGTGTTTGTGTTGCGTTTACTAAAGATACTCTATCTATATTAGGTGAATGGTTATCATCGATATTATGATGTATGGTGAGTGGTGGCCGAGGTGCATGTAATCTGGCTCGGTCAGCTGACCACACATGAATTTTTCCTTTCCAAATTGCTTATGTTATCCTGTGTGGGTTGGCTCTGATTCTCCAGTAAATCAGCAAACTGAACGTTTTAGGTCCAAAATGTCATGTATTTACACATTTGTATTTTGAAACCATTCCGATTCAGACAATACTTTGACCACGTCTCATTATATTCTTCTCTTTTCATAGACATATATTGTTTCTTATGTTCAACTGTGCTTTTTGGTACTATACACACAAGTTGTTGCATTTTACAGGTTATCAGATCACCTGATCTCAATAATTCTTTGACTTTGTATGTTGCTATGTTTTCTCTTCCCAACTGTATACATTGTTACGAAATGTCCGACGCTATACGTATGATAAAATATGTTTTTTTTTCACTCCAATAACAAGTTTTTGAGCGACGTTAAACTATTGTTGTACATATTGATTTAGCATATTCCCTCTAAGTTCATAAGCCTAAGCTTGGTTGTTTGAAATTTCAAAAAAATAAATAAAAATGATTTAGTGTTATTGAATTATTATATTTCATGTCATTCATGAGTTTTAATAACTGAAAAAAAAAAAAAAGAATTTTAGGGGCTATCACCCACGACCTCCAAAATTTGTTCAAGTTGTGACCCTTCCAGTCCAGGTTTCTGGCTATTTCACTGATGGTAAGTAAGGCTTGAACTGGCGAAACTTGTCCACTTTGGATGAAGTACAACTTACAAATTTATGTTAAGTTTTGGTATGGTTTGTCTGTGTGCATGGTCTTATAAAAGTTTTGGCTTCCTTTATGGATGTAACAAGACTAATTCGCAATCCACGTGTTGAAATAGAAAATATCAAGATATTTACTTGAATTAGTTAAAGAGCATTGTCATATGTTTATTTATTTCTTATGTTTTTTTAACAGATTAAAGGGGACACTAGGAAGCTGGTATACCATGCATTAATTAGATTACTTCAAGGCGATGACATAGCTGTTAGAGTATGCTTACTGTTCTCTTTTAATTTATTTGTTTGATGCAAGACCTTTTTGAGATTACTTTACGAAGCCGAGGATATGTTTGTTTCATTTTTCTTTTCAGCTGGCTGCTTGTCGATCCTTATGCTATCTTGTTGAAGACTCAAACTTCTGCCAGCAAGATTTTTTTAATCTTCTACCCATGTTCTGGAGTTTATGTTTCAAATTAGTGGATGATGTTCAAGAGTTTGACTCCAAGGTTTTTTTTTTTGTTTTTTGTTTTTTTGTGTGTGTGCGCGATGTTCCCTTCTTCACGTTTCTCTCCTAGGGAGAGATTTTTTTTTCCCTATGTCACCTCCATATTATAGCTCATTTTAGCTTTCACCGCAAAAAGATAAAAAATAGTGGATGATTTATCAATGAGGTGAAGATAGAATTATAGCTCATTTTGGGTACGGCACCAGTACTTTCTTAAAAAAATGTTAAAAAGGTTAATTCAGGTGTTTTTCTTAGAAGCATGAATCAATGAGGTGAAGATCGTTGAACAATTTTCCTCCAAAAAAGGGGGAAAAACTGAAAAAATAAAGCAAAGGAAAATTAAGATAAACCATAACTAGAATGGGAAAACTAGCACAAATGATTCATTATATTTATTTTTATGAACATGTTGGTGAGAAAATATAGACCGTGTGGGCGAAAAGTACTACAAAATTAAAATAAACCATAACTGGAATGGAAAAGGTTCTATAAATGTGTACTGAAACTTTCTTTACTGATTTCAGGTCCAGATATTGAACTTGATATCTGTATTAATTGAACATGTTGGTGAGAAAATATTTCCGTTTGCAAGTCAATTGGTAGATTTTTTCTACAAGGTAAGAATTCTACTTGTTCCTAAATAATCTCTGTTCTGAAAAGTTGTATGTTTGAAAAAAAGAAAAAGAAAAAACTCCCCTTATTACTTTTTAACATTGGTTTTTCACCCATATTTTCTGCTCTACTGTTATACTTATATATAGGATCCTTAATCTAATTAGTAAGGAATCTAGGGGATGAATACAGTGATTGGGAGTTGAAAATTAAAATATGCCATTGCTGCCATTGGTCATTTTGGCAAATTCTTCGAGAAATATCCATTTGCATTGTAAATTTTATTAAATGGAAGTTAATAAATATTCTTATTACCTATGACTTGCATTCGAATGCCATTTTCGCTTTGCGGTGGGTCAAGAATTATACTCAGTGCATGAAATGTTAGCTATTGATTGATTACTGCACAACTTTTACTTGTGTGATTATTATCAGAAGCATATGCTACATTTCATAAATAGTTCATTATTTCTCACTTTTATAGATCTGGGAGGAATCTGCTGGTGAAAATTTATTGCAGATTCAACTCTTAGCAGCAATCCGAAATTTAGTGTGTTCACTTGGTTACCAATCTTCTTGTTGCTATAACATGCTTCTACCTATTTTAAAAAGTGGCACTGATATCAATAACCCAGAAACGCTTAGTCTTTTGGAGGACAGCATACTGGTTAGCTCTGCTGCTAAGTTATATTTTCTATCTACTATTAAAATGAAAGCATTGACAAAGTATATGATTATCAATGGATATTTTGCAGTTATGGGAAGCAACTCTTTGTCATGCTGCTTCGATAGTACCACAACTATTAGATTTATTCCCGAATCTAGTGTCCATAATGGAAAGGAGTTTCGAGCATCTAAAGGTAAGCTAATGAGAGTTATATTTATTTTCCTACAATGACAATTTCTCATATATTTTTCTTTGTCCAATAAAGAATCAACATTATATGTATGTATATGTGTGTGTGTGTATATATATAATATTTGTAATTGAAATTTCTGTCCAATAAATATACTTCTCTCGATACCTTCAAACAATATAGATGATACTTATCATAATTGGAGGGTGGCAATTTCTTGCCACTCCTTTTAAAACTGACATGAGTGGTACAGTGTCCCACATGTGGTAAGGAATTACCACTCTCTAATCATGATGTATAGTTTGAATTCAACCTTACGTGGCATAATATTGACGATGAAGACTATAGCAATCAAAGTATGTTATAGCTTATGGCGTGGTAACTGATTGTATATGTTATAATTTAGTAGTCTTTCTTATTAAGGCACTAAGTTGGTGTTAAGGCACTAATTTATATTGGCATTAAAAAGAAAAGAAGAAGAGAAGTAGGTGAAAAAAGGAGGAAGAAATAATAAGAGAGAGGAGCTTTGTTACCAACTTTCTTACCCATTAAGCAAGGATTTTGAGTACGTATATAGAGTCATTCTCTAATAAAACAAAATGCATAGCTAATCCACTCACAATATGGCAACTCGCCACACTAAAGACAAATTTGTATAACTAATCACCCAATTACTACATGCTAATGGCTTCCATTTATCTCTAGATTTTTATAGATTAATCTAGAAGTCTGTGAGAAATTTTTTCCCCCTTAGACCTTCTCATTTCCTCTTATGGCCTATGTGCCAAATTGTTGTCCACTATATATGTATCTGTATACACCATGACCGTATCAGTTGGCTTACAAAATAAAATTATCTGTAGTGATGATAGATCATCATCATCATATGTGATGCTGGAGCTATCAATGACAGGCAGATAAGCTGCGTGGATGATCTCAACTGCAATGTTAGATATGCTCTATCATATGTTAGTTCTACTAGGGCTATGACCATGAGTATTATTTGCAATGAAATGTCTGTAATCCTTTAATTGACAAAAGGAACTATAATGAAACCCCACTACACAAACTGTTATATTTGTATCTGCAGATGACAATTCATTCGCATATGAGAATTCCATTACCTTAAGTCTTGGAATTATGAAATATTGTTCATGTAAATTCTGTTGTAAACCTCTGTGTGTGTGTGTGTGTTAACATCAACTGGTCAAATGCCCTTTATCCAACAACAAATAGTAGAAATTGGGATGATATCCTTAAAAATTAGAAATAATACATTAGGGAAAAAGAAAAAAAAAATCTCCCTATCCAAGCAAGGGTTGACCTCCAGGATTTCATTGAGAGCGGGCACAATATCACAATTTTCATCATTAAAAGAAAATAATATAACTTGTACAATTTTTTTATATTTATAAATGATAGGTATATGCACGAACAGCTATTTATTATACAACATAACAATATTAAACATTAAACAAATTTCATGGTTTTCATCTTTGAAATATTATTCCTAGCATTTCAAATTGCAGGCGGCAGAATGCAATCAACTTGTTTTATTAGTCATCAAATAGAAAATACAGAATTGCATGTTCGGATCCAGAATTTTCATTGAGAGGGCCACAGTATCATGGCATAATGATAATTTTTGTTATTAACTAGCATAAAGAGTCAAAGACCTCTAGCTCAAGTGACTAGCGGTGTTATGCTTTAGACAGAGATTGTAAAGGTCATGGGTTTGAACCATCGAGACATCAAAAAAAATGCTCCGTTTGAATAAAGTATCACTCATGCTATCAGAAAAAAGAGAGCGTAAAGTAACTTACACAAAATTTTATATCAATGCTAAATATATGCATGAACATCGATTTATCTTTATATCAATTCTTAGTAATTCAAATAGAGGATGGTAAGATACAATTAACCTGCTCTATTAGTCACAGAATAGAAAATTGAACCAATGCTTATTTCCTACAATTTGGATGGTCACTATAAAAACACACTTTCACTTAGTAGGGTAGAAAGAAATGCCCAATAAGTTACATATTAAAAAAATGCATGTCATTGTGTCATCCTGACTCATTTATGGTTTTCTTTTCCAGTCTCACAAAAGGTAACTGAATCTTACCTCTTATCTCACTGCATCTTCTTTATCAAACTCTTGCAAAAAGAAAATTGAATGAACTCATCGTTCCCCCCTATAGCAACTCCAAATTGCAGTCAATTTGTTATCACAATTATGTATGTTGTCTAACTTTCCTATAGATTTAAGAGTACTATCTGCCTCTCTAATTTTCCCTAAAATTCAGGAAAGATAAGTGACCGTCCTTGGCCTTGGGTTGATCCGCTACTGCACCCAAGAAATATAACGACTCCTTGTTCTGATATGATCGCTCTATATATGAACTTGCACCTTTTTAAATTATAGATCTTGTATTCAAATATAAAAATAGTGATATTTTTTCGTAAAGACATTGGATTTAAATTTTGTTTTTTTCATTAAAATCACAAAAAATAAGTTCTTTCCAAAATGATCCATATGTTATATAAAAGTGGTCAGAATTTTCATATAACATTCACCAGTGCAAATATTTGCACTTTTTGACATGCACTTTGAAATAGGGACTGCAAATATTTGCAATTACCTGCAATTTGAAATCGATAATATAAAATTTCAGTAATTCATGCAAACATTGCATTTACTTGCACTTCGAATCAAACAACGCAAAATTTTAGTCATTTTGTGCAGATAATTTCATGTAACTACACCTTGAAAAATGCAGTGCAAAATTTTAGTTATTCACAGCAAATATTTGTACCTTAGTAACATACAGTTCAAATCAGTCATATATTTGCACTTTTTCCATTTATTATTCTGAGTTATACTTAAATGCAAATATTTTCACTTTAACGTAAGTATGCAAAATATTTGAACATTAAAAAATATTAGGTCAGCAATGACATATTCTTTGTATTTGCGAACGTAACAAAATGTCTATTGAGAAAAAAATCTCTTTTATTTTCCAATTCTTTTTTGTTTTTATGCGAATCAAAACCTTAGGGTTCGTTTTGTTTGACCTTTGAGTTTTACATTTAATGTGTGTTTCAATAGACATGGAAGTGGAGAAGACGGAAAGCGATCAATTTGGAAAATAGTTTTAACATATAGAATTGGAAACATTTTTTTGTTTTCCTCCTTTTGGGAAATGTTAACAACAATCTTGTCCCTTTCTCTCCCCCCTTTGTCGTAATGACTAGGATTTTTCACCCCCTCTTCCTCTCACACGCCTTTTGATATACATTGAAAACACAAAACTAAATGCCTGTTTCAATTTTAAGCCAAACATGCCCTTAATTTCTCATCAGTTATTCATATTGTTAATTTGATACTAAATCAATTTTGAATCAAAATCTTCATTTCGATGTTCTATTTAATTAAAAATATTTATACTAAGAACTGTGATTAGTAGTGCAAATATTTGCACTAATGAATATTATATGTAATTTTGACTAATTTTTGGTACGATATATGGATCTTGTAGGAAATTGGAAAGCACATAATATTTATGGATTTATTGTAAAAATGAAATTCCAACTCGATTTCTCTGTGGAAAAAATATTAATATATTTGCATTTAGATAATATAAGGTTACAATTGATGAAAAGTAGCTTGTAAAAGCGTATAATAATAACATGGTTTGGTATAGCGAATTCAAAAGTAGGTACCAATATTTCATCTTGTGGCTAGGAAAAATGATTTATGTATTTTGAAAGCAGATAAGGTTCCCAAAAAAAATCCTCCTTTTTTTTTGGGTTATGTTAATCTTTGCGGCCTCAACATAGGCCAAATCAAGTAGTCTTTGTTACTAAAAAAATTTAGTGTTGAAAAGAGTTTAGTGTTCAAACGATGATGAATATCATTAATTTTCTGATGTTGATTGAATCTTGGAACGGTACGCCACAGCAATCATCTCCTAGGCAGTGTGTAAGCATGTTTACGATCCCACACGGGTGATACAATTATTCTTCATTAGGTCACAATGCCCACTGGACACAATCTTGGCTACAAGCATGCTACTGTATCATTTACAATACTTAACGTTATACATGTTACATATATTATACCAAACTTATGTCATAATTAAGCCAATGTATGGACTTTTATTTCTCAAAAAATCAACTGACATTGGTGGTGCTAAATTTTACTATTTAAGCAAAGTTTCATCAATTTCTCAACATCGGACTAAATTTGGATAAGGATTGATTATTAGCCAAGCATAAACATGTCGGATTTACATCACGAACTCTTCTAATTCCTTTTTGGCTTGTGTATGGATAAAGTGTATATATGCAGAAACAGATTATCATCTTTGTAAACTTTTGGTAATTAGAAGTGTATATAATTTGGAGAACATGTTTGGTAACTACTTTGGCTTTTAGTTGAACTCTTTGAGAACAACCTATTATTGATTTTAAGCAACTTCTCCAAATATGCTTTTGACAATATTGGGTATTTCTAGCACTGAACCATGATATTAATATGCAGGTGGCTGTAGATATCATTGAGGATTACTTAATATTCAGCGGGACTGAATTTTTGAATAGGCATGCATCTGACGTAGCTAAGCTACTTGATGGCATTGTTGCAAATGTCAACGACAAAGGAATTTTGTCTACTCTTCCAATTATCGATATATTAATTCAGGTTCATAATACAATATCTTTACTAATGTTCATTTGGTCGTAGTTGGTTTCCAGTTAACCACCTTATTAAACCATGCTAGCATTAGCATATGTCCTTTTCTTTTGATTTATGGTGCAATTGTTAAATAGATTCCTTGAAGTGAAAGTAGCATTGGCAAATTTTACTTGTTTACTAGTTATAATTCAATGATAGTCTATGTTTTAGTTGTTCAGTAACTGTATTATTCCTAGGCAAATTCTATTTAAACACCAAACCAAATTTTTACTCTACGTTTGGAACCCCTCTCGAAAAATCACCTTCAAATTTGGCACAGAAACCCTGCCGAAATGCCCTCAACAATTTTTTGGAGTCTATTTAACAAACCCTTAACAAACCCTTAAATATGAATATTAAGTACATTTTGAACCATAATTAAATAAATGATAAACAAAACCATGAAAGGAAATGAAGACTCAAATAAAAAAGGTACACCGGCTTGAACACATAGAAAGAGATACGAGTTCTTTACATTTTCAATTTTTTTTGAAAATAGTGTCATGGCATTTACTTGAGCATTGATGTAAGCCTTGCAAGGCCTCTGCATTGGCTCTGAATTAACGAGTGTGGCTGCAGCACTGACTCTCATGTAATGTCAGGTTCTTCTATCTCGTTTTCATTTTAAAATTAGGGTTTGGGTTTTGTCATAAATCAAGAGAAAGAAGAAAAGTATGCCTGAATTTTCAATCCAGTTTCCTAGTAGAGCTATGGGTTCTTATCATGGATAGGTATTAGGCTTGAGGATTAATCTAATTGAAGTGATAGAAAACCAAAATAAGGGTAATAATGCAGCTATCTGGTGTGGGTAAAGTAAATTCTGGTGTGTGTATTTTTGATAAAAAATTCGTTGTAAATGTAGTAATTTTAGTTGTAAAAGTAGAATTGGCCTTACTTCTAAGCTCAAACATCTTGGTGAATAACTATCCTTCTGTTTTACTTCTAAATCAAATGAATTTGAAATAAAAGATGTTTTTGTCCTTTTAAAAAACTCTGTATGGATTAGGTTCTAAATAAAGTCTTGCATTTTGGTATCCTAACGACTCTTCAATAAGATTAACGAAAGCTCTCTTTTGTTTTCCGTATGTGAACAGAAAAATGTTTAAATTTTAGTTTATTCAAATTTGAAGAACTTTTCTTGACCAATACTAATGTTGTTGCACACATAGTTGTGAAATTATTTAACTTCTACTTCTAAGTACTTACTTCTAAGAAGTTATTTAAACTGGAACAGCAATAGCAGCAAATTCTACGTAGGCATGCCAGATTAGCAACAATTTTTTTTTTTCAATATTCGTTCTTATGGGTCATAACCCATCTATGAAAGCTATTTGTTAACCTCGGACAATGTATTTGCAGTCCTTTCCTGCAGAAGCTCCTCCTCTAATAACTGGAGTGATTCAGGTACCACAAGTTCTAGTCAGATAGATCTTAAAGTAATATAAGATAGATCTTAATATTGTTCTGTCAATTGGTGGAAATGCAGAAACTGATTGTTCTTTGTTTGAGTGGAGAAGATGATCATAATCCTTCAAGAACATCAGTGCGCACATTTTCTGGAGCTATTCTTGCAAGATTATTAGTAATGAACACCGATTTTCTTGCTCGTTTAGCATCTGATCCATCAATAGCACATGCTCTTCAACAAGCTGGTCTTTCTATCAATCAAAATGTTCTTCTTTGTTTGGTTGATTTATGGATTGACAAGGTAAGCGTGGCCTCATACCCACATTGACTTTCAGTGGCCATGCACCATAACAAGTGACATAATGTTTTCTAATAATATATAGAAAAACAAAACTGGATGCGAAAGAAGTGGTATTAAAATGAGAAATTTTCGATTCCAGTCTACCTACAAGTTAAAGAAATCAACTCCTCAACATACATCCCATTTCTAGAAAGGAATTGTAACTGTGAGCGAATTTTTAGTAATGGTCAGACATCCCTTAGTGCGTCTCTTTCTCATTGAATTCTAGGGAATATGGATAGGAAGTTTGAAATTCAACATATGCAGCAATCTGTTCAGTATCATTTTTCTCTCTCAGTGAATCTTAAATATGTTGTCTACTAAATATTAGTAATTCACAAAAACGGGAAGGAAAATAGTAAAATATACTTATTCATTGCTAAGTTATATACTAAGTTAGGGATGTTTTGGGTGCCTATCAGGAATTCTTTGAATATTCCGTAACATCAACTTATTCATTGCTAACTTTTAGACATTTTTTGAACACCATACAGATTGACAATGCTACATCGATGCAGAAAAAGGCCTATGCCTTAGCCCTCTCTATCATTTTGACACTCAGGGTTCCTGAAGTCATCGATAAACTTGAAGACATTCTAAGGTAGATTTTCCATTTTGTTATCATTACTAGTTGGTGAGCCCGTGCATCGCACGGATGCAAAGTCTTTGAGTGTATATTTTCCTTAGAAACAAACTAAGATTTTGGACAGTTACTGAAACAATTAGAGAAGAATAGGAGTATTTTTTTTAAAAGTAAGCTGGTAGAAGGGGCAAAGATGTTATCTAGAAAAGGCATCTATTTTATCATTATTTTAAATAGACTGCGTTTATCTTTTTGTTAATATCTGAATTAAAAATTTGAACATCACAACATCAAGTAATCCTAATATTTGATACTATTTTTTACAATAAAAGGTGCAAAGTTTGTGTACACTTTATTGAGTCTGCCCATATTCCAATCAGTAACATGAATGTATTAAGAGCAACAACACCAATTCTAAAACCCATTGATCAAATAATATAATGTGTAAATCACGGCCCAGTTAGCAGAAAAGTCCAAAAATAAACTTGAATAAATGAAACAATATATTAGATCATTGGATGAGTGATAGCAACATCCTAAGGGCAAAAATAGTCATTTCTCTTCACCAACCCAAATGAAAGGTTCACCCATTCATTTGCCCACGTAGAACAACTTTAGAGAATGCCTTGAATCTAGAATAATCATTTACAGTTATATTAGTCAATTATCATATTGGGAATTGTTTTTTTAATAATGTCGATTGCCACTTTTGTATCACAATTCGGAAATTAATTTTGATCTATCACATGTTAACCAATACATGTAGAGTACCATTTTTGTATTTCAATTTAAAAATACTACAGATTAAGATGAATATACAAAATTATACTAATTTCCATTATAGGAAATAATACAAAAATGATATGTAGTTTTCTCAATATAGATATCTATCACAAAAGCCTTTATTCTCTTTCTCGCTCTTTTTATACTCAATTGGAACAATTAAGTTACAACAAAAGGCAGTGAGCACATGAATACAAATGTTAATGCAATGCATTTTTTCTCAAACCGGTTGTTATGCTGAATTTGTCCTTCAATTGCAAAAATTAGACTATGTTATAAGGCGATGTATGTTTTCTTAACTTTGAAGCTATTATGAAACAATTTTAAAAATGACGTTAAACGAAATTACATACTTAGAACAATTTTTTTTTTTTGAAGACTTAAACAACTACATCAAATATTAGAAAAGAATTATGAAATCTTATTTTTCACAAAGAGTTAACAATAAGAGAAGACAAAGAAGCTAAGAACAGATGGTAAATTTGTAAAACTTACCATTTACTGAAACATTTTTTTCCAAAAAAAAAAAAAAAAATAGACAACGAAACTTAATGTTCTTATCTAATTTGATCAACAATTTCATAAATGCTAAATAAATTCATACATTTTTTATGACCCAGAGAATCAGGTTTCGCTTGTAAACTTTGAGGAAGTTGGCACTAATCCCACAAAACACACTAAATATAATCCATTGGGATATGTAATTGGTAAGGATTGAACCGTCGACCTTTAAGGTGAGCGCCGCATGTCCCAACTTGAATGCGTCATACTAAAGTTTTACCCAAGCAATCACCAGTGGTTATTCACTATTACAGCAGTTATTGTTTGATATATTAGTGTACCATAATTTTGGACAATCCTACAAAACACTATGCTTCAATTTCAATAATTATCAAGAAATGAAATAATTCCTTTTACGCTCCAATGAGTCAAACACAACAAATTAATTTGGTTTTTATATTTAATAACATATCCATAGTAAGACAACCTGTAAATGAACATATACACAGATTACAATTGGACTGCTTATAGTCAATGACCATCTTGCTTAATTAGGTCTGTACAAAACCCATAACTACCTTACATGATGATGGCATAAGCCTTATCATTAATTTATGGATCAAACTGTGATTGCAGAAGCTATGCACATAAAAATTAACATTATCTGATAGTTGTTTAGCACATAAATTAGTACCATTTCAATTTGATCCTAGTACGCTTATTTTTTTTATGCAAAGAAATAAATTAGTCAATGTGAGCCATTCTTCCTCCTAATATTTCATTTGATTCTGAGCAGATGTAGCTGAAATAAGTTAAACCAAACATGAAATGCAATACAACCCAATGTATCAGAAGCAATGTCTAATAGTACAATTTGAATTATTGCCAAGCATCGTGTCTAATTTGAATTTTAACAATGAACTCGAAGAGAAGTTATGTTCAATCTTTACATCAAGTAACCTCTCATAACCTTAAAGAAACGCACATCCCATTTTTTCTGTATGGGAAAAATAAAATAGCCCCTAGAATATCTTATTTCAATATAACAACTAATGATTTGAATGTAAATTATTGGCAAAAATCTTTTTCCTAAATTACTAAAACCATTTGTGTAAGCTGAAATACACAAAATTTATGAGTGATTTGTCTAGAAACTAGAAGTTAAAAGATATGAATAATGTTTTGTTTCCTGCCATATTAAGATATTTTTAGCACTTAACTCTGCAATAGTGATAGCTGAATTTGCTTAGCACTTTCCACTTCCAACGTCACATACTAATTATTCTATGAATCATTTAAAAATTAGTGTGAACATGAAATATTAATACAAACAACTTTTTTTTATTAAAAAACAAAAAATTCATTGAACAAATAAGGCATTTCCCTTAATTATACCATAAATTAAATTATGGATTCCTTCCGCCTCAGTTAGCACGACAACCACCACAATAATTTAAAACAGAAAATTGATAGCAGGTAGCGTTTATTATCATAATTAATTTCTATCATTGTTAATACCACCAATAAGACCGAGTTATTTTCAACAATTTTATTGTATAAATGGTATTTTTCTCATAAATATACCATTTAAAAATAGATTTTGGTATAGCTAAGTAAGCACATATACCATTTGAGACTACACAAAAAATAGGTTATAAAAATATAAAATAGCGATCTACTTATAAGTATTAAATTAATGCATTTTTTGCGATTAGATATATTGTAATGTTAATTCATCTGAAATGACTGTCACTGAGATATGATAATCGTATATTTTAGATGGAGAGATTACTTCGGCGAACTATATAATGAAGAAGGTTATCGCACTATAATCGAGATAGACGACTTTTTGATGACACAAGTAGGCATTTTGTTCGAAAAATTCAAGAATCCGATGTAAATGAGGCGCTAAAACGGATGAAAGTAGGTAAGACATTGGGGGCCTGATGTCATCCTCATTGAGGTGTGGAGATGCTTTGGAGATGCAAGGGTAGTCTAGCTAACTAAGTTGTTCAATAAATATTATCAAATCAAACAAGATGTCAGACGAGTGGAGGAGAAGTATATTAGTTTCAATTTTTAAGAATAAAGAATATATCCAAAGTTGCACAAACTACAGAGGAATTAAGCTTATGAGTCATACGATGAAGCTGCAGGAGAGAGTCGTCAAACATCGATTAAGAAGAATGACAAGCGTTTCAAAAAACTAATTTGATTTTATGCCTGGAAGGTCGACCGCATAGGCTATTTTCTTGAGAAGACAACTTATGGAGAGATTTAAGGAGCAAAATAAGGATTTGCACATGTAATTTATCGATTTGAAGAAAGCTTATGACAAAGCACCGCGAAAGGTAATGTGGTGGGCTCTGGAAAAGAAGAGTCCCAACAAAGTACATTACCCTTATCAAGGATACATACGATGATGTTGTGACTAGTGTCAGAGCATGCGATGATGTAACCAGTGACTTTCCTATTAACATAGGATTATACAAGGGTCAGCTTTGAGCCCCTACATTTTTGCCCTATTGATGGATGATGTTACGAAGGGTATACAATGGGAGATTCCTTGGTGTATGCTATTTGCTGATGATGTTGTGTTAATTGATGAAAATATGATTGGGGTTGATAGACAACTTGAGCTGTGAAGACAGACTTTATAATCTAAGGGATTTAGGCTTAGTAGAACTAAAACAGAGTATATGAAGTGCGAGTTCAGCGGTGTCAGGTCAGAGGATTGAGATGTCATTATGGCCGGACAAATAGTTTCTAAGAAGGAATCCTTTCAATATTTAGGATCAATGTTGCAGTGTAATGGTGAGATTAATGAAGATGTTAGTTTTAGAATTCGAGCGGGATGGATGAAGTGGCGACAAACATCTGACATTCTCTGTGACAAGAAAGTCTCACAGAAGCTTAAAGGAAAATTCTATAAAACGACAATTAGGCCTGCGATGTTGTATGGTGCAGAATTGGCCTGCTAAAAACTAACACGTTCAGAAGATAAGCGTAGCAGAGATACGTATGCCGTGATGGAGTTGCGGTCATACAAGAAGAGACCGAATTAGAAATGATGATATACGTAAAGAACTTGGAGTAGCACCAATTGAGGAGAAGCTAATTCGACATCGCTTAAGATGGTTTGGACATCTCCAATGAAGGCCGCCCGAGGCACCTGTGCGCGTTGGAATTATAGGCCACACCGTTTGCTCAAAGAGAGGTAGAGGTCGATCAAGATTGACATGGAAAGTAGTAAAAAGGGTCTTGAATGGTTGGAATACATCCAAAGAGCTGGTAATGGATAGGAGCGCGTGAAAGTTAGCGATCCACGTAACAGAACCATGAGTTATGAGTTTTATAAGTTTTAGATTATAGGATTGGAGAAAAGGAGCCTAAGACGTAGCGTTTGGTCTTTGATCAATATTACTATCAACACCATTATTACTACTGTTATCATCATTTTTTAACACACACACATATATATGTGTATGTATTTCTATCTTTATTTTTATTTTACTTAGTTACTATTATTATTAATTATTTATTTGACTTTATTTTATTATTGCTATTATCATTGTTACTATTATAACCTTTAAATTATTTTTGTTATTTAGTTTCAGGTTCCATCTCTAGCCGGCCCCAACTTGTTTGAGAATAATGGTTTTGTTGTTGTTGCAAACAATGCATAACTAAAATTTAAACACGTTGCATTTTACACATATTCTTCAAGACTGAGTTTACTTGTGTAATATGTGTTCAAAGCTAATCCCAAGAGTGTGTTTCAAACCTGTAGGTGGCACTGGCTGTAGTGATGAATCAACTTCTTTGACTTCTGATGCTTCCAATTGAGATGGTTTTGTTTCAAATATTTTGGACACTTAATTCTTGTGGTAGGAAAGCTACAAATGAATTGCACCTAAAATGAGGGAAAAAAGTAATATATGTGGACTTAGTACACAACATATTAAATATACGATGATTAGAATTGTGTTGTTGGAAAATAATTGTAAGCAAGAACACAGAAAGTTAATTAAAATTAGAGAAAAATTAATCAAAAGTTGCAAATTCAAGTAAATCAAATTTGCAAAGAAGAAAAAAAACTTCATTAATAAAGTAGTAGCCTTCATTGCAAAATTTTCCATGAAGATTCATCGCAAAAAGCTGCATAATAAATTAGCCAAAATTATATTTTGAAGATATTTATAATGACGGTTAAATTACCACCAAATAACGACAAAACAGGATGCCTAATCTTAAAGCTCACACAATATTAGTTTTGGATTACAAAATTAACGAGCCATTAATATAGTAGTAGGATATGAAAGTAATGCACAAAAAGTAATAACCAAGCAGTTGTCTCCCAAGTTGTAAAAATGATTCTAACCTGCAGCAAAATACCTTTGTAATCCTCTTAGTTTTAACCTCCAAAATTAAAGAAAGCAAGAACCTTCACACCTAATGTTACATTAATCAAACAAAGGCATTGTTTGTTAAATACCTTATCAAGAATTATAAGATGAGAAAATAAACATGATCTATACCTCTCAAAGTTCTTGAAACTCAGTGAAACCACTATCAGTAAAATAGCACATTATCATGAATCAAATGCTATCTGCATGACTCATAACCTAAAATTACAGAATTCGATCAACTGCAAAATTAAAAATTGAATTATTAGAACTAAATGATGAGATGGCAAAATAACTTAGCAGTGATTGAAACACCATGTCGAATTCCACGTTAGCGAAGATGGAAGCAGTAGGAAGGAAATTTAGCGATTCACAGAGTTGACATCACGAGGAAAATAAATTAAAATGGACGATGAGAAAGTTAACAACAAACAGCAAATGGCAGTTTAAAGATGGCCAAGTAGAGATTGAGGAGGAGTTAAATGATAATACAGATCGTGGTGGCTCACTCCATGAAAATTCTCCTCAAATTTCACAATTCCATACATGTTGATTACAATTCTACATATAATATAACATCGATGGGAAGAGGACGGCGAGTGGAGATGAAGGATGGAAAGCATGAAAATTCACGGATGGAGAATTACTTTAAAGCAAAAATGGGATGAAAAATTGTTGCTGTAACTGCCTATGGTTTTGAAAAGAACGTGGTTTTGTGGATCAGTTGTGCAGTATGGATGTAGAAATAGATTTAAACTCATAGGATTAAATATTTTGATGGAAGTGTTAACACGATTAAGGAACGTTAGCTTTGTGCCTACATGGGCAGATTATAGCCATCTAATGTCTTTATTGAGTTTAAATCTAGGCCGTTGTTTGTCTTTTCTGTTATCTCCTATCAATTTTATCATATAGATTCGTCACCACCACCACCACCATCATCGCCATTGTTATTCAACATTAATGGGTTATTTTTTTAAAGTATTTGTCTTTCTGCAACAGTGTTTGTACTACTGTGCTTTTAGGTGAAAGTAAAGAAACAGGCGAAGATGATTCCAGGTATTCCTTCTTTGAGTGCATTCCACATTTTCCCGTCTTGAAAGATCCTTTTATCATGAACACTAGTGTTTAACTTTTTTTATTCAATATTGATATATAACAGTACAAGCTCAGCTTGGTCTAGCAATGAAACCTTTGGATTTGATGGGGTTCCAAGCAAGGAATTAAGAAGACGGCAAGTAAGGAGCAAAATTTTCCATAATCAATTCTACCTTAATATCATGTGATTAACCAATTTTATTAATGTCAGATTAAAGATTCAGATCCAATCAAACAATTATCACTTGAAAACATGCTTAGAGAAAACTTAAACGCATGTGCATCTTTTCATGGAGAAGCAACTTTTAATTCAGCTATATCTAGGATACATCCATCAGCTTTATCTCAGATTAAGCAAGCGCTTAAAATGGCTTGATGAATATCGTTCATAATACCATTCCTTGAAGTTCAAGCATCGTGTGGAGTTTTGATTTTTTTCCCCTACATATTGTTACATACTGTAAGTCTACATACCTTGCATTGTCTGCTTATTGGTGTGAAACTAATGATATTTCTAACATACCATACAACAACAAAATATTTCAGGTACTCAGTTTTGAATCAAGTGGCAGTTTCTGCCTCATTATACAAATTTTCAAAAGATATTAATATACAGAGATTGTGAAGAGTGCAAAATGTAGAGCCTGAGGAATATTCCAGTGTGCTGTGTCCACCTATTTTTGAATATTATTTATGAGAATTTGATTTTTAAACAATCTAGTTAAAATGTTATGTGGGTTTCAGGGAAGTAGTTAGGAGTAGGCTGTTTTTGTTTGCCCTGCTTCATATGTATACCTTAAACGTTTAGATATGATATGGCTCTTTTTGAATGTTGGGAACTACTGTTAAATTGGAGAGCTGTCGTACCAAAATTTTGTGTCTCTATAAAACATGAATTTTTGTGGATGAAGATAAAGCTTTGTGCGCAACTATATTTCATTTTCGCATATTTTAGTCTGCTCATTTTATTCCTGGTTCTGTTTCATGTACTAAAATATACAAATATGCCATTAGGGCTCTGTGTTTCATAAATAAAATGTTTGACAAATCTGTTCTAACTGAGCGGTTTAATGGCATTATTTTGTTATATTTTTTTTTTTTTTTTGGTGATAGTACCGAAGGGAATTGTGTGATGCCATTTGCATCTGATCTGTGTTGACATCGTTGAGAGATACACACACCCGTTATATTAACACACACACAATATATTCTTGGATATTTCGATATACTTTAACAGCAGAATAATAATATACATTATATTAACACACACATGCATATAAAAGATGAGAGATATTCTATAGCTCCAACTTAGGAATAAGAAAGCCTGCTAAAAGCCCCGCATCTGTCAAGGATAACGAGTTCCAACTGGCTAGATTCAAATAGAGAAGGAGGACTTGGCCTACAAGTAGGTCGTTCAGCTTTCAGTAACATTTACGGAAATTGAAAAGGATAGCTCCCTGCATACTAAATGCTCGACTTCCATTATTCCTTGAGCGACTAGTTCAGTTTGCCCTCTGTGCGAACAATTGTCTATTGTACATGGGGAATCCAAAGAGCTAGCACTTCGTAGAGAACAGATCAATTATATAAATCAACTATTTCTTCTAGTCTATGGTCTTTATATGACATGGTATGAGGCTAAAACTGACATACCAATAAAATCAGAATACACCATCTCAACATAATCTGAGTACTAAATGATATATCAAATACAATACACGGCCTCAAATACAAATAACATCTGAAGTGCATAAAACAATAAACCGATAACTGAAGATCACGGCTGAAGATCACAGTCTCTGGGCTTCCAAATATCCAGATATCCTACTAACGTGTCCCCAAATAATTGACTCTAGGCCAACACATGTGAGTAGCCAAAAGTTGTCCAAAACGGTAAAATAGAGAAAACAAGGATCAGATAGAAGTCTGCTGAAGAGACTATCTCTAAGTACTGTGCATACATGTAACATATATAAACCTAATAAATGCGAGCAAGGGTTTATGTGTAATGCTAATCATATCTCTCCTTACTTTATGCATACACCAAAAAGTCTTGATAATACACAATAGTGGTTCTATTATTAAAACCGTACATACTATAACAAGCTATATTGCTAATAACATGATAAATGAGTGTAGGGTAAATACTACACTCCATGATCAGCAATGTCATAGATCTCCCAATCTCGGTCTAATTCAAAATGTAAAGCAAATACAATTATGTAACAATGCTATATAACCAAGCACCTTTATACCCAGAGCACTAGATAGAATCGTATACGAGTAATACCTTACGCTAGCACTATATGAATATCCATTGCAGATATCTGTGTGCTGAATTGCCATTAGCTACCAAGGGAGACATATTTGGAGCCACATATAACCTGTGACTCCGAGTCAATACCTAGGGATGTTGAGTTGTTGGTCCCACTACAACACCAACTGTTCTATGCACATTACATGACCAACTTTAGAATGATCTTCCAATCTCTCCCCCCACCCCCCCCCTCCAGAACCATGTCTACAGGTCATGTCGTCACTCATGGTACATTGTATTTACTTTATTAACATCGTGTTTCTCCGGTTGCCTCTATCAAACAAACCGAAGCTGTATGTAATCTTCCATATCTGTGTACATACCTTTCCGCACGTATACACCACACCAAAGTATTCTCTTTCCCGCTTGGATCATCTATTCGTTTCTTGAAGTTCTTCGCACTAATCAGTAGCCCCAAGTCAAGCATATCAAAACTATATATATATATATATATGTGTGTGTGTGTGTGTGTGTGTGTGTGTGTGTGTGTGCGCGCGCGCACGCGCGTATGTATGAATGTATATATGTGTGTATGTTTGCTTGCATGTGAAACATGCAAGATCTTCCAATAAATCAAAAATGAATTAAAAAAGAGTAAGAATTAGAATGAGAAAGAGAAAGCGCGCAAATTCTATGGTGGTTCAACCGAAATCAAGTGCCTACATCTAGCATATCTTTTACTACTATCTAGATTTACAACTACAGTTGAATTACAACATAGTACTAAGTTTCAAGTTGGTTGGTCTAGAATTTGACAACAGCTCCACGTAAAAATTAGTAAAGAGGCAAAAAATCAATTTTTAGTTGTTATAAGATGCCTATTTGTAGATGAATTCTGCTTCAGATCCTTCGAATAATTAATCAAATCACTCAAACATGTAGGTTTGAGTTCTAGTAAGTAAAACAAGTTAAGACACCACATTTCCCAAAAGTTGGATCCTTCAGTATCGGTCCATATGGATTGGTACCAACCCATATGGTAGACAAAGTATGCGCTTCTTCAATATGAATTAAGTCTTCAATTTTCAGAACTTCAAGGGCAAAATTATCAAGTACCATTAGTCAGTGCCAAACATTATCACATCAGTATAATTGTATTTTTCTTCAACTTTGCATGCAAAGTCATATAGAAGCAAAGTAGGATCCTTACAATTCATTAGATCGTTCGATATGATCCACATGGATTTGTACCTATCAATGTATTTTGCCTCATACGTAGCCATTTTCTTGAGTCTTTAATCTTGACATCTTCCAAGCTTTATGATTTATTCCTTCATCACTACATAGTCCATATTCATTGAGATGTTGTTTTGGTTCAAATATCGGATAACACGTTCTCCACAAAGCATGAATCTATGAAAATAAAGTATGCTGAGACCGAGACAAGTGATCAAATTCAGATTTGCTATGGCGCTTCTGTCATCTGAACCTCTTTCATAAAATGTGGCGTCTTTTCTAAGAATTTTGGCACATCGACTCAAACAATTATAGAATCACATCTTCTCTCCAGATATAAATGTCGATTTCTTGTATTCAAAGTCTTTAATCATCACTGAGGATTTCCAAAAGGCTCCATTTATTCATACCTTCTCCTTTTTTAGTATGAACATTCTTATCATTTGGTACCAATTCATATTAGTCGGTACCACTGATTTGCAGAACTTTCAACACTTAATTTTTTAATCCTTTACTCAATTTTCATTTCATCCTTTGCATTTCCCTAAGCACTTGCGAATGCAACTTAACTTGCCTTCCTTCCATGAAACAATGTCGCTGGCTGCCCTATCACCTTGATCAACTCTAATTCAGTCACCTTCAACCTATAAGAACAAGTACCACAGACCTGTCCATTCAAGTTGAACTCAAGATTGAGTTTGTCGTCGTTCTCCAATCTTTAACCATTTCCATTCTTTTAGATCTTGACTTAACAAGGCGCGTTGTCGCCTTATTATCTATGAACATCGTCACTTCATGCTTTCCCCGCCCATGCCATTATTGACCCATGATGAAACTCAGGTTGAAGCCGCCCTTCATCATCGCCACCCCTTCCAAAGCTTCATCCATTGCCATGCAACTTAGTACAGTTATGTGGAGGAAGTGATGAAGGAAGAGGTAAAGTTCCAAGGTTGACCTGGGTGAGGGATCAACTCTCTCGGTCTTTGATTAAGATGACTTGAGAAACCGTCTCATCAAATGCATTCAACACTTATCGAATTGAAGAGTTGATATGTCCTAGAACATTCACCCCATCGAAACTCGAAATCAAACATCAAATACCTACAGTCATGTAAAGAAAAGTCCATACCTCCTTGGATATCATCTGGTTCTGTTAAGATAAATCCTACGTTAACAGGTAATATCTGATACATACTTTCATTGCATGCCGAGCTTGTAAGCCAGATGAGTAGGCTACCCACACAAAGTGCTTCTACACACCGTGCCAAGGACATATGATACACAATATATGGATTAATACACAACACCGCCCTGGATGATGTACAAAGTTCGATTGGTTAACATACATCGACATCAGTTGGATTCTATACATTGGCTACACATGGGCCTACTCAAAGTAAATATAGAAATTAAAATCATACCTGACAATGTTTGTTCTTAAGAAGAACACCCTAGATGTTTCGGGAGTCTCTCTACCATCGTTGCGGCTACATCGGCTTTGACTTCAACACCTCCAACAACAGCCTCTACATCTGCACTGGCTTCCACTTTTACTTGTTCCAAGGCCATGCAACCTTACTTCCATTCCAAAAAATATTTTCAACTCATACTTATGTACCCATAGGAGATGACATCACTATGGGTGTCAACTTGGTTGGTGACATGATCCTCTTTAACCCCTCTAACTCTTCGGCATTGAAGTTAACGGTCGTGGATCTTAAATGAATCCTTGAATGCTTTGGAATACCCTGTAAAGAGACTCTACTCCCTCCACCTTTCCAAAGAGCACATGACCCATTGAAGGTTTACATAGCTTGTAACTGATATACATGCTTTTTTGGAGCAATTCTCTCATTAATCACTTCTTTAGAAGGATGCTTCAACTCATAGATTTGGCTTTGACTCAACTTCACCCAAACAAGGTTGTTGTGCTTTCTTGCACATACACGATCTTTGTCCATTACTTAGGCAAGGAGCCTATATTCAAAGAAATTTAGTATCCATATAACTTTAAGAGGAGGCCAAACTCTCTATTTCTAACCTTCTTGGAGTCGATCATCCACGGTTTCCAATTCATCATCAGTCTCCGAAATAAGCTAAGCCACTTCAAAGACGAGCACTTCTTCATTAGTTGTCCAAACGTCTTTGCCTGAAGGTGATTATCTAGATGTAAGTTCCAACTCCCACTATCCCATTCCATTTGAGTTTATTTCACTCAAGTCATTAACTTTCTTTTACTTCCTCTCTTATTGATATCCCTCGTAGGATCATGAATGCTTCTTTAGCCCAAGCACTCGAACTCCTAAGATATGTCACGAAGGATGAGAGAAGGATAATGAACTTACTTAATGACCTTGAATGTATTATTTTCGGTCGTTGCACAATGATCTAAGAGTTAACTATTTGCATCATGCACCAAGAGCCGCTCAAGCTGCCTCATAGGTTGAGATCAATCCCCCAGCTCCTATGCACCATAAGACTCTAAGTTTAAAAGAGGACATCCATAGTGCTAGTGACGAGGACAAAGGGAATGAAGAAGAATAGGGGATAGTAAGAGAAGAGGAAGAAGAAAATGAAAATGATGACAAGGATGGGATGACGACGAGATTGAAGAAGATAACGGAGAAGTGTCGACCGGAGAAACAATCAGAGTAGACGAAACCTTGGTTTATACCCCCAGATTGACTCAAGTTAAGAAAACATCTTTCAAATTGGTCCTTCATTCACATCAAGGTTCGACTAGAGAGTCAACTTCACTCCTAATTACCGATGAAATATATGGCTCGCTGGATGACCCTCCAAATATGAACCTCCCCTTAATTCGACATAGACAACTTCCTTTCTTCCAATCCTCCTAATGAAAACTAAATATTCGATGATGTGCCTTAGACTTCTAAAGGGGAAGTTACTTCGCTTGCACCACCCTTCGAGCATTGTCCATCGATTTAGTACGACAAATAAGCATTGCACACAACACTTAGGAACGCAAGCATGTTCACTCTGCATGCACTCTTATCTTGTTCCCAAGTTATAATATAATCATTCTTCTTTCAAGCACAATGGATCATTCTCCCTGCTTAGGGCATCGAGGCAAGAAAATATACAACTATCAGCCCTACCTCCTATCTAGCTTGCACCACAGGCATGACCCTTATTGTTTATATGACAGCGAGAGAGCCAGAAGGAAGAAATAGGAAAGGTAGGAAAACTAGGAGAGGAGGTGCCACTTTGGCAATAACAGGGGTTCCCATAACCACTTCGGGTCTGGAAAGGGATCTGGTTCCTCTCTCCACAAACACTTCCCACTTCCTTACTCATCGGGTCCATACTCTAACAGGCCCAACTATCCTAAAATGCATACTCCTTTTTCTCTAACTTTTAGATCTCTTACTGCCTCCATGACTCCCCTTTCTAAAGTAATAGCTCCTGTCCCAAAATCCAAAGCTACCCAGTCTTCATCCACTGCATCTCCAAAAGGACTTGGAAAAGAACTACTTACCACTGCCATCACTTCCATGACTTCTCCTAAATTCCCATCCACTAAAAATATATAAGGAGAGAGATCATTCATCTTAGTATGGACTTGACGGGGATACAAGTCCTGTATAATGTGGAGGAACTTCGATCCAAAAAACTCGACATAGAGTTGTCTCTTTACTAGAAGATGGTGGAGAAATATAACTTATAGAAGAAGCTTTCCAAGGATCAAGTTGTCTTAAAAAAGAAGAACTACCTCAAATTGGCGATGATGGAAAAAGAAAGTGAGAAATATGTGAAGATTAAAAGGAACCTCTACAGTCAGCTTGAAGTGCTTGACAAAGAAATGCAAGCCAAATTCAAGGCTGCTATGTAGACTGAAGAAAAGCATAATGCCGAGGTATAGAAATATGAGGTGAGAATAAAGTTACTCAATGTGCAAGTTCGAGTAACTCATATCCGGTCCAGCAATCTTGCCAGGGAGAAGACTGCATTTGAAAATAAGATCGAATCCCTAACCATGAGCCTCGCCGTGACGGACGCCAAGATTGCTAACTTGGAACTTAAACTTATAAATAATAAAAAATGATGTTTAAACACTCATTGAGATATATATGCATAAATTCCTTGACGTAGAAGAAGTTCAGAAAGTGCTCGAGAAAAGAGTTGAATATCTCAGAGCTTGTGCTCTCGAAGCTGAGAAAGAAGAATAGTTGATTGATGACATTGGCACTACCTTGAAACGCTTCTATGCAAATGTCGTAAGGTTGGGCAATATAAAATGATTAGATGAAAGATATCTCGATAACTTGGCTGATGTCTAAGACGAGACTCTACAGCAAGCGAGAGCAAGAAATGAAGAGGTCGATGAAGAAGAGATCAAAATCACTCTTTGATGATTTAGATTTGGAAGCCATAGCCAAAGGCCAGGCAAAATGGGCTTCTAAAGGCTTGACATCCACACAGGTGCTTATCAGGGCTTCCGCTAAGTCTAGCTCAAAATACTTGGTAGAAGGCTCTGCTCCCATTCAGAAGGAGTCCCAGTCATAGACCGTCATTCCAACGATGGTCAGCTCTTAGCCATCATGATTCCTATACCTTTGTCCTTTGCATCCGCCGCTGCTGCAGTTATCTCAACTTATAAGGTGTATAACCTAAAAGATTAAGCTTTGTACCACCATCGACTTCCCCTATGCTTCTAGTCCTTGAAAAGCTTCAAATGTCTTCTAAAGAAGCTTCTAACCTTTATCTCTCTCTTTGCCAATTTATAGATTAACCACCCTTGATGCCTCTTCCAAAGGTTATTCTTTCCCCAAGCTCTAAACTTATACTACCACTTCTATTGTCATAACATCCTCTTCCGCATCCATCCTCCTCTATCGGGTCTAGTCATGATCCCAACACTGAGAAGATAGATGCTTTGACATAAGGTTTTGGATGAGCTTGATGTAAGTATTGACAATAAAGATGTCCTTAATACTAAGGTGAAGGGGTTTGAGCCTTCCATTAGAAAAAATGTTGTTGATGTCTTCAAAAAAATAGCATCAAAATCGAGCCTGGTACGGAGAAGACCCCTCTTCCTCCATCCACATCCTTGACGGCTCTTCCAGTCTATATCTAGCCTTCTTTACTTCTGGAGCAGTCAATGAGTCTCATAAGACCCCCACTGAGTTGGAAATGAGTGTGATAGGGATGTCGATGAGAAGAAAAACGAACTAATCCATCGAAAGTTGTTGATACTAGAAGAGGAAACCTTAAGGCTCCAGGAGGGACAAGAAGAAAGATGGGAGAGGGAAGAGGTGATTGATCTTATCACCTGATGCAAACATTTTCTCTTTGTCTCTTGCTTTTTGCATTTTTTGTTTTTTGGATTCTTGTACATAGGCCATTGTTGTCCCCGCACGACCCTTGCTATGTTGTAAACCAAAGATAGTAAATAAAAGTTTTTTTTCTATTTAACCTTATCATAGTGACTTTATCACGTCTCTTATTTCTCCATATATGTACTTTTATTGCATGTATAAATATATTATCATTTGTAATATATTTACTTATATATCATACCTGTATGTGTCTGTGATCTATGCACTGCTTTCATTTACTATAATGCTATACATATAAATAAATTTCTGTAATTGTCCAATATCGTTCCATTGCTTAGTATTATTTATTATCAGTCAAACATTTACTGTTTAACTATAAATATGACTATAATCCATTGGTACGACTAAAATTATATGGCTCTCCTCTCATGTTTTCACGAGCACCAATATAACTCAGTGTTATACCGGCAAAACCCCAACTATACATAGACGTTTATCTTTGGGCATCGGTGTTTGTGATGCCTATCTCTGAGCATCGGTGTTTGTGATGCCTATCTATGGACATCTACCTACGACCTCACCTATCTTCGAAATTGGTCAAAGATAAGATGTGTAGGGGCGAATTATTCGGTATGGCTCTTATCCATATATATTCCACTGATCCGATCATGGTTTAAAGGAGTCCGTCGATACCTATCTCCAAGTACATAGACATTCGGTTTTCGAAACATAAAATGTCTAATCATGCCACTAATCCTATGGCACAAATCAAACTTAATGGATACAGTACCATTGATTCAAAAAGCTAACTTCATTTCGATAAATCCATGGTATATGCTGCTTACTACATACAATCTGAATGAAATCAAATGCCAACTTACAAGTAAATCAAGTGAAATAGTAGCACAAATGCTCACTATTCCAATCCGTAGAATTGAGATCCCATTGACTGTTGATAGTCTAAAGTGCCATCTCTAAGCTTCTGTCCTGTCGCATAGGTTCTTTTATAATTTAGACCAAATTCCCCCGTACCCGAAATGTGCGCTTCAAAACGATGTCGCATATCTCAAAAGGACAGTTTTAGATCTTGGCCTTGAACTGCCTTGCTAATCTTTGCTGGCAAGCAACTTCCCTTAGATTAACCGATTCCCATTTTTCTTCCACCAAATCGAGGGATGATAGAGACAACTTTTCATTTACTATAGGTCAAAATGCATCCATCTATGAGAAAGGTCTTCTGCTTCTATTGGAATTATGGCTGAGCTCCGTAGCCAATGCAAATGAAGTATGTCTACTTGCGGACTTTGAGGTTGTTCGATAAGCTCAAAATGCTAATGGTAATTTGTAAACACAATTTATATAGGATTGTTTTCACCCTAGAGGGGGGTGAATAGGGTGTTATAATAATAATAAAAATTAATGCGGAAATAAAAACAATAACAGAAAATAATGCAGTAGAGATCACACACAGATTTACCCAGCTTCAACAATAACCTGCCTACATGCTGCCCCCAAGGTTTCTACTAGAAATTAAGTAGTCAGACGCTTACAAACACACGTAAACTTGCGACACATGCTAACTTGATTTACCTAACTCTAAGCTCAAAATCCTACCACAATTCAGCCACTGAGTTTCGAATTCTCGAACCACAAAACCGTAGTTTGTACCTAGTTACACAACTAGAGTTTGACTCAAATTTTAAAAAGGAAATTACAAATAATAAAACTAAACAAACAAAACCCTATTTTAAAAAATGTAGCCCAATAAAAAATAGAGCCGAGCCACGTGTATAACAAAAGAGATTTGACTCCCCTTTTTATTTTTGCTCGTGTAATATCTTTGGACGTTCTTTCTTTATTCCTCTTCAATGATTAGGGTTTTGTAATTGAAGCCGCCGCCTTAGTATCAATCAATTGAAGTGATGAATTCAAATCTTGTTTGCTTCATCAATCTATTTCTACTTGAGTTCATGCGGTTGCTTCAATTGTCGAGTTCGAATCAATGCTCTGAACTGGTACATGAGTTGCCTTTATTTACTCTCATCGATATGCTTGAACTTGAATGCCAATTGCCGATGATGATATGGGTTTATTTATAGGGTTGAAAACCCTATAATCTCGTTCGTATAATTCGTTTGAATTTTTCATGATGTTCTGCTCGGCCATTCGATTTTTGATCATGTGATTAAGATGAATTTTGACTTGTTCATATGTTGACTTGATCATCCTTCGATTGTATTTGAATATGCTTTCCATTCTTCACTTCCTTGACCTGTTCATTGATTGTTGATTTGTTGGCATTTGAATTAAAGATAATATTTTGCCTTTGTGAAGATTGACTAGTACATCGGAATATCCTCTTGACCCATGGCTTCATGTAAACTACGACCATTTCTTTTCGAACCTTGACTTGATTTTCTTCATTTCTATGGTTATATACCTGTAAACTGCTTCACTATTTTTGAAACATTTAAACTGTATATATTTGTGTGTTTCATCTCCATATATATACATACACATATGTATGTAAATGTGCATGTGATGGCTCAGCATCAATTCTGATTGTGTTGCATTGTACGGTGGTTTGGTTGATACTGTCTGGTTGTCATGCCTAGCCTTGTTGTTTGGTTTCTGTTTCTGGGCTGACCTTGGTTCGTTTTGCATTTTCTTTGAGTTATTTCTTGGTTTCATGTTTTCGTGTGGACTGGTTTGTGTTGTTTGTTATGTCCGCTGCTCTATTGCTTTCATACCTGTTGTCTGAATGTAGTGACCATTGCAGAATTTGAGTTCATGCTTGAATTTCATATATAGAAATAGTAGTCTTCATGTTGCACTTAGTTCTAGTTCATGTCTGTATGCTTTTTGATGTTGGTGCCATACCTTGTCTTGTGTTGCATTGAACTGTATTCTCTGAGTTTTGTCACACTTGGAGTCAGGTCTGGTGTGATTTCTTTGAGTCTAGTTCAATTTATTCATGTTGAAACTGAACAATACTTCGATTCAAAATTGCCTCTTGTCCTTGTGGTCATGTTGTCATGTGGTTCCTGGTCTGGTTATAGCTATGTTGAGTTATTTGCAGTCCAGTTCCCTTTGTTTCAAGTGCTCGCCTATCCTTGTTAGACTTGAAGTCTAGTCTAGTTGTACTAGTGGTTCCACTTTAGTCTGGTCTGCATTGTGCTGGTTGCTCCATATCCAGTTCCTTGCATTCATGTATTCGCTCTTAGTCTGATCTAGCTCACCTTCATGTTGAAACTGAATGCTTGTTGCTCTGACCATGCCTTGCAGTTGACCATGCCTTGCACCTGACCATGCCTAAAATTTTGTTGCTTTCTATTCATGTTTACCCATTGAAGCTTTGCATGTATTTTTGTATTTGTTGCACTTGAATTGAATCCGTCCTATGCTTGTGTTTGACCTTATGCTCACCTGTCCCTGTAGTTGTAACAAGCTAGTGTATATCGGTGTGCACGACCTTGTGGCATGTACAGTGATACACTGTGCATGTCACAAGTTGTTCATGTATGATGAATTAAAAGAAAAAGATGAAGAACAACCCAAATAACCGAGAAAAATAATAAATTCAAAACACACACTTTATTGTGCATTGCAAAATAATTTCTTTTTCATTTTTACCGCGTCAGTGTACATTTTGCAGATAATTCAAATGCTGGATACATGCTGGAACAGAGTTGAAGATTAAATACGAGTGATGAGTGAATTGTAGTGAGATGAATTGTACAGTGACAATTGTGTTGTAATTGTATTGTAATTGAAAATGTGTATATGTAGTGAGAGCTCAAATTTGTACTATTCCAATTTGTAATAAAATATTTTTTTAAATAAAATATTTGTTTGAATATGAATTCTGAGTTTTTTATTTTATTCAACAAATATTTGTTTAATTATGTGAAAAAATAAAATAGTACAATAAAAAATACATTTAAACAAATATATATGTGTTTACTATCATCAAACAAAAATCATAGGCTACTGTATTCTACAATCTCCTCCTTTTGATGGTAACAAACATATATTAAGATTTTGACTCTATTAAATGTATTTGGTCTTGATGAAATTCATGAGCTCCCCCTATTTGAACGCTCCCCCTACAACAAAGCTCTACATTCACATATGCATGAAAATATAAAAAACACGCAAATGAGAAACAATAAAAAAATGCAATGAACCTGGATGGGAATATGCAACTTATTTGCCAAAATCTTAACTTCTCTCCTCCTTTTATTATCAGCAAAAAAATAACAGTGTTATAAAATTATGATAAAGTGATAGACATTAATACAACATTAATTCCTATTCGAGTATAAATATTAATTTCAATAAAAAATCAAACAAAAATCATAAATCCTCTATTAGGCGCATATTCCACTTTAGAGTGATAGGGGTAATGTCAGTATAGAAAGCCATATAGTCGCATCTATTTAAGGTATATTTATGACAGGAATTTGAATACTTATAACCATGCAAAACTGTTAAGACTTTTAAATGAGATTAGAAGCATTCCTTATTTTTATTAAAAAATATGAATTACAAGCATCTTCTAACCACACATAATTGTGATGACTTTTAAACGGGATTAGAATCAACTTGCCTATTTAATAACCAATTTTTATATGTATTCCATACATTCATAACCATAAGGACTTTTAAATAAGCATGAAAGCACATAATCAAAGATTTCAGATAGTTCACCCATGCATAACCGTGGGGACTTTTAAATGAAGGTGAATACTTTTGGATAATTTTATTTTTTTGATTTTATTGCTAATTAAAAAAATGAATAATTTCCTTTTTAAATACCACAATTTGACATACTACATTGGATTTTGATGAGTGATGGTCGTTAGAATATGATAGAAATGGAGATGGTTATGGAATTTTTACCTACCAAAGTTATCATAAATTTTGTTTAAATTTTTAAAGAAATTTACTAAATATACCATCTCAAGTCATAATGTATGATCAAGATCAACACTCATCACTTTTTCAGTTGTTATTTATCTTTTGATATTAGTAGGAAGTCTATAAAATCAAATTTCTAAAATGCCTAAACTGAGACGAAGTCGACAAAAACTATTTTCTAGAAGGGGTTTTGTAAAATTGTCTGCCAATTGAAAATCAGTTGAAATGAAATTTATGCAGACATTTCTTTGGAAATGTGATGCAACTAAGGAATGCCCCAACATAAACCACGTTCCACTAGTACTTTTTCTATCAACTAGACTACCGGCATTATCAGCATCTGAATACCCCTTTAACTCAAACTTATAAGTTAGATACCATATACCGAACCGTGGGGTGTGCAACTGATACCTTATAATCCTTTTGCAGCTTTTAAAAAGAGATTCTTTTGGATTTGATTGAAACCATGCATAAACAAATAGAGAACACAGTGTCTGGTCTAGAAGCAGTAAGATAAAGAAGTGATCCAATCATACCTCGATATTTCTTTTGATCAACAGCCTTATCTTTTTCATCCTTGTTTGATTACCTTTCCTCTTACTGGCTGATTGAAATCTGATTATGGTGTACATTTTCAACATATAATAAATCATTGTTTCCTATTTGACTCTACCACCTCTGTACATCTCTAGGCTAAGGAACTTTGATTTGCCGCCCGTCACGTCTTGGAACAGCTAGAATCCATGTACCACTCTTGCTATTCCTTTGCCTGCCAACATTCCTACACGAGAAAAGATTTTTGTGACATATTTTTTTTTATAGATCCATGATTGTTAGTGACTGAAAATTTTGAAAAATTAGTTTGTGTAGAACCGAGATAGTTTATGTTAATTCCTTTTGGCAACCAAATTTATTTAATTCTAAGGATTTCACATTCGTGCCTTTAGGAACCCAAATTGGTATGGTTTTCACATGTTTAGGTCTACACCAGCAATTGTTATGATTGTGTCAATTTTTTCACAAATCGTGTGCTTGAAATTTAGATGTTTAGTTTCACTTCTAACTCTTTCAAATTGAGTATACCCAAGTCCCTGTCTAATATGATTAACAGTTTGTTTCCCTAATAGCATATTTAGCGATCTTTCTCCTTTGGAAAATTTTCCTAAAGTTGTAGACAATTTTTGGACTTGTGATTTAAGAAATTCATTTTCATTCAATAACAAAGTGCACTTTCTAATAGAATTTTCTCTCCTAGTGTTTTCGCTTTCTTTCAAAATCAGAATTTCATTTTCAAGCGATTTAATTTTAATTTCTTATTTTTTTGTTTCATCTTCAAATGATGGACACTTATTACACTTAAGGCTCTTATTTCGATAGTTTTTAACCGATTGATCAAGCTGCTTATTTAGTTCTATCAAAATATCCTTTTGTAATTCAATTTTAGCGTACTTCTCCTTAAGTCTTTCAAAACAGCCATTTATTTCATGAAAATATATATGTAATTGAGATTGAGTAAGTTTTGATACCTCGCTTGGCTCGTCATCGTTGCTGTTACTAGTTTCTCCTCGAAGGCACAAATTTGCGCTATCACTCTCATTGCCAGTGCTTTCATCATCTTCATCAAGTTCATCCCTAATAGCTGCAAAACTTTTCCTTTTCGATTTCTTTCCTTTGCTGAATAGATTTTGAGGACAATTTGGCTTGATATGACCAAGTTTATTGCACTTGTGACAAATGATCTCCTGTTTTTTTGAGTCGTCTAGAATTTTAACTATTCTGCTCTTTAATTATCGATTTAAGGTAAGGTTTCCATATTTGTGGTTTTACCTTTTGAATCACTTTACTATCAGTGCCAGTTCAGCTGCTCCATCATCATCATCTTCACTTTCTATTGTTCTTTTGAGAGCTATTGGTTTCCTTTGCGTATCACTTCCTTCACGTTCTTCCTTGAATTTGATTTCTAGCCATAAGTGGTGAGATTTCCGAAGAGTTCTTCAACTTTAACTTGTTTTAGGTCCTTTGATTCTTGAATGGCAGTCACTTTTGCTTCAAAATTTCATGGAAGAAATCTAAGGATTTTTGGACTATTTTTAGTTCTGTATATGGTCTTCCTAGGGATTTTGATTTGTATACGAGATTAGAAAGTCGTCCAACATTTCTTTAACACTTTCATCCTTTTCCACTGTGAAGTTTTCGTATTTGCTACTAAGCATGGCAAGGCGAGATTCTTTAACTTGGGAGGTTCCTTCATGAGTCATTTCAAGCGTGTGCCAGATTTCCTACATAGTTAGACAATGCGAGACACGATTAAATTCAATTTGATCTAATGAACAAATAATAGAATTCATAGCTTTAGCATTTTGTAGTTTATTTTCATGATCTTTCCGTTGATCCATAGGTTTTTCAACTTCTTGATTATCTACCACTATGGTTGGTGTGCTATATCCTAATTCAACAATATTTCATGCATCTATGGTTTTCAGAAAATTTTTCATTCTAGTTTTCCAATATGCATATTCACCACTGAACATGGATGGTCTAACTATGGATTGTTCCTCAGCAAAAGCATTATTAAATGAAGCTATTTAAAAAATCAAATTTTTTTTTAAAAAACATTTTTGGTTCCTAGCTCTGATATCACTTGTAGGATCGTTTTCACCATAGAGAAGGGTGAATAGGGTGTTCTAATAATAACAAAAATTAATGCGGAAATAAAAACAATAACAGAAAATAATATAGTAGTGATCACACATAGATTTACCTAACTTTGGCAATAACCTGCCTATGTGCTGCCCCCAAGGTTTCTACTATAAATTAAGTAGTCAGACACTTACAAACATACGTAAACTTGCGACACCCGCTAACTTGACTAACCTAACTCTAAGCTCAAAACCCTGCCACAACTCAGCCACCGAGTTGAGAATTCTCGAACCACAAAACCGTAGTTCATGCCTAGTTATGCAACTAGAGTTCGACTCAAATTTTAAAAAGGAAACTACAAATAATAAAACTAAACAAAATAAAACCCTATTTTAGAAAAAAATGTAGCCCAATAAAAAAAAGAGCCGGGCCAAGTGTATAACAAAAGAGGTTCGACTCCCCTTTTTATTTTTGCTCATGTAATATCTTCGGCCGTTCTTTTTTTGTTCCTCTTCAACGATTAGGGTTTCGTAATTGAAGCCGTCGCCTTAATATAAATCGATTAAAATGATGAATTCAAATCTGGTTTGCTTCGTCAATCAGTTCCTAGCTTGCGTTCATGCGGTTTCTTCAATTGTCGAGTTCGAGTCAAAATTGCCTCTTGTCCTTGTGGTCACGTTGTCATGTGGTTCCTAGTCTGGTTGCAGCTATGTTGAGTTATTTGCAGTCTGGTTGCCTTTGTTTTCAAGTGCCCACTAATATGCACGTAAATATGTATATTTTTACCACCATATTTAAACTATTTAAATTAAATAAATGAGCATATTGGGTATTTTAACTTGTTTTAACCAAAATCCATATTAATTCCAAATTGTCACATATACATCTTCATATAGGGGCAAAACAGTCATTTGTATGCATATATTTCTTCGAGAAAAATTAGCTGGAAATTTATATATATTTTTGTAGGAATTTGATCTCAAATAGGAGGTGCACAAAATAAATACAAAGGAATGAAGATGGAAATAATTCAAAGTGAAGAACATGGAGGACCCCACCTACCCACCAACTTAATGTACAAATTAGAGGCTAATGCACATGCTTATGGAATTAATCGCTTCATGTACACTTAAATGATGATTAGTAGAAGTTAATGATTACTTGGCCTCCACACTTTCTTAAGGGTATTTTGGAGATTCCCTAAAAATATGAATTAGGGTTTAACACATGTATATATACCCCTTATGTTTCATGTAACCCCCTTCTCCCTTAATCTCTCTTTAGTTTAGTTTTAGCTTAGAAAATGAATCAAAACTCTCTTTCTTTCCATGACTACTTATCCATTTTTTCTCTTATGTAATTCTTTTTTTCTTTATGCAATTTAATACATGTTCATTTTCTTTTCTTGTTTATTTTCTATCATGTTGTAGTGTAGATCTCTTTTATTTATGCAAGTAGAATAGTTTTTAATTTAACTTTTCTCTCATTTTCTTTTCTTTTTCTTTTATGTTGCAAGCTACATTTGTTAATCAAATGACATATATGAGAGGCTAAACCCCGTCAGTTTAGGGGGTAATGAAGCTCTCTAATTATGTAGCTTCAACTATTTGTTGATTCATGCTCTCTTTTTGTGCTTAATGATGATCAATGAAGTGTTTTATTTGTTGTTCTTGCTTTGGTTTTGATAGCCTATATTGTTGACATCAAATAGACTATGCTTAAATAATCACTAACACAAATGTCTCTTCATCAAAATATGATTATGGCATAAGAAAGTGATTTGAAATTCAAATTTGATGGTCTATATTTCTAATCAATAGTTAATAGGCCATACTTAAAATAGATTTCATTTTCATTTTCTTTGTCAAAGTTCATGAAAGTTAGTAAGTATTTTAAGGGATGCATTATAGTTTGATGGCTTATGTTGGCTAATCAATAGCACAAATATGCCATACTTCTGATAAAAACATCAATTAAAGCACTAATGATCATAAAAGAGAGATCATGATTTCATATATGTTGAACTATGTGATCTAGAGAGTGGATTTATTCTCTAAATTGTCATTTAACTCTTACATTTGCATCTCTTTTCTTTTAGTTTGTTAGCTAATTTTCTAATTCTCTAGGTTAATTTTCACTCGACTTTGGTATAATTTGATTGAATAGAATTTTTAAAATCATCAATTCCCTACGGATCGACCCGTTTCTCCACGTACTACAGGTGTACGCCGTGCGCTTGCAGTTATTTTTTTTCAAAATTTTTCGACGGTTTTCTAACCCGATAGAAATTCCACCGTTAAACACCCACATATCCTTATTAGACTTGAAGTCTAGTCTAGTTGTACAGGTGGTTTAACTTGAGTCTAGTCTGCATTATGCTGGTTGCACTATGTCCAGTTCCTTGCATTCATGTGTTCACTCTAAGTCTGGTCTAGTTTGCTCTGGTTCACCTTCATGTTGAAACTGAATACTTGTTGCTTTGACCATGCCTTGCACTTGACCATGCCTTGCACCTGACCATGCCTAAAACTTTATTGCTTTCTATTTATGTTTACCCATTGAAGCTTTTCATGTGTGTTTGTATTTGTTGCACTTGAGTTGAATCCGGCCTAGGCTTGGGTTTGACCTTGCGCTCACTTGTCCCTACAGTTTAGAAAGCCCGTGTATATTGGTGTGCATGACCTTGTGGCATATACAGTGATACACTGTGCATGTCACAAGTTGTTCATGTATGATGAATTAAAAGAAAATGATGGCGAATAACCCAAATAACCGAGGAAAATAATATATTCAAAACACACACTTTATTGTGCACTGAAAAATAATTTCTTTTTCAATTTTACTGCGTTAGCGTATATTTTGCAGATAATTTAGATGCTGGATACAGGCTGGAACAGAGTTGAAGAGCATATACGAGTGATGAGTGAATTATATAGTGAGGTGAATGGTATAGTGACAATTGTACTGTAATTGAAATTATATTGCAATTGAAAATGTGTAAATGTAGTGAGAGCTCAAATTTGTACTATTCGAATTTGTAATAAAACATTTGTTTAAATAAAATATTTTTTGAATATGAATTTTGAGTTATTTGTTTTGTTCAACAAATATTTATTTAATTATGTGGAAAAATAAAGTAGTACAATGAAAAATACGTTTAAACGAATATATATATGTTTATTATCATCAGACAAAAATCATAGGCCATTGTATTCTACAATTTCCCTTAGCTTGTGTAACGATCCAGAAATTTCCATGCAGAAAATTCTAGATAGTTAGGAAAAGAAGAAAGAGAAAGAAGAAGAAAACAGAACAAGACATAGAAACCTCACATTCGCAGCGGATCAAAATATAATATCACAGAAATAACAGTTTTATAAAGAAGAACTGTATCAGTACTCTTATATTTTTATACATCAGAGTTACAATATTTACACTACACTGGACATTTTTTAAATAACATGTCCCAATAATCAGCAAAAATACACACAGCGGAAAACGCTCCATACGTTCCTGCCATTCAGCTCGCCTTCTGAACTCCAGAACGTCCTTACCTGAAAAGCTGTAATACTCGGTCTGACCCGAGCATTACATCAAAGTAACACCCGGGTCAGGCTGGAAACCAGCGTGAGTAAATCCATCTAATATGGAATACAACAGCATAAAACATACATAAAACCCGGGGTAACTCATATCAATTCTACAAATTCACAAGTTTGGTATAGACAACACTTATTAAACACTCAAATCTCTAAGTATCGAACTTAGATTGAATGGTCCAATTTACTTAAATCATTCCATTCTAGCCTATAGATTCCACATATCAAATCTGTTCAGGATTATTAAATCACAAGTCGAAGTGGATTCGGGTATTTACTAATTCCCGATTCCGGTCTCTTCGAATTCAATGCCATCTTAACCCACGTTATTCAGGTGAAACACAATTCAACCTTTAATCACAAAATCTCACTTTTACACAGCAATTCATCATCTACAGATAACCACAAAATCACTGTTCAAAACAAGCATATCATATCACAAATATTTCATATCAGAAATATCAACCAATCATTTATAAGCAAGATTAATTAGTTATCCAATCTTAATTAAATCAATTTAATTTCTTTAATCACTTCCAATCTTGCTACTTAACAAAAATTAATTACAATCCATTAATTAATCATCCCCTAATTATCCTTTCTAATTCTATTATGTAATTAGCCTTTTATTAATTTACCATATTCATTAATCAACCTTGATTAATCACATTCAGTAATGAATTTCCTTAATTACCTTCATTAATTAATTAACCACTTAATTAGTGAATCCTTTAATTACTTACACCGAATAATTAGCACTTAATTACTTCCACTAAGTAATTATTCTTTCATCACTTTCCATCAAGTAATTACCCATTAATTAATTACAGCCTGTAATTATCCATTAATTACTTCATTTAGTAATTACACTTCATTAATTTCCTTAAGTAATTATACTTAGTCCTAACTAATCCTTGATTAAGTTCCCTTAATTAATAAATCCTTTAGTTAATTACATAAGTAATTAAGCCTTTTTTACTTATATTGAGAACTTATCCACTAATTAATCATCTTGACTAATGATATTAGGTAGTTACTATCCTTAATTTACTTCCATTTAGCAATTATTTAACAGCTACACTAAGTGATTATACTTCTAATTAAGTAACTATTACTTGAATAATTTACCTTTATTTGTTGGTAAAATTTCTTTTAATCACAAATTAATTAACCTTAAATTTTTAATTAATTAATCCGTAATTATTCGCATCACTAAATCTTTAAATTACTTAGGTTGATTAATTAACCCTAAATTATTAATAAATCTTCTAATCAGAAATATCTTTAATAAATTACATAAGTTAATAACTTGTATATAATTATTTCAACCCAAGTTTAAATAAGTTTAAAATATTAACTTTAAACTTTTGTTATGGGAAAGTTGCTTTGCAAACTCGCTCTCCATCTTCTCTAGAACTAGGTAATTACTGAAATTTGAATCTTGCAAAATAGTTTGACCAAAGTTACCGATTTAATCCTTGGATCAATATGCTAAATTTCCACGGCTACGACACAGACCTTAAACACCGATCACACTCTCGAGCCCAAACCCTTACTACTTCGAGTTACCCACGAGATCGCTTCGAGACAAAACCGGTTACAAGCTTTCTTCCCAAATTCACAAACTCAGCAATGTCGATATGCACAGTGCACATGTGCACATGTCCCGATCATCAGACCACCTCCCTTCCTCGCCATGATCACCAGCAAGTCGACGACTATCTCCTTGACTCACCTGACCCTCAAACTCTGACGATTTCCCAGTAGCGTGAATTTGAACATATCGACCCAAACTGGAACCATTACATCGACAGGAAACCCCCCTTAGCACTCGCCTCCGGCAATCGGGTCACCTATCGACTAACCCAAATCTGCCCCATATCACGACGAGACTATTCCCCTACAAGCGATTCTCTCCGGCGAACCATCGGGGTCACAATATCATGGCCATCCTCATCGCCTCAAAGCTTCACGAAAACCCTAGATTTCCCTTTCCTGCCTTCTCTGACCATCTAAAAATCACAAGGACAATTTTCCCGCAATCGCCACTTATTCAACTACCTTCAGCATCAAAGTTTGATGACCCATCCTCGTCTATCGTCGAAAATCAACGTAAACCTCTTTTCTGATCATCTCGATATATCACACCACCTACTAGCCTAAAAATCAAGATCTTTATACCTAAATTCATCATTTTCTAAAACAAATTTGATTAAGTAATCTAAACTCAAAATTATGGTCATTGATTTTTGACAAATCTTTGATTTCTCACTGTATACTTCCCCTTTAAAAATATTCATCCAGTATTTTTTTCCTTGAATCTACTTTTATAATGAAGTGATGCACATATAAATATTTTCCAATCAGAAATCAAATTCTAAATTGTTTAGGTGAGATGTTTTTGATTTTGATCAGGTTTTAAATCCTGTAAATTTTTGAACAGAGCATTCCTTCCCTGTTTCCAGACATGCATTCCTATCTACACACATAAATATGCAGTAATATTTACCTTCATGCAAGAACTTATCGCAACTATACTTCAAATATATCACAATATTCAGATATCAACAGATTCTAGTTTGAAATGGGTTAATTTTACTCACCTACAAAGTAGAAGAACAGAGAAGCCTGTAAGAAAATCTGAAATTGCTGCTTGATTCTTAAAGCTGAGGCTTGGAATTGTAATTTGAAATCTGAATTAAATCTCTACTTGATCTATGAGTTGATCATGAACCCGGTTTCACAAAATAGAGTATGTTGAATATTCTTTTGATTTGCAGTTAATAGGAGATGGAAAAAAAATCCGTGAAGTAAAGATAAAAATTTGATTTCTTACTAATTTTGTTATATTATTCCTAATTCAAATTAGAAGAAAGTAAAATATGCCACTTGTTAATTTTGTTTACACATGTTAAATACCTATTTTATTAATTAAACATTTGTCACAAATAGGTATTTTATGCCTACACCCCTATGTTAAATTTATTTGTAAGTTATGTTTTAAACCTTATTATTTTATAAATTACTTAATTTCATATCTATGTTTGCTTACAACAACATATGTCCTTTGTATTTTACATATATATTAACCACATCTATTTCCAAGTATATAAGAGAAAAAGTATTTTTAAATTTTTAATTAAACCTCATCTTACATATCTACAAACCAAACCTACATAGATATATAAAATTTTCAAAGATTTATTTAAAATTGATTATATATATATATATTGCTTTGAAAAGAATTTTTTTTAAATAAAGATTTATAAAAGAAGATCATTAAACAAATTTTATCAAATGAATATTTATCTAAATATTTTTAAGTCTGTATTTATAGTTCAAATTCATCTATGCACATATCAGATATATTCTAATTATCAGAATTTTGTTTATTAATCCATATAAAATCAGTATTTCTATAATTAACCTAGTTAATTATCAATTAACAGATGCTTGAAAATTTGGGTTATCACAGCTTGCTTCAATCGCTTCTTAATAATGGATTTGATGATATTGTTTGCCGGCTCTACTTATCCATTTGCTTGCATATGTGCTACCATTGAAAAGATCTTTCCAACTTGATATCGAGCAAAAAAATCATAAAATCTGCACTTTCGAATTGAGTTCCCTTATTAATTATAATATTCTACAGCACTCCAAATCTATATAAAGATATAACAAAGTCGATCACTTTCTCCGAAGTGATCATGGCGAGGGGCTCTTCCTTGGCTCATTTTGTGAAGTAGTCCACTGTAGCAATTACATATTTCGGTCCTTCGCGAGACATTGATAATAACCCGATAATATGAATTCCCTAAATCACAAATGGCCATGGCTAACCATCTGCATAAGCTTATTGGATGGTCTTGGAATCTTAACAAATCTCAAACACTTTTCACATTTCCTCGAATATTTAGTCGAATCTCAATAGACAGTTGGCCAGAAATATCAATAGCGAAGAATCTTTTTCACTAAAGTTTGCCTCCTAGTGTGATCACCATAGCTTCGTACATGAACATTTGCTACACCTTAGCAAGGGGATAGAAAATCCTCTCCTATATAGCACTCCTTCCTGCATAATGAACCAAAGCACCTTATGCAAGAGTTTCCTCTTTTCATTTCAACTTTTCAAGAGAGTTCCCTTTAGCAAATAGGCTATGACTAGAGTCATCCATGACTCTTTTTCCTCAATCTCTATAATATAATCAATATCCATCTCGTCAATGCTGAGAGATTTCATAACTTGTACTGGTATAGTTCCCAATAGTTGCACATCACTAGATCTTGCCAGCTTGGCTAATGAATTAGCATCGCTCCGAAGATGTGTGTTGTTGTGTAATGCTCGATATTGTCCAGCAACTTTAGTGCCTTTGATGGGTTAGGAGAAATTTATGCTCCCTTGGCCTAAACTTCCTTTTCAACCTAACAAATCACTAATTGGGGGTAACTAAAGATATGTATGTCCACGCTCCCAATTCTTTTGCAATCTTCAATCCTACTATTAGAACTTTATATTCCGCTTTGCTATTCATCGCATAGAAGTCAAGTTTCAATGCATAATGTAACACCCTTAATTTTTAATAACATTATTCAGGTGATTTAGTTAGATAAATTAAATAGAATAATGTAAACAGTAGAGTGATAAAGGGATTGAGATTTGAAAATTTTAAATAGATGCCAAGCTTAATTAATAAATTAAAGAATGGGCATATAATTGGTTCTGTATGTTAATTAGGAGATTAATTAACATAAGGGAATATAAGGAATTGCGCACCATAACTCCTTAATACCTTAAACCTACGTTTGATTTTTTCAGTTTCACGTTCATTTTACAAAGCACAGACAACATAAATCAAAATAGGAGCTGGCCATTACTTAGGAGAAAAGAAGAGAAAATCAGCCCAAAGCTAAGGAATTAAAGCAAGGAAGATTAATTTCAATCAAATCTCATAGTCCTTATCCTAATCACGGTGAATAATAATCTATACCATCTTATTTTTGTTTTCAATGAACAAATGTTTTTGGATTTTAGATTGAAAACCTTTATGAAAATTTTAATGATTGGTAAATATGATATGACTGATTCAAAAAGATTGTTTGATAAATGTTTTATATGCTTTTAAGGCTAAAATCATTTATTATGGCTTTCGAATGCCATGAGGATTAAATATGTTATATACAACATTATTTTTGAGAGGATTATAAATTTTGGTAATTATTCAAGCTATGGATAATTTAATATGAATTTTCAAAGGAAAATATAGACAATTGGTTTTAAATATTTATTTCTTCTATTTTATAAAAGATTTGGGTCCAAATTTTTTATAAGTTAGATAACATGTTAAAAGTGAATTTTTAGGATTTTTTCTAAGTAGTTTACTATATAAATTAAATTATATTAGAAAGAAGACTTAAATGTCCTAATTGTTTTGTTAAAGGGAAAGGCTATTTTGCTAATTATTCTTAATTAATTTCTGGTAAATTTTGGAAAACTTTGTACAAAGATTTTTACAAAGTTATGGCAACCAATCATATTTTTACATCTGGGCAAGTTAGTTGAAAAGCATTTACCTAAAATGGAATAAAACAGTTTTTGCTTAAATTTTTGGTTTCGCCACTTCCAGTAGCTACCCTTTCCACCTCATGCTTTCGCCTTCGACCAAGTCAAAACCAGTACACATGGTATCAAAGCTTTGGTAGATGGTGGATTGGGGAAAGGCGGGAAGTATGGATTCGAAACCTTACTTTCGAAGGGGTCAGACCCTTGGTTTTCTCTTTAAAAGGAATGTCGTTTGCCTTGTCTTCAAATGAATGTTTTCAAAAGGGTTTAACATAGCTTTCGACAAGGTTGCCAACTTTTTTGTCTTGAATAGGTAGCTCTTAAAAGAGATGCCTTGTTGTCAAATTAAAGTTTTCAAAAGGGTAGGTAAAACCTAATTGAAACCACCCTGCCAACTTTATACCTTTTGAAGGGATTGAAGTCATCAACGAGTTCGAAAGGTAGCCCTTGTTATATAAAATACTTAGCCATTTCCCAATGCTTTCGAAAGGGTCCTAGTGGCCAATCATTTTAAAGGTTTTGAAGGCAATGGTGTTGAAAGGGGTTTCGACGCTATCCTTCAACTTGTTTTACTTAAGTGATTAAAGCTTTCAAAAGGATGGTGCCGAAGCCATCTGTTTTTCCCCAAACTCTTTTTGTTGGTTTTGAAAAGGTACTTTTTGCTTGTATTCACTTAGACCCAAAAGGATATGTTTGAAATTAAACCCAATTGTTTCGAAAGGGGTACTTTCACTGGTTTTGAAAATGGCACTTTCAGTGGTTTCGAAAAGGTACTTTCAAATGGTTTCGAAGCTATGCTTCTATATTGGATTGTATTAAAGGTTTTCTAAGCCTTGTTTTCCAAAACAAAGAATCCAATCTCAATTTTTAAAGATAAAACCCATGGCATTATAAAAGAGCTTTTAAATCTTTTAAATTAGAGTTTTGGAAGAAGCTTTCCTTGATAGAATAATAGGTTAAATGGATTAACCATGTTTTGTATGAAATTGATTTCTAGGATATTAAACCATAGATGTTGGTGATTATTATGTTAATATGTTTGCTTCTTCTAGTTTACATATTCACTTTAATATGGACCCATAACTGTAATGGGAAAAGGAGCAAAATAACCAGCTAGGTTGACCAGTAGTGAATATAGATTGAGTTAACTCCTGAATGAGTAGAATTGCATCCAGGCGGTCAGGAAGACCAAAATATAGGATGCCCAAACACTACTTAATGAAGTTGTCAGATAGGTAGGTTCTTATTAAACGCATGAAAACTATGTATAGCAAAATTTATTGGCAGGGGCCGATCAGTTCATAGTAAACCCATGAAAACTATGATTATAATGAGTTATTGGCGGGGGCGAATAGGTTTGTAGTGAATCCATAAAACCAATTTCGGATTAAGTTATTGACAGAAGTCAATAGGTTCCTAGTCAAACCATGGAAACTAGGATAAGTTATTGGAGACATCAATAGGTTCAGGGAGAACCCATAGATAATGAAGTTATTGGCAGGGGCCAATAGGTTCTTAGTGATCTCATGAAGACTATGAAACCGAATATGGAGTCCATAAGCTTTAAACAAGTTATTAGTCAGCCCGTGAAAACTAATAGGTTAACAGTGACCCTAGAAACTATAATGGAGACAGATAGTCAAAAAGGAATAGGGATGGGTAATCCAAAATTGATTAACTTGTTTACATATCATCATAATATTTTGAATTTCTATGTTTTAACAATTGTGGATGCAGGGGCACAATATGTTGTTTTATAAAGTTTTGGATAAGATACCAGTGAAGGGAAAAGCCGTTCCGTTAAGCGACGTGGTCTTACTAGATATCTAAATGGTTTGAGATGGTAGATTATTATTCATACCAGGCTTTATGCGTGACTCGAAGATTATGTTTTCCCCTTAAACTCTCAGGCGCTCAATTGATTTTGAGTAGTTTGAGAGTTGAGGTTTTCGGGTACCTTTTTAGATGAATAAATTTCCAAAGATGTGCAGGAGGCATGATAGCTAATTAGAGTTCTTTTCTATTTTGATTCCACCGTGTTTTGTTGTAAATCAACGATGTTTAATTGCCTAGTTATATACTCTGATCATCCAAGGGGACATCTTCATATGTCGCTCTCGGAGTATGTCGTAATCATAATATTTTCTCTGAACATGGTTCTCGTATTGGGATTATGTAATGAATTTGAAATGTTTTGAAATGGAATGAGAAAGTTTTTTGTTGATTTTAATTTTTTTCCATATCCATGTTTTTCTGTTATATCAATGTATCTAATATTACCGTATTTAGTCGCCGAGCATTAATAACTATGGATGACTGCAGTTTTCTCAACCGTTAGTTTTGGGCCTCCAAGTGGAGGATGTTACACATAACAAATCCTACGACCTTCCGAGATTATCATAATTACTCCAGCCCTAGAATCATCAATCATGGTCATTGGATGCTCCATCTACATACAACTTCCATTAAGAAATCTCGACCAATTCTTATTTTGTTTCATCATCTAGGATGGTGGATTCAACATGGAAATCTGCCAAATCTTATCCTTGAATCTTCTTCCTAGGATGATAAGTTATTTCATTTTGACTCATCTCGATATTCCATTCCTATTATCATCCTAAGTTTCATAGCAATGTAATACTATCTTTGGAAATTGGTATGTCAACACCCTTATCAAATGAACCTGAAAGTATAGTCTCAACTTTCTCGATGCTATAAATAATACTCCAACTGATCCAGGTTTGGATATAATTTCTCCACTCAAATGAATTGCTTATTGATATTATAGACCAACCTTGGATTTTAAACTCCTCACGCACCAATGTTGCACTTAGTGCATGAGTTGATAATGCTAAATAAATGTAAAGACCTTCTCCTTTTTAAGAATTTGATAAAATTAGTGTTTTCCTTAGATGTTCCAATAGATTCTGAAATGTAGCTTCACATTCACTCATTCATTAGAACTACCCTTTCTTATTTTTGAGGGCACTAAATAACGATACTCATTTATCGGTCACCTTTTGGATGAATTGACTCAAAGCTGTAACTTTTCCATTTAAATTCTACATTTCACTTCTTGTCCATAGGACCATACCTTCTTCAAAGCTTCAATTTGTTTTGCTTATCTTTAGTGAGGGCCCCTAGAGCTCATGATAAACCCCAAAAATTTTCCTTATGCGACTCCGAAGGAACATTTAAGTGGATTCAATTTCATGCCATATTTTTGGAGCACACTTAATATTTTAAAAAGGTTGTCTACATGGTAGGTAGTTTTCTATGACTTCACAAACATATCATCCATATGAACACATTTTTCGTTTGATCTGTTCTTTGAACATCTTGTTGACCAAATGATGGTAAGTAGCTCTAGCGCTTTTTAGACCGAATGACATTATTTGGTAGAAATATAGTCCCAAGTCTGTGATCATATGCTCTTAATCAGGGATGTACATCATTATTTGATTATAGTCGAAATATGAGACCATAAAGGACAATAGCTCATGTCCGACAGTTCCATCCATCAATTAGTTGATCCATGGAAAAGGGAAGTAGTCCTTTGGGTATGCTTTGTTTAAGTCTAATTTATCTGTACATATCCGCCATTTGTCGTTCTCCTTTTTGACCATCACGAGGCTCGTTACCTGTTCTGAGTGTAATGCATTAGGAATAAAGCGCCACTTGCCTTCAGCTTATCCACTTCTTGCTTTAATGTAGCGAATCACTTTGGTTCCACGCGATACCATTTATATTTTACTTATGGGTAGCTTGTGTGACTACCCGAACCTTCCGAGACACCGATCCAAAGCCTAGGGTAATTTTTAGACTCGTGTCAGTGTTAAGAAGCTTGAGACATCTGGGTGTTTATAACATTACAGGGACTAAAGATATATAGATATGATTCAAGACATTATACCCTTTCAGATCTCATGCAGAAGGCAACAAAATATAAATGTAGTAAATAACCATCTTAGAAAATATATCAAAACACAGTCTCAGAAAGCAGTATGTAGTCAAATTCAGAGTACACAAAAATACGATACATAATATGATAAATACTAAGTACCGAATATGATAAACTGTTAAATGCATAAAATATGAAATAACAAACAACTTCAATGATGAGCTCTCCACTCCACGTACTAATCACGGGCCTACCACATGCTACCTTGTCCTTCGATGGTGGGGAAAAAGAAAAAAAAAGGGATGGGTCAGACAAAAGTCTAGTGAATGAGCATATCATTAATGTATAGCGGTCATATGCGGTTGACTCTAATAATACCGCCGATGCCAAAAATGGAACCAACACTTAAATTTTAGATGAAAGCACCAAAACATAGAGACTCAAATCAAACAAGTAAAAAATCATTAGGAAATTTAAAGAAGACATAAGAATTTTTATAGTGGTTTAGCAATTTCTGGTGTACGTCCACTTTACATTTTATTATTAGCTATTTTCTCTCCAGATTACAGCTAGTTATATCAGATCTGACCACAATTCAGTGGATCCCAGATATACAATGGGGTTTCTAGATTGTTTGAGAGACAATAGTACTAGGGGTTTGCTGATCTAAGTTCTAGAACAACAAGTAGTAGTATCCTAGGCGACTTCAATGGAAGAGAGGCCAGAGGTGAAGAAGAAGCCTCTTAAGTCAGAAAATCCCAACCAGAGAAGACGAAGAAGATCCCTCTCTAGCTGTTGTATGGCTGGTATTTCTAGAGAAACAGGTGAATAGGTTCAGAAGCCTACTTGCTGTGATGTCCAAAAGCTAGCCCGATGTCGTACAATTGAGAATGGAGGCCCATGAACAAAGAAAACAACTTGTACCGATCTAAAATAGATCGGTATCAATTTGTTTTGTTTGTTACAAAGTGAATTCTTTCACTTATTTTGCTCTTCTACCCTCTATTCGATGTGTTCCAAGCTCTTTTCCGTCGACTCTGAGTTTATTCTAATGAGCTTTATGATAGCACTAGAATTATCCTGCTTGCTTCGCTTTCTTCTCATCAATCCTTGGAAATGCTTGTCCAAACTCTAGGAAATCACTTGTTCACAAGTGGTTGGAGTAGTATATGAACTATATGGAGTTGGGGAGGCAGAAAAGAGAGAGAAAACAACTCTTCACCGACCGAAAATCACTCTTCACCGACCAATATCACTCTTCACCGACCAAAATCACTCTTTACTAAACAAAATCACTCTTCATCGAGTTAAAATCACTCTTCACCAAGTCAAAATCATTCTTCACCAAGTATATCCTTAGTCTAATTTCCTCTGGAATTTCTCTTAGTTGTTTCTCTATTTCTTCTACGTGCGCTTCTAAGTTCTCGAGTTGTTTTGTCCTCGTCTTGTCCTTGTACTTAGGTTTGAAATCTGCTTGGCTAGAAAGTAGCTTAACACTTACCCTCTAAAGTACACCTTTCGAATGTAAGGTGTGTTTTGCTCAATAAAAGGTTTCCAACAGTAATCATTCTTCGGTAGTTGAACTCCCCAGCCTTCCATCGATCTCGATCTCGATCTCGATCTCGATGAATCATCCCGGTTCCTTTGTATTTAACCTGCAAACCAAAGGTCATTCTAGACATCATAGCGAAGGAATCTTGTCCTTGCTTAAGTGTCAGTCATACATCATAATCCATCCATTTTCGTCCGAAGTTATCATATTATATATCAAAATAGTCCCGTGTTCGTTTGGGATTCATCTAATTTTACTCTGTTACAAGGTGTTCAAATCCTATAAGGTCAAGTCAACATCCATTCTGGGGTCCAATTTCTTCAAATCATCTAACATCCAATCTAGGGATTCCATCCAATCTATGGTCTCATCCAATCTAAGGTTTCATCTCCTTAGATCATTTTTCACCCAATCTAGGGTTTAATCTCTCCGTATTGTTTATCATTCACTCTAGAGTTCGATCTCTTTAGATCGTTTGTCATCTAATCTAGGGTTTGATCTCTCTGGATCGTTAATCTTTTAATCTAAGATTTGACCTCTCCGATTCCTTGCTGAGTATTCTAGCGTTCCAGCAAAGGAATTCAACGACAAAGTAAGCCCATGCGCTCACTCTTTGGTAAAGGGACTTACTTTTGATCTCTCCAGAGCCTTATTGAGCCCAATCTATTTTCTCTCAGGAAAAGGAGCCCAACGTTCAACCCTATCCTCTCACTCTCCGGTTAGGGGACTTACTTCTTGCGATCATTGCGTTGTCTCTTCGGTTAGGACTACCTCGATCAATTTCGGTCATCACATTCAAGTGGTTTGTAAAATCCTAAATTTCAAGACGTCATCAATCTTTGTTGGTGTTTCCTAATCGGTGTCATTCATCTCTTATGAAGCCTAGGTCAGCGCATCTAACAATCACTAACTATCTAATCCTATCAAGGATCACCTTCAAACTTCCAACTAAGAGCGTGCCTAAGGAACGATCAGGATCCCGTACACGTATATGCAGTCTGTTGGTAATAAGGAATAATTTATTGAGACTAGAAGGCGAGATAAAGGAATTGAACCTGAGTCCAATCCATCCCGATCATGGGGTTAACATCCAATCAAAGTATCTGATCCATAACTTCATCCTACCCTTAGTGGGCTTCTGTTCTAGAATCACCCATTCTAGGCATTAGAGCTCATCCTAGATCCAAATTGATCATGCCCTCAAGTAAATTTGAGTTGGTATCGATACGATTCTTGTTAGTACCGACTAGTTTTGGTTGTGGGGAATTGTTCTAGTTTGCTCCGCTACAATTTCAGATGCTCTTGCATTGGTTTCTGAATTTAGGCTACTTGGCTGTTCTTTGTTGATCCATCCTTCTGAGAAATCCCTCTAGCATTTCCTGTTGTTAAATCATTATTCCATCTTGCATAGCTTTCATCATTCTCTCCATCTCCTCTTTGGTTACATAGATTAAATGATTAGAATTTGAGGACACCTCCTAGCTGCCCTATGCTCTGGTTGGCTTCCGCCAGCCTTAGATCTGGTGTTAGGCCTCTTCATCTTCCCCAAATCTAAGATTCAAGCTTAAAGTGTTCGGATCTAGTTCTTTCTTAGTGAAAGCACCAAAATGTTGATGCCAAAATTGGTATCAACACCCAAATATCAGATGAAAGCACCAAAATGTAGAGATCCAAATCAAATACGCAATAAATCAGCAGGACGTAAAAGGAGACACTAGAATATTTATTGTGGTTTAGCAATCTCTGGCCTACATTCACTTTATATTTTGTTATTAGTTGTTTTCTCTTTAGATTAAAAATAATCAGATTTGACCATAATCTAGTGGATTTAGATTTACAATGGAGTTTATAGATTGTTTGAGGGTCACTTGTACCAAGGATCTGCTGATCAAAGTCCTAGAACAACAAATAGTAGAATCCTAGGCAACTTTAACGAAGGAGAGGTCAGAGGTGAAGAAGAAGAAGTCTCTTAAGTCAGAGAATCCCATCCGGAGAAAAGAAGAAGATCCCTCCCTAATTGTTGTATGGCTGGTATTTATAGAGAAGCATGTGAATAGGTTCAGAAGCCCGCTTACAGTGAAGTCCAAAAGTTAGCCAGGTGTTGTACAAGTGAGCACGGAGGCCCACGGACTAAGTAAACAACTCAGTACCGATCTAAAGGATCAGTATTGATCTAAAACTATCCTACCTTTGCTATCTCAAATTCAAGTCCTTTTGGACGAATAAGTACTTCAAGGACTTATGGTCCATGTATAGTTCAAATTGCTTCCCAAAAAGATAATGCCTCCATTAAGCACAAAAACAATAACTGCTAACTCAAGGTAATAGGTAGGGTAGGTCCTCTCGTGGGATATCAGCTGCCCACTCGCATAGCTCACCACCCTTCCTTCTTGCATCAAAACCGCACCTAGCCCCATACCATAGGCATCGGTATAAACTGTAAATGGCTTCATCCCATCCAGTAATACCAAAATGGTGCACTCGTCAATGCCTCCTTTAATTTGATAAAAGCATCTTCACAATTAGCATCCTACAAAGGAATCAGATTCTTTTTGGTAAGACGGGTCAGTGGGGAAGAGATCTTCGCGAAGTCTTTAATGAAATTTCGATATTAGCCCGCTAAACCAAGGAAACTTCTCCCATCCATGGCATTCTTTGGAACATGCCAACCCGGAACTGCTGCCACCTTACTGGATCAACTGCTAATCCACTTTCTGAGACGATATGTCCCAAAAAGTGTACCTCCTCTCATCAAAAGTGGCATTTTGAAAACTTTGCCTTAAGCTAATGCACATGGAGTGTACTGAGCATTTCTCCTAAATGCAACGCATGCTTCTCCTTACTCCTCGAATAGACTTGGATATCCTCTACAAATACCACGACAAATTTGTTTAGCAATAGCCTAAATACTCGGATCATTAATGTAAGCGTGTGCAATAGTTAGTCCGAAGGGGATGACTAACCACTCATACAATCCACAGGTGTACAGAACGCCGTCTTCTGAATACTGTCCTCGGCTACATGCAACTGATGGAATCCAATAGCCAAAACTTGCTGTGAGATTACCTTAGCTCCAATTAAATGATCAAAGAGATCGTTTATGTGAGGTGGTGGATAATGATTCTTCTTTACCAGTTTATTTAGCTCCCTATAATTAACACAAAGTCCGAGAGAACCATCCGCCTCGGTGGCCAAGACGACTAACGCTCCCCACTCAAAAATACTCCAACTGATAAAACCCTTCTCCAACAACTCATCAACCTGCATGTTTAACTCACATCTTTCCTCGAGAGCCATATTGTGGTATAGCGATTGGTCTCTCGATATCTCTCTTAGGTGAAAGAATAGCGACCTCAACAAAAATGTATGGGAAATCTCTAACTACAGGCACCACACTAAACTCATCATGCGATAGGTCTAAAGAATATAAGTAGCTCAGGATAACAGATCCTCAAAGGTTGTAATAAACTTCCAAGCTATGTCCACTACACGTGCTCAACATAATAACCTTCTTATCACGGTCTAAAATAGCCCCATATAGTCATCCAATCCATGCCTAATATCAACCCAAACCCAGAGAATTCCAATACAAAGTCATCACACTCAAACTTGACCCCTAAGATAAACAACTTCAAATCCTTATACACCATAGACAAATAGGCCGATCCTCCTACGAGGTTTGGCACAACTATAGGGTCCATGACAATACTAGCATGTATGTGTAAGTCATTACCAAGTAAACTATAAATAAAAGAACGTGAAGCCCTAGTGTCAAATAATGTGTAAATAGATAAACCAAAAAGAGTCAATACACCTTCGATTATCACTTTCTGTAACATTCCTGATTTCTAAACCTAATTAATTTGGAAATTAATATAAAATTTTGGTTAAATTATGAAATAATAGAGAATTAATTTGAATATTTGAGAATGAATATGTATATAAAATAGATTTAAAATAGAATTTCAAATTTTAAATTCAAATTTAAATATTTTAGAAAATAAAATGGTATTTAGATTTTCCAAAATTAAATAAGATAAATAAATTATGATTGGAATAAAATATGTATTTATAAGAAGATATTTTTTGATTGTATATTAATTTTTGAAATTTAAGAATAAATGTTTTAAATATATATATTGGATTTTAAAAGCTCTATTTCAAAAATTTATAGAAATTTGTTTTTTAATTTATAATATACATATGTAAAATATATTTTGAAAGTTGTATTGGAAATTCAATAATAAAAATCTTAGAGAATAAATTGAATTTAAAATTTACATTTTGAAATTGATAGAAATTTGTTTTCTAATTTTATTAAACATGCATTTTGGTTTGAAAATGATATTTTGAAATGGATATAATAAATTTTTCAAAAGTTAATTAAGAACTAAATTCTAATATATTTGTTCATGTATAATTAAATTTTTAAACCCTTTTTCTTTAAAAGATTATATAAATGAAAAATAAAGAAAATGTATTTATTTAATAAGAAATATAATATAAAGTCTTATTATAAATATTATTTAAAATGTTTAGGATATAAACATAAATGAGTTAAGTAATTTATAAAACTAAAAGGGGTTTAAAACAAAGTTTTAAATTAATTAAAGTAAGGGCTTTAAAACATATTCATAAATAAATTAAAGAAAAGGGTTTGAAACATAAAACTTCTTATTTGTGACATTTGTAAAACAATAAAACTATATAAGTAACAAATGTAATCTTCTTAACCAAAGAATTAAACAAGTGTAGGTGAGTTAGCATGCAAGATTAACAAGTGGCATTTAATTCTCTTAAATTTTTATTGATATGTATTAGAAGAAAAGAAAAAATGTACTACAATTCTCAGTTCAAAAAAAAAAACAAACAAGATCAAAGATTTGAAGCAAAATCATTTCAAAACTCACCCACAAATCTGAAAAGCAAGTTTCAGATTTAAATTCAAAAAATTAAAGCAATACAAAGCTTCAGTTCAAAACTTGAAAACTCAGAAGGAAAAAAAACAGGCAGAGGAAAATAATAAAGCCAGAAAGAAATAAAATCAAACAACTCCATCTTAAACCTGATCAAGCATGCAAATTCAAATCAAAATCTTAATCTGGAAATCAAATCAAAACTAGAGATTAAATGTAAAGCATTTCAAAGCAAACAAAATCTGTTTCCAATTCTTCAACCTGGAAGCTAAGATTCAAAAAGCATCTCCAACTCAATTCAAAGCTAAGACCAGATTCAACTCGAAATTTTCAACCTGAAAACCAGAAAACAAAAGCAATATGAATTAAAATCCAAGTTTAGATCATTTGAAAAGGGCTTAAGCAGTTTCTCTATTCCTCTCTGTTCTTCAAAGCAAGGTGAGAAAACATCACCTTTTAAACCCTTATATGTTTATGTCTTGTGGTATATGATGAATGATTAGAGTAATGCTATAGTTATGTTGCATGAATAAAAAAATATATCTGTATACATATGAAAAATATTGGGTGTATTTTCTGTCTTTGGTTATGTTGAGTCACAAGCTTTATGAAAGTTTTGATTTCTGACAAATAAGGCGATTGATTTCTGACAAACAAGGCGATCGACAAAAACAAGGTCAATAGAGCTATATATGGTACTCTAGATTATAGGTTGATTATTTGTTGTTGTAATAGTAATAAATTTGTTAAAATCTATCCTCAAATAATCATGCGTATCAAGGGAATCAATATATATACGAATAATTTATAAGTTGCATGCAGTTGCACAATTCAATGCGCAATTTAACAGGCACCGGTCGACCGGTCAATATAGGTGCGGTCGACCGTTCCTGTGTAAATTGCACAGTGAACGTGCACACATGCACATAACGTATATATATGTTTGAATTCCTGTCTACCGGTCTATTTTTGACCTGTCGACCGTTTTTAAACACAAAGCAACTTTTCCAAAAGACACTTCTCTTCTCCAAAGGTTGCATCTCCTATCTTTCATCAATGATCATAACTCTTAATGGCAACTGTTCACAAAGAGTTACAACTATTTTTCTCTATATATACTCATCTAAATCATTGATTCAAACAAGTTTTTACAACGATTTCATATATTCTTTTAATCTAATCTCTGATCTCAATACTGTATTATAAAAGCTCTAAATTATTTATTGAATCTTTGAAACTATTTCATATCCTTTGATTCAATAATATACTTTCCTTAATCTTTTCAAAACATCATATCGCATACTTTGAGGATAAGATTATAGGAAGGGTGTACTGCTAGTGACAAATCCGTGTTTTCAAGAACACAAGTTGTCAACAACAATTGTATTTGTTCTTTTGTTGAAGTCCTCTGTGTTGTAAGAGGCAAGTGTTGAAGTCCTCAGTGTATTAGAGGCGTGAAATCCCGTTCGGTTGTTCGGGTATTGTAAACCTGTTCCTCCGGGTGAAGCGAGGTAGTTAATAGTGAAAATCCAGATAGAAGTCTGGGACTGGACGTAGGACGGTGCTACGAACCAGTATAAAAATCTCTGGTGTGATTTTTCTATTTTCTATTTACAATGCTATTATCATCTATTTCCGCATTTGTATTGTAATCCATATTACACGATCCGTGTATACTATATTAGCACATATAATTGTATACACACCGCACTTTCAATTGGTATCAGAGCACGGTCATCATATAACCGTAACACAGTTATTTGATATATTCTTGTAATATGGCAAATAACGCAAGTACTAGCACTCAAAACACCACTTACACAGAAGGGCAATCGACACAAAGACCTCCATTTTTCAATGGTCTTAACTATAGTTATTGGGCAACACGTATGTCATTCTTTATGCAATCAAGTAGCTATGATGCTTGGAATGCTACTCAAAGAGAAATAGTGAATCCAACAACTGATTATTCAGAATGGACTGTGGCTGAGAAAACGGCAGCAGCCGTAAATGCAAGAGCAATAAATATGTTGTTCTGTGCATTAGACCAAAATGAATATAACCGTGTTAGTATCTGCACTACTGCATATCAAATTTGGCAAACGCTAAAAATCACTCATGAAGGTACTAACAAGGTTAAACAAGCCAAAATAGCCATGCTGAAAAGTCAATTTCAAAATTTCAAAATGAAACCAAATGAAACAATCAATGACATGTATTCACGGTTTCAAACTATTCACCATGCACTTATTGGGTTAGGACAAAAGTATTCTGATTTTGATGTTGTTTCAACAGTCCTACATTCTCTGACTAATGAATGGGAAAGAAAAGTATTAGCAATTGAAGAAGCTAATGACCTTTCCGTCATGAAGCCAGATGAATTGATAGGAAATTTAATGTCCTATGAAGCAAATTTGCAGGCTAGAAAAGAACAGAAAGAAGAAAAGAAAAATGTAGCATTTCATGTTGAGAAAGATGAAAATGAATCAGATTCTGAAGATGAAGATTTGGCGTTCATTGCTAAAGGTTTCAAAAAATTCCTAAAATATCGAAAAGCCAGTCGCTACAATAAAAGGAAACCTGGATCAAATAAACCATCTTCATCTGCTATAGAATGTTTCAACTGCCATAAAAAGGGACACATGCAGAAGGATTGTCCAGAACAAAAGAAAAAGTCAGAAAATGACAAATTCAAATATAAGAAGGACAAATCAAAGAAACGAGCCTTCTCAGTAACATGGGATGATTCAGAGTCATCTTCATTAGAAAGTGAAAGTGATTCGGAGAATGAACAAGCTAATGTTTGCTTTATGGCAACAGAAGATGAGGTACAAATTCCTACATTTGATGAATTACTTGATATTAATGCTGAACTGATAATCAAATATAAAGACTTAAAACGTCAATTAAAAGTAGTCAAAGCAGATTTAAGTAGAGCAGAGTTTGAACGAGATATGTTAAAAGATGAGAAGAAAATATTAGAAGAAGAACTTGAAAATATTCAAGAATCATCATCTAATGTTGACTCTCAAATATCTCTTTTGAGTCAAGAAATAGAAGCTCAAAAAGAGAAAAATAATGCTCTCACTACTGAAAATCATGAACTTAAAGCAAAAGTCAAAATTCTAGACCTAGAAAAAGCTAGTTTACAAACAAAGTTTGATGACATTACTCAAAATGTTTCTAACTTTAACAAAGGTCGAGAAAATTTGACTAAAATCATTGAAAGTTCACAATCTATTTCAGATAAACAAGGTTTGGGATATAACAAACATGAAACTAAGAAACATCTTAGAAATAAAAGGAAAAAGAAAGTACAAAAAACTGAAGCTAAGAAAAATCTTAGTTTATTATATTTCAAACCAAAACCAGTTGTGAAATTTCAAAAGAGAAATGTCAAGACTATCAAAATATGGGTTCCTAAAACAAATAATAATTTGATTAGGAACAAATACATTCAGCAATTCATGAATAATGTACATTTTAATAACAATTATATATATAAAGGGGATACGGACCCAAATGGGTTTGGACTCCTAAGACCTAACTCTTAGGACCCTATAAAAAGTGGGTACCATGAACTTAATTCTATTTTTTGCAGGTCCCACTGAAGAAAAGAGGAAAGTGGATATTGGACAGTGGTTGCTCAAAGCATATGACGGGAGACAAGAGCTTATTAACAAATATTAAATACTCAGATGGTGGCTCAGTCACTTTTGGAGACAATTCAAAAGGTTATATCATCGGCAAAGGCGATGTGAGCAATTGCGGTACATCTAACTTACCTCTTATTACTAATGTCATGCTAGTTAGAAATTTAAAACACAATTTACTTAGTATTAGTCAGTTATGTGACAAGGGTTTTATAATTTCCTTTTCAAATAATAAGTGTAGTATTTTAGATAAAGACCATAATTTGGTTTTTGAAGGTTATAGAGACAGAAATATATATATTCTAAATATGAATATTAATCATAATTCAGATATGTGTCTTGTGGCTAATGACAATGATCCATGGCTATGGCACAAACGTTTCTGTCATATAAACTTCAGAACTATTGACAAGCTAGCCAAAAACAATCTAGTTAGAGGACTACCCAAAATGAGTTTTAAAGTTAACAACATTTGTGATGCATGTCAATTAGGAAAATTAACCAAATCATCGTTTAAATCCAAGAAAGTCATATCAACATTACAACCACTTGAGTTACTGCACATGGATTTATTTGGACCTACTAGAGTTCAATCAATAAATCACAGTCAATATGTGCTTGTAATTGTTGATGATTTCTCTCGTTATACATGGACAATTTTCTTAAAAAATAAAAGTGATACTTTCGATCATTTCAAATCTTTCGTCAAAAGAATTCAAAAATCAAAAGGGATTAAAGTTAAAAATATAAGAAGTGATCATGGCGGAGAGTTTGAAAATAATGAATTTGAACATTTTTGTACAAAGAAAGGTATATATCATAATTTTTCGTTTCCCAGAACTCCACAACAGAACGGAGTAGTAGAACGAAAGAACCGAACTTTACAAGAATGTGCAAGAACATTATTGAATGGAACCACCTTACCAAAACATTTCTGGGCAGAAGCTGTCGCAACTGCCTGTTATGTTTTAAATCGTGTGTCCATAAGACCCCTTACCAAGAATACTCCTTATGAATTGTTTAACAAAAGAAAGCCCAAAATCTCATACTTCAAAGTTTTTGGTTCCAAGTGCTTTATTTTAAATACGAAAGATCAGCTTGGAAAATTCGATCCAAAAGCCGATGAAGGAATATTTGTCGGTTATTCGGAACGAAGTAAGGCCTATCGGATATTTAATAAACGAACCAAAACTATTGAAGAATCACTTCATGTCTCTTTTGATGAAATTTATCAGCATCCTCACACAATATCAGATGATGACGAATCAATAGTCATTGATAATCCAATCATCTCAAATACTGATTCTGACTCAGAAGTAATTATTGAGAATACTCCTCAAATATGTGAATTACAATCACCACCAAGAATATTAAGAGACCATCCGGCCCAAAATATAATAGGTGAAATAACATCACATGTCAGAACAAGGAGTCAACTCAATCAAATGGGTCATGTCGCTTTTCTCTCAAATATCGAACCCAAGAATCCAAAAGAAGCTGCTACAGATGATTACTGGATCATTGCCATGCAGGAAGAACTAAATCAGTTTGAGCGCAATGACGTTTGGGAACTTGTTCCGAGACCAACTGATCAGTCAGTAATTGGTACTAAATGGGTCTATAAAAATAAGGCAGACGAACAAGGAAATATCACCAAAAATAAAGCAAGATTAGTAGCACAAGGATACAATCAGGAAGAAGGTATCGATTATGAAGAAACTTTTGCACCAGTTGCTCGACTAGAAGCTATTAGAATTCTATTATCTTTTGCTTGTCATCATAATTTCAAACTTTATCAGATGGATGTCAAAAGTGCTTTTCTCAATGGATTTATCAAAGAGAATGTCTATGTCGAACAACCTCCTTTATTCGTACATGAAAAATATCCTGACCATGTGTTCAAACTTAAGAAAGCTCTGTATGGTTTAAAACAAGCACCTCGTGCTTGGTATGAACGATTACGTAGCTATCTTATTAATTCAGGATTTGAAATAGGCAAAGTCGATCAAACTTTGTTTATTAAACATTCTCGAAAAGATATTCTGGTTATCCAAATATATGTAGACGATATCATCTTTGGTTCAACAAACGATAAACTCTGCAAGGAATTTGCAAGTATTATGACCAAAGAATTCGAAATGTCTCATATGGGAGAACTATCTTATTTTCTTGGACTTCAAATCAAACAACTTTCAAACGGTATTTTTATCAATCAAGAAAAATACTGTGAAAATCTTATCAAACGCTTCGGATTACAAAATACATCTGGTAAACCAACTCCTATGAGTACAACTACACATCTTGAAAAAGATGAAAGTGGTAAGAATGTTGACCAGAAATTATATCGAAGCATGATTGGTTCTCTTCTTTATCTTACAGCTAGTCGTCCAGATATATTAATGAGTGTTTGTTTATGTGCTCGTTTTCAAGCCGATAATGCCAACATTACTCCATTAATAGATTTTTCGGCAAATAGTGTGGAGATAAATCATTTAATGATTAAATTATTTTACGCCAACATGAATCTTGATGAATATCAACCTGATAATCCAAACGGCGTCATCTGGTCTATGGTCTGTGGAAAACAAATTTTTCTTACTCATGCTAGAATTGCCTCTATACTTGGCATACCAAATCGAGGCGAAGAATTTTCATCTACCTTCTGCGAAGTTTTCACTCGAAATAGTACAAGTCATCAGTTTATAGAAGACAATAGTGATGGCACTAAGTCTATTGGACTTCGACCGACAGCAAGGTTACTTCATCGGGTCTTGATGCATTCTCTTTTTCCTAGACTTGGAAATTATGATGCAGTGTACAAAGAAAACTTCAAGGCACTCTATGCTATCTATGGTGAAATCCAAATCAATTGGGTTCACATGCTTTTTAATGAAATTCTCAAGGTAAATAATTCAACCCGGCCTCATTTCTTCTATAATGAATATATCATGAGACTTTTGTTAGCTTGTGGGGTCAATCCTCCTGAATTCTGCAACTTCAACACCAAAATGCATTGATTCCATAACCATCAAAAGAATGAAGCTTCCTCCACCTTATCTTGAGATTATGCATTTTGAAGAATGGCAACAACGAGGATCGAGAAAACAAAGAGCAACTTCCTCTCGACCTCGTCCCGATGAGGTGAAACTTTTAAGATCAAAGTCATCAACAAAAGAATCTCTTGAAACCATTGCGCGTAATCAGTTTCTGCTTGAATCTCGTCTCAAGCGTATGGACTCTAAAATTGATAAGCGCTTCAATAAGGTCAAGTTGTTCTTCGGTATGCTATGGGACGCTATATCATGTTCCTCATCCACCTCTGTTCAAGCACAAGATCCAGGAAAACGTCCTGCTGCTCCAGTTTTCACATGGACATCATCTGACGAGGGCGAATCGTCTAGAGGGAACAATGATGAGGAGGAAGAGGAAGAAGATGAAGATGATGATGATAACGACGATGACGATGATGAAGAGGAGATTCGATCTGCTTCATCCTAGATTCTATTATGTTTTAGCTCTTTAAAAACATTTTTCGACACTTGTACTAAATAGTGTCGTTATTTATGCTTTTCAATTAACATTATGTTCTGTAGTAAACTCTGTTATGTCTTTGATGTGTTAATGATTTATTTTTCTATGCTTATTATATTCATTCTACGCATATCATATTCTAGTGATCTGTTACTCCTTTTTTTCGATGACAAAGGGGGAGAAAGGGCTAACAATTGCTTGCAGGAAAGAAATCACATACTCAGGGGGAGATTCAGATTTGCAGATATATATATTGTCATCAATCAAAAAGGGGGAGAATGTTGAGTCACAAGCTTTATGAAAGTTTTGATTTCTGACAAATAAGGCGATTGATTTCTGACAAACAAGGCGATCGACAAAAACAAGGTCAATAGAGCTATATATGGTACTCTAGATTATAGGTTGATTATTTGTTGTTGTAATAGTAATAAATTTGTTAAAATCTATCCTCAAATAATATGCATATCAAGGGAATCAATATATATACGAATAATTTATAAGTTGCATGCAGTTGCACAATTCAATGCGCAATTTAACAGGCACCGGTCGACCGGTCAATATAGGTGCGGTCGACCGTTCCTGTGTAAATTGCACAGTGAACGTGCACACATGCACATAACGTATATATATGTTTGAATTCCTGTCTACCGGTCCATTTTTGACCTGTCGACCGTTTTTAAACAGAAAGCAACTTTTCCAAAAGACACTTCTCTTCTCCAAAGATTGCATCTCCTATCTTTCATCAATGATCATAACTCTTAATGGCAACTGTTCACAAAGAGTTACAACTATTTTTCTCTATATATACTCATCTAAATCATTGATTCAAACAAGTTTTTACAACGATTTCATATATTCTTTTAATCTAATCTCTGATCTCAATACTGTATTATAAAAGCTCTAAATTATTTATTGAATCTTTGAAACTATTTCATATCCTTTGATTCAATAATATACTTTCCTTAATCTTTTCAAAACATCATATCGCATACTTTGAGGATAAGATTATATGAAGGGTGTACTGCTAGTGACAAATCCGTGTTTTCAAGAACACAAGTTGTCAACAACAATTGTATTTGTTCTTTTGTTGAAGTCCTCTGTGTTGTAAGAGGCAAGTGTTGAAGTCCTCAGTGTATTAGAGGCGTGAAATCCCGTTCGGTTGTTCGGGTATTGTAAACCTGTTCCTCCGGGTGAAGCGAGGTAGTTAATAGTGAAAATCCAGATAGAAGTCTGGGACTGGACGTAGGACGGTGCTACGAACCAGTATAAAAATCTCTGGTGTGATTTTTCTATTTTCTATTTACAATGCTATTATCATCTATTTCCGCATTTGTATTGTAATCCATATTACACGATCCGTGTATACTATATTAGCACATATAATTGTATACACACCGCACTTTCAATTGGTATCAGAGCACGGTCATCATATAACCGTAACACAGTTATTTGATATATTCTTGTAATATGGCAAATAACGCTAGTACTAGCACTCAAAACACCACTTACACAGAAGGGCAATCGACACAAAGACCTCCATTTTTCAATGGTCTTAACTATAGTTATTGGGCAACACGTATGTCATTCTTTATGCAATCAAGTAGCTATGATGCTTGGAATGCTACTCAAAGAGAAATAGTGAATCCAACAACTGATTATTCAGAATGGACTGTGGCTGAGAAAACGGCAGCAGCCGTAAATGCAAGAGCAATAAATATGTTGTTCTGTGCATTAGACCAAAATGAATATAACCGTGTTAGTATCTGCACTACTGCATATCAAATTTGGCAAACGCTAAAAATCACTCATGAAGGTACTAACAAGGTTAAACAAGCCAAAATAGCCATGCTGAAAAGTCAATTTCAAAATTTCAAAATGAAACCAAATGAAACAATCAATGACATGTATTCACGGTTTCAAACTATTCACCATGCACTTATTGGGTTAGGACAAAAGTATTCTGATTTTGATGTTGTTTCAACAGTCCTACATTCTCTGACTAATGAATGGGAAAGAAAAGTATTAGCAATTGAAGAAGCTAATGACCTTTCCGTCATGAAGCCAGATGAATTGATAGGAAATTTAATGTCCTATGAAGCAAATTTGCAGGCTAGAAAAGAACAGAAAGAAGAAAAGAAAAATGTAGCATTTCATGTTGAGAAAGATGAAAATGAATCAGATTCTGAAGATGAAGATTTGGCGTTCATTGCTAAAGGTTTCAAAAAATTCCTAAAATATCGAAAAGCCAGTCGCTACAATAAAAGGAAACCTGGATCAAATAAACCATCTTCATCTGCTATAGAATGTTTCAACTGCCATAAAAAGGGACACATGCAGAAGGATTGTCCAGAACAAAAGAAAAAGTCAGAAAATGACAAATTCAAATATAAGAAGGACAAATCAAAGAAACGAGCCTTCTCAGTAACATGGGATGATTCAGAGTCATCTTCATTAGAAAGTGAAAGTGATTCGGAGAATGAACAAGCTAATGTTTGCTTTATGGCAACAGAAGATGAGGTACAAATTCCTACATTTGATGAATTACTTGATATTAATGCTGAACTGATAATCAAATATAAAGACTTAAAACGTCAATTAAAAGTAGTCAAAGCAGATTTAAGTAGAGCAGAGTTTGAACGAGATATGTTAAAAGATGAGAAGAAAATATTAGAAGAAGAACTTGAAAATATTCAAGAATCATCATCTAATGTTGACTCTCAAATATCTCTTTTGAGTCAAGAAATAGAAGCTCAAAAAGAGAAAAATAATGCTCTCACTACTGAAAATCATGAACTTAAAGCAAAAGTCAAAATTCTAGACCTAGAAAAAGCTAGTTTACAAACAAAGTTTGATGACATTACTCAAAATGTTTCTAACTTTAACAAAGGTCGAGAAAATTTGACTAAAATCATTGAAAGTTCACAATCTATTTCAGATAAACAAGGTTTGGGATATAACAAACATGAAACTAAGAAACATCTTAGAAATAAAAGGAAAAAGAAAGTACAAAAAACTGAAGCTAAGAAAAATCTTAGTTTATTATATTTCAAACCAAAACCAGTTGTGAAATTTCAAAAGAGAAATGTCAAGACTATCAAAATATGGGTTCCTAAAACAAATAATAATTTGATTAGGAACAAATACATTCAGCAATTCATGAATAATGTACATTTTAATAACAATTATATATATAAAGGGGATACGGACCCAAATGGGTTTGGACTCCTAAGACCTAACTCTTAGGACCCTATAAAAAGTGGGTACCATGAACTTAATTCTATTTTTTGCAGGTCCCACTGAAGAAAAGAGGAAAGTGGATATTGGACAGTGGTTGCTCAAAGCATATGACGGGAGACAAGAGCTTATTAACAAATATTAAATACTCAGATGGTGGCTCAGTCACTTTTGGAGACAATTCAAAAGGTTATATCATCGGCAAAGGCGATGTGAGCAATTGCGGTACATCTAACTTACCTCTTATTACTAATGTCATGCTAGTTAGAAATTTAAAACACAATTTACTTAGTATTAGTCAGTTATGTGACAAGGGTTTTATAATTTCCTTTTCAAATAATAAGTGTAGTATTTTAGATAAAGACCATAATTTGGTTTTTGAAGGTTATAGAGACAGAAATATATATATTCTAAATATGAATATTAATCATAATTCAGATATGTGTCTTGTGGCTAATGACAATGATCCATGGCTATGGCACAAACGTTTCTGTCATATAAACTTCAGAACTATTGACAAGCTAGCCAAAAACAATCTAGTTAGAGGACTACCCAAAATGAGTTTTAAAGTTAACAACATTTGTGATGCATGTCAATTAGGAAAATTAACCAAATCATCGTTTAAATCCAAGAAAGTCATATCAACATTACAACCACTTGAGTTACTGCACATGGATTTATTTGGACCTACTAGAGTTCAATCAATAAATCACAGTCAATATGTGCTTGTAATTGTTGATGATTTCTCTCGTTATACATGGACAATTTTCTTAAAAAATAAAAGTGATACTTTCGATCATTTCAAATCTTTCGTCAAAAGAATTCAAAAATCAAAAGGGATTAAAGTTAAAAATATAAGAAGTGATCATGGCGGAGAGTTTGAAAATAATGAATTTGAACATTTTTGTACAAAGAAAGGTATATATCATAATTTTTCGTTTCCCAGAACTCCACAACAGAACGGAGTAGTAGAACGAAAGAACCGAACTTTACAAGAATGTGCAAGAACATTATTGAATGGAACCACCTTACCAAAACATTTCTGGGCAGAAGCTGTCGCAACTGCCTGTTATGTTTTAAATCGTGTGTCCATAAGACCCCTTACCAAGAATACTCCTTATGAATTGTTTAACAAAAGAAAGCCCAAAATCTCATACTTCAAAGTTTTTGGTTCCAAGTGCTTTATTTTAAATACGAAAGATCAGCTTGGAAAATTCGATCCAAAAGCCGATGAAGGAATATTTGTCGGTTATTCGGAACGAAGTAAGGCCTATCGGATATTTAATAAACGAACCAAAACTATTGAAGAATCACTTCATGTCTCTTTTGATGAAATTTATCAGCATCCTCACACAATATCAGATGATGACGAATCAATAGTCATTGATAATCCAATCATCTCAAATACTGATTCTGACTCAGAAGTAATTATTGAGAATACTCCTCAAATATGTGAATTACAATCACCACCAAGAATATTAAGAGACCATCCGGCCCAAAATATAATAGGTGAAATAACATCACATGTCAGAACAAGGAGTCAACTCAATCAAATGGGTCATGTCGCTTTTCTCTCAAATATCGAACCCAAGAATCCAAAAGAAGCTGCTACAGATGATTACTGGATCATTGCCATGCAGGAAGAACTAAATCAGTTTGAGCGCAATGACGTTTGGGAATTTGTTCCGAGACCAACTGATCAGTCAGTAATTGGTACTAAATGGGTCTATAAAAATAAGGCAGACGAACAAGGAAATATCACCAAAAATAAAGCAAGATTAGTAGCACAAGGATACAATCAGGAAGAAGGTATCGATTATGAAGAAACTTTTGCACCAGTTGCTCGACTAGAAGCTATTAGAATTCTATTATCTTTTGCTTGTCATCATAATTTCAAACTTTATCAGATGGATGTCAAAAGTGCTTTTCTCAATGGATTTATCAAAGAGAATGTCTATGTCGAACAACCTCCTTTATTCGTACATGAAAAATATCCTGACCATGTGTTCAAATTTAAGAAAGCTCTGTATGGTTTAAAACAAGCACCTCGTGCTTGGTATGAACGATTACGTAGCTATCTTATTAATTCAGGATTTGAAATAGGCAAAGTCGATCAAACTTTGTTTATTAAACATTCTCGAAAAGATATTCTGGTTATCCAAATATATGTAGACGATATCATCTTTGGTTCAACAAACGATAAACTCTGCAAGGAATTTGCAAGTATTATGACCAAAGAATTCGAAATGTCTCATATGGGAGAACTATCTTATTTTCTTGGACTTCAAATCAAACAACTTTCAAACGGTATTTTTATCAATCAAGAAAAATACTGTGAAAATCTTATCAAACGCTTCGGATTACAAAATACATCTGGTAAACCAACTCCTATGAGTACAACTACACATCTTGAAAAAGATGAAAGTGGTAAGAATGTTGACCAGAAATTATATCGAAGCATGATTGGTTCTCTTCTTTATCTTACAGCTAGTCGTCCAGATATATTAATGAGTGTTTGTTTATGTGCTCGTTTTCAAGCCGATAATGCCAACATTACTCCATTAATAGATTTTTCGACAAATAGTGTGGAGATAAATCATTTAATGATTAAATTATTTTACGCCAACATGAATCTTGATGAATATCAACCTGATAATCCAAACGGCGTCATCTGGTCTATGGTCTGTGGAAAACAAATTTTTCTTACTCATGCTAGAATTGCCTCTATACTTGGCATACCAAATCGAGGCGAAGAATTTTCATCTACCTTCTGCGAAGTTTTCACTCGAAATAGTACAAGTCATCAGTTTATAGAAGACAATAGTGATGGCACTAAGTCTATTGGACTTCGACCGACAGCAAGGTTACTTCATCGGGTCTTGATGCATTCTCTTTTTCCTAGACTTGGAAATTATGATGCAGTGTACAAAGAAAACTTCAAGGCACTCTATGCTATCTATGGTGAAATCCAAATCAATTGGGTTCACATGCTTTTTAATGAAATTCTCAAGGTAAATAATTCAACCCGGCCTCATTTCTTCTATAATGAATATATCATGAGACTTTTGTTAGCTTGTGGGGTCAATCCTCCTGAATTCTGCAACTTCAACACCAAAATGCATTGATTCCATAACCATCAAAAGAATGAAGCTTCCTCCACCTTATCTTGAGATTATGCATTTTGAAGAATGGCAACAACGAGGATCGAGAAAACAAAGAGCAACTTCCTCTCGACCTCGTCCCGATGAGGTGAAACTTTTAAGATCAAAGTCATCAACAAAAGAATCTCTTGAAACCATTGCGCGTAATCAATTTCTGCTTGAATCTCGTCTCAAGCGTATGGACTCTAAAATTGATAAGCGCTTCAATAAGGTCAAGTTGTTCTTCGGTATGCTATGGGACGCTATATCATGTTCCTCATCCACCTCTGTTCAAGCACAAGATCCAGGAAAACGTCCTGCTGCTCCAGTTTTCACATGGACATCATCTGACGAGGGCGAATCGTCTAGAGGGAACAATGATGAGGAGGAAGAGGAAAAAGATGAAGATGATGATGATAACGACGATGACGATGATGAAGAGGAGATTCGATCTGCTTCATCCTAGATTCTATTATGTTTTAGCTCTTTAAAAACATTTTTCGACACTTGTACTAAATAGTGTCGTTATTTATGCTTTTCAATTAACATTATGTTCTGTAGTAAACTCTGTTATGTCTTTGATGTGTTAATGATTTATTTTTCTATGCTTATTATATTCATTCTACGCATATCATATTCTAGTGATCTGTTACTCCTTTTTTTCGATGACAAAGGGGGAGAAAGGGCTAACAATTGCTTGCAGGAAAGAAATCACATACTCAGGGGGAGATTCAGATTTGCAGATATATATATTGTCATCAATCAAAAAGGGGGAGAATGTTGAGTCACAAGCTTTATGAAAGTTTTGATTTCTGACAAATAAGGCGATTGATTTCTGACAAACAAGGCGATCGACAAAAACAAGGTCAATAGAGCTATATATGGTACTCTAGATTATAGGTTGATTATTTGTTGTTGTAATAGTAATAAATTTGTTAAAATCTATCCTCAAATAATATGCATATCAAGGGAATCAATATATATACGAATAATTTATAAGTTGCATGCAGTTGCACAATTCAATGCGCAATTTAACAGGCACCGGTCGACCGGTCAATATAGGTGCGGTCGACCGTTCCTGTGTAAATTGCACAGTGAACGTGCACACATGCACATAACGTATATATATGTTTGAATTCCTGTCTACCGGTCCATTTTTGACCTGTCGACCGTTTTTAAACAGAAAGCAACTTTTCCAAAAGACACTTCTCTTCTCCAAAGATTGCATCTCCTATCTTTCATCAATGATCATAACTCTTAATGGCAACTGTTCACAAAGAGTTACAACTATTTTTCTCTATATATACTCATCTAAATCATTGATTCAAACAAGTTTTTACAACGATTTCATATATTCTTTTAATCTAATCTCTGATCTCAATACTGTATTATAAAAGCTCTAAATTATTTATTGAATCTTTGAAACTATTTCATATCCTTTGATTCAATAATATACTTTCCTTAATCTTTTCAAAACATCATATCGCATACTTTGAGGATAAGATTATAGGAAGGGTGTACTGCTAGTGACAAATCCGTGTTTTCAAGAACACAAGTTGTCAACAACAATTGTATTTGTTCTTTTGTTGAAGTCCTCTGTGTTGTAAGAGGCAAGTGTTGAAGTCCTCAGTGTATTAGAGGCGTGAAATCCCGTTCGGTTGTTCGGGTATTGTAAACCTGTTCCTCCGGGTGAAGCGAGGTAGTTAATAGTGAAAATCCAGATAGAAGTCTGGGACTGGACGTAGGACGGTGCTCCGAACCAGTATAAAAATCTCTGGTGTGATTTTTCTATTTTCTATTTACAATGCTATTATCATCTATTTCCGCATTTGTATTGTAATCCATATTACACGATCCGTGTATACTATATTAGCACATATAATTGTATACACACCGCACTTTCAGGTTACAGGTTTTTAAAACCTGTATAAAGAAAAAAAGAATAAAAATTCAAATCCCTGGAATAAAAATTCAATATATCGTCATACAATCAATGATTGGTTAATATCTTTAAAGGTAAATTGTGTGTACAAGTGTGTTATGATATTTAAAAATAATTTCAAGTTTATTTATTTAGCAAACATTCGAAAGAATTGGAATTATAGTAACATATATTCAAGAATAGGAAATTCTGTTATCATGAATTCAAATTTGGATTCCATGAATCGATTCGTAATAGGAAACAATGATTTTTGATAAGATTTTCAAGATTTTTAAGCTTGGGATTAGCATGTTATCTCGAATTGAACAAAATTTGTATTATCGTCAATTGTTGTCGATCAACGGTGAATTGAAGCTAGGGATTAATGTTAAAGGTAGCTTGCGGGTTGCTAATTTTTAGAAAAATGATTACTTAAATTATTGATCAACGAGGAGTTCAGGCGAGGTTGGATTAGGGTTAAGTAGCAGTTTTATTCGACAGTAATTGAGGAGCTCGTACGTCACCCACAGTCGATCGTAAGTGATTGATCCAAGAGGATTGGATGCGTGACGTTTTGTGGTAGCTCGGGGTTGAATGATGTGGTTGATGGTAGCCTAGGTTGTCGGCGTCGCGGCGATTTTGCCAAAGTATGGGTTCCATTTTTTTTGGATCCTTGGCTCGATTTGGAATGACCGTCGATTTTGGGTTTCTGGGTGGTCGTATGGGTCGGAGTTGTCGTCATTGACTTGCGGAGGGTCATGGTGACGATCGAAGATTGTCAAAGCTGTCGTGCATGTGCACGTGTGCACTGTAATGTCAGGAGTTGTTTAATTGAGGAAGAAGAAGAAAAGGTGGGGACGAAAGAAAGAATGGCTCGGGTATTTTTGAATTTAGCTCGGAAAAATTTCGATCTAACTCGAAGTTAGGCACGAGTTTTTAATTATTTGGCTCGGGTTTTGGTTTGGGAAGGCTTGAGTTTTTTACCAGGTTTAAATTTTTGAAAAGGAAACGTGTTTCAGTTTTTTTAACTAAGAAGAAGTATAACCAGTAACCAAGTTTTGGAGTTATAAAAAGAAAAAGAATAATGTTTTCAAAGGATTGTAAATCAAGTTGCCGAAATAGAATTATTAAGCAAAGATTTCAAACAAGTTTCAAAGGTTAAATGATTCAAGTAAATATTTTGAAATTGTTTTGTTCGAAATAACCATATAATAGGTCAATGATGAATTTATTTCAAAGAATATTAAATAAGATCTGAATGTTAATTAACTAAAGTAATTAAAAGAATCATTACTTAATGAAATTAATTACTTAATGAAATTAATTACTTAATGAAATTAATTACTTAATGAAATTAATTACTTAATGAAATAAAAAGGTAATTACTTTGTGTGATCGCAATAAAGAATAATTTATTAATAAAGATTTATAATGAAAGTAATTAAAGTTAATTAATTTATGATCAAAGTTTTAATAAATCAAATGATTTAAAGAATAATTTATTAAAGGATAATTAATTAATTAAATTAATTAATTAAAGTAATTGAGGATAATTAATTAATTTGAGGAAAATTTATTTATTTAAAAGTTAATTAATTAATGAAAGTAGTTAGGTTAATCACTTATTGTAATTAATCTAGAATAATTGATTAAATGATAGTTAATTAAGGGTTAATTTATTCATTAATTAATTAAGAATAATTAATTAAAGGGTAATTAAATAATTAAAGGTTAATTATTTAATGATTAAAGATTTTTTTTATTAAAGTTGATTAATTAATAATTAAAGGTTGATTAATATATTATTAAAGGATAATTAATAAATAATTAAAGGATAATTAATTAACACAAATTGTAATTAACTAATGTTAATCAACTAGGATTAGGGATTTATCTGATTTAATTAATCAGATGATTAATTAAACTTACTTATGAATGTTTGAATTGTATGAACTGCTGCGAATGGTTGATATCTCTGTTGTGTGATGCTTTGTGATTTGAATTGTTTTAATTCAAGCTGTGATGAATGTAATTTATTTTATCTGTGATAAATGTATATTATTTATCTGTGATGTTGTGTATATAGATAAGCGTTATATGATTATACTGCTTATCGTTATTGATATGCTTGAATCTGTGATGATCAATGATGTTGCACTATTGTGTGAAACTCCTGGACTACACTATACACACACAAATATGGATTGCACGAAGAAATTGATTAAGTCGTAGATTTTTGAAATGTTTTTAAAAATTGAATTTTGAATCCAAGTAGTTTTGGAAATAAGTTGTTGGTGTGCATGGCCTTGTGGCATTTACAATGATACACTGTGCATGTCATAAGTTGTTTGTGTATGATGAATTCAAAATGAATATGCTTACGAACAACCCAAATAACTAAGGAAAACAATATTTTCAAAAACGCATTTTGTTTTACATGTGAAGACCCAAATTTTTTTGAGAATAAAATTACTAAAAGAAACAGGTAATAGAAAATAAATGCCAAGAATGAATGAGGTAAATAGGTGAGAGAATGATTGTCAGAGAAAATAAAAAAATAGCTTGAAAAATGGATATAAAAAAGAAAAGAAAATAATTCAGTAAGGAGAAAAATTGCTTTCAACAATTAAGTGATAAGGAAGAAAAAATTGATTAAGAAGAGATGTATTCATGTATATATTGTATAGAAAAATAAATATATGGTCAAAGAATCATGGGATGATAAAAATAAATTCTCTGATAAATTAAAATGCCAAAAATCAGTTTAATATTACCTATACATAAATATAATTTTGAAATAAATCAAAAGTAAATAAATGGTCTGAAATAATAGCTAGGAATTTCAATTATAAAGAGAGGTATGAGTGGATAACTCGGGCTTAAGAAAATATACAATGAAGTAAGTCACATAAGAATAATGTGTGGGAGAATCATGCAAATAGCATGCATATAGAAAAGCAGAATAACAATTGCCTTCATCTGAAATGGAAATAAAAAGAAAATGGAAAAATTAGCCATAAATGTGCATACAGGTTTCTTTTATTTTTGTAAGGATAAAATGGGTGTTTCCTCTATTAAAACCCTAGTTAAATGATTTAAATCAAAGGGTAAGGCAGGGGTTTTTCTCTGAGGGGGAAAAACAGAAGTTTAATTCAAAAAATATAGAAAGGAGAAACTCACACAGACTTCAAGCTTAAGCATTCTCGGGGAAGAGAAGAGGAAGGTGAGTGATAATCACTTAAGAGATTTAAGGCATTAAGACCCAAGTTAAGGGCAGCCAAATTATTTTACATAAAATCATATTATGTTTTTTTTTCTGTTTGGTTTTATTCTCTGAATAAATACATGTTGATCATGGATAGTATTTTGGTTGAACCTCTGGTTGATGTTTTGATCTGTTATAATTGTTTCAATTTTTGCTTTAAAATATAAATAATTAAACATATATTCATATCATGGAAATGGATTTTATGATCCAGTTTTATACGAAGAATGAACTGAATGTTTTACTGAGAAATAGTATATCAAAGGGAAATGAAGTAGGCAGTGTGAATAATGAGATTCATGCTTATGCCTAGTTCATATTAAAAATGATATGAACAATGCAATACTATAAACATGTGCTGATTTGTTCAGTAGATTTATTTAAGTAGAGGAATTTTTTTAGAAACTATTGTACTAGCAGGTTATTAGAAAAATGTGATCAAGCAGAAATGACTTTGAAATGGGTTGTGAAATTTTGTATCAATGTTTGGTATGTTTAGGTATGATTTTTAAGGAAATTAAATTCCTGACTTATGAAATGAGGAAAGGATTACCAGAGTATTTCTGGAGTTAAAAAGGAAAATTCCTTAAATGAATATATAAGCATGGTCTCTAAATTACAAAGTAATTTAGGAGAGGTGCCTTGATCTATTCATCATTAGGTGGATGATGGGTATGTGCATGACTTGTTCAAGTCCTGAAAGCCTCTGTGCAAAGGTTAACAGAATTGAGTCCTTTGCAATGCACACTTTGTGTTCAATGGCAAGAGTTTGGACCATATAATAATGAAAAAAAAAAAATATGGAACTGAGAAATTATGTTGTGGAATTTAAGAGTTTAAATCCACAGGAGTTTGTACATGTACAACTGGATAAATTGGATGAATGAATACTTGGATGTATGGTAATGTATAGGTTTAATTATACTTATGCCAAAGCCTATTAGAAAATTGGAAAGAATTAAATTGTAGATGATCTCTGCACAGTCTTAAAAGAATGTTACAAGTTATTTTTAATATTGATTTCACTCATACCAGAATTTTATTCTGACCCTATTTATTGCCTTTGCAATATTTTGGGGTGTCTCATTTTGTTGAGGCAGCTCATAATATTGTTGCAGGTAAAGATGCATGAATAGCTTGCTTGCTTGGAAAATTAGAAGACCTACTTGAGTTTTAAAAATGTGGTAGTTCATTATAATAAAAATAGCTAGGAAAACTTTCTGAAGTCTAAGCAGACCTTTCAGTATTTTAGTGGCTTGTTCATTTGAAAAGAATTTGTAAAACTTATTATTATATGTGTCTTGAGCTACTGATCAAAGTAACTGACCTTGATGTTTTTTTGGTAGACTGTGATGAAGGAGGTTATGCCATGCGATTTGATATGTGGACATACTTTCTTTTACATATCTGATAAATTTTAAATAGTGCAACTGCAATGGTTTTCTTTTGATAAAGCATGTAGAAGAACTGTGAGGTGATGGTTGAACCTAATCTGGTTAAGCCAGTGAGGCTTGATCATGACTTATAAACTAATATAAGACCATGAGAAGCTTGAAGTTTTAGTTTACAAATCTTTCTTACATGTCTGATTTCCAGTATTGCAATGTGTTATAAAATGATATGTGTGTAGAACTAGTAGCCTTCACTACAACCATATTAAACAATACTCAGTTGCATCAAACACAGTTTAAAGTTGTTTGCATTTGGTCTTGTTTAAACTATAAGAGTCTGCAATATCAAAGAATTTGGTTAAATGTTAAGCATGACCACTACCTTACTGCAACTTGGTTTATGTCAATAGCCATCATTCAATGACCATTAGAGGTCTGCACAACAGTTTCATTTGAGTTTGGTTCCTTAATTAAATTGCCTGGAACATGATGTTTACAAGTATGTGCAAAATTTACTTGGTATGCTAGAATAAGTTAGCACTTGTTTACTTGCATTTTTTTTCCTCTGACTGGGCTTTAACTCACTTACAACCACAATAATCATAGGACTATTACATACATTATGAATCCAGATATAAGTACTTATATCTGACATGAGAATATTGCTGTGAAAAGAAGGAGTACCCAGGGCTAAACTCACAAGCTTGAGTTGTTTTAACACTTAGTATGAAATTCAAAAGTAGAACTATAAGTGTTAAACTCTTGATTTCACAAACAAAACAAAAAGAAAAAGAGGGGGAATATTAACTGGAAATCTGGAAATTAATTAAATGGGATCAAGAAACAAGCTAAAAAATAAAACAAGAAAATATTAACAAGCTTGTTTTAAATTAAAGAAGAGAGAGAGAGATTGAAACCAGAAAGAAGCTATGTGACATAATACCTATCAGATATGAGAATATTATGTGATAAAATTTTCTTTGCAATTTTAATTACTCTGATGGGCAAAGAAACATGTATATATCTTCATATATATAAGTGACATGTTTTGATTTATGAACTAATATTTCTATATTGGTAAGATTCTGATCTTGGGGGAAAATGAATTAAAAGAAGTGAGCACTTGCAAAAAAAAAACTTACTAAAAATCATATAAATTAGAGTAGGAAGAAGTGGGTCACTTCATTACACTACAAAAATATTTCATTTTCAATTTTACCGCGTCAGTGTTTATTTTACAGATAACCCAAATGCAGGATACAAATGGGAATACAGCTGAAGACAAATATGAGTGAACGGGTGATATGTAGTGAGGATAGTTATGTAAATTGAAAATTGTGATGTAATCTAAATTGTATTGTAATTGGAATTGTGTGTATATAGTGAGAGCTCCAATTTGAAATATTTGTTTGAATAAGATATCCGTTTGAATTTAAATTCTATGTTATTTATTTTATTCAGCAAATATCTTATTTAATTATGTGAAAAATAAAATAGTATAATAACAAATACATTTAAATGAATATATATATATATATGTTTATTATCATCAAACAAAAATCATATACTAGCATATTCAACAATTTGAAGTTGTTTTAAATTTATATTCATAAAGGTTATAAATGAAAATTTTAAACTGTTTAACTTGAATCTATAAAAGTTATAAATAAATACTTTTGAAATTGCTTTGAATTTAAAATATAAAAGTTATAAGTAAATAAATTCAAAATAAGTTTAAACTAAAATATAAATTATATATGTTATAGCCATTAAAAGTCATAGTAAAGCTGTAATATTTATTCACTATTAATTAGTACTAGTATATACATAAATATAAGATTTAATATAAATTATAATTGTTATAGTTAAATAAGAGTATCTTATAAATTGTATATAAATAATGTAAAATACGGTTTTATAAGTTAAAACCAAATTTAAACCTATTACAGTCATACCGAATAGATAAATATGTATTTCGAACATACATACATACATATACATATACATACATACAAATGTATGTATGCATGTATGTATATGAAACTCCTTGTAAAATCAACCATAGATAAATAAGTTGAATAAATCAAATTAAATAAGTTAGAAATAAAAATGAAAATTTTGTAAATACCAGAATCAGACTACGGAAGTTATGTTGTTGTGTTCATGGCAAATTTAAATTCTGATTAATTTCCATATATAATATGTTAAAAATGGAGCCAAAATGGAAAAGTTATGGGTGTTTAAAGCTTTTAGGTTTACAATAATTAAATAGAATTCAAATTCCAATGGATAATTAATTTTAAAATTTGAAATCCAAAAGCTACAGTAATAAGACTTGGTGATTAAATAAAGTTAAAATTAACATTAACGTTAAGAAGTAATTAAGAAATTAAATAAATCTATCAAAGGAAACAAGTTAATGGTCCCGAAATAAATGGACATGTCGATCGCTCACTATGATCGGTTGATCGCTAGTGGTCGATCAGTGATTAACAAAGGCGGCTAAGGTTTTAATTGTGTTAATGTTCCGGAATTAATTATTTAAATCCGACAGTTCTGGTGTACTCTCACCACTATAAATAAGATCATAGATCCCTCACTTTTATTCACAAAATATTTTGGGAACCTAGCAAAGCTCTATCAGTGTGATAAACCGGATTTTCGATCCTTGAAAATCGACATTAATACGTCCACTGTATTTCATGTCGAGCAATCGAATGACGGAAAAACCAATCGTCGTGGGAAAGAAAGAAGAAAGAAAAAGAGTAGAGTAGAAGAGAAGAGAAGAAAAGAAAAACTAGAAACTAAAACAAACATAGAATATCACAATGACAGCGGAACATATAATATAATATCAATGAACTTTACAAAAAAACTGCAATATACATACATCCATCAGAGTACAATAATCAATCACTAATCATCAGCCTAGATATTTATAATAATCCGCCCTTACAAATGCTAATAATTTAAACAACAATGCAGTGGAAAATAAACATATACATGAATACGACTAGAAGACCTCCAGCTCATTTGCTAAAGCTCCAAAGCATCCAAATCTAAATATGTAAATATGCTCGGTCTGACCCGAGCATTGAAAGGAAAGAACGTCCGGATCAGTCTGGTAAACCAGTGTGAGAAAACACATCTCAACTGAACTTTAAAGTTAAAAAAACTTTCCTTTATCAAAACAAAAGTATCTCATAAGACCATGCCCACACATAAACACAAACAGGTTTTTATCTTACGATAACCAAAATATTTCATATCCAATCTTGTTATATTATACTAGTGTCTAGTATAAAAATAATATTAATCATACCCAAAATTGTTACATTGATTAAATTCCAACATATTAGCCACAAAGTGGGTTCTATAAACAAAATGGCAGGCACCTAGTCGAGAATGGATTTTCATACAAATGACCTGGTGAAGGGACTACTTTCCGGCAATACATCTATAGAGGAATGTACTGAGGCCCAACTGATGGTCCTCTACCAACACAAGACCGGCCTACCTCTTACTAGATAGTACCGAATATGTCATCGTTCCGGTCATTACCGGCCTATCTGAGGGCCCTCATCACATATATCCACAATAATTTAAGACCCAAACATCATAGTGGGAATAAATATATCTAAAAGGGGATGATCACATCCTAATAGTTGCGAATCACGTAGCCTTGCCACATCTACCACATTTCGGTCATTCCGGGTGTGAAGCATAAGGTCACGATTACCTTTCACATAGCACGTCATCTTTCCTCTTTGAATGCCACATTGTCATTCCATCATCACACAACTGATTTCTACAAACATATAACTCCTGAGCTCGTACGTCTCAGGAAAAGGTGTTAAGCTAAGAGAAATTTCCTTCTCCTCCACCAAGCAGATGATACGTTCATAGAGATCAATCAATGTAATTAGAAATGCAATGTCAGACATTCGTCCATATAAGTTGTCTAGGAACAGGACAAACCGAAGACACTTCTCCTACTATATCCTGTCGGGAATCACCCCTAGTATCAATAGCGATCAATCCTTGCATTGGATATTTCATAACGAAGAAACCACCGCTACTATATGTTATTGGGAGTTTATCCCCAAATGATCAACAAGCAGTCCTTCATGATGAAAATCCCAAAGATCCATGTCTTCCAACACCTGCACATTCAAACGTATATACATTGGTCCGAAGTGTTTTTCGGATAAATCCGATCCCGGTCTCTCCGGATCAACAACGATAAAGAGGCCAAATTTGATAGTTGATTATTTAACTATCAAAGCAAACAAACAATATCTAGCACCATGAGAAATCACTAGGCCCATTTAATTAATCTATATTACTTAAATCACTTTCCAAATATTTACTTCAAATTATCTTTAAAAAGATATATCATCAAAACCATTTTAAATTATCGATATTTGGAAAACATTTCCATATACTTATAACAACGGTATAAGTATATTTAATAACACTACCATTTGGAGACACGTCAAGTAGATTTCTATAACCGTACAACTCAAGAGTTCGTACACCTACGGAAGGGTGTTAAGTATAGGAAGCAATGCTCCTACACCACCAAGTCTTTAGTACGATAATAAGAACAGATTCATGTATTTCACGATGGAAGGTCAAAATACAATTTATTGGGTCAAAACGAATGTTGCATGAAACATCATTGCGACAACCTCAAAAACATTAGCATATGGATTCGATTAATTATATATATATATATATATATATATGTAAATCACATATATTATATAAAATATTTCCTTTCGAAAATCATTTACAATAACAATAATGTTATAGTCCATGCCTTACTTACTTCTCCGAACTGTCTATTACAACACTAAATATTGAAATCTATGTTTTCGATACATATCACATTTTAAATTGCTTTTAAACCATTTAAATTCCATTTGGAATTATTATTTTCCAGAATCTTTACTTCCAAAAGATAAATTTCTTTTTTAAAAGCCATTAACTTCATCAAAATATTTATTTCAAACATTCCTTTAAATAAAAATCCATATTTAAATCTCAACATAAGTTATTTTCTTATTTATAAAACTATTTCTATAATCTCCTTTCTATTTTATAAAACTTCTATTTTATAAAATTCCTTTGTTTCCATAATTTTATTTATTAACCATTCCTTTATAAAAAGTAATTCTACTATCAAAATCCATTTATAAAATCAATTTCAAAACCATTTACTAAACATTTATAAATTACGATTATAAATCTATTTTTTTTATTTATAAAATATCACTTCAATAAATCTTTTTTTATAAACTATTCAAAATCTCTATTTAAAAACACTTTACAAAATAGTAAATCTAAAATACCAAAAATCATACTTTTATTTATTATCAAACAAATTCCTTTGTTTTAATAATTCAAAATTTATTAAAACATATATGTACTTCTAAAATTTTTTCGAAACCCTTTTTAAATCAAAATCATCAGTTAAGTATTTGTAAATACCAAAAAATAGGGTCTAGTGCTACTGTAGCACTAAATAAGTCAAATCATATCAAAATCAATAATATGGTATCCAGCATATCATATCAACATATATATGAAAAGTAAATCAACAGTGGTGAGGAATCCTATTGGATCCCTCCAACCTGTCCCTTTGTATCACATACAACATAGAATCATAAAAATATAAAGCAACCACTTCGAGGCGGGATTCGTATACAAATGATCATCTGCTCCAATAGGCAGGAATATATCCAAACTCACTAATAAATATAGTATATCATCCATACAAGCAACAAGCAGCATAAATAAAATTATTCCCACATATATAAAAATATAAGGGAGCCAGAGAGGTGAGTTTACTCATAAAAATTCTAGAAATTCCTAAAGCGCTCTGGTTTGAATTAAAATCGAACGATCGTTCAATTCAACCCAAAATTCTTGCTAGCTATAAATTCATCCAATCCAACTCCATAGCGTAATACTCGTTGATATGAACTCAATGCAACTTGTCGCACTCGATTTGGACCTCATACGAGAAAGTTATGGATTAATTAACATTCGATATAATTAAATGTATTATTAACAAAGTAAATTAACAATTAAACTTTAAACCTTCTCTTCTTTTTTTCCCTCTTCCTCATGCACGCTACTTCCATCCATGACTTTTGTTTGTTTTTTCCCAAGTTGTTCGATCAATGATCTCGCCTGATGCACTACCGCCGCCCGCAGCGCCTCTCCGCTTGCGCCACACCAGCCTCCACCTCCATGCAAGCACACACACGCGCATAACGCCGTGAAACCCAACATTGCTGCAGCTAACATGAGCCAATTGATATCGCCTCGGATCATCGGTCGAGGATTCAACCGTAGGTTAGCCTCTTATCGTCGTGCTCTATGTTTCTCTAATTGAAGTTGTAGGCTAACTCGGCTCCTAGAGGCTTCGGTCGACGATGGCTATTGTATTATTTTATTTTAGTGGCGGCTGAAATTGTTTTTAGGGTTAGGGTTTTCCAATGAAGGAAGTAGATGGCCTTTATATAGAAAATAAGCTCGGCACTATTTACACTTCAAAATTTCGAATGCCAAATGAAGTGTGCCACCTGGCATTTTATATGTTATACCCTTATACCGGACACAATGGAGTATACGTCGGAAGCCAATTCCATTATATATAAAAGATAACTTTTCAAAATCGAATTATTTTTGTAACGACCCGTTAAATTAATAATATTAAATGAATTGAATTAATATAATTTCTAATCTAATTGAGAATAAATGTAGAAATTTGGTATAGTAGTTGTAATTTAGTGTAACAATAAAATTTTATGACAATAGATTTGGATAATGTAGATTGTCACAATTTGATTTAAAGTTAAATATAAGAAACTGATATAAGGGTCGAATTAGTGAATATCAATAAAAAGATTTAAGTAGAATGGAATTCATTTAATATAAAATAAATAGTGGAAGACTTACATTGGATTGTAAAATGGATAGTAACTAAATAAAAGGTGACCGCTGAATAAATCAATGCAATAAGTGTTGATAAGGAAATTTAATGAATGTTGTCAATAATAAATAGACTTAAGATAGTAATAAAATTTGTTTTGCCTATGTAAATTTTATGTATTGATAAGCCATAATTAAATTTGAAATTTGGTAGTAAATAGGGGATAAGTTGACTAAGGCAATTAGTAATTTAATAAATGAATGCATAGTAAGTAAGTGGAAATGTATGCATAAAAATATTTTCATATATGGGATAATTACAAAAGTTTACCCATTTATCTAATGTATATGATTGAATCTAAATTTAGGGAAACATTTTGTTATTGATGGTATAAGTGAATTTGAATAAAAGGGTAAAAATTATGTAGATTTAACATGTATTGAGTATATAGCTAAGAAGGGCATTCGATGTAAATGAATCTAAATTAATGTGTCTAGTCAATAATGGAGAACAAAAGGGTAAATAATAATATACAAATATACTAAACATTAAATAGTAGGATTACTAGAAAATTCAATCATTTACCAATATAGATAGTTGATGCGCCTTAATTGTAATTAAGAAACAACGAAAGGTGTAAATGAATTTTTTTTAGAGTATAAATTATAATTGGACAAAGATTTTAGTATAAAATGTTAATGCAAGGAAATTAATGCTGAATTTAAGGCAATAGTAATGAATAGTAATTTATTTAAAAAAAAAAATTTGTAACACCTATTATAAAAATCTATCTGCTTATTTGTTAATGGGATTAGGATCGGTAATAGGTGGTAATAATTAAATGAATGTTACACTAATTGAAAGTGGAGTAACGTTCGTTTAAAAGTTGAGAAATTATAGGAGCATATTTATTAAGCGTTACTTTAAAATTTATGTTTGATTGTGAAATTTATACGAGAAGTTGCAAAGTAATAATTAAGAAAGAATACATATAAATTGTTTATAACCTAAAACTTAAGGGTAGTTAAATGTTGAAATTGAATCTAATCAATTGGAAACTTAATTAAATTGGGTTCAATGTAAATAAAGGGTTATTTTAAGAAATTGAAATAAGTATTATAATTGGCAAATTTAGTTACTTTAAAGTGAAACGGAAAATATTAACGCAATAGTTGAATGCAATATTTAATTCATCTAATTTATATTAAAGATTCGTTAGATTAATTTAATAGAAATTTTGGGACATTTAATAGATAATTGCTGATTTTGAATGGAATTAAAGGAATTACTGAAATCGAAATTTAGCAACTTTTAAACCTTTGCAATTGATTTTGGATATAAAGAGTCAATGGAAATTTGTGGATTAATTTATGAATTCATGAAATCAGTGTATTGACTTAGTTGTAACTATATGTAAATGTACGCAATAAGGTTGTGCAATACCAATTATTTGGATTCAAATTTATATTAAATATAATGTTGGTAGCAATTGGAATTTACCGTTTTGCAAAATAAATGAGAAATCAAGTCAAATGTAAATTATATCGTAAAGGATAAATTCATTTAAACAGTAAGATTTTTAAATAAATAAACGTTTCACTTAGGTTTCATTTGGATAATTTATGTAGTATAATGGGAAAGCAATTGAAATTGATTACCCTAAATTTGTGCAGTTAGGGTAGTTTTGATTTGTCACTTAAGATGGTAAATTCTATAAAATGTGATAAATGTAGTTTTAATTAAATTATGACGATTGGGTATTTAAGAAGTGATAAACCAAAATTTATGGATTTATTTGAAATTAAATTGTGGATTTATTTCAATAAGTGAAATTTATGTTTAACTATTACATCAATAGGAATTAATCTAATTTAAGGATATGTTAATATAATTTGGGCAAAAGGGTGTTTGGACTAGGGAATAATATTAATCGGTTTTAGAAACCTTAAATATAAAATGGGAAGTAGACAAGATTTAACGTTACAACCATTTATACAAAATCCAGGATGTGTGTAGAAGTATTTATGGAATAAAACGTAAACAATTGTTGGATAAAAAGAGTAGGAATCAACATTTATTTATTTAATTGGATATAACTACGATAGTATGATTTATTGCATTTAAATGAAATCTAATATATAGAACATTGCCTAAAAAGGAAGAATAGATAAAATTAATGATAAATCTATATACTATATAAGATTTATTGATTTAAAGACAAAAGGGGCAAGATGTATAAATTAGATTAAGTGCAACCTTCAGTAAATAAAATTTGATGGAATAAGAACATTTGGGTAATTTATTTCCAATTAAATCAATTCACGTTTCAAAATTTAATGCTAGTTTATTACATATATGTTTATGCCTAAATTTAAACTTATGTTTAGATCCAATCCGATCCATCTATTATGTTTCAGCCTTGTCTATATATAACTTGTTATAAACCCTAGCCACTCCTTATTTTCATTTTTCTATACGTAGATCTCCTTCTCAACTCCTCATTCTAATGGCAGAAGAAAAAAAGCCTAATTCTAAAATTCAAAAAAAAATAATTTCAAAAAAAAAAAAAAAAATCGGATCTGCAGCAGCTTCTGGTTGCGCTTCGGTTTCAGGTGAGAAAACCCTAGAGCAACTTCGGGTCAGGAAGAAAATGACTCGGGTCGCTCCGGGTCGTTTTGGCGAAAACTCCAAGCAAGCACCGGGAATTGAGGCGGCGCACTGAAGTCGAACCCGAAGTCGACCCAGGACCAGAATTTTCCATTTTTCAAATTTTCATAACTTTTGCATACGAGCTCGGATTCGCGCGCGGTTTGTTTTGATGGGATCGTATCGGAATTTTTGACGTTTTGGCACTAGTTTGGATGAATTTGGAGGCTGTCCAAATTTTGGGTTTAAATTGGATTTGAATTCAATTTAAATTCAAAAAGGTGAGTGTTTTAACCCACTCACAACTACTAGAAGCTTTTATGTTTGTTAAATTAATTTTAGAAATGAATAGAAATTTATTTATGAGTATTTGGCATGTTTATTTTATTCATATCTGTGGAATTGCATTTATTAAATTTAACTGTTAATTTAATTAATTTATTGCGTATAAATTTACAGTTAAAATTTATTTGTTTGGATATGAACTGCTAGTTAACAGTTATATAATTTATTACTGAATATAGACTGTAGATTAATAGCTGTTAAATTTAATTTGAATAAAATTGCCAGTATTACCTGTTATGTAGTACCAAAAATAATATTGTTATTGATTGATATTGATTTATGATTGCGATTTGGATGATGGATGATGTTGATGAATGGATGTTTATTGTATATCATTAAATTGCAAATTATCATGCATATTTCCTTTCATTCGGGATTGTGGTTTGAAATGATATACAACCGCAAAATTTTATATCTTTTAAATTGCGGATTGAAATGATAAATATCCGTATCACTTGACCATAGGATAGAAAATTATATACAGGCACCGCGGTATATATATATATATATATATATATATATAACTATTTTAATGTGATTTTTATGGTTTGGATGGAATACGGTTTATAATAATCTTAAATTTTATATTGTATTATATTTTTCTTCCATATATATATACATATGAGGTTGAAAATTTTGAAATTAAAAGGTGTATAAATCTCTTTAATAAAAATGGAATTTTCTTTTAAGAAAATGGAGTTTGATAATTTATATCATATGTTTAAATGTTAAGTTTGAAAATTTTAAGATATGATATTTAAAATTGGATTTTTCCCAAGATAAATTGAAATGAATATTCTAGTATAATTTGAATTGAAAAAAATATATATTTTATTACTAGAAATTGGAGTTTTTATTTATTTATGGATTTTATGTGAATATTCAAGACTAATAAATAGAACATTCGATTTGTTGAAAGAATAAAATCCAACTTTAGTTTGAAATATTAATACTCCAAATGGATATACGTATATATATATAAATTGAAGTGGTTTTGGAACTTGAGAGAGATAATACAAATTTTGGTTTAGACTTTAATAAAGAAATGTATTTGTAAAGCCATGAGAACTATTTTCTTTACAAAGTAACATTTAAGTTAAACCTTTTAATTCATATACCGTTGAATATCCAAACCATTCAAGTTTTAAAAGTTATGGTTTTAAATTATGAATTTCGAAATATTATGCTTTGAAAGGATATTTGGCTTTCAGACGTTATAAATTTTAAAGCATTTGGATTTTTGAAAAGGTTTATATTTGGGATAAAGGATATCATATTGTTTTGGGTTTTAAAATGATATCGTATTCATGATTTTAAAATAGAAATGTTTATTCTGGTTTTAAAGTATGAGCTATTTTTAAATGACCGCGGTGTTATAATAACAATGGGTTGGCAAAGAGACCGGGATCGGATATGGACATACTCTCTGTCGATACCGAAAACCACTTTGACTAACCGTGTACGCGGTGGAGATTCCAGAATGAAGTAGGTGGTGGCGACGTTTCCTGTAAGGTAAATACGTGGACCCGACTCCCGTGAGTTGGCATAAGGTGGCTAAAACAGGAGCGATTCTCAGGCCAATGAGGTCATTCCTCTGAGCGGACCATCCTCTTCGATATTATACTTTGACTTTGGATTGATTCAGTGGCCACTTTTACTTTGATTTTGGGGAGTTAGTCCGAGGTGGGCGGTAACTGCGGCTACGCGTTTCCACCAGCCTGGATAGCAATTGGTATATCTACCTTGGCATTGCCTAGTTGTGCCGTGTCACCTACCATACCGAGCCTTTACTATGAGTTTCTATTTGTGTCGTACCTATGGAGTATCCTCTGGTAGCCTCCCGATCAGGAGGTATTACGGTACTGTATAGACTATTGGCATTTTACGTGTTAAGGTGGAAAATGTAAAGCCTTAACGCTATTTAAAAGTAAGTTTATTTTATAAATAGACACTATTATAATAGCGCAATATACTACATAGTAAATAGTTTAATGGATCCTTAGGAGATGTAAATCCCGAGCATCTCTTGAGTTACTGTACTCATATTTATTTCTGTTAATTTAACTCACATAAGATCTTTTAGTTCTGACTCGAGTTTTTTTGTCTTTTCAAATTCGCTCGGGTCAGTCCGAGCGTTTCAGGATCGAAGACTTTAGCTTTGGAGGACGAAGACGAAGAATCCGTATTATTATTATTATTTATAGTATTGCACCACACTCATACTGTTCCGCTGCATTGATTGTATTGGTATGTGTAACTCTGATATTTATTGTATAAAGCAAATCAAGTGTTTGTAAACTGTTTGAACTGTATATTTATTATTATATTTTATCCTTCCGCTGTGAGATTCTGTTTTGTTTTTATTTCTTCTCTGTTTTTCTTATTTACCCCATAACAATCCGCCCTTGCGTATGCTTTGAATTGACACGTGTGTCGGTTTAAAGTGTGCGAAAAGGCGGGATGTTACAGTTGGTATCAGAGCTTTGGTTTAGCGATAAACTTTGGCTTTGTGGGGTTTGACTCTTTGTTAATAGGGTAGTAATACCCTATGGGAGTCGCTGAGTGTATATATATGAGGGAGCGTACTTGTTAGTGTTATAAAAAGATTTTAATATTGTGTTAATCTGTTCCGCTTTGTATTTATAAATTCTGGTTGATGCATGGGACGCTATGTCATCAATAGGGATTTCTAAACACTTAATAGGACAGACCGACATAATATTTGTTTTTAATATAGGTGAATGAAATAATTTTGCCTATTATATTTTCTATATATAAAAATATTTTTATAAAGATATATATATATTTGGTTGCTATAGATTGGGTGTTAGGAAATAAAAATATTTATAACAATTGAAGCTAAGTTGAAATTATAATAAATCAAATTGGAGATTTTAGAACTTAAGTCCGGGATTTTGAAAATCTGCTTTCAAAGGATTTATGAAATATAATGATTTGGTTTATAAATATTTTCTTATATAAATATTTAGTATAATTCGAAAGAATTGGTTTAAGTGGATTTTGAAGAAAATAAGTTTGTACTTTCCTCTCTGTTGCTGGAAAATAATTTCGGTGATGGCGGCCGCATCATCGACTTTTATTTTTGAGTTTCGAAGGGAAAGGCCACTGTAGTAAATTCTACTGCAGATTTGTTTTGAAATTATTTAAAATTTTAATTGTTTAAAGGTAATTAGAGATATAAGAGTTGTAAGAAATTAATTATCTATTATTTTAAAGAAATTTTGGAATTTGACCCGGTATTAATTCTTGAATTTCCATTAATTAGTTGTAAAAATTTAGGTTAGTGAAATAAAAGAAGTAATCAATGAATTAAAAGAGTTGAGATTAAACTTGCATAAGTTCTTTTGCTTTTTCTTTAACATAAATAACTTACCAAGTATAAAAAGTTGAAATGTAAATTAAGAGTGGAATAGAATATTATGCAAGTAGAATTTTTGGAAATAATGAAGTATTCAATAAATTACTGTTATAAATAAGAATTTAATGGTATTAACTTAAGTGATGATTGGAATTTTACTAAAATTAAAGGTTGTATTATTAAAAGGTGATTTTAACCTTAAGAAAGTAAAAAATGAAATTCCTTAATTTATAAAGTTTGATTGTAGGGTTATTAACTTAAGTACGCCTTAATTTCCCCCTATTCTAATATAAATGACTGCAATCCATAGTTAATGAATGAGTAAAATCTTTCACTTATAGGAATGCAAGTTATAAGGTTAATAAATTAAGTGTAAGTAGAGGGTTACTGTAATTAAATATAATGGAAACTTCAACATTAAATAAATGAATGAGATTAAAGGTAAGTCGAAATTGTAATTTATAAAACAAATATATATTAATCAAAGGAATGGAGAAGGAACTTGTAAATTTTCACTTACATTCTTAAAACATACATAACTTACCATATAATAAAAAGTTGCGATGTTAGTAGGAAAATGTAAGGGGAAATCTTACAAGTGAAGAGTAAGGTAATAAAGGTATTCTATTAATTTGCTATTATTAATAAGAATTAATTGTATAGACTTAAGTTAAATTGGAAATTTTACTATAAGTAAAGGTAAGTAGTATAAATAGATGATAGAAACTTTAGTAAATAAATTGGAATACAAATATAATGAATTTTGTGATAAATGGAAAATGAAAATTTGTAAGAAATAAAGAAATCACTCCATAAATGAAAGAAAGAAAATCAAACCATTGAAGCATGAGATAAATGTATAATAAATAAATTTGGATGTTGGTTTGAATTATGTTGTTTGATTTATGCCGTTGGGTAAGAAATTTGAAGTGGTTAAATGAATAAGTATCTATCTTTGTTCCATCTAAGACTGTTGAGTAAAGGATGCACTTGATAGTTAATTTCATTTCATACAAATTTCAAGTTTGAACCCAAACAACTATTTGTTTGATGGATTAAATGGTTGCTTTGTTTGTGTATGTATGTTGTTTGTAAGGTTGATGATTGTTGAATTGTTTGGTTGATTAATGATTGAATCCACTTGAATAGTTCACTTTAAAATAAATATTTAACCTTTTAGATTATATAAGTGAATACAGGCGATGGAAGCAACTGCTACTGCTTTTGGTTCCAAAATAATAAGCGTATTTTGCCCGACAAATAGGTACGTTTTCGGATTACGTTTAAAGCGCTATTTTTTCCGTGTTGGGATATAATATTTTGATAATATATGTAATATATTTGTATATTTTGATATTATATTTTCTCCCGAGCCTCACCGTACAAAGGAGACTCTGCCAAAAATTTTCGTAAATTTTGGACTTAGAATTTTGTTGAATATTTTCCAAACTTTAATGATTTAAGTATAAAAGGTTGTAATGATTATAAACGGGTATATTTCATTAAAGGAAATTAATCCAGTAAATTATTGTTTATAAGTTAATATTTGAAATAAGATGTACTGTTTATTCTTCCTTCTCCCTTCTTTTTCCTTTTCGGGGACGAAAAGTTTTGAGTGGGGGAGATTGTAACGACCCGTTAAATTAATAATATTAAATGAATTGAATTAATGTAATTTCTAATCTAATTGAGAATAAATGTAGAAATTTGGTATAGTAGTTGTAATTTAGTGTAACAATAAAATTTTATGACAATAGATTTGGATAATGTAGATTGTCACAATTTGATTTAAAGTTAAATATAAGAAACTGATATAAGGGTTGAATTAGTGAATATCAATAAAAAGATTTAAGTAGAATGGAATTCATTTAATATAAAATAAATAGTGGAAGACTTACATTGGATTGTAAAATGGATAGTAACTAAATAAAAGGTGACCGCTGAATAAATCAATGCAATAAGTGTTGATAAGGAAATTTAATGAATGTTGTCAATAATAAATAGACTTAAGATAGTAATAAAATTTGTTTCATAGTCTCCCTATCCCCAAAGTTTTCAAATAATTCCATATTTTTGTCTTCAATGTCTGCTCCCCTTGTCCTTCCCCTAGCCCCTAACGTACCTTCCTTCTTACCCAATTGTACTGCTCCCATCTCCATCAACCCCATCAACTCTGTCCTTCCATTGTCCTCTTCTGATCATTCGCCCCCTTGTCCCTTCAATCCTGACCAACCCTCCTTGGACTCCTCGTCATGTCCTTCTTCAGTTGTACCATCCTCTTCTGTTCCTACTCCTCCTGTACCTCCGCCTCCAGTCCCTCCTGATCCACTCCCTTCTTGGCCTACTCCGCTGCCCCCTCCAGCCCAAACCGCTGTCCCTTCTCTTCCGTCTCAAGGTGAACAGACATGGTCTTCTTTATTTAAGCATAAGCCAAAAAATGCAGGGAAGTACGTCCCTGTCGAACTGTTTCCTCAGTATGAAGATAATATGTTAGTGCCACCGAAGGAAGTCCTAGAAGCTGGTGCAAAGATCTGGAATGACACCTTAGTTGGCTTCTTCTTAGATAAACCACTATCGTACACGGCAGTTATTCAGAAGCTAAAGATTATCTGGAAGCTTAAAGGCTCTGTCAAAGTTAAATCTGATGGTATAATATTCTTGTTTAACTTCACCTGTGATGAAGATAGATGTAAAATCCTTCAAAGTGACCCTGTAATTATAAAAAACAAAATGTTCATCATAAAACCTTATGACGCTGCTGTCAGTAACATTACTGGCTCAGTCACTGCAGTTCCTGTATGGGTACACCTGTATAATCTTCCCTTATTTGCGTGGTCACCACTAGGGATTAACTGGCTGAGTAGTCATCTAGGAAAACTACTGTGTATGGATGAAATGACAGAGAAGCAAAATAGACTGAGCTACGCTAAATGCTTAATAGAAGTAAAACCGAATAAGGAGCTACCAGATGAATTCTTGGTCAAACTTGTTGAAGGAGGCTTTCAGAAAATTTATGTGCAGTATCAATGGAGGCCAGATGTATGTGTGCTGTGCAAAATGTTTGGGCATGCAACTGAATGCTGTGATGTAAAAGATAAAAGTGAAATAGACAAAGTGATTGAAATAAAGAAGAATGGCAGGAAAGTAAACAAGGAGGATACTGAAGTCAATGGCCGCGGCAATGAAAAGTTCAAACCATTACAAAAACAGAATGCCAAGAGCTGGCAACAAGTGAATAAAAAGAAAATAGATAAAATAATAAAGGAGACAGAAAAGGAACTAAGTAGAGGGGATAATGAAATAGAGGTGAATGAAATGGAGATTAAAAAAGTTGATGATGAACATAAGAATGAAAAGAGTGATGAGATAGAGCAGGAAATAGAGCAAGGTGAAATCATAAAAGATAATGGAGAATGTAACAATGGAAGTGCAGACAATTGTCATTCTCCATCAGTGGATTTGGACAATGAAATAATAAAGAAGAAAACTGAGAAATCAGACTTTGAGGAGTTGGTTGATGATATCCTCATATCAAATAAATTTGATGCTCTCCTGGAATTAAATGATACTGAGATTATGAGAGAAGTGCAAGAAGAAAATGTCATGGTAAATGGAAAAAATGGTGAAGAACTGAGGAATTATGAAGGTAAAACAACAAGTGAAACACGAAAGAAAATTAAACAAGGGGAACAAAGCGACAGAAGTTTGAAACAAGTCAAGTTACCAAACACAATGCAAAAACAGCAGCAAGACCAAAATTCAGGAGACAAAACAGCAAACAACTATGGAAATAAAGAGGGTGGAGCAGAAATAGATAAGGAAATAGAAGAAAGTTCAAGCATGACGAGTTTGAAAAGCGAGAAGAGTAATAGCAAGAAAATCAGGCATACTGATGTAATAAATACTAACATGCACAATGTTCAGAAGACATGCACAACTGATTTAACCTATCAACCTGATATTGTTCCTCCTCACAATCATACTCAACCTCATTTTTACTCCAATATCAAGCCACCTATGGCCTACAAACCTCCTCCCATTTCCCCTACTCACTCCTCCCCACACATTCTACAATCCACTTCAACCTTTCCCGCACGGTCAGATCAGTCCTCCTCCCCTAAAAATGGCACAAGAAACAGTGAAGTAACCCCACTATCAGCAACTATTCCTAATTACTTGACCTCAAAGCATGCAGTAACTAGGAGAATGAAGATTGAAATCCTCAATGCCCGTGTACTATAATGCTGTCGACCAATGGAGCATGGTTCATTCGAGGGGGACACCATATTATTCAGCTTATTCAAAGTAAAGAACTCATTAAAACACAACAATTTGGGGAACTGGTGTTCTCCTTGCAACGAAAGATAGAAACATCCTCTACAAATTTCATGGGATTTGTTTGGGGAGAGAAGAAGGTAACATATAAACTTAGTGATGCTTTTGTATTCATGCTACAAAACAGAGCCAAACAAGCATGCAAATGGTGGATGTGTACTGCTGATAGTAGTAGTATGCGTCACAACTTACTATCGTGGAAGGTGCTGAAAAGAGCTATCCTAGCTAAGGAGAAACTAGCGAGTATGGGAACGAATATGAATGTTTTCTGCACTCTCTTCGGTGTGCTACCAGAGAATGCTGAGCATATATTTCTTGAATGTTCGACTACAAGACTAGTATGGACTAAACAGATGATAAAGTTACATAGAACTGGCCCTTCTCATGTCAATCTGACTAAGTGGGAGTGTATCCATGCAAAGATAGGAGGAAAGCAAAAACAAGAAGGAATATTTACAGTGGTGTTGAAGAGTTTCATCATCGCTGTTTGGAGAGATCGTAATACAAGAATTTTTGATGCCAACAGAGCTAAAACTGATGCATTGTTAAAGCCTTGGAAAGTGCACGAGATTAGATGTACCCTTGATATGCTCTTCACTTATGATCCGGGGATATACACGAGATATAACCTGTCGTAACTGCAGTGTTTCCTTTGTTCCTTTGTTTTTTTTCCTGTTGCTTCCTTTGTGTTTGCTGCACTTTGTTCCTTTGTATTCTTTGAGCATTTGCTCATGATGTTGTTTGTGTTTGTATTCTAAGTGTTGCAATAAAATGGTCGGGGTCCATTCAACCCCGTCGGCCTTGCCAAAAAAATTTGTTTTGCCTATGTAAATTTTATGTATTGATAAGCCATAATTAAATTTGAAATTTGGTAGTAAATAGGGGATAAGTTGACTAAGGCAATTAGTAATTTAATAAATGAATGCATAGTAAGTAAGTGGAAATGTATGCATAAAAATATTTTCATATATGGGATAATTACAAAAGTTTACCCATTTATCTAATGTATATGATTGAATCTAAATTTAGGGCAACATTTTGTTATTGATGGTATAAGTGAATTTGAATAAAAGGGTAAAAATTATGTAGATTTAACATGTATTGAGTATATAGCTAAGAAGGGCATTCGATGTAAATGAATCTAAATTAATGTGTCTAGTCAATAATGGAGAACAAAAGGGTAAATAATAATATACAAATATACTAAACATTAAATAGTAGGATTACTAGAAAATTCAATCATTTACCAATATAGATAGTTGATGCGCCTTAATTGTAATTAAGAAACAACGAAAGGTGTAAATGAAATTTTTTTAGAGTATAAATTATAATTGGACAAAGATTTTAGTATAAAATCTTAATGCAAGGAAATTAATGCTGAATTTAAGGCAATAGTAATGAATAGTAATTTATTTAAAAAAAAAAATTTGTAACACCTATCATAAAAATCTATCTGCTTATTTGTTAATGGGATTAGGATCGGTAATAGGTGGTAATAATTAAATGAATGTTACACTAATTGAAAGTGGAGTAACGTTCGTTTAAAAGTTGAGAAATTATAGGAGCATATTTATTAAGCGTTACTTTAAAGTTTATGTTTGATTGTGAAATTTATACGAGAAGTTGCAAAGTAATAATTAAAAAAGAATACATATAAATTGTTTATAACCTAAAACTTAAGGGTAGTTAAATGTTGAAATTGAATCTAATCAATTGGAAACTTAATTAAATTGGGTTCAATGTAAATAAAGGGTTATTTTAAGAAATTGAAATAAGTATTATAATTGGCAAATTTAGTTACTTTAAAGTGAAACGGAAAATATTAACGCAATAGTTGAATGCAATATTTAATTCATCTAATTTATATTAAAGATTCGTTAGATTAATTTAATAGAAATTTTGGGACATTTAATAGATAATTGCTGATTTTGAATGGAATTAAAGGAATTACTGAAATCGAAATTTAGCAACTTTTAAACCTTTGCAATTGATTTTGGATATAAAGAGTCAATGGAAATTTGTGGATTAATTTATGAATTCATGAAATCAGTGTATTGACTTAGTTGTAACTATATGTAAATGTACGCAATAAGGTTGTGCAATACCAATTATTTGGATTCAAATTTATATTAAATATAATGTTGGTAGCAATTGGAATTTACCGTTTTGCAAAATAAATGAGAAATCAAGTCAAATGTAAATTATATCGTAAAGGATAAATTCATTTAAACAGTAAGATTTTTAAATAAATAAACGTTTCACTTAGGTTTCATTTGGATAATTTATGTAGTATAATGGGAAAGCAATTGAAATTGATTACCCTAAATTTGTGCAGTTAGGGTAGTTTTGATTTGTCACTTAAGATGGTAAATTCTATAAAATGTGATAAATGTAGTTTTAATTAAATTATGACGATTGGGTATTTAAGAAGTGATAAACCAAAATTTATGGATTTATTTGAAATTAAATTGTGGATTTATTTCAATAAGTGAAATTTATGTTTAACTATTACATCAATAGGAATTAATCTAATTTAAGGATATGTTAATATAATTTGGGCAAAAGGGTGTTTGGACTAGGGAATAATATTAATCGGTTTTAGAAACCTTAAATATAAAATGGGAAGTAGACAAGATTTAACGTTACAACCATTTATACAAAATCCAGGATGTGTGTAGAAGTATTTATGGAATAAAACGTAAACAATTGTTGGATAAAATGAGTAGGAATCAACATTTATTTATTTAATTGGATATAACTACGATAGTATGATTTATTGCATTTAAATGAAATAATATATAGAACAATTCCTAAAAAGGAAGAATAGATAAAATTAATGATAAATCTATATACTATATAAGATTTATTGATTTAAAGACAAAAGGGGCAAGATGTATAAATTAGATTAAGTGCAACCTTCAGTAAATAAAATTTGATGGAATAAGAACATTTGGGTAATTTATTTCCAATTAAATCAATTCACGTTTCAAACTTTAATGCTAGTTTATTACATATATGTTTATGCCTAAATTTAAACTTATGTTTAGATCCAATCCGATCCATCTATTATGTTTCAGCCTTGTCTATATATAACCTGTTATAAACCCTAGCCACTCCTTATTTTCATTTTTCTATACGTGGATCTCCTTCTCAACTCCTCATTCTAATGGCGGAGAAAAAAACCTAATTCTAAAATTCAAAAAAAAAAAAATTTCAAAAAAAAAAAAAAAAAAAAATTCGGATCTGCAGCAGCTTCTGGTTGCGCTTCGGTTTCAGGTGAGAAAACCCTAGAGCAACTTCGGGTCAGGAAGAAAATGACTCGGGTCGCTCCGGGTCGTTTTGGCGAAAACTCCAAGCAAGCACCGGGAATTGAGGCGGCGCACTGAAGTCGAACCCGAAGTCGACCCAGGACCAGAATTTTCCATTTTTCAAATTTTCATAACTTTTGCATACGAGCTCGGATTCGCGCGCGGTTTGTTTTGATGGGATCGTATCGGAATTTTTGACGTTTTGGCACTAGTTTGGATGAATTTGGAGGCTGTCCAAATTTTGGGTTTAAATTGGATTTGAATTCAATTTAAATTCAAAAAGGTGAGTGTTTTAACCCACTCACAACTACTAGAAGCTTTTATGTTTGTTAAATTAATTTTAGAAATGAATAGAAATTTATTTATGAGTATTTGGCATGTTTATTTTATTCATATCTGTGGAATTGCATTTATTAAATTTAACTGTTAATTTAATTAACTTATTGCGTATAAATTTACAGTTAAAATTTATTTGTTTGGATATGAACTGCTAGTTAACAGTTATATAATTTATTACTGAATATAGACTGTAGATTAATAGCTGTTAAATTTAATTTGAATAAAATTGCCAGTATTACCTGTTATGTAGTACCAAAAATAATATTGTTATTGATTGATATTGATTTATGATTGCGATTTGGATGATGGATGATGTTGATGAATGGATGCTTATTGTATATCATTAAATTGCAAATTATCATGCATATTTCCTTTCATTCGGGATTGTGGTTTGAAATGATATACAACCGCAAAATTTTATATCTTTTAAATTGCGGATTGAAATGATAAATATCCGTATCACTTGACCATAGGATAGAAAATTATATACAAGCACCGCGGTATATATATATATATATATATATATATAACTATTTTAATGTGATTTCTATGGTTTGGATGGAATACGGTTTATAATAATCTTAAATTTTATATTGTATAAATATTTTTCTTCCATATATATATATACATATGAGGTTGAAAATTTTGAAATTAAAAGGTGTATAAATCTCTTTAATAAAAATGGAATTTTCTTTTAAGAAAATGGAGTTTGATAATTTATATCATATGTTTAAATGTTAAGTTTGAAAATTTTAAGATATGATATTTAAAATTGGATTTTTCCCAAGATAAATTGAAATGAATATTCTAGTATAATTTGAATTGAAAAAAATATATATTTTATTACTAGAAATTGGAGTTTTTATTTATTTATGGATTTTATGTGAATATTCAAGACTAATAAATAGAACATTCGATTTGTTGAAAGAATAAAATCCAACTTTAGTTTGAAATATTAATACTCCAAATGGATATATGTATATATATATATATATAAATTGAAGTGGTTTTGGAACTTGAGAGAGATAATACAAATTTTGGTTTAGACTTTAATAAAGAAATGTATTTGTAAAGCCATGAGAACTATTTTCTTTACAAAGTAACATTTAAGTTAAACCTTTTAATTCATATACCGTTGAATATCCAAACCATTCAAGTTTTAAAAGTTATGGTTTTAAATTATGAATTTCGAAATATTATGCTTTGAAAGGATATTTGGCTTTCAGACGTTATAAATTTTAAAGCATTTGGATTTTTGAAAAGGTTTATATTTGGGATAAAGGATATCATATTGTTTTGGGTTTTAAAATGATATCGTATTCATGATTTTAAAATAGAAATGTTTATTCTGGTTTTAAAGTATGAGCTATTTTTAAATGACCGCGGTGTTATAATAACGATGGGTTGGCAAAGAGACCGGGATCGGATATGGACATACTCTCTGTCGATACCGAAAACCACTTTGACTAACCGTGTACGTGGTGGAGATTCCAGAATGAAGTAGGTGGTGGCGACGTTTCCTGTAAGGTAAATACGTGGACCCGACTCCCGTGAGTTGGCATAAGGTGGCTAAAACAGGAGCGATTCTCAGGCCAATGAGGTCATTTCTCTGATCGGACCCTCCTCTTCGATATTATACTTTGACTTTGGATTGATTCAGTGGCCACTTTTACTTTGATTTTGGGGAGTAAGTCCGAGGTGGGCGGTAACTGCGGCTACGCGTTTCCACCAGCCTGGATAGCAATTGGTATATCTACCCTGGCATTGCCTAGTTGTGCCGTGTCACCTACCATACCGAGACTTTACTACGAGTTTCTATTTGTGTCGTACCTATGAAGTATCCTCTGGTAGCCTTCCGATCAGGAGGTATTACGGTACTGTATAGACTATTGGCATTTTACGTGTTAAGGTGGAAAATGTAAAGCCTTAACGCTATTTAAAAGTAAGTTTATTTTATAAATAGACACTATTATAATAGCGCAATATACTACATAGTAAATAGTTTAACGAATCCTTAGGAGATGTAAATCCCGAGCATCTCTTGAGTTACTGTACTCATATTTATTTCTGTTAATTTAACTCACATAAGATCTTTTAGTTCTGACTCGAGTGTTTTTGTCTTTTCAAATTCGCTCGGGTCAGTCCGAGCGTTTCAGGATCGAAGACTTTAGCTTTGGAGGACGAAGACGAAGAATCCGTATTATTATTATTTATAGTATTGCACCACACTCATACTGTTCCGCTGCATTGATTGTATTGGTATGTGTAACTCTGATATTTATTGTATAAAGCAAATCAAGTGTTTGTAAACTGTTTGAACTGTATATTTATTATTATATTTTATCCTTCCGCTGTGAGATTCTGTTTTGTTTTTATTTCTTCTCTGTTTTTCTTATTTACCCCATAACAATCCGCCCTTGCGTATGCTTTGAATTGACATGTGTGTCGATTTAAAGTGTGCGAAAAGGCGGGATGTTACAATTTTAATTGAAATTCCTATATCTAAATTGTACGCATTTCAAACTCTCACGATCAACTATAGGTCCAATCACTATGAAATTCGATGGCATATAATAATTCACCATTATGGATCCAATGAAACTAGTTTCGTCGAAGTCTGAGACAGTGCCCAAAAGAGCTAATTTTACACGTTAATTAAAACGAGTGATTCCCAAAATTAGTTTAATCACTTTTATTTCAATTTTAAAATTTTACTATCTTCCTTATTCAAATAGAATTTAAATCAACTTTAGAAATCATTTTCGTTTACATTAAATTCAAGATTCAATTATTTAAGCAATTCCGAATATTGAATTTAACAATTTAATTATCAAATAAATCATTATATTTTAAATATTAGTTATTTAAAATTTCTATATTTAAAATTAATTAAATATTTTGAATTCGAATGATTGAAATTTTGAGTCGTTACATTCTTCCCTCCTTAAAAGAATTTCGTCTCCGAAATTACCAAGTAAGAAAGATGTCACAAAACCATTAAATTTTCAAAAACAGTTAGTGGAAACTTTATTATCACACTTTCTTAATATTTAAATCCATTAACAACTTTCTCAAAATCGACTAATGCAATTCCAAATTATAGCTCAAAGTCAAATTTTAGTTATCAATTTTTTTTCCAAAATTCTCAAAAAATTTCTAACACCTTAGATTTTTGGAAAATTTTGTCAGCGTCTCCTTTGCATGGTTCGATCGAAAAGAATCATTATATATATAATCACAAATATACATCTCATCTTCAAGGATGAGATATCCTGTAGGGAAAAAACATTCGATATAATTAAATTTACAATTAACAAAATAAATTAACAATTAAAATTAAAACCTTATCTTCTTCTTTCTTTTTCTTTCCCATATCGATTGGTTTTTCCGGCATTCATTCGCTCGACACAGAATATAGTGGACATATTAGTGTCGATTTTCAAGGGTCAAAAACCAGTTCGTCACAGTCAGTTTGTTTCTTCAAGATTTAGTAAACTCCATTAGAGTTTCAGGTAAGAAATCCTATATATCTATTTTGTTTTCTATTTATTTTTCCCACATATTATTCTTTAATTTTCTGAATCTAATCTATATGTACAAATTCCTTGTTGTATATATCTAAAAGAAGAGATCTGAGAGAGATTATCAAAGACGTGTCAAATCTAAAGAAGGCAAAGATAAGGATATATTGTGAGTGGAAACCTTTGCTTTTCTATTTTAGTAGTTGATTAGTATAGTTTAGGTTTGAATATGCCTTAAGGATTTTTAATTTGATAAAACATCATATTATAGACCACTATCAGTCCTTCAATACGAAATGCTAATTCTATGTTGGAATCTTGGTTGTTTATGTCAAAATAAGGAAATTGTGTAAATTTGCAGTTTTGATAATTTTACCTTCTATTCCACTCCTTATTATTTTTCTTTCAATTCCATTAAAGAATTTTGATTAAGGAATAATGTGTAAGGTATGAATTTTATTCGTAGTTTACACTACTTATTCCCATAAACTAAATAGAAATTCCTTTATTTATTTTTATGTGAAAGAAAAAGAAGTTGAATAGAGTGTAAAAATTGGAATTGCAAGTTTCTATTGCTAATATATTCCATTATTTTGACGTAATAAGTTAATTTTAAATTTTAATTGTATACAATTCTACTGACTTGAATTTTTGGATATGAATATTGTAATTTTGGTATTGCAGGTAATATGGAATTAGACTTGTATAATTGTTTAAAGAGTTGACATTGAAACGCTAGTGTGGGGCGTATATTCCACATCCTTAAAAACTACTAGGGGTGTGTGTATATATATATATATATATTAATATTAGTGTAATTAACGTGTAATTATAACGTATAATTGCATAGTTAAATAGGTTATTAATGCTATTAAATCCTCTTTAGGAAGGCAATTAATGTTAAAGGTGAAACAAGAAAGATTTCTTATAAATCATTGCTTATGAAAATGGTGAGATATGTAATAAGATATGTAGAGTGTGATATAAATTATGACTACGTTATAGGGATGTGAGATTAGTCAAAAACACATGGAAATCTGCCCAGCTAATCTAGGTACCATAATGTGATTTTGAGATGATGTGAGACATGACCTATAATAAGTAACTACGATGACATAAGGTTAGGGTAAATCTTCCTAGCTAATCTGGCTACTAATAACTATGAATAGTCATGCTAATATGAAATGTCATCATGAGGTATGGGTCATAATATGAGTGACGTGGTTCAGAGATTGAAGGTATAAAGTGATTGTGTGAGGTCTCGCCTCTTCTTTATACAGAAAGTAGTAAACGATCGAGGTTATGGGTTAGGCACGACAGATGATATCTTGAGGAAGGGTCCACTTCAATAGGAAGTATTAAGTTGCTAAAGAGATTCTATGCAATGTTAGCTAAGTAGTTACTAGTTGGGAGTCCATTTTAATTAAATGGTTGGAGTCTCCCTAATTATCGTAAAAAGGTATTAAGTGACTTGAGCACCATCTCCTACATTGATAGGACATTATAGAAGATAGATATGGGTTATTGGGATGATAACAAGTTAAATATGTGCTTATATTTCGAAAGCCTTTTATTTAAGTTTGAGAAAAGCTTTTAGGCTTACATTTGAAAAGAAATATGTTGTAGGTAGAAACGTAAGACATATTACTATCTAAATTATACCACCCAAGTACTAATGTAGTAAGACTCGAGATTTTTATTCACCAGACATATGTTGTTTTGACTCCCTTCTCATTATAACACGGGTTAGGAAAGACGATGATGTTGAAGGTGAAGGTATGGGGAAAACTTGTGGCAATTTACTTATTTATCTGCTTACGTTATTTTCTACTGTACCCATTAGAGTATAATAATGTATTTTGAAAATGTTATGCTACGGATATGTCTTGTGTTATGTATTTTATGACATTTTGAAGTTGAATAAATGTGTACTATTGTTATTATATTTTACCTTCCACTGTGAGATCTGAATATGTAGGTAAATATCTATGTATTGTTCATTTTACCAACCAATAGTCAGCTTCGAGACGAGTTTAAGTTTCAATGGGCCTTTTTGGGTCAGAATTTAGGTCCTTTTTAGGGTGGATTGTTACAATATATATATATATATATATATATATATATATATATGCCATTGAATGTTGTGAATATACATTATTGAAGGATTTGGGTTGGTCCGCAAAAGGTAAAAAGAGCCTATTTCAAAAAAAATCGCTATTTGAATCATAGTGGGCCTATGGAGTCTACTGTGTAATACTAGATCCAATGCAGTTGCTTGATAAAATCAAATTTTATTTAAATTTCTCAATTTAATCATTTGATTTATTTTAATAAATTTGATATTTATATAAAATAGAGTATATCAAAATATACTCTTCTGTGTATATGTGTATAACGGTTACTTGTTTTGTTTTTATCATTTTGGTAAATGAAGAGTCATTGTTAATTAGTGGGAAACTATTTAATAGGTCATAAGTGTAATAAATGTGTAATAAATTAGGAGTTACACCCATTACTTTTGATTTGACCAAATTTGTATTTGGTATGTTTATGATTATATCTAAATATATTCTTATGCGTACTATGTAAGTGCAACTTTTCATATTGTGTACATCACTAATGTATACATGTATATATGCTATGATTTACACCTCAAAGGACACATTCGCCCTTTATACACGTATCGGTTGTCCAAAATATTATTTGCAAATATTTTTGCATATGTATATATATGTTGCATGTATATGTTTCAAAATTAATTATATATATACACACACACTTTTGTAAATCACATGACCTTTCATCTTCCCTTTTTAATTGATATGTTTTACTTTCAACAAAATTAACAATTAAAAGTTAAATATGAATATAATGATTAAATTAACATCTTAACCTAAAATAAAAAATTAAATTATTTTAGTCAAAGGAAAAACCTTTATTAAACAAAAATAGAGTGTTGATTCATATGAGTTTCTACATTAAAATAGATCTCCTATAATATTAAGATGTGCATGTTTATATATATGTATATAAATTTGTTTTTAGAGATCCACTGGAAATAGTTTTCAAATTAATATATATATATATATATATATATAAGTATACATCAACTATATATATATGTACAAGTATACACTGCAATGTGTGTGCATGCAAGTATACATTCAAATTGCAATATAAATATATTGTAACGATCCGCATTTTTTATAATTAAAAATATTCAATTAAATAAGATATGGGAATTTAATATTGTGAGAAATTAAAATTTATGGTTTACAAATTGAAAAGATTATTAGAATATAATTTAATAATGTTGATTGAATGTAATTGACAACCAGTTTAATGTAATTTCAATCAAGTGCAATAATAAAGGTTAATGAGGAATAAAATAAATGTTATATTAAAAAGAGAAATTATATGCAAGTTGAGATAGGTTTTGATATGGAATATGAAATCAATTAATCAGTATGTAAATTTATTAGCTTTTGTTTGTAAACAATAAATTTAGAAATGTGTTTGGATTACTAATATATAATGATTGTTTTATTTATCATCTTATTAGTTAATCTATTTGAAATTTGTTAGAAATCAATGAAATTTAATGTAGTTAAATATTGCAGTTAATATGGTAAAAGAACTTAACCGTAGAGTATAAGAATAATAAAATGAAAACTTATGTAATTTCCGCTGTTTTTTATTTCATCTAATGTCGTTGTAAGCTCCACCGAACTGGAGTTCAACGTTTGAATCTCCGGCAGTCGAATACAAGTGAGGTATTTGATGTCGATTTTTGAACGCTGGATTTCGGGGCGTGACATTTAATGGCAGGTTACCACCATGCTGCATGGCAGGTTATACAACTAAAATCGTACAGGGCTCATATTATTTTGTTCGGATTTCCAACAAATGGTCAAGACTAAGGAATTTCCTTACCGAAATGGGTACACCTCTGGAGGGATGCCCCGAGAACCTAACCGGATCTCTACCAATACAAGGCCGGGTTACCTCTGTAACTAGGTAACTAACTGTCACGAGTATGCCATCCCTCGGTCGTCATCGACCTTTATCCCGGGATTCACCAAAAATTCCAACAACCACATAAGTTAAATACCTGGGCTCCATACCGTGATACCACTTTTTATCCAGAAGGAAATGCACATACCCTAAGGGGCACGACCCCCGTAACCTTGCCGCATCCTTCCTATTTCGATCATTTTCGGGGTGTGAGGTTCGACGAAGTCTCGTCCATAAAGCTGCATTTTTCACAATTCGATCAACAAATGATAAGCACTTAGCATGCCACATTACCAAATTGGAAATATATCACCAGTAAATAACAAGACAAAATCTCCAAGCTCGTACGTCTCAGAGAAGGGTGTTAAGTTAAGAGAATAAATTCTCCACCACCAAACAGAAATGTATTTGATAGAAACCAGCTTTACATCTCAAAGTGTAACGTCAGACATACGTCCATACAAGTCCATCCTGGGTCTGAATGGAACCGAAGGCACTTTAAAGAAGCCCTTGCAAATCCACGTATCCATAATCCCGACCGGACTCCCCATCACATATGGAGATCTCTATACCGGGGTAACTCAGTGCAGAGACATTCGACAGGTAATACTTTCGTTCTCGAAAATACCTGGTCTTCAACACCGCCTTCAGTTGCTATCCATTTCGTCGTATCATTTATTCGCAATGGGTTTTATGACATAAAGTCCTCTCCCGGCTAAATCGAATAATGAACGCTTGTTTTAAAAACATATAGATATATTGGGATCTTAGTTAAGTCACAACTTTTCAACACTTGTTTCCCAAAACCTTTCCTTTTGAATGGTTTAAACAACTATTTTTAAACAAAAGATACACCTTTAAGATTCTCTTGAATTTGAATCAAGATTTATCAAATCTTTAGCATAGATTCTTTCATTGCTTTCAAAACTATTTTCAATTTGATTCACCCATGACTCGAAATTCTTTCAACAAAAACTGAAAACTCTTTCTTTATATGAAAATTGTTATCATTTGAAAACAAAAAGTCTTTCGTTTTGGGAAAATCTGATTAAATTTGCTCAAGTTAAAGCCTTTTAAAGTATAAGTCGGAAAATTAGCGTACTGTCGTATCCTCAGCAAGTTCTATTTGAGTTAAATTTAAACTCCCAAAATACTTCAAAAATGGTTTAAAATCCATATATATATATATATATATATATATATATAACCTGTATAATCATTTTTCAAACCATATTATTATTTTAAAAACTTTAACAAACCATATTATATTCAAAATAATTTTATTTTCAAAATCCCCTTTTCAAAAGTTTTTCATATTTAACCCAAATCACTTCCAAACCATTTTAGATTCAAATTCAACTTTTAAATTCTTTCCACCATTTTGAATAAAATAATGTTAAATTCAAAATTCCTGTGACTTAACCAATTTCCTGTGAGATCCATATTTGTGTGTGTGGTGTAGTCCAGGGATTTCACAGGCAACAATAAAATATCAACCATCATAAATTCAAGCATAACAATATAAATAAGTGGTATAACCTTCTAACGCTTATTTTCCATTCACAGATAAATATGTAAATTCATCATAGATAAATAAATCATAGTTCACAGCTCAATCAAAACAATTCATGTCATAGAACATCACACATCAAAGATATCAAACAGTTCTAGGCATTCAATACAATCCAATCATCCATAAACAAGATCGATTAGTTGTTCAATTCCTAATTAATTCAATTTAATTTCCAATTAAATTAATTACTTATGAATTAATTACCCAAATTCTACTTAATTAACATTAAGTAATTACAAACCATTTATGATTATTATAATCAATTAATAAAATTAATTAATCAACCATTATTAGTTTAATAATTAACGATTAATAATTAACTAACCTTTAATTAAATATATTAATTGATATCCTTGATCAATTACAATAAGTGATTATCTTTAATTAATCATATTAAGTAATTATCCTTAATCACTTGATTAATTACTCTTTAATTATTAATTATTCATCCTTTAATTACTTAATTAATTATCCTTTAATTATTAATTAACCAACCTTTAATTAATCTCATTGAGTAATTATCCTTTAATTACTCCCATTAATTAATCATCCTTTAAATAAATTACCTCGATTTAATGACATTAAGTAATTAACTATCCTTTAATTACTTCTATTAATTAATCAACCTTTAATTACATTAAAGTAATTAACCTTTAAGTAGTCACATTAAGTAATTAACCTTTAATTACTTACATTAATTAATTATACTATAATTAATTACATTAATTAATGATCTTTAATTAATTACATTATGTAATTACCTTTTAATTTATTACAATAGTTTAAAACAATAAAATATCTTAAACTTAATTAATTTAAAAGAAATTATTTTAAAACCTTTTACCAATCTCCCACTTAAATAGAACAATTATAATTTTAAAAGAATTAATTAAGAAAACTTTGTTTAAAAACTTGTTTAATAAATTTATTTTGGAAACCTTGGTTATCATTTCTTGGGAAAACTTATTCATTTTAATATACTTTTAAAACTTGATTTAAAACTTGCTTTTCTTTTAAAACTTAAACATTTTCTAAATTTAATAACTTTAAAAACTTATTAATATACCACAACGAACCCGAGTAAATCAATCAAAAATCTTGAGCCCAATCACAAATTCCCCGAGCCTAATTTGAAAACTTGTTTCATCATATATATTTTTAAATTTTAAAACCTGGTTCAATAAAAAAACGACCAAAGCCGAAGCTTTAAACTACCCGAGCCAAATTTGAAAATCCCCGAGATCAACTTCGAGGCTTCCCCTTCATCTCCAAACCCAACAACAACCCAGACCAACGTGTACATGTGCACATGTACAATCGATTCTATCACCTCCGGTCGACACTCTAACCATCAACATGATGAGACAATCTCCTCTAACCACCAGACCACCCAGATCTCCGAATCAACGATGAACTTGAAATCGAGTGATCGAGCAACCTCTTGGAACCCAAACCCGATGACAAAAACACCATGCGCCGCCGCTACCGATCACCTGACAACCATCATCTCGAAATAAATCGACATTCACACGTTTAAAAATCGTGAAATTACTTTCTAAAATCATTATTTGCAAGAATGAATCAAGTTGAAAAATCAAAACTCGAATTTATGTTCATTGATTTTTCTCATTTAAAAAGTTTTCTCTGTAATATCCTATTTCCTAAATATTTACTAATTATTTTCATTCGAAATTATTTTTAAAAACAATATTACTCTCTTACAATCACCTTTCATTTAGAAATCATAGCCTAACATTGAATATGTGAAGAGAATTTGAATTTATCAAAGTTGATTTAGCCTGTAACACAAACAGAGGAGTATACATATGTATATATACACAGACATGCATACAAAAAAACATCATACATATACACATGCAATCATTTTCAAACAATCATGTAAAACATAATCCACATCATAATTTCTAAGATTATCACATTCATCAAGTTATCAAATAATTTAAGGCTTTTAAAAAAAAATGTTTACTCACCTAGAAATTGATTAAACAGAGAACAGGCTTTTGAACTGAAAACTGGAAAATGAATTTGATCTTTGCTGTCTGATTTGAGGATTTGATCAGTTGCTTTTGATTTGGGATGAATCTTGTTTGAATTGTTTCCAGGTTGATAGCTTCTAGGTCTTTAAAATTGAAAGATTTGTTTGAACTTGAATCTGATTTGCTTTACTTTGCTCAGGTTTGAAGTTTCGAAAAAGATTGTTTGTTTGCTTTAAACTTTGCTTGCTTATTTGATTTGCTCTTTGCTTGATTCAGGTTTGAAATCTTGTGAAGATTGTTTGATTTTGATTTTCTTTTCTGATTTGTATTTGTTGAGTTACCAGGTTTGAGGTTTGATGAATTTTTAATAGAAAGAAAATGAGAAAGAAGGAGGAGAAGTAAAGATGTATCTATAAGCTGCCTTTCTCTTTATTCATAAATTTTAAATGAAAGAAAACTAAAAATGAGACACTTGTTCCATTCCATGTTAAAATAATTTACATTTGTTATTAATGCATGTTATCTTGCTACAAATGAAATTAAGCAAAGCATTTTTGAAATGAATAAGGAATCGTGTGGAGGCCCTGATGGTTTTAATGCCAAATTCTTCACTAGCTGTTGGGACATCATTAAATTTGACTTTGTTAAGGCTGTGAACAGTTTCTTCAAACACAATAAAATGCTATCTGGAATAAATGCAACCAATATCGCCTTAATTCCCAAGACTGAGCATCCTATCAGTGTCACTGATTTCAGACCAATCTCATGTTGTAACACCACTTACAAGTGTCTATCCAAAATAATTGCTACTAGGCTGAAATTTGTACTTAACATCTTATCTCCCCCAACCAAGCTGCTTTCATTCAGGGGAGAAGTATTCTTGACAATGTGCTGTTGTCAAATGAACTACTAAAAGATTACAACAAATCCACGACAAGTCCAAGAGCCATGTTGAAACTTGACATAAAGAAAGCTTATGATACTCTTCAATGGACCACTATCTCCAGAACCCTTGCCAAAATGAAGTCCCCCCCACTTTGCCTCATGGATTTACACTTGCATCTCTTCAGTCCACTTTTCATTGAAACTCAATGGTAACACTGTTGGCTACTTCAAGAGTAAACAAGGAATCAGACAGGGTTACCCGATGTCCTCTTACATTTTCATACTGGTCATGGAAGTGCTCACTACTATGATTAATCATGAAATCTCATGCAAAAGAATTCTTACCCACCCCAAGTGCAAAGATCCCCTAATTTCCTCGCTCATGTTTGCTGATGATCTTATTGTTTTCACCAAGCCTACTATTCAATCTATTAGCAACTTAATGGAAAGTCTCAATACTTTTCACAAATTCAGTGGGCTTGCTATTAATCTTCACAAGTCCTTAATAAAAATTGCTGGAATTGATGCTTCTGCTGTCCAGTCCCTTACTAATGTATGTCACCTGCCCCATGCTCCTGATAATATCTCATACCTGGGGATCCCTATGAGTTCCACCAAAGTCTCTACATCACAGTGCATGAAACTCTATGACAAGATTACACATACCATGAAAGCTTGGGCTAACAGGTTTCTATCACAGGTAGGAAGACTCACCCTTATAAAATCTGTCATATTCTCTTTCACTACATACTGGTCCAGAACTTTCATTCTTCCCAAAAAGCTCATTCACATGATTAGGAAGGCGATGTGTAACTTTCTCTGGTTTGGAAACATTCACTCAAATAGTCTCAAACCACTAAACTTTTGTAAGGTTGAAACCAAGAAAAGCATAGGTGGACTAGGGATCATTAACATACGAAACTGGAATTCTGCTGCTTTTAGTATGCATTTTGATAATCTTCTAAATTCTAAAAACAATATTTGGGTGTCATGGACGAAAAAGCATCATCTCAGAAGCAAACATTTTTGGTGCATGGACATCGTGCATGGCAGCACTTGGACTTGGAGATCCATCCTTAATCTTCGGTCAATGTTGCTACCACATATTAAGCACATTGCATCTCCCTGTGGCACTGTGAGTTTCTGGAATGATCCCTGGGCTAGGCATGGTCTCATACTTAGCAAAACAATGACATTCAACCAAATACTTCAAACTGGTATACCAATGGATGCCAAGGCAAAGAATTTTATATGTAATGGTGTCATCTCATTGCCGTTCTCCAGCAACCAATTCACACGTCAACTGTGGCAGGAGATCAGCAGGCAACAGTACCCTATTATCACATGTGACAGAGTGCTGTGCTCTCCTGATCTTGTCGAACATTCCATCTCCAAGATAAATGACTGTGTTTCCCACACTACGTCCACACCCTGGTTTGCTTGGGAAAAAAGAGTATGGGATCGTCACTGTAAAGAAAATGACAACTTCCTTCTATGGAAGGTTCTTAGAAATGCCATGAATTTCAAAGACAAACTCCTTCGCATTGGCATAGTTTCTGATGCAACCTGCTGTTTCTGTGATGATGAAAATGAGACTAACGTTCATCTTTTCTTCAGTTGCAAGGTTATTCATAGGTTGTGGAACATGATTTCTGCTTTACTTGGTCATGGAAACAGATCCAGGGATAGCAATAGTGAGTGGTGTTTTCTCTTTAGTGCCACTAGATGGAAGAATGAATCTGGTACATTGTTGCTTCTTGTCCTCAAAAAATTCATCCGAGTTATATGGAGTGAAAGAAATGAAAGAGTTTTCAATGGCAAGATCAAAACCGAAATTGAATTGTGGAATCAGTTGATGGGATCTATCAAAGACGGTGTGAGAAATTGCACGTTTGATTTTGCCAGCAGTTTCAATAGATTTTGGGACTAACTGTGTTCTTGTTGACATACTGTTGTTTTGCTTACTTGTAATATTTTCTTTTTTTCTTTCCTGTTACTCCATAGATTTGTTATGGTGCAACTTTTGTTTATTGTGTTCGCATTAAACTGGTTAGGGCCAGTCAAACCCGCTTAGCTTTGCTAAAAAAAATGTTTAGTTCCATGTTTAAAATATCAACACTTGTTAATTTATAAGTTATTAATGTTACACATGTCTCTTTCATGTTATTAAATATTTTTATATATTTTTATTCTATTTTCAATTTTAATTAATGCATTTCCTTATATATATATATTTATAACTTTAAAGAAATTAATTTTAAAACCTAATTACACATTAATAAATAAGCATGTATATATGTATATATTAGAATTTAACCATTAAATAGCTTTTGAAAATTTATTATATTTAATTCAAAATATAACTTCCAAATATATATACATATATAACATAATTAGAAAACAAATTTTATTAACTTTAAAATATAGTGTTTTAAATGCAATTTATTTTTAAATTTCAAACCCAAATTCTATTTATAATCAATTTATATACATATATATAAATAAACAAATACATATCTTATTTAATTTTGGAAAAATTTCAAACTAATTCACAATTAAATCCAAAAATTTATATTAATTACTAATTTAAATTTGGCTTAAAATCAGGATCGTTACAGATTCCCCCTTTAAGAAAATTTGTCCAAAAATTTGCTATACAGGGAGACAAATAAAGAAACAGATGAACACATAAAAGATAGAGAAATGAACTACCAAATCAAACCGATATATCTATTCTATATTTGGCTTAACAAATCAGAATATTATCAATAGATACGAGAATAAATTTATTCAATACTTTCACAAGTACTCGGGTCATCTGATCTACGAATATGCAGGGCATTGGTTAGTCAGAAGGGATAACTAACCATTCGTAGAATATATCTGGATCTAAAAAGATCAGACACATGGATTCAATCTAATTTAGCTTCATATTTTGTTAACCAATTATTTCAATAAAATTTCAAATTTATTAAAGTTAAAAACGAAAAGCTGAGGGAAAACTGATGAAGAGAATACGAAATAGGAACCTTTCTATAATGTATACAAAGTTCGCAAGGCCACCACCATACCAAAGCTTCTTCTCGTAGCTGCCAGGAGGCTATCAAAGAATGATGATCAAAGGAGATTGATGGAAAAAAATTATTTCCTTGTTGTTGCAGGGAATCGATCATTTGTAATGGTACTCCCCTATCCCCTATCTCATCATTGTCTTGCACTCATTCTCACTATCAGTGAATAGTATGAGAATTAACTGAGGCATACGGACAAGATATCTTAGGGGTACTCATTCTAGGGCATCTATAACCCTATTTCTAATGAGTCATCTAATGTGTTATACTCCAAAGCTAAAGTTCTTATTCAACTTTTAGCTCTGATACCAAATGTGACGACCCAGAATCCAGCGCTCGAAAATCGACATCCATACATTACCCGTATTCGAATGTCGCAGATTCAAACGTTGAAATCCGATTCGTCAGAGCTTATAACAACATTAGGTGATAACAACACAGTGGAAACAGAAGAATAATTTTATTGATACACAACAATTAATACAACAACCTGATACAAATGAAGTAATCAACATTATCAGAGATAGATACAACAGTGGAAAACAACACCAATAGTAGCAGAAAGATAGCATCTCCATTTGCCAAAGCTCCAAACCAGAAGCTAGAACCTCCAACCATGCTGAAGTGAAGCAGGTTCGATGCAGTCGCCAACCAAAGACTTCAAAGATTGCCAAAATCTACACCTACCAGCTGACTATCTGATAATCTGACTCTAGGCTGCCCGTGTGGAAAACTGAGGGCACCCATAGTTTAGAAATGGAACAATAAACTCCAGGTTGGTCATGGGACTGGTGTGAGCAAACAAAAATAGTTTATCTTGAACAAAAAGAAAAAAAAGAAATTCGCTATGATTTTTAGAAAATGAAACTACCATAAAGCCTCCCGCCACACATACAATGCAATCACACATTTGGAGGAGATTTCTCCTTTTGATAGTCAAACATGCTTGATACGTGAAAATCCTTTTGATATTATTATTAGTGCATAGTGTAGAAAACATTTCGAAAGTATAATATTAATCTTAGCCAGCATACTACCATTATAGTATACCTACTATAGCTACCATATTTAATGCCTAGTTTCCACCATGCTGCATGGCAGGTTATACAACTAAAACCGTACAGGGCTCGTATTGTTTTGTTTGGATTTCCAACAAATGGTCAAGGTTAAGGAACTTCCTTACCGAAATGGGCACACCTCAGGAGGGACGCCCCAAGAATCTAACCGGCTCTATGCCAACACAAGGCCAGGTTACCTCTGTAACTAGGTAACTAACTGTCATGAGTATGCCATCCCCCCGTCGTCTTCGGCCTTTATCCCGGGATTCACCAAAAAACTCCAACAACCACATAAGTAAAATATCTGGGATCCATAGCATAATACCACTTTTTATCCAGATGGAAATGCACATATGCTAAGGGAAGCGACCCCCGTAACCTTACCGCATCCTTCCTGTTTCGACCATTTTCGGGGTGTGAGGTTCGACGAAGTCTCGTCCACAAAGGTACGCTTTTCACAAAAGCCGTGCTTCGATCAACAAATGATCAGCACTTAGCATGCCACATTACCAAATTGGGAATATATCACTAGTAAATATCAACTACATAACCTCTGAGCTCGTACGTCTCAGAGAAGGGTGTTAATCTAAGAGAATAAATTCTCCACCACTAAACATAAATGTATTTAATAGAAACCAGCTTTACATCTCAAAGTGTAACGTCAGACATATGTCCATACAAGTCTATCCTGGGTCTAAATGGAACCGAAGGCACTTTAAAGAAGCCCTTGCAAATCCGGGTATCCACAATCCCGACCGGACTCCCCGTCGCATATGGAGGTCTCTATACCGGAGCAACTCAGTGCAGAGACACTAGACATGTAATCCTTTCGTTCTCGAAAATACCCGGTCTTCAACGCTGTCTTCAATTGCTATCCATTTCGTCGTATCATTTATTCGGAATGGGTTTTATGACATAAAGTCCTCTCCCGGCTAAACCGAATAATGAGCGCTTGTTTTAAAAACATATGGATATATTGGGATCTTAGTTAAGTCACAACTTTTCAATACTTGTTTTCCAAAACCTTTCTTTTTGAACGATTTAAACAAAATTTTTAAACAAAAGATACACCTTTAAGATCCTCTTGAATTTGAATCAAGATTTATCAAATCTTTAGCAAAGATTCATTCATTGCTTTCAAAACTATTTTCAATTTGATTCTCCCATGACTTGAAATCCTTTCAACGAAAACTGAAAACTCTTTCTTTATATGAAAGCTGTTATCATTTGAAAACAAAAAGTCTTTTGTTTTGGGAAAATCCGATAAATTTGCTTAAGTTAAAGCCTTTTAAATTATAAGTCGGAAAATTAGCAAACTGTCGTATCCTCGACAAGTTCTATTTGAGTTAAATTTAAATTCCCAAAATACTTCAAAAATGGTTTAAAATCCATATATATATAACCTGTATAACCCTTTTTCAAACCATATTATTATTTTAAAAACTTTAACAAACCATATTATATTCAAAATAATTTTATTTTCGAAATTCCCTTTTCAAAATTTTTTCATATTTAACCCAATCACTTCCAAACCATTTTGGATTCAAATTCAACTTTTAAATTCTTTCCACCATTTTGGATAAAATAATACTAAATTCAAAATTCCCGTGACTTAACCAATTTCCTATGAGATCCATATTTGTTGTGTGTGGTGTAGTCCAGGGGTTTCACGGGCAACAATAAAATATCAATAAGCGGTATAACCGCATAACGCTTATCTTCCATTCACGGATAAATATGTAAATTCATCACAGATAAATATGTAAATTCATCACAGATAAATAGATCACAGTTCACACCTCAATCAAAACAATTCATATCACAGAACATCACACATCAGAGATATCAAATAATTCTAGGCATTCAATATAATCCAATCATCCATAAACAAGAACGATTAGTTGTTCAATTCCTAATTTATTCAATTTAATTTCCAATTAAATTAATTACTTATGAATTAATTACCCAAACTCTGCTTAATTAACATTAAGAAATTACAAACCATTTATGATTATTATAATTAATTAATAAAATTAATTAATCAACCTTTATTATACATCTTAATTAATTATCCATAATTAATTAATTATCCCTTAATTAATCATATAAATATATTAACCTTAAGTTAATTACATAAATTAATTAACCCTTAATTATTTGCACTAATTAATTATCCATAATTAATTACATTAACTATCCTTTAATTTATTTAATCAATTAACCTTTAATAATTTATTTACCTTTAATAATTAATTAACCTTTAATTTATTATATTAACTGATTATCCTCGATTAATTACAATAAGTGATTATCTTTAATTAATTATATTAAGTAATTATCCTTAATCACTTGATTAATTACTCTTTAAATGTTAATCATTCATCCTTTAGTTACTTAATTAATTAACCTTTAATTATTAATTAATTAACCTTTAATTAATCTCATTGAGTAGTTATCCTTTAGTTACTCCCATTAGTTAATCATCCTTTAAATAAATCACCTTAATTTAATGACATTAAGTAATTAACTATCCTTTAGTTACTTCTATTAATTAATCAACCTTTAATTACACTAAAGTAATTAACCTTTAAGTAATCACATTAAGTAGTTAACCTTTAATTACTTACATTAATTAATTATACTATAATTAATTACATTAATTAATGATCTTTAATTAATTACATTATGCAATTATCTTTGTAATAATTTAAAACAATAAAATATCTCAAACTTAATTAATTTAAAAGAAATTATTTTAAAACCTTTTACTAATCTCCCACTTAAACAGAACAATTATAATTTTAAAAGAATTAATTAAGAAAACTTTGTTTAAAAATTTGTTTTAATAAATTTAATTTGGAAAACTTGGTTATCATTTCTTGGGAAAACTTATTCATTTTAATATACTTTTAAAACTTGATTTAAAACTTAAACATTTTCTAAATTTAATAGCGTTAAAAACTTGTTAATATGCTAAAACAAACCCAAGTAATCAATCAAAAATCCCGAGCCCAATCTCGAATTCCCCGAGCCCAACTTGAAAACTGGTTTCATCATATATTTTTTTAAATTTTAAAACCTGGTTTAATGAAAAAACGACCCGAGCCCAAGCTTTAAACTTCCAGAGCCAAATTCGAAAATCCCCGAGATCAACTTCGAGGCTTCTCCTTCATCTCCAAACCCAACAACAACCCAGACCAACGTTACATGTGCAAATGTTCAATCGATTCTATCATCTACAGTCGACGCTGCAACCATCAACATGACGACGACAACCTCCCCTAACCACCAGACCACCCAGATCGCTGAATCAACGACGAACTCGAAATCGAGTGATCGAGCAACCTCCTGGAACCCAAACCCGATGACAAAAACACCATGCGCCGTCGCTACCGATCACCTACGACCTCGCCTTCAAATCCACAGCCGCGTCATCGACCTATGCTTCTAATCCCCCTGATCCAATCGATCCTGATGCCCTCACGACAACGAATAAGCCTCGATAATCTCCTCGACCAAACAGGTCACTAAACCCTAAAATGACATCGCACCTCCACCATGGCAAACAATAAATAGCACCACCATTTTTTCGATGATCCACATCCTTCAAGCTACCTTTGAAAAAATTCGTGACCCACAACATGACGCCGTTCATCAGAATTCGCCAAAAAACCCAAATCTAGTCATCTTGAGATAACTCGACATTCACACATTTAAAAATCGTGAAATTACTTTCTAAAATCATTATTTACAAGAACGAATCAAGTTGAAAAATCAAAACTCGAAATTATGTTCATTGATTTTTCTCATTTAAAAAGTTTTCTCTGTAATATCCTATTTCCTAAATATTTACTAATTATTTTCAGTTGAAATTATTTTTAAAAATAGTGTTACTCTCCTACAATCACCTTTCATTTAGAAATCATAGCCTAACATTGAATATGTGAAGAGAATTTGAATTTATTAAAGTTGATTTAGCCAGTATTACAAACAGAGGAGTATACATATGTATATACATAGACATGCACACAAAAAAAACATCATACATATACACATGCAATCATTTTCAAACAATCATGTAAAACATAATCCACATCATAATTTGAAAGATTATCACGTTCATCAAGTTATCAAACAATTTAAGGCTTTTTAAAAGAAAATGTTTACTCACCTGGAAATTGATTAAAGAGAACAAGCTTTTGAACTGAAAACTGGAAAATGAATTTGATCTTTGCTTTCAGGCTTGAGGATTTGATCAGTTGCTTTTGAGTTGAGTAGAATCTTGTTTGAATTGTTTCCAGGTTGATAGCTTCTACGTTTTTAAATTTGAAAGAGGTGTTTGAACTTGAATCTGATTTGCTTCACTTTGCTCAGGTTTGAAGTTTTAGAAAAGATTGTTTGTTTGCTTTAAACTTGGCTTGCTTATTTGATTTGCTCTTTGCTTGATTCAGGTTTGAAATCTTGTGAAGATTGTTTGATTTTCTTTTCTCGTTTGTATTTGTTGAGTTACCAGGTTAGAGTTTGATGAACTTTGAATAAAAAGAAAATGAGAAAGAAGGAGGAGAAGTAAAGATGTACGTATAACTTGCCTTTCTCTTTATTCATAAATTTTAAATGAAAGAAAATTAAAAATGAGATACTTGTTCCATCCATGTTAAAATAATTTACATTTGTTATTAATGCATGTTATCTTGTTACAAATGTTTAATTCCATGTTTAAAATACCAACACTTGTTAATTTACAATTTATTAATGCTACACGTGTCTCTTTCATGTTATTAAATATTTTTATTCTATTTTCAATTTTAATTAATGCATTTCCTTATATATATATATAAATTTAAAGAAATTGATTTTAAAACCTAATTACACACTAATAAATAAGCATGTGTGTGTGTATTAGAATTTAACCTTTAAATAACTTTTGAAAATTTATTATATTTAATTCAAAATATAACTTCCAAATATATATACATATATATTATAATTAGAAAACATATTTTATTAATTTTAAAATATAGATTTTTAAATCCAATTTATTTTTAAGATATTTATTTTTAAATTTCAAATCCAAATTCTATTTATAATCAATTCATATGCATATATATAAATAAACAAATACATATCTTATTTGATTTTGGAAAAATTTAAAATTAATTCACAATTAAATCCAAAAATTTATATTAATTACCAATTTAAATTTGGCTAAAAACCGGGATCGTTACAGTATGTATGGTCATAAACTATAGAAGAAAAGATATAGTACTAAAATTTATTCTAATTAAGGGTTATATTGATTAACATAGATAAGATGGAATTTTAAGTTACATCAGCGTCTTTGGCATTGTCGAAAAATTGTTTGACTGCTATGTTTTAAGATTTTTCAATTCCCATTTTTCAAGTCGCGGTAAATCTTCAGTACACTGCCGTCTTGGTTTAATTAGTCGCACTTCTCACATATGCGTTACTATTAGGACATAAAGAACTAAATAGATATGATTATTAAAAATAATATATAATATTATGACTAACATATCTTACCAATGGAAGCATGGAGCATCCCGACATGTTTCTTGGTTTGTGGATGAATTTTTGACAAATTTGCTGAAATTTTTCTATATTGTTAGAGGCCAAGAAACTGATTGCATTGTTTCAAAATCAATCAAGAATGGTAGAATTCCCCATCTCAATTTTTGTTGATTTTTTGGGAAGAAAAATGCTAAAATTATTTCCATTACTATTAACAATGGTGATAAGCACCATTGACCTAACGGTCAAGTGATTTGACTTTGGTGCGAGAGGTTACAAGTTAGAAACTTGCGTAGCGTGATTCGAACCATATATTGACGTTTGATTTGTGTTATGTTGTCCCATTGACATGTTGTATCTAAGTACAATTTCAAAGAAAAACAAAGGTAGGTCTTCTTCATACTGCTTTTCTTCTTTGCTATTTCTTGTTTTATTCTTCTTTCAACAATATTTCTTGTAATGAAAGTGCAGTTGCTAAAATTTCTCTTTGCAAATTCTTTGTTCTCTATTGGAATTGTTTTACTTATCATTTTCTGTGTTGGTTCAATGTTTACTCCTTTCAATGATAACCCAAAATGCAAGCTTATGTCTTTTGCAGTTACTTTCATTTTTTCTTTTCCAAACAAGAACATATCGGCTTCAACTGAGTAGCATTTGTATAAAGCATCCAAGTGTGTTGATGCTCCTTGCATTCTCTCATCGTTATTTTTTCTTCATAAAACACTTTGAAGAAGTTGTAGAATGGAGTCTTCTTTAATGTGTCCATTTGGTTTTTGGATAGGCCATTGTTTTGTTTTACCAATTTTACTATTTTGAATATTGCTTATAATCTACATCTATAAGATGTATCTTGCTTTTTATCTATAGCTTTTTCTATTTTCTTTTCTCCTCCTTTTGATACGACTTTCGTGCATGTAGGATGTGGGTTTACAAAATCATCATCACCCTATTGTTTGAAATAGAGGCAGCAAGTTGAAAGTGAAACAAATTATGTTAAAATATAACAATATGTTGGGTATCGACTGCAATGAAACAACTTCATGCAAATATGTAAGGAATATCATTTTTACATTTAATAGGTATCAGTTTTTTTAAAAATAGGTATCGTTTTCACAAAAATGTGATATGAAACAATTTTGAAAATTTGAAACAAATAGCTTCAAGTGTATGAATTGTAGGCATCATATTTGATTCATCGTATCGGTTTTTTATTCATTATGGTATCAGTTTGATAACGTTGCTATCATTTTTGATTCATAACGGTATCAGTTTTTGAATAAAATTAAGTGAAAATAAAATATACAAGCAAAGAGTACAAGCTTTTGATAAACATGTTAGTGGTATTATTTTTGCAATTTATTAGTATTATTTTTGCTACAATTATATGGAAAATGTTTTATAAAATATTAGAAAGATATTTACTTTATTCTGAACAGCTAGTGGGTATTAGTTTTGTTGAATAGTAGTGTCATTTTTCATTAAAATGTAATTTGAAATAATTTTGGAAACTACAAATCATTTAACTCAGACATACATAGTTTAGGTGTCAGTTTTAATTTATAATGGTATAAGATTTTAAACATAATGTAGTAACAACAATTCAAAAAGGTGCAAATTGAAAATTTGAAACAAATATACTTCGGGTATCATTTTTGCATTGTATTAGTATCGATTTTTTTTCTAAAAATACATTGAAAATTAATTATAAAATTATAGAGTCATCAGCACTAGTTGAAATAGTCAGTGGGTATCCTTTTTTTAGATATAGATATCAGTTTTCATAAGCAAATATTTTGAATAATTTTTAAAATTCCAAATTATTGCCTTTAAGTATACAAACTATAGGTATCATTTTGGTTTATAAAGGCGTCTGTTTTTATAAAAAAAATTATAACAAAAACAACTTTTCAAAGCATAAAGTAAATACTTCACAAAAAAGATTATTTGTATCATTTTATGAAGATATCATTAACATCTATGTTATCAATGATTTGAAAAACAGTTTATAGAATTATTAGTTTTCAATTGTACTAAAAAAACAGTGATTATAATTTCTGTTAAATTTAGGTTTCAGTTATTAAAAATTACAGTTGATATAATTTAAATCAAAAATAATAACATCAAGCAAACAAATTAGAGGTATCATTTTTAGTTATATTAGTATTAGTTTTATAACAACATGAAGTGAAAATAATTTGCCAAACTAAAAGTATCAACTTCAAACAAATATAAAGTGGGTATCATTTTTTTTAAGTATTAGCATCAGTTTCTACAAATGAGATTGAAAATTAATTTCTAAATTACAAGGTATCAACTCCACACAAACAGAAGGTGGGTATCATTTTTGTAGTCAGTTAGATTAGTTTTATCATATATATATGTATGAAAATAATTTCTTCAATTACAATGCACCAATTTAAACTAAACGTATAAAATTAAACAGATAGAGAGTATCATTTTTCCAATATGTTAGTATCAATGTTGAAATAAATGATAATGAAAACTATTTTTAAAACTTCAAAGCCTTGTCTTTTACCAAAAAAAAATATAGGTATCATTTTTGTAATATGTATCATGTCATAAAGTGATAATGATTGTAATTTTACCGAATTGAGTTCTTCGCGTTCTAATTTTTCATCTGCAATTTGTTTTCCTTTTCCTTTTTGAACTTTTTCCTGTTTAATATTTTGATACGATTTGAATACATTTAATTATATGATATTGTTAGTATCAGTTTCATAATTTTGCAGTATCATTTACCCATTGAATTGTTTTTTGAGTTTCTGTTTGAATTTCCTTCTAAATTGTTTTTTCATTTTTTCTCTTCGATCTTCGTTCTTTTTTTGCAAATGTTCTTCAATTGCTTTCTCTGCAGCTATTTTTACTGCATGTTTTCTTCATTATTCTGTCAAATAAATTCAATTTTATTATAATAAAACTATATTAACTTTTTTTATAATTGATTTTATAGTATCTGTTACCTTTTCTAGTATGTTTTCTGTTATTTTTTTGTTGGTTTTCATCTACTCTATTTCGTTCGTTTCTTCTCTTTCTTCCTTTTTCTCAATTTTGCTTTGTTTCTTCTTCTACTGGAGATTTTCTTAATTTTAACTTGCTAGCTTTTGCATTCACAGTCTCCGCTTTCGACTCAAATTGAGCTAGGTTTTTCTTTTCTACCATTGTGTATTGCTGTTGAATATCAAATGGAGGTACTATTTTGGTTTTTTGATTTGGAATTTATTGCTAAATATTCGCTGATGCTAGGTCACCTATTTCACAAATCAGTGATTGTTGTTTAATTTTTGGTGATTGTTCATCGTTTGTTGAAGTTTGCGTTTGTGTTGGAGATGACAATTTACTTCTCGTTTGGGGCGCCATTTTTTCTGTCGATTAGAATTTCGTGAGCGAATGAGTGAAGGAGGAAGACAAATGGAATGAATCAGTAAAGCCCTGTTTTTTTTAAACCGCTACTGGGCTTTGGACTTGTCCTTAAGAGAAAAAATTTGTGCATGTTTCCTTCTGACTAATTATTTAATATAATTTGTCCTTTAAAAAAATTTCCCACAAAAATAAAACCCACCCCTAATTACGTTATTAAAAATTGAAAAAGAAAATGAGAAAAAATGATGTGGCCAAGGCGCAAGATTGGAGAAGATGACTCATGCTTGGTGGAGGCATGGTGCATAAAGGTGTCGTCGGTGGGCTAGTGCCTAGGGATGCATGTGATGTGGTGGCTTGTGGTGGCTTTTCTATGCATGACCTGTGTAACGGCTCGTATTTTACGTATCATAGGATCATAAAATATTATTATTTAATTCATGTAAGGTCGTATGACTTTAAAACTTTAGAAAATAACTACTATGGACGTTTTCCATACTCAAAATTTTTACCGAACAGTTTTGACCCATAAATTTTTCTAAGGCCTATGATTTTGATAGGAGTAGAACTAGGGTCTAAAACCACTTCCATTATGTCGGACCTGGGGTTTCTCTTTCCGTAGGGTAGTCATAATAAATGGACCTACTATTTAGGAGGTAGGACCATTTTAAATTTTGTTACTGCTAGACAGATTGGTGGGCAATTAAAACAAGATCATACATAAGCACACTAATTATTTCAGCAATTATGTCTAGCTGGGAGATGAGGTAGGATTAAATTATTTTCTACTTTTCCACAGCAATTTCAAACCTCTATTAAACTTAATTTCATCACAAACATCATCTTTTCCTTACTAATCGTAACTAAAGCCATTGTTAGAAAGGTAATTAGCAAAGTGGATCATAGATTCGCCATTTTTGTGCTTGAAAATTCGTGATTTTTAGATGTTCATTTTAGATCTAGTGATTAGATTGGTATTTTGGGTACTAAATGAGTGATTCTTGATCTCCCACTATTCTATGCTAGTCCATATAGATAAAAATGATGTTTTTGGTATGGTTTGCATATGAAAATGATTTAAAACTTTAGTCAAACCTTTAAAGTTGTTTGTTGTTTGAAATTAAAAAGGTTGGATTTGATTTTAAATAGTTTTGCAACCTCTTTTAGATCATATTGTCAGTTTGGTGCAACCTAGATCTTGGTTAATTCATGTATGTTAATCATGTTTAAAAGGATTGTATATGTTGCTTATGAACGATATGTATGCTCGGATGAATTGTTTTGATATGGTTTGCTGGTGTTATGGTGAAGTTAGGAAAGAGAGATCGTCGAATTAGCTAAAACAAAGGCAAAATTCATCGAAATTGGATGAAACTTGGACGAGGGGCTCTAGATGATACGAGGAGCTTAGGATTTTGGTCGCGGTGGGATTGGAGTTAGTTGAACTTCTTGTCACCGAGCTAAAGAAAAGGTGGTGGAGATATAACTCAAGTTAGTGGAGGGTTGTCTCGGCTTAAAGTAGATAGGACTTTGGGAAGTGCTTCGAAGCAATGCAAGTGGAGGATTCCAAGAGCCAAGTGCTAAAATTTAGCTAAGTAAAGAACTCAATACCGACCACTTTTGGTCGGTACCGATCACTTTTTCAGATAGTGGGATAGCTTGGGGGACTTAAGAGTTCGAAGTGTAATGACCGCCTTTCTTGCACTGAAAGACGAGCCATTAAGAGTAGAAGAAAAAGAAAGATAAAAAGAAACTACACAATCATAGAATCTCACCCTGAATCGGAATAACATATAATAGATAACATAAGATTGTACATAATCATTTCTATATAAATAATACATCAGAGACATAGCATCACAACTTCAGCTAGACAATTATAACTACTAGTCCATTACATAATATATAGATCATACATAAACATAGTGGAATAAGGTAATAATTTGCTAATGGTGAAGCCACCTACTCCAGCTCCTTCAAAATGCTTCCGTAAGAAACCTGGATCATTTTGCTACTCATATAAGTTTGAGTACCCGAGAGTTTTAGGAAAAGAAAAGAAAAATCCGGGTCAGACATGGGTCTGGTGTGAGTAAACTCAAACAACTTAATTTTTACTTTTATAAAACGCTTTGAAAACCAAAAGTATCTCGTAAGACCACACCGCACATAAATACGGTTGGGTTTTACCTTATAATAACCAAAACAAATCTAGTGATATTATCATAATGTCTAGGGTTTTCAAGTAAATAATTCACATCGCTAAAATTGTTACATTAATTAAATTCCAACATAATAGGTATACAACTAAGACCAAAGGTACTTATTGGGAAATGGATTCCATACAGTGACTATGCTATTGGGGTACCATCCATTATAGTACATCTCTAGATAAAATAATACCGAGGACCTCGCCTGGATCTTCTGCCAACACAGTATTGGCCTACCCCTTGCTTGATAGTACCGAATAAGATCATCCCTCGTTTGGAATCAGCAACCGTACTGAAGCCTTCATGGGTTGATAGTAGGGAATCTAGATAGGGACGACCTTACCCTGATGGGAGCAACCTACTTAGCCTTGCTGCATCTTCCATGTTTTAGTCGTTCCTGATTGATGTGACCCAAGGCTACGTTTACCTTTATTATAGCATTGCCACTAGGAATGCTAACATTGCCTTTCATCGGTTGACCCAATGTCAGCACTCATTCATACAAGCCATTCAGGAGATCAATGAACCAAATGCACTATCTCCACCACATCCATTTTGGAATCACCCTCAGTCTTAGTAGCACTAGCAACTAACCGTTGTACTTCAAAGTCTTCACCTTGGGCCTTGCCTTTACAATTTCTAATTCGAACATTTATGTTAGTTCATAGTGGTTTTGGATAACAATTAATATCTAATCCCGGTCTCTTCAAATCAACGTTCGATCATTTTAAAGGGCCAAATTATTTATAGTGGACCATTCCACAATCAAGGTTTACGTAAGAATATACGTTCCATATGCTTAGATTATGATGACTCGCTTATCGAATTAACCCCCTCATATTCATCATATTCGCGAAACGTGGTATTTGTAATAAGTACAAGCTGACTTACTTTCAATAAAATGAGTCATTCTTTTATTACAACTACTTTAGTTCATTTGGCTACTTAATAGCATGGACAAGAGATCCTTGTTTTTGAAATAATTTACTTAAATAAGAACATTGGTTAAAAATAAATAACCGATAGAATTTTAAAATGAAACTTTAAAATAAATAACCCTTTGTCAATCATAATTTCAAAAATCAATTAAACGTTAATTAATCTTAATTAAATAAAAATTAAATCATTAACGATCCTAATTTTATCCACATTTAACCCTTAATTAAATAACATTTATTTAAGAAATTAAACCCTAATTAAGTGGATAATTAACCTTTTATTAAATAATAATTAATTAAACTTGATTAAATAAAAATTAATTTTACTTTATCTTAATTAAGCATTATTTAAAACTTACTTAATTAAAAACATTTAATTTAATTAATAATTCTCAAACTCTAATTACTTAACCTAATTACTTAATTAAATAAATAATAATTACCCTAATTAATAAAATAAATAAATAAATAAATAAATAAAACTTTAAATTTTGACTTACTTAATAAATGTGAAATGAGTTTTCAAGAACAATCCAAAAGAAAACACTTTATAACTTGAAATCAAGAATTTTCTTGAGCTACATCCATAGCGACTATCGCTATGAGCGCAGTCCAGTTGAATTGGTTTCTAGGTGAAAACTTCACTTTAATTTTAGCTATAACATGTTTGAAAACAAAAATTTAAAATTTTTGAAACTTAAAAACAAAAGTGAAAAGTTGGAAAACATTTTCAAAATTCAAAACTAGAAAAAGAGCTTTTCTTTTTTAAATCGAATCTCAAGTCCATTACGATTTTCAAGGCTCTAACTTCACCACATTTACATCATATACACTTGGTTTTGTTTCATAAACATACTACCATCATATCATAACCAACCATTCACATATCCATATCCAAACATATTATTCGACCCCTAAATCACAAATCTAAGCTCAAACACAATCATAACATCATATGCTATCAAAACAACATGACAATTCAACACAACAACCATTATATTTTCACGACATATAGTTCATCAAAATGAAGTTGATTTATTTTTCAAAAAAAAGTTTTACCCACTGAAACTTTTCTAAATCAAAGCGAACTTTTGCCAAAACTTAAAAACGCTTTAGAAACTTTGCAGATATGGAACTTTTGGTTGCTCGAACACTTGAAATGGATCGACAAGTGATGTTTGGGCTCGACCAAGAAGATTTGGGCTTAGCCCTTATATTCTTTTGGGAATGTGGCTTGCAATTTGGAAGAAGAGGTGTTGTAGAAGATGTAGAAGTGATTTTATGAACTGAAGAGTAAATTTTAGGCAAAGAAGTGATTTTTTTATAAAAGTTATGAAGAGGAAGCCAAGGAAGCTTTTTCCTAAGCTTTTAGGATTTCAAATTAAGATATAGGTTTTAAGAATGAAAATATGAAGATAATGGGGTATATACATAAGTGTTTATATTAAAATATATGCTTGCATTACCACAAACCCCCCCTCCACAAAATCCGTCATCTCTAGTACTTTCCTCCTTTCTTGCACTATTCAAGTCATATCATATGTACTTGTATTGAAAAGGAGCATATATATGTATATGTATATGTATATGTATATGTATATGTATATGTATATGTATATGTATATGTATATGTATATGTTTCCTTATAAAACATTTTCTTTTATCCTTATACGTACACACTTAAAAGAGAAGCATATACATGCACATATGCACATGTATTCATCATGTTAAAATGGTTTATATTCTATGCATGTATGTTTAAAATAGTGCTCTAACATTTTGATTAACTTTTAACCAACGAAAAATCGATATTTCAGAAAATAATTTCTGGTCACATTTTTAATTTCTCTATAAACTACATATATTGGTAAACGAAGTTTGAAAATGATTTTATCATCATTAATTTTTATTTAAAATAGTTTTATTTGTTAATAAAATTCCATTTTTTAATTATTTAAAATATAATTAGATATTCAATTACATAGCCATCAGATTTCAGGTCGTTACACGAAGCATGGAAAATGGAGACTTTAAGCAGGCTACGTGATGGAAGAGGTCAGCGTATAGACACTTAGCAAAAAATTTGCTAAGTAATCATATTTGTACCGACCACTTCAGATTGGTATCGAATTGAATTTCTTCAACCAATGTAGGTTAAATTTCTGTAAAATATTGAAGGGTCTATGTAGGTCATACTGAATGTGTTTGTTTGTTTGATCTTCGATTGTGGTGTGGCGGCATAATGGAGGAAGCAAGTTGGGATGCTTCGATGTGATGATTTTAAAACTTTGGGGTGTTGGTCTATGATTGACGGGGATGTCTAAAAGTATTACGATTATAGTGGCTCAACGACTGGAGTCAAAATGATGATCCAATGCGTGGGTTCAATGAGAAGAGCTCATGAGTGGAATTATGACTTTTTTCCACTATGGATATGAATAAAATAGGATTAGGATTGTGTTCCATTATGAACCCATATGTGAAAGGATCGTAGACACTCGGAGGTTTTTTTGTGCTCATGTAGAGGTGGTACATGGGGATGCCTACCAGTTTATGACAGTGCCCAGATCTTATGACCGTGGATTGCCCTGGACCTTATGATTGTAGGTATATTTCCTGGCCCTATAAAGTGGCATGGATTGAGCACCATAGGACCGATTATTGATTTAGTCTTTGGCTTATGATTATGCCATGCAAATTGTCTTATATTTAAGCATATTAAGTGATAGTGAGGATTGTTTGATGGATGCTATGTTTGTTATGGTTGCTTCCTTATTGTCTATCACTATGGGAATGTCAAGTGAAGTAGGTAGTCTAAGAAGCCAATGCCTAGACGTTCGATAATATAGTAGATTGTTTGTATTTAAATGGTGTTAGTAGAGTATGATGTTATGATGTTATGTGCTTACTCTTTGGCTGTAGGGACATATCAGTATGGTTCATATACCCTTATTCCTTACGGTATCGACTTATATAGTATTTTGAGACATTTTATCGCCTACACCATACTATTGTCTGATTCAAGGTTTTATGCTTTACTTCCTATTGTATCGGGAACTCTTAAATGTGTAGATTAGATAGAACATATAGGTGATACGCGGTGACTATGAAGAGGATGAGCTGGATGGAGTTTTCTCGTATTATATATAAATATACTATTGCATATTTACTATGCAAGACTGTGGAGCCTAGGGAGTGTCTGCTTTACTATTCAGACAGTTTTATTTGAGTTTATTTCTGTTTGTATAAACTCTATTACTATGTTATATAACTCTATGGATCTATTCATATATTTGGTTCACTTAGCTATTATTGTCTCTCTATTTTATGTCTATATGAATAATATATTTTAGTCTATGCGCTACAAGATGTACAATGGATTCTGTGACGATGTGACACCCCGTAAAATTACCGGTAACTAATAAATAATTATTAAGGCTCAAAAATGGAATTTGAGAAAACATTGGAATTTGGCTATAATATTTGCGCCATTGTGTTCGTGGCAATTTTTTGAGCAACTTTTATATTTGAAGTTTTGAGATCGGAGTACAAACGAAGAAGTTATCAGCGTTTGAAGTTTTCGAAACAAAAATAATTAAATAAGAAAAATAGAAAATAAATAATAATATATGCAGGTCCCACAGGTCGACCCCCGTACAAGGGGCAGTTGACGGCCTTTAAGATGGCGGATAGGGTTAAACCTGGGATACGCAGCCGGGCTTTAATTATTTAAATCTAACAGATACGATTGATTCGAGCACCTATAAATATAGGCCAAACCCCTCACTTCCCTCCACATATTTTCTGATCAAAGCTGCGAAGCTCTATTGTAACGACTCGGATTATTCATTGTTTAATTTTAAATATTTAAATAGTTTTAAATATTGAATTTGAATTATAGATTGATTTTGAATATGAAAAATTGGGTCTTTTTATAGAATAAATTTAGAATTTGAATATAGAAATTTACTGGATAATTTAATTATTGAAGTTTATAATGGAATATTGGTTAAAATAGCGAATCTGAAGTTTTAAGCTTGATAAAAATAATTTAAAGGCTTATAAAAAATTTATATCAATAATACTGAAGATAATGCAACTTTTAAAATTGAATTTAAAATTGATTTGTTCAATTTTAAAAATATATCGTTTAAATTGACATTTAAAAATAGACTTCGAAGGCACAGTCTTGAAATTGACGAAACTAGATCCATTAGATTCGTAATAGTGTATTATTATCGGATTTCAAATTTTGTAGTGTTTGGAGCTATCGTTTGATCGAACGGGATATAAACGCGTTGAAATTAATATCGAAAATTCAATATAATAATTTGGTTCAAAAAGCTATCTTCTACATACGATCGAATTAGGACTCGAAACCTTTTCCATTGCGTTCGAAATAGGGATATAACATTTTAAATGCCTATCGTCATGCCTCGATAGAAGGTCAATATTTTAAGTTGCAAAATCGAGGCAATTAAAATTTAAAATAAATATATATGTTATATTGATTGACCTATATGTTTACATCAGCTTTTTCCCTTCACTTCAGCATCATTGTAGATGGCCTATTCTAACATGTAAAGCGTCTTCCCCTTCTTTATAAACTCACTCAGCCAACATTTCAAAATCAAGAAGAAAAAAATGGCAAAACAAAGAAAATTAAATGCCTAGCTTATCTACAAAGCCGTTTCCGTCTTCTTTTATAAATCACGATCGAATCAAATGGAAAAAAAGAAGAAATCGAAATCCAATTCTCATTCTCCCACTTTCAAAAAAAAAATATTTAAAGTTCGTGGCAGATGGAGGCTTGAGTTGAACGACGGCTAAGGCTTGAATGCGCGGTTGTGCACGAGCGAAGAGGGGAGGAGCGAGGAGGCGTGCGAGCTCATGGTTGACAGGGCATGCGAGATCGATGTAGGGTGAAGTCACGATGGGCTTTAGAGTTGCAGTTGGGCTTAGAGCCGCCTTCGAATTGAAGGAACATGAGGTCGCGGTATGGAGGGAAGCGTAGGCGAAGCATAGTGGTGGAGCGGCAATGGTCGAAGCATAGTAGAGGAGGCGATGATGGTTGAAGGATCGGTCGAGATAGGTTAGTTCTTTTTTCCTATAAGCATGATGGATATTCTATAGAAGGAAATTTAGGTAATTGAATTTAAAAAAAATAGGCTAGTTTATTTTTTTAAAATTAGCTAATTAAAAATTTATTGAATGGTAAATAAACTGTTTGATTATTTCAAATATTAATAAACCGTTTATACGAGGTCTATAATCGGGAAAACAAGTCGAGGTGGGAATGGTCAGCAAATAAAATCAAGTGAGAAAATTTTCACTCATTTGGATTACCTGATTAATTTAAAAATAGTTCAAATTAATTATTAAGTGCTTGGTTGATTTAATAATTTTTTGATGAATGATATATTTTGTGCGTGTGTGTGTATATAAGTATACATACATACATATTTGTATTAGAGTGATATTCCCGCACATTATAGCGGATGAGATCCTATGCGCCCCGCATAATAGCGGATGACCCCATATACGACGATATCCCCCTCAAAGTGTGATTGGTATTTTTATTGTTGTCTAACATCGGTGGATGTAGGGAAAACAGTTTGGAGGGATCCAATTGGATTCCTCAAATATATTAGTATTTTTCATATATGTAAAATGCTGGTTTATTATGTGTTGTAGATTTTTAAATGTTATAGTTTCATGGAAATTGATTTTGGGTATGTCAAATACCATAAATACTAATTTAAATTTTTAAGGAATAAAAATGGGACTTTTAATAAAATATGTATATTGGAATTGGATTATTCAAAAGAGATAGGATTGAATAAGAAATGGAAATTTTTGATCGTACAAAATAATGCAGGAAAATATTTTAAATAGAAAATTGAAAATAAATTACATAAAAGAATTTTTAAAGACTGGATTTTAAAATGGTATTCGGGAAATATAAAAAGAAGTTGAAGCCAATATTAAAAATAGATTGGTAAAAATAAATGGAATTTATAAGAAATTAAATTTATAAAAATGGAATTTCATCAATGAGATTATTTTTAGTACAACTCAAAGGAGTTGTAAAATTTTTAAACGACGTTTCTAAATAAAGGAAATCGATATCAGATGGTAAATTTGGAATATAAATTTGCAAGGAGAATTCATATTTAAATATGGAAATAGGGTGAGAGAAAAATAGTGGGTACTATTTTTGATGTGAAAATGGTTAAGAAGATCTAAATGGAAGTGATGTGATGGAAATCGAGAGGGTTTTATAAGTTTGAAAATTGGTTATTGGGTTTTAAAAATATATTTATTGATAAATTAAGTTTTAAATTTTAAAAAGGAAATTTTTATTTATTAAACTATGTAAATTAAAGCCGGTAAATATTTAAATACTTCAGAGGCTAATTTCTCAAATGCTTACTATTTATTTAATAAATCCTAGATTTTAAACCTGCTTTGGAAAAATGATGTTATGAAGAGTATTTAAATAATTTAGATAATTATTTGAGCACGCCTTAAAAGTAAGTATTTAAATATTTTAGATAATTATTTGAGCATATGGGAGTTATAAGAAAATCCTTAAAATAAAATTAGAAGGAAAGTAAGAAAAATTCCGGAGCGGTTAAGTAAAAGAGAACTTCAGAAAACGAAATAGAATTCATAAAGGAGGCACCAAGGGAAATTGAAATTATAAGCGAGTATAATTAGCTTTAGAAATATAAGAAGGGAATTGATTAAGGAATTCCGGAATTCATAGGATTTGTTGTAAACTAGTCAAAGAATTTATAAATAAAATTGTAAATGATTTTTAAGAAAAGAAATAGGAAATAAAAGGAATATTTTCTAACGTCTATTGTCGAGGGTCGAAAATCCCCGGTCTGTTACACTTGGTATCAGAGCTAAATGTTAAGCGAGAACCTTAGCTCTGGTGGGGATTACTCATTAGAGGCAGAGTCAGTAGTACTCTATAATGATTTGAGTGTAATAATAGATACGAACATGTATTTGTTAGTGAATATAAATGGTCTTATATTGTGTTGACTTTTTGGTTGAGTGGCTTACAAATTCCGATCGAATAGTGGGATGCCACTAGCCCAATAGAAACACATGAACACGATAAATTGACATAGTATGGTTTTGAAGCGGATGAATGAAATAATTTTACCCAAACTATAATTTTATATAAAGGAAATAATTTTTTAGAAATTATTATGGTATATTTGAAGTGTTTGTTTGATAATATTATAATCAAAACAAGATTATAAATAGTTTATATAACCAAACAGACAATGTGTAAATATGGATTATACAATTGTGTTAAAAACTAAGACTTGATTAAACCAGAATTTGGAATTTTTTTTAAATCCCACAGATGTTTAGAAGTGTTTTCCAAAGTGATTGAGAATAAACAATAGTAATATTATTTTGGAGATACTTTAAAGGAAAAATGGTTTTAAATGGAATTTGGAAGTGTTATAGCACTGAACTCTCTTCAGTTGCTGAAAAATAATTCTGGTGATGATGGCCGCATCACTAATATTCATTTTCGAGTTTCTAAGTGATGGACTACTGCTGAAATTGATTTGATTCAGATTTTTGGGGCAAAAAGTTTTTTTTAAAAATTCAGAAAGAAATTGTTTTGGATAAAATCTGGTTGATTTTAAATTTTAAAGGAAGTGGTTTGTTAAACCAAAATGAGTATATATATTTAATTTCAAAGTGATTTAATATATATACCGGATTTTTAAAGAGGGGATGATTTCGATAAGGAAGGAAAATATGAAAATTGAGTTTTGAGAAATAAATTTTTACTTAAATAAGTTAAAATAAAATTGTGTGAATTGAATTTGACTTAGGGAAAGTTAAATAAATTTATTAGGAATTGAGATAATAAAGTTCTATATGAATATAAATAAGAAAATGGAAAGATTAGAAATTGGAGCTGAATCCTTACTTGTTTAAAATTGAATGGCATGAAAATAAAAATCGGTTGTAGTGAAATTAATTTAGGTATGAATAACTCGAGTCTGGTTTTGAAATGTTGGTTAAAAGGAATTAAAATGTAAATAAAAAGGTGAGTTTGATTTGAATCATACGGAATTGAACTAAATGTGTAAATGTGAATTTTAAAATGACTATATAACCATAAGTTATAAAATTTAAGTTGAATTAGAAATAAGATTGAATTGATGTAAATATGAATTTTGAATGGTGGAATATTATAAAACTATATGGTATAAATTTGATTCAAAATTTAATGAAATTGGAATTGAGATAAATAAATTGGAATAGCTTATAAAAATTGAAATTTATTGGAATAAAAGTATATTTAAGCTATAAATGAATGTATAATCTCGAGTTAAAATAAAATATGCATATATTCATGTATAGAATTGACGAAACGTGAAAAATAAGAAGTATAACTTATAAAATTGAAAAGTAAAATAGAAAACCATTGTTCACATTTCATCAATTCTATACTCGAATATATGCATATTTCTATACTCAAAATAAAAAAGGTGTAATATGGAAAGTCGAAATGTAAACTTGAGTTATAAAATAAATTTGAACTCGAGTAAATACATTAAAGTGATTTTTGAAAAAATAATCATATATTGAATTATGAAGTGGAAATGAACTAATTAGATAATTAATTAGTTGAATGAATATGAGATGGCATTTAACTTGGCTAAGTTAAAATTGGATTATGAACAAAAAAATGGATATTGGAAATGGAATTTGGGTTGTATATGAAATTCGACCTAAATGGTAGCGAATTAATTGGAAATGTGTCGAATAAGATGGAAATAGTTTGAAGTAGGGATGAATTAAGTTATAAATGAATTCAATGTAAAACGTAAATAAATTGAATGAGCCTTGGATATGAATTAAATAAGTTTGGGAACGAATTTGAGATTGGAACAAAAACTGAAGCGAATAAAATGAATGAACTAATTAATAAGTTAGTAAATGAAAGAGAAGCTTGTTGAAATGAAATAACCTTAAGCTATAAGGTTGAAATGATTGAAGTAAATAAATTAACTTGAGTTAATATTTTAATGGAAGCTTGGCTGAAATAAATTTATGAAATGGTTATTGAATAAATTAGCATGAAATGTTTTCGATCCAAGTAAAAAGGATTTGAAACTAATGAAAGTGGTTATGAATAATATGTAAGTGAAATGATTTTGAACAAAACCGAAATAGAATAGAATTGAATATAAATGGATGTGGGATCAATTTAAAACGGTGATAGGCTAAAATGATTATTTTATTAAGTGGATAGCTCCGGCATAGAAAAAAAATCATTGTTTGACACAAACGGAAGCAAATAAAATTCTATGAATAAATAGAATGTGAATAAATTGATTTTTAATCAATTTGAAATGGATATGGGTTTGTTTGATGTAAAAATGAATTCAATGTAAGAGAAGTTGGTTATAAATCATTTGAACTGAATAAAATGATATATGGATCGATTGGAAGTAATTAAACTAGTAATGGGACCTTGAAATTGCTTAGAGATTTGTGTTGGCATTTTATATATGAAATTCATGTGTTAAGTTAGTTAAATGAATGAAATGCTATTGAACTTTTATATTTTGGTACTTACATGGTTTATTTTAAGTAAGTATAGGTAACCGGAGGCTGTTGGACTAGATTTTGGTTGCGTATTTGCATATGAAGTAAATTGCTCGCTTAATAATGCTTAAAAATGATAAAATAAGGTACGTTTTTTGATTAAATACAGCAAATATATAAATATATTTTTGTTTTTTTCGACCGTGTAGGTCGATGTATATATATTTATCTGTCTTGTCATATTGCAAAAGGCTTTCTATACAAGGGAGACTCTGCCAAAAAACTTGAAATTTAGGGTGTTAGAAAAATTTGAAAATTTTTTGTTAACGGAAATGTGGTTTCGGATTTTTAATCAAAATAAAGGATTTTGGTTTAGGATAGAATACTAATTGTTTGATTGAAAACTAAGAGATTAGGAAAGTGGAATGTCAAGTTAGCTAAGTGGGTTTTGGATAAGTAATGGGTTTGGGGCAATTTTCCTACCTTAGCAATTTCGAGGATGAAATTCTTTTAAGGGGGAGGAATGTAACGACCTGGATTTTTCGTAGTTCGATTTTAAATATTTAAATGGTTTTAAATATTGAATTTCAATTATAGATTGATTTTGAATATGAAAAATTGGGTTTATTTATAGAATAAAATTAGAATTTGAATATAGAAATTTATTGGAAAATTTAATTATTGAAGTTTATAATTGAATATTGGCTAAAATAGTGAATCTGGAGTTTTAAGCTTGATAAAAATAATTATTGGCTTATAAAAATTTATTTCAATAATAGCGAAGATAATGCCACTTTTAAATTTGAATTTAAAATTGATTTGTTCAATTTTAAAATATATCGTTTAAATTGACATTTAAAAATAGCCTTCCGAGGTCACAGTCTTGGAACTTGACGAAACCAGTTCTATTAGATCCACGATAGTGTATTATTATCGGATTTCAAATTTCATAGTTTTTGGAGTTATCGTTTGATCGAACGGGATATAAATGCGTTGAAATTAATATCGAAAATTCAATATAATAATTTGGTCCAAAAAGCTATCTTCTCCATACGATCGAATTAGGACTCAAAAGCTTTTCCATTACGTTCGAAATATGGGTATAACATTAGAAACGCCTAGTGGCACTCCTCGATAGGAGGTCAAGAATTTAAGTTGCGAAATCGAGACGATTTAAATTTAAAATAAATATATATGTTATATTGATTGACTTGTATGTTTACATCATCTTTTTCCCTTCACTTCATTGTCATTGTAGATGGCTTATTTTAACACGTAAAGCATCTTCCCCTTCTTTTTAAACTCACTCAGCCAACTTTTCAAAATCAAGAAGACAAAAGAATGAAAAACGAAGAAAATTAAATCCCTAGCTTATCTACAAAGTCGTTCCCTCTTCTTTTGTAAATAACGATCGAATCAAATGAAAAAAAAAACACGAAATCAAAATACAATTCGCTTTCTCCCTCTTTCGAAAAAAATAAATAAAATTCAAGTTCGTGACAGATGGAGACTCGATTCGAACGGCGGCTAGGGCTTGAATGTGTGGCTATGCACGAGCGAAGAGGGGAGGAGCGAGGTGGCACGCGAGCTCGTGGTGGACAAGACATGTGAGATCGATGTAGGGTGAAGTCGCGATGGGGTTTAGAGTTGTAATCGAGCTTGGAGCCGCCGTCGAATCGAAGGCATGTGAGGTCACGGGATAGGGGGAAGCGTAGGCGAGGCATGGTAGTGGACAGGCAATAGCCGAAGCACAATAGAGGATGCGACGATGGCGGAAGAATCAGTCGAGATGGGTTCGTTCCTTTTTCCTGTAAGCGTGATGGAGATTCTGTAGAAGGCAATTTAGGTAATTGAATTTAAAAAAAAAATAGGCTAGTTTATTTTTATTTTTTTTAAATTAGTTAATTAAAATTTATTCAATGGTAAATAAATGTTTGACTATTTAAATTATTAATAAACTGTATAATGTTTATAAGAGGTCTATAATCATGAAAACAAGTCGAGGTGGGAATGGTCGGCAAATAAAATCAAGGTGAGAAAAATTCTCACTCATTTGGATTACCTGATTAATTTTAAAAATAGTTAAAATTAATTATTGAGTGCTTGGTTGATTTAATAATTTTCTGATGAATGATATATTGTGTGTGTATATATATATATAGAAGTGTGTGTGTGTGTGTGTATATTAATATTGGAGTGATATACCCGCACATTATAGCGGATGAGACCCTATGCGCCCCACATAATAGCAGATGACCCCATATACCACGATATCCCCTCGAAGTGGGATTGGTATTTTTATTGTTTCTAACATCTGTGGATTCAGGGAAAACAGGTTGGAGAGATCCAACTGAATTTCTCAAATATATTAGTATTTTTCCATATATGTATAATGCTGGATTATTGTGTGTTCTAAATTTTTAAATGTTATAATGCATGGAAATTAATTTGGGTATATTAAATACCATAAACACTATTTTAAATTTTTAAGGAATAAAAAAGGGACTTTTAATGTAAAAATATGTATATCGGAATTGGATTATTTAAAAGAGATTGGTTTGAATAAGAAATGGAAAAAATTTGATCATACAAAATAATGCGGGAAAATATTTTAAATAGAGAATTGAAAAAATTATATAAAAGAATTTTTAAAGACTGCATTTTAAAATGGTATTCGAGAAATATAGAAAGAAGTTGAAGCCGATATCAAAAATAGATTGGTAAAAATAAATTGAATTTATAAGAAATTGAGTTTATAAAAATGGAATTTAATTAATGAGATTATTTTTAGTGCAACTCAAAGGAGTTATAAAATTTATAAACGATGTTTATAAATAAATGAAATTAATATCAGATGGTAAATTTGGAATATAAATTTGCAGGAAGAATTTATATTTAAATATGGAAATAGGGTGAGAGAGAAATAGTGGGTACTATTTTTGGAGTGAAAATGGTTAAGAAGACCAAAATGAAAGTGATGTGATGGAATAGAGAGGATTTTATAAATTTAAAAATTGGTTATTGGGTTTTAAAAATATATTTATTGATAAATTAAGTTTTAAATTTTAACAAGGGAATTTTTATTTATTAAACTATGTAAATTAAAGTCGATTAGTATTTAAATACTTTAGAGGCTAATTTCTCAGATGCTTACTATTTGTTTTATAAATCCTGGATTTTAAACCTGCTTTGGAAAAATGACGTTATGAAGAGTATTTAATATTTTAGATAATTATTTGAACACGCCTTAAAAATAAATTATTATTCTTTTAAATACTTATTATTTTTATGTATATATATAGAGTTTAGATATGTTTTGAATTTATTTATAAAACTTCTCGGAATTCTAGGAATGGGTTATTCAGCATATGGGAGTTTTAAGAAAATCCTAAAAATAAAATTGGAAGGAAAGTAAGAAAAATTTCAGAGTAGTTAAGTAAAAGAGAACTTTGGAAAAATGAAATAGAATTCATAAAGGAGGTACAAAGGGAAATTGAAATATAGGCGAGTATAATTGGCTTTGGAAATATAAGAAGGGAATTAGTAAAGGAATTCTGGATTTTATAGGATTTTTTGTAAACTAGTCAAGGAGTTTACAAATAAAATTGTAAATGATTTTGAGAAAAGAATATGAAATAAAAGGAATATTCTCTAAATGTTGGATATAAAATGAAGGGGAAGGGATTGAAATGTTCCATTAAAAATATAAGTATTTGAAAAGTGTTTTCAAAAGTGGAAGAACTGAAAGTAATATATTATGAAGATAGTTTGAAATAATTTTTTTGTAAATTTATAATAAGGTCTAATGAGTGTTTATGGATGTGTGTTGAAAGCTAAATAACCGACTATTAATTTTAGCCAATTTTCGTTAATCGTTTTAAAGAGACCGAGATGAGATTTAATTATCCGAAAAGATCTTCGATCCGGTTTGAACATTAAGAATGAATACCGTGAAGATGGTGAAGGTGGTGATTCGGTTTGTCTAGACCCAGGACAACTTATATAGATGAATGCTATCATAACACCGTCATTGGAGGACGTTGAGCATTTTAAGTAAAATTTTGTTTTTGAAAGGTAACGCTTAGCCTCAAGCCTCATCAACTGGGAATGGCTAAAACGGGGAGATGCAGCAAGGCTAAGTGGGTCACACCCAAGTAGGGTATGTTATTACCTTTCTAGATGTCCTCAGGAACCTTTATATTATGGATATGGTTGTGCATGGAAGGAGCGCTCGGTGGTAAGGGTGGGAACACCCGTGGTGATAACATATTCGGTCTATCCAAGTTAGGGGTAGGCTGGTCTTGTATAGCAGGGGATCCCAACGTGGTCCTCGGTACATTGTTCTAAAGGTGTACCGTGGCGGGCGGTACCCTGGTGACCCAATCATTCGGCGGAATCCATTCTACAATAAGCGCCGTATGCTTTTGATCGTGCCCAATTATGCTGAAACATGAGATGCAAGCATTTTAGCTATTTTCTATTTACTTTCTATAGACACTATTGTAATATCAGATGATTTTGATAAAAATCGTTTTGGTTATTGTAAGGTAAAAACCCGCCGTGCTTGTTTGTGCCGTGATTGTACGTGATACCTTTGTTTTTCAAAGGATTTTTGAAAAGTAATAATTCAAATTGAGTATGTTTTCTCACATTGGTTTCCCAGAATGATTCAGATGTTATTTTATTATAATGCTCGGGTCAGACCGAGTATTATAGATTTAGGTTAAATGCTATAGAGCTCAGGAGACAAGCTGGAGGAGTTCATACTTATATCACGTACTTGGTTATTTTCCACTGTGTGAGGACAAGTTATTAAACTGTCCAGATTGATGTATTAAATTGTTGTAATCTGATAGTGATATGTATATTAATAGTACAGTTCTTGTATTTAGAATCTGTTATTATATATTATATTTTGTTCCGCTGCAATTGTGAGATTCTGTGTTGTTGTTTATTTTTTTTCTACCTTTATCTACTTCACCCCTAATGAACTGGTATTTCCTACATTCGACTGCTCGACATTTATATAGTGGACGTATTAATGTCGATTTTCGAGGGTCGAAAATCCACAGTCTGTTACACCTATCATTTTCGCTTCTCCACTATTTCTATTAATTATAAAATATTACATTATGTGTGTGTGTGTGTGTGTATAATCGGACATGGGTAGAAAATTAGAGAGAAGAAGAGAAGGAGCGAATCAATATTGCAGAAAAGGTAAAATTCATAATTGTAAATCTATAATCCCCTTAACCCTAAATCTCTTCTCAGATTTGTAATTCTATATATATATATATATATATATATATAAAAATATATATATCTTGTTATACATATTTTTTTGATTAGAAGGGAAATAGCGTTAGATCAAAGGGATGAATTTGGGTTTGGGAGATTTGGAAAGCTTGAAAGGTGACTTGGAAATTATATGATTTATTTATAACATTGAAATTTATATCGTTGAATTTTATTTAATTATTATGCCTATATGAGATCCGATGGGCTGTAGGCTTAAAATGAATATATAGGAATATCGCCTATATATTCCATAAGGTAGGTAATTGAATATGAATTGCATTTTCACCCTAAACTAGAAATTTGGAAATTGATACCTAAATTTGTTAAAGTTGAATGTTGATAAAGTTCTAAAGTTTATTCCAAACTTATAGTTGGATTGTGAATTGTTTGTATGAGTTTAGACTGTCCTATTTTGACTTGGAATGTGAATTTATGTGTTTTGATTTGTTGGGAGTGTGATACAATTTAGTTGTATCTATTTCCATGCAATTTTCATAAATTATCTAATTCCACAAATGTATAATGCATCGCTTGAAATAATTAGGAATATACCAAAAATGAAAGAAATGTGTAAAGTATGGATGTTCTTCTCCATAGTTTACACTGCTCTATTCAATAAAAGAAAATAGATAATTCTTTATAAGTTCAAACAAAGCAAAGGTATCACTTTTGGTTAATTTTTGAAAAGTTGTAACGGTAATCCTTTTAGGAAGGGTAGCTTTGATAATTAAAATATGAAAATGAATGTTCTAGTTTAGCAATTAATAGTCAGAAATAGAAATATATGTTTGCACCAAAATTGGTCACAAACCCCAAAAGTAGTGAAAGCACCAATGTTCGCACACAGATCCACAATATCCAACCACAGATCTCAGATATAGATGAAGCAGAGAATAAAATGAATAATTAACAAAATTAAAAATGTCAGATAGCAAGAAAGAACACAAGATTTATAGTGGTTCGGCTATCTCGGACCTACGTCCACTTTGAATTGATCTTTTTATTCCTTTTGTATTGAGATTACAATTACAAGCCTTTGAACATCAACAAACAAAACAGTAGATTTTCGGCGCCAAGAGCAGCAGAAGATGATCCCCCTTTTAGTTGCCATAGGACCGCAATTTATAGGTGTAGATTCGAAAATATCCACCCTAAAACCTGGAATTCCTCTTCTCTTGCGCTAGTGGGCCCACCAGATCGATCCAAGGCGGTTTAAGATCGATCCCTGATCGATCCATATCGATTTCGTATCGATCAGGAATCGCTTCGACAGGGGTGGGATCGATCATGGTAAAAGACGGCAGTGCAAAGTCTTGCTCTTCAAATTCCGTGAAATTCCAATGTATAGTTTATGAGATATGATCGATCCAAGTTTTGAGATTGCCAGTGTAGGCTGAGTATTTCGTATCCATGAAGAACCTGTATCCATCAATTTGCCTCCATCATTTCATATCCATGCTTCAACGCCTGTGGTCTTATTTGTATCCATCAATCCATTCCCTCCTTCGCATTGATTAGTCGCTTCCCTCTTTGTATCGATCCCCTGCTCTTCCTCCTACCTTATTCATATCGTTCTCGGATCACATGCTTTCGTATCCATCAACCATGCCTTTGTTTGTATCCGTCGATTTAAGTCCATTACTTTCGTATCGATCCTAAATGCCTACATTCGTATCGGTCCAATATCATAGGTCGATACGAAACTAATCGATATGAATTACTATCAGTCCAAAGCCATGTGTGCTATCCATATTTACCTTCATCTATCGATACAAAAGCATCAATGTGTAGGCATCAATCCAAAGCCCGTGTCCATTTTGATCGATCCAAACCAATGATCACTTTAATCGATACGAAGAGACCGGTCCGAAGCCCTTTCTCACCAATATTGATCCATCCATAACTCGAGCATACGAACTCTGATTGATCTGAAGTCTGAAATGTAGCCTTTCCAAACCTTGTTTATCATTCGTAACCGATCCCACCTTGATTGGATCTTGGTCCAATTTTGACGGTATCGAGCATAGCCAGGTTTTTCTATCAATCTCTAATTCCTATATCCATCCGTCTTAGCCAATTTTGTTGATATCCCGGCCTTGACCAAAAGGCGGGGTAACATTTTCCCCCCAAAATATGCTTGCGATAGGAAGGTGTGTTTTGAATAGCCTCAAGTCCAACATCCATTGTCTACATTCCATCCACCATACCATCCGATCCATAATCCAATCCACTGCCGAGCCATTCTGTCCAAGTGCCATAGCCATGTTCTTATCCAAATCCATGGCTGCTTTGAGTCGATGTCTGATTCCGAATCCAGTAACCAAATCCTTAGCCATTCTTAGACAATATCTGAATCCTTAGCTGTTCTTAGACAGTATCCGAATCCATAACCTCTTTGGGTTCTTGCTAAGCACAATCCATATTCGACGACCTGTGTCAAGCAATTCCTTACTCAACGGTGATCTTGGTTCAGTACCCCTGAACGCTAAGCAATGTTGTGGCTTAAGTCCTAAGCCGAATGCTAGTCACTCTGGAACCTTGCCGATCATACTCCATACTCGACAACCTATATTAAAATATGATAGATAATATGGGACCTAATTCCTAGGCCGAACCTTGGTCTCTCCAGACCCTTACGAAGGATAGTCCATACTCGATGACCTGAATAAGCCGGTTCGCCGCGTTCGGACGAAGCGACTCACCCCTTTCCAGGCACAATCCATACCCGACGATCATTTACCAGAAACCAAATAAAAATCCAGTCAAAATCCAATCCGAAATCTGTATTAAGTCAAAAAAACCAAAAATCCATACCAGAAATCTAAACTAATATCTAAACCAGAAAACAAGCTTCCAAACCAAAGTCCATACAAACAAAACCAGGAGTTCAAACCAAACTCCAAAACTAAACTAGAAAAGATCAAATGTCCAAACCAAAAAGAAAGGAAATTTTAACAAACTAAAGCGTCGTTGTTTATCTTCATCGCAAAGAATGTCTAGGGGCTATCTCTGTCCCCGTACATGAGTAAGTGATTTGACCATTTGCTTAGAGTTTGCTACTTATCCCATACCATCCCTGTCAGTCGATAACCAATCGACCATCATTCCTGGGCCTCGCCCCATCATCATTTGAGGTAAACGGTGGCTGCTCCTGTTCCACCGCCGCATTCCGAGTTCCAACATATTGCCACAACTGACCATTCCTTACATGCTCCGCGATTATATCCTTTAGATGCCTACACCTATTGGTATCATGCCCGTCTAGGTCATGAAAGAGACAGTGCCTTCTTGATGCCCTCTCATGTTCTGATGTCTCTCTCCTAGCCGGCCTTCGGTAGGGAAGGCAATCCCGAGTTTCCATGTATATTTGCTCCAACGTTTTGTTCAATTCTATGTAAGTGGAGAATTTCGGTTCTCCCTAGCGTTTCCTTGCCCTGCCAGATTGGTTATCCGTTCCTCTTCTTTTCATCCTTATCCTTATCTGAGCTTTTACCAGATGGTTCTCCATCCTTAACCATGTTTACTTCCTTTAGCTTCAAATCCAGACTCGTATCCTTATACTAAAGAAATCTTTCGGCCTCGTGAAAGAATTCCCCAAGATCCATTGGTGGATCTCGCATCAATGATACTTTGAATTCGATTGTCCCTGACTCCTCACACTGCTGCCATTAAAACCATCGATGGGTCCGGAATGTCTACAAAAGCAACCGCCATATTAAACCAGGTTAGGAAGGTCCTGAGTGACTCTCTTGTCCTTTGCTTCACTGACGTCGGTGTCATCACATTTTTTGGTCTCTTGATATGAACCCGAAACTGCTTCAAAAACTTGTCCACCAATTCTGTCCATGTCCTAATAGATCCATCTTCCCACTGCCTAAACCATATAGCAGCTATATCCATCAAGTAAGAGGGAAACACCGGGCCATAACTTCCTTCGATGCCCCCATCACTTCCAGGTGTCTCACGTACCACATCAAATGATCGATAGGATCAGCCCTGGCATTGTACACCTCCAAAGTAGGTAGCTTGAATTCTGATGGATTCCTGCCATTCTGATATCATGGGTAAACGGACTCATATTTACTCCCTCCAAATCTTCGTTTGCTAAACCTTCATGCATAGTTCACCTAATAATCTCAGCTAATCCGATATTGTCCACCGAGGGTTGCCCCTGAGTCCTCGAGGGAATTCTGGTACATGCTCTTTATTACGTACTCTTGTGCTCCTACCGGAATTTTGTTGTGTCGTGTTACCTGGAATTCCTCCATGAATTGGTCTATCATTGCATAACGGTGTGCCCCCGAGTCTGGATCCATCCAAATTGGTAACTGTATGCTGGTTGGGGGCTACGCCTCATTGAGCCGCTCCATACGATTGCCTGTTGAATCCTTCTATTCCAGCTCCATGGATCTGAACTCTAGCAGCTCCAGTTGTTCCTACCTGTCCAAACTGTCTAAGAAGGTTCTGCATCATTTCCTCCTGCCTTTTCAACAATTCTTCCTGCATAGCTCCCATCATTGTCTCCATCTCATCGCTGTTGATGAAAACTGAGGCCTGATTCGCTCACAAGGAAGCCTCCTGACTCCCTTCGTGCTGACTTCTTTCCGCTCTTTGTCTCCTTGTTGATTGCTTTATCATGGTTCCTTTTAGATCCGATCCTTTAAATTTCCAAATATGAACTCCAAATCTGATATAGCGGGTGCTAGTCGCTCTTAGTGAAAGCACTAGAGTGTTTATGCCAAAATTGATCGCAAACTCTAGATGCAATGAAAGCACCAGTGTGCTCACACAGATCCACAATATCCAAACATAGATCTCAGATGTAGATGAAGTAGAGAATAAAATGAAGAAGTAGCAAAATTAAAAATGTCAGAAAGCAAGAAAGAACATAAATTTATAGTGGTTCGGCTATCTCTGGCTAAGTCCACTTTGAATTGGTCTTTTTGTTCCTTTTGTATTGAGATTATAATCACAAGCCTTTGAACATCAACAAAAAGAACATCAGAGTTTCGGTGCCAAGAGCAGCAGAAGGTGGTCCCCCTTTTAGTTGCCATAGGAAACGCTATTTATAGTTGTAGATCCGAAAATATCCGTCCCAAAACCTAGAATACCTCTTCTCCTACGAAGATGGGCCCACCAGATTGATCTAAGGCGATTTGGGATCGATCCCTGATTGATCCATATCGACTTCTTATCGATCAGGAATCGCTCTAATAGGGCTGAGATCGATCATGGTAAAAGACGGTAGTGCAAAGTCCTTGCTCTCCAAATTTCATGAAATTCCAGTGTGTAATTTATGAGATATGATCGATTCATGTTTTGACGTTGTCGGTATAGGCTGAGTATTTCGTATCCATGAAGAAACCGTATCCATCAATTTTCCCCCATCATTTCGTATCCATGCTTCAACGCTTGTGGTCTTATTCGTATTCATCAATCCATTCCCTCTTTCGCATTGATTAGCCCCTGCCCTCTTCGTATCGATCCCCTACTCTTCCTGCTACCTTGTTCGTACCGATCTCGGAACACATGCTTTCGTATCCATCAACTATGTCGTTGTTCATATCCATCGATTTAAGACCATTGCCTTCGTATCGATCCTAAACGCCTCTATTTTTATCGATCCAGTATCACAGGCCGATAAGGAACCCATCGATACAAATTACTATCGGTCCAAAGCCATGTGTGCTATCCATATTCACATCCATCTATCAATACGAAAGCATCTACGCATAGGCATCGATCCAAAGCCTGTGTCCATTTTGATCGATCCAAACTAGTGATCGCGCTAATCGATACGAGTAGACGGTCTAAAGCCATTTCGCACCAATATTGATCCATCCATAACTCGAGCATACGAACTACGATTGACCCAAAATCTAAATTGTCGCCTTTCCAAGCCTTGTTTATCATTCCCAATCGATCTTACCTTGATTGGAGCTTGGTTCAATTTTGACGGTATTGATCATAGCCATGTTTTCCTATCGATCTCTAATCCCTATTTCCATCTGTCTTAGCCAATTTTGTTGATATCCCAATCTTGACCAAAAGGCAGGGTAACAATATACACGTGTACACACACACACACACTAACACATATATGTATAACTCCGCTTATGATTAAAAATAAAAATATATATTATGTAGTGTAATATATGTCAATATTCACGTTATTAATAATTAGGATGTCTAGCTATAAATAGCATAGTAAATTATTGGATTACGTGGCGTAGATGGAAAAGAGGGAGTAGCTCCAAAATTAATAGAGCGAAAAACATATAGTTAATAGGTAGTTGGAGGAATAAAATAGGAACATAAATGTGTTTAAATGGGGCTAGTTAAAAGATTTAATATGGCACTTATGGCGAAATAAATAGGCTTAACAGGTACAGTTAGAACGAATAAATAAATTGTATTTTAGATTGTCCGAGTAGAATAATGATGACCATTTATTACTGATAACTGACATTTAGTGAATAGACATATAATATAGGAATTAAATTCTAGAAGGCAATATAATTTTTATAGTGGAAAATTGTAGATTTAAGAACGAGCGTGGATTAGTGGGCCTAGCACAACATTTAGGCTTAGGATGATTAGTTTGTTTTAGTGGGTTGGAATGTGAGGTCGGTAGAGTTAAACAATAGAAGTCTTCCCTTCACCTAGAGGCTATGAGCAGTTATGTGTGCTTACTACTGATGTGGGACACTCTAACCCTAGGACCCATGCGAAACAGATATACAGTTGCATATAGGTTGGAAAAAATATATCAAGGGTTCTCCTCAGATTTGAAGTATTAAATGGCCTAATACTTTTTTGCGAAATGGGTTCTGCTTCATTTATGATAAGTGGTATTAAGTAACTAGAATGGGCATTTTCTAGACTTATATTAGGTTAGTCTAAACGGGATTTTGGTTGTGAGAGGTCAGCAGTCTATGTCAGTATTGCTGCTGAAATAGTATTCAGTAGTAGGGTTGTCATATGACTATCACCACTAGCAGTCCCAAGTAGTCAATAGCAAAGACTCAGGTTATGCCCTGATGGACTTCGCTTCCTACTAGTATAGAATCTATATGAGATATGCATCGACCTCAAAGTTTAATTATTTATTTGTTTTTTGTCGGAGCTAGGCTAGTCAATCCTTAGACGAGTCTTTGAGATGTGTTAATAATACGGTAATTAAATTATTATGCCATATCTAGGGATCGTCGGTCTTTATAGCTAGAACCGATTGACTAATGGTTACGTTACGAAGGGCCCGCTTCAGGGTTAAGTTATTAAATGGTCGTTGGATCTGGCTTCTCCCTATTTAAGAAGTATTAAGTGCCATGGTTTTTGGGTAGTACAACGTTTAGATATATATGTACATAGAATATATTGTCATACCTTAGATGAGGTTAGGCATATCATATGTGCACACAGGATTGAATGAATTAGTTGTAAATAATAAACTGGACACTTAAAATAGGAATCAATCGGCATAAATTAGTGTTAGAGATGAAGTATATAATTTTTCTAGTCACTAGAATGTTGTTTTGACCCCCTTCTTATTATAACCCACATGTTAGATTTAGAGGGACATGCTTGGTGAAAGGCGGGAACTTTAGATAGTGAAGTCTTCTCATTTATGCTCGGCACTGGCAAGGCAATCAGATACTAAAGGAATAATATTGATTCCAATGTAGTATCCTTGGTCAACATATATGTTCTATTATGTTTTTTTCCCGCTGTAAGTTTATATAGATAGCTCTTTGAAATACTTATGATTATTACAGGTTAAAAACACCAACAATCCGTACCTTAATAAACTTAGGTTTTGATTTAGTCAAAATACGAACTCAATGCGGGTTGTTATAGATGTTTTATTTCTTTTCAACCCTCGATAATTGTCCTACATCAATCGGGAAACAACGCACTTATATGTATATTGTGTGCCAACGGTGTAGGACAGTCATCACATGTAGTATCAGAGCTTAGATTACATTACTGGCTTGAGTTGATACCATGGACCAGTAGAGATATGGAATGATTTATCACCCTAGACTGGATTGAGAGTATATGTACACAAGATAGAGTACTTATTATATATTTTGGATTTAAAAACTATATAGTAGTATATACAGTATGTAGCTCGCATGCACATACGAGAACTATTGATGCGGTTTTCTTTATGAGAGACTGGTCATTCTTGTCACAGATCAAGAATGAGCCAACATATAAGAAAAACCGTGAGGAATCCATCTCTACAGTCGAAGCAGGAGTAGGTTCGAGGCCTGCTAACCCTAACTTGCAAGCAATGTTCAATACGACGATGGCGAACATGCTACATAATGCCAAAGCTGCTACTTCGTATGTTGCTATTGGTAGTTGTGCACAAGTGCAGATGCCCAGAGTTGATTTTGCTAAGCTGTATAAGGATTTTTCTGGTCTAGGTGGCAACCCATTCCAGGGAGCGGAGTCGACTATTGAAGTGCAGGATTGGTTGGACACCAGCAATTGGATTTTTGATGATCCTAAATTGGATGATGCGATAAAGAGGAGGTTGGCTTCCCTACAACTTCAAAGGAGATTGTGAGGACCCACCTTTTTGAATAGTTCAAGTCAACAATAAACCACACATGTCCAACTCAAACCGTTTAAAAGATAGATTATCAATGTTTTTATTTTTAAAGAAACAGAAGGAAAGAAGAAACAACGACAGAATCTCGCAGCGGAACAACAAAATATAATAATCACATAAACAGTTCATGAAGCTATTTAATAATATATCCTCGATTCAATTTACAATATCAACCAGAGTTATACATTTTTTTAGACAAAATGAAATAGTGCAGCGGGACAAATACTAGTAGATATGATATACCAGATCTTCATCCACCAGAATAAATGTCTTCGATAACTGAAAAACTCGGTACGACCCAAGCGTAATGAAAAACTAAACACTCGAGTCAGGACCAAGAATTCTCATGTAAGTCAAATCAAAATTAAGAGAAATATAGTTTCAAAATGAACTATTTCTTTCCATTTTCAATAAATCAGGACTCGAATCAAATTCCAAACAAATGAATCGAATTACAGTGTTTCAATTCAATTCCTTTCAAATTCAATATCATTCAATTTCGATTTCAATTTAAATCAATTTCGATTTCGATGTCAACGATTTAATCTTGTGGCTTGAGTTTCAATTCAAATCTCATTTCAAACCATTGTAATTTATATAAATTTGAGTCTAATATCAATACACCGATTTAAATCTTTAAATCAATTTAACTTCAATGTTCAAATTTTAAGATTCAAATCTTAAAATAATCCAATTTTCACAAATCAAAACATATATCGATTATGACTTCGAAATTTCAAATATGATTTCTTCACACAATTCTTTTAACAAGTTTGAATTCCCACATTTCCATAGCTCGAATTTTTAAATAATCCAATTCAAATGTATCAAAATAATTTAATGATTGGATTCCAAAATCGGCCTTCTTATAACGTTTCCTTTTATTTATTGAAGTTATCGAAAAACTTTCAAACCCTTTTATTTCTCTTTTGGTAAAAATATATGTATATATTATTATAAAATTTAGAATTTAAATTTTTATAAATGAAATTTAAGTTAATTTCAGAAAACTAAATTTAATTAGATTTACAAAATGAAATTCTTTATAATATATAAATTTCCAAAGGTAGATTTTAAAACCTTTTAAATTCAATAAATAGACTCGATTTTCGCCGAACGGCGATAAAACCACAAAATCACAATTCTGCCAAAGCAGTCAACTGTGCATCAAAATTCACATATCGGATAGGATGTTCAACGTCAATATCAAATTTAAATATCCAAGTGATCAATCACATCAATAGTGGTAATAATAGGTGATAATATATAAATATCAAAACCACTAACAACATACAACAAATTAATAATATCATTCATCACAATATAAATTAACATCCAAATCAACCAATTCAACCATATCACACAACTATCAATAATTATCAGTGTCAGGGTGTTTAACTGAAGGTGATATGCAATCCAAGACCGATTTAAATATCAAATTGATGTCGATTTAATAAGTGTACAAAAGGTCAAAAGTTTCCTATTAAACATCACACTTACCATCAATTCCAACCATCCATTTAATAGTCAAATTTCTAACAATTTTAACTGTTAATTTGCACTGTAAATTTGAATATCAAATTTATCAACCAAAATTTAAATGTTGGTTTAACTATCAATTAATTCAAATTCAACCAACTAAAATTTCAAACAGCAATCAATAAAATTTTATCACTTCGTAAATGGGTTTAACTTGCAATAGGAAATTTAGTACTTCCTGAGTGGTTTGAACGCTCACCTTTTATTTGCACTAAAAATTTCACAACAACAGACAGCTACGAATCCATATCAAAAGCATAGATGACGGCGTTACGAATCCAGCGCAAAAGATCGCATCCCGAACCGACCTTGCATGAACATGGTGTGAATTTATCAATATATGAGAATAACTTAAGTTTTTAAATTACTTAATTAATCTCGCTAATTACCTCATTAAACGTGCTAATCCCCTCTCGAACAACCCAAGGCTGCGATTTTACCCTCATCGCCACTTCGATTCAGCACGTCGCACCATCCAACGCCTCAGATTGCTGCCGCTAGGTCACCATAGCCAGCCCAACTTTATCGATGTCGCCTGAGGCTGTGCCTCCAAGCTACCACCGCCGTCTCCAAACGTGAAACCCTAGACTCAAGCACGAACACCTCCTCCGGTCGCTCCAGCATCCCTCTACGCGCATGCCATACTCACGTCCCACCTCCGCCGTGCCTCACACATGCTTGCCACCCCAGTCATCATCGTGTCGTGTGAACACACGATTTCTTTCATTTTTTTCTTCTAATGATGGCTACAATTCGAATTGAGAAGAAAAGGGAAAGGTAGAGTACGGGGAAAGATAAAAGGCTGAGTGTGTATGAAAAGTTAACTTTTGTTGATTTTAATTTTAAATTATTTAACAAAACATATTCGAAAATGTCGAACTCCAAACGAGGCATGCCCCTAGGTGTTCATAATGTTTTATCCACATTCCAAGCATAATGGAACTTATTTCGATGCCTAATTCGATCGTATTTAGAAGATAGCTTTTCAAAATCATTTAATTTTAATCGATATCCTTTAATTAATTTCTATGCATTTCAAGCTTGCCCGGCCAAACGATAAGTCTGATAGCTACGAAACTTGAAATCCTATAATAATTCACTATAACGGATCCGATGAGACTGCTTTCGTCGAAATCCGAGACAGTTGCCCGAACGGATATTTTTACATGTTAAATTAAACGAGCAATTTTTTATTTCTATTTATTCACTTTTAAATCCAATTTTAAATGCTAATAATCTTCATTCATATTTAAATAAAGTTTAAATCAACTTTTAAAATCATTTTCATTCATATTAAGTCCAGAATTCAATTATTTATATAATTCCCAATATTAAATTTAAACAATTCAGTTATCAAATAAATTTCATTAATAATGATTGAATGTCAAATGAATTTTAGTTATTAATAATTATTTCCATCTAAATAATTCAATACTTATGATCCAATTCTAACTATTGATTATAAACTTGTTCAATGTATAGAATTTCATTTCAATATTTGTTATCGCCAAAATCTTCGAAATTGGTTATTTCAAAATTTATTCAAGTTCATATTCAATAACTTACAAAAAAAACATTAAATTTTATTTCTAACCATTTTATTTCAACAATTATATTAAATTTAATAATTTAAAATGGTTAAAAATACGGGTCGTTACATTCTCCCCCACTCAAAACTTTTCATCCTCGAAAAGGGACTAAGTACAGAATTTAACACTTGGTATATTTTATTCAGAACAATCAAACTTATAAAACATTAAAATCTTATTTACAAAACCATTACAACGCTTTCGCCATGCCACTTCTATATCAATTTTATGAAAATTACAGCTTATATATAAAAACAAGTTACAAAATTTTTAAAACCTCAAAAATTTTCTAACTCTTAAGTTTACGGAAAATTTCGACAGAGTCTCCTTTGCACGGCTCGATCGGAAAAAATTTCTAATATAATGTATAACATAAATATATATCCAGTATACATCTTATCTTAATGATGAGGCATGCCGAAGGGAAAAATATAAAAGCACGGTATATAATCCGAGATACGTGCCTTAATATTATTAATACGAGCGAGTTTGATTAAGTAAGCAAAAGCATATAAAACCCGCGTATACGTCCAAATGGTCTTCGTATGTACCTATCTCAACTCAATTTGAGATATTAGTCATATATAAAGATATAGAAGGCATGTATAAGCTTAATAGACTATATAACATTAATTTTGAATTCAAATCATAAGTATAAGCACTAACACACAACATACAACAATCATACGCAATCAAAACAGTTAAAACGATGATTTACAACATAAAAAACCACTCAATTAATAATATTCATCCAATTAATCCAATTAACTCATAACTATGCTAACTTGCATCTTCAAATGTCCATAGCTAATTTATACACTTCATTTTTAGTAACATTCAATGTCGTTAACATTTAATTGGTTTACTACCAATTTATTCAGATCTATTTCATTTACATTCAATTTATTTTGTTAAATACCAATTGTTTCACTTTTTGTTTAACATATTTCATATAAATTCATTTATGAACCATTTATAAAATTATTCCATTTAACCTTGTTTAAGTTAAATTTTATTTTATTACCACTTAGTATATTCTATTTTTAAAACCAATCTCATTTATAAACCATTTAAATTTATTATAAACATTTTATAAAATGCAACTCATGTTTATTTTTATTTTCTTCATAACCCAATTTCAATATCAATTCTTTGATTCACATCAATTTTTTTATTTCATTTATTCATATGACTTAAGTAATTTTTTTATAACTCAAATTTAAATTAATAAATTTTATTTTTATCACATTCAATTTATTCAACTTCTCTTAAGTTAACTCCCATTTTCTTTTAGTTTATCTGATTAATTTATTTCACATTCAGTTAGTTACCGTTCGATTTTATTAAAACTCATTCTATTTGCATTTAACTTATTTACGTCCAATTTTAAATTGAATTCGATCACTCATATTGATTTTTCTTACATTCATTTATTTTTATTCCATTTCTTTCACAATTCAAATTGCATTTCATTTTATAATCCAGGTTATATTTATTCTGTTAATTCATTTTACATCAACTTACATTTCCAATGTCAACATTCAATTTTATTTTACTATCTTTAACACACAAGCAATCAATTCCCATTTATAATGAAACATGAAAGCACATGCAACCAAACAACATAGCAATCCTAAGCAAGAAATAATCATAGCTAACAGTCATAGCATACAATCATTTTATTAAAATCTGTACGATATATATATATATATATACACACCAATTGTATGTATAACAATTTCGATCTCTTACTCGAATACGAATTTTTTTTCGAACTAATATTGGTAACCCGACTACTCTAGTGTGGACTCTAATCTGACTTTTTTTTATTAGAGACTTCCATCCTCCTTACATAGTAATAAACTATGATAAAGAACTTCAGATTCATATCAAAAATCTGTATCGGTGTTTGAGAATCGAGTGAACAATCCTAAATGGGACAGGTGTGAATTAACTTAAAATCGTGTATTCAAATTTGAATCAAAACTGTAAATGCAAATAGAATGATCTATATATAACTTACGTATTTGTTTCATTGGTTTCTTAACTACACCAATAGATCATTCAAGTGGTGTTTATATTCAATTCTTAAACGTTTGAAAATTTTCTTTGTTAAAATTCTTTTATAACAAAATACTTTCATATTGAAATAATTTTATATTGAAACTACTATTGATAACTTGATGTTTCAACAAGTTTATCATCGTTCTTACAGAATCTAGTAATACGTTGATTAGGCATAAGACTAGAAATATCTATGTACTTAGTAGACCTGTTTCAACACCCAGCGAAAATACTTGAAAAACTTTTAAAACGGACATGAAAGCACCACTCGAAAACCAACCATGGATCGCAGTTACACAGTGGTTGCGCCCCTATCTCGGAGGAAACATCTGTAACTGTGGGTAATCTCTACTTCGTGAATTATGCCATGCAAGTCAAAATCAAATCTCCCATGGATTGTATTTTACTTAGCAGTTACGCCCAATGGTTACATCTATATCCCAAAGAAAACATAGTAAACTATAAGCAACCACTGCCACTCGAATTACGCTATGTGGATCATAGTTTACTTAGTGGTTACACCTTATGGTTATGTCGCCATCCCAGCCAAAACACAGTAAAATTGTAGGCAATCTCTGCTACCTCGAATTACGCCAAATACATCGACTATAGATCATAGCTACACAATAGTTACGTCATTATTCCAGTGAAATCAAAAATAGACTGTAGGCATCACGTCCCCGAATTACTCTATGCTAATCAGATCATAAGACCATAGGTTACGCTATGGAATTCGAAGGAACTCATGTGTTTATGTTCGGATGACCGATATCAATCAACAGAATGAATCCACCAAGTGGATTATCAAAAATCATGAAGGGTACTTCCTTTATCTTTTACTTCAAAATATATCATACTATATATAGTACCCTTTACAAATCACAACTTTAAACACCACACTTATATAAATTCCATTATATATAATATTTCATTTCTAACTCAAGTACCTTCCAAAATCAATAGTCTCGAATATATCATATCATTCTTATAAAAATTCCGTTATATATAAGATTACCGCTTTTTGATCGAATACCTTTCAAAATCAATAGTTTTCGAAATAACTTCATACTTATGTAAGCCATTTTCATATAAGAGCCGAAAACTTTCAAATCAAATATTTTTATAGATTCAAAGGTCTTCGAAATCAATCCATTTTCACATATCAGTTCACTTCCAAATCCACATACGATCACAACAATCATTTTTCCTTTCGAATCAAATATCATTCAAAATTTAAAATTTTCAAAATTTCAAATCAATAGTTTCTCACAACTTCAGTTTTATATTTTTAACAAATTCATAAAAAAAAATCAAATTTCTTTCCAAATCAAATACTTTTCAAATTTTTTCTTTCATAAAACATTTACTTGGTTCAAAATGTTTCTCAAAAAAATTTCCATTGTAAACCTTCCAAAACTATTTTCAAATTTATACAAAGTCAGAACTGCTAACAAAATCAATTGACAAAAATAAGATTCTACAAATATTTACTACGTTCAAAACATTTTTAAAAAATCTTTCCATTTGAAAGCAACTCAAAACTAAATCTCATACTTGTATAATTCAAAATAAAGTTATACCATTTACTTATCAAAATATTTAGCTTTTTTCTAAAAAAAATTCCAACTTCAATTTGTCTTTATTTTAAAAAATTTCAAACTAAACTTTATATACTTTTCAAAATATTTAGCTTGAAAATTAATTCTCAGTTAGGTAGCGTTCGAATATTCAGAATAGTCGAAAAAATCAAATTCCAAATCAAAATCGGGAATCAGCAATCAATCATCTCACAAGATGCACAATCAATCAATCAATCAATCATCAATCAATCCTAATGCATAGGATACATATGTTCATAATATAATTCAACCTAAAATTCGAGAACGAAACACTGGGTTTTATTTCAATTGTTTGAATTAAATATATACATATTTCTTTCGAATATCAAATCATACTAGGGATTTGAATCAAATCAGTTTCATTAACAATTGGGTAACAAAGCTAGTAAAGAGCCTTCCCTACTTTGAAACTCGAAAATGAATATCGATGACGATGCAGTCATTAACGAAATTATTTCACAGTGATAGAAGTGAGTTTCGGGCTTCCATTTCTTTTAAGTTCTATGAAAATCCCCTTTGAAATTATTTATAACATTTCTCTATAGAAAATAATTTCAATTTATGCTATTATATATCTCCAGAATCTAAAATACCAATTTCAAAGCTCCCAGAATTCAAACTCTCAATTTCTAATTTGCATAACTATTTGTTTATTTATTAACAATATCTAAATAAACTATATTTCATATATCACTTTCAAATGGTATTCATTACTTTTTTCTAAAATAATGCGAGGGAAATTCAGATATATATTCACTTAAAAATCCATGTTAAAACATGCAGTTTCTCAAACTAGTTAAATATATTTTCATAATTTTTTTCGACCATAGTCGAATGCTCAAATCAACAGCCAATAGTCGATGCTCATAAACTGGTTGAGCACGACTCATTAATCAATAAGTGATAATATGCACATTCATATTAATCAAACAATCAATCAACAAAGAGATAACATCCAATCATTTCAACAATCACGAATGATTTTATCAACTTATATAATTCATTCTTTTATATTCTATATGTAATCCATGTAAAAATCATTTCATTTGTTAATTTCAAAATATTTTTATATCACTAACACATACGCTTTCTCATATACGTATATACACTCAGTGAGCTTATCCTACAGGTTTAGGTATACGCTAAACCAAAGCTCTGATACCAACTATGACGATCCACCTTTTCGAACAGTTCAAGTCGACAATAAACCACACATGTCCGACTCAAACCGTTTGAAAGATAGATTATCAGTGGGTATATTTTTAAAGAAATAGAAGAAAAGAAGAAACAATGACAGAATCTCATAGCCGAATGACAAAATATAATAATCACATAAACAGTTCATGAAGCTGCTTAATAATATATACTCAATTCAGTTTACAATATCAATTAGAGTTATACAATACTATCAGAGTTATACTTTTTTTAGATATAATGAAATAGTGCGGCGAACAAATACTGGTAGATATGATACACGAAAGTCTTCGTCTTCATCCTCTAGAATAAATATCTTCGATAACTAAAAACTAGGTCTGACCCGAGCGTAATGAAAAACAAAACACTCGAGTCAGGACTAAGAATCCTCATGTAAGTCAATTCAAATTAAGAGAAATATAGTTTCAAAATGAGCTATTTCTTTCCATTTTCAATAAATCTGGACTCGGATCCAAATTCCAAACAAATGACTCAAATTCCAATGTTTCACTTCAATTCCTTTCAAATTCAATTTCGATTTTAGTTTAAATCGATTTTGATTTCAAACAATTTAATTTAGTGGCTCGAGATTCAATTCAAATCACATTTCAAACAATTACAATTTATATAAATTTGAGTCTAACATCAATATACTGATTTAAATCCTTAAATCAGTTTAACTTCAATGATTAGATAATAAGATTCAAATCTTAAAACAATCCAATTTCGACAATTCAAAACATATATCGATTATGACTTCGAAATTTCAAATTTGATTTCTTTACATGAATTCTTTTAACAAGTTTGAATTCCAACATTTCCATAGCTAGAATTTTTAAATAATCCAATTCAAATATATCAAAATCATTTAATGATTGGATTCCAAACATCGGCCTTCTTATAACATTTTCTTTTATTTATTAAAGTTATAGAAAAACTTTCAAACCCTTTTACTTCTCTTTTGGGAAAAATATATGAATTATTATCAAATTTAGAATTTAAATTTTTATAAATGAAATTCAAGTTAATTTTAGAAAATTAAATTTAAATTGATTCACAGAATGATATTTTTTGTAGTATATAAATGTCTAAAGGTAGATTTTAAAGCTTTTTAAATTCAATAAATAAACTCGATTTTCGTCGAACGACTATAAAACCACAAAATCACAATTCCGCCAAAGCAGTCAGCTATGCATCAAAATTTGCATATCGGATAGGATGTTCAACGTCCATATCAAATTTAAATGTTCAAGTGATCAACCATATCAATAGTGGTAATAATAGCGTGATAACACAAAAATATCGAAACCACTAGCAACAAACATAAATTCAAACATATCATCCATCTCAATATAAGTTAACATCCAAATCAACCAGTTCAACCATATCACACAACAATCAATAATTATCAGTGTCGGGACGTTTAACTAAAGGTGATATGCAATTCAAGATCCGTTTAAATATCAAATTTTGATGTCGATTTAATAAGTGTACAAAAGGTCAAAATTTTCCTATCAAATTTAAACATCACATTTACCATCAATTCCAACCATCCATTTAACAGTCAAATTCCTAACAATTTTAACTGTCAATTTTAATATCAAATTTATCAATCAAGATTTAAATGTTGGTTTAACTGTCAATCAATTCAAATTCGATCAATTAAATTTTCAAACAGCAATCAATGAAATTTTATCACTTCATAAATGGGTTTAACTTGCAATAGGAAATTTAGTACTTCGTGAGTGGTTTGAACACTCACATTCTATTTGAATTGAAAATTTCACAACAAAGGATAGCTACGAATCCAACCCAAAGCATAGACGACGGCATTACGAAACCAACGCAAAAGACCGCATCCCAAACGACCTCGTACGAACACGTTGCGAATTTATCAATATATAAGAATAGCTTAAGTTTTTGAATTACATAATTACTTAATTAATCTCGCTAATTACCTCGTTAGACGCGCTAATCCCCTCTCGAACCACCTAGAGCCTCCGATCGCTCCAGCATCCCTCCATGCACATGCCATATCAACTCGCGTCCCACCTTCGTCGCGCCTCACGCGTGCTCGCCACCCCAGTCGCCATCACTCTCGTGCGAATGTGCGATTTCTTTTCTTTTCTAATGATGGCCGTGAATCGAATTGAGAAGAAAAGGGGAAAGGTAGAGTACGAGGAAAGATAAAAGGCTGAGTGTGTACGAAAAGTTGACTTTTGTTGATTTCAGTTTTGAATTATTTAACAAAACATACCCGAAAATGTCAAACTTTAAACGAGACGTGCCGCTAGGAATTCATAATATTTTACCCCCATTCCGAACACAATGGAACTTGTTTCAAGGCCTAATTCGATCGTATTTAGAAGATAGCTTTTCATAATCAACTAATTTTAATCGAATTCCTTTAATTACTTTCTATGCGTTCAAACTCACACGGCCAAACGACAAGTCCAATCATTAAGAAACTTGAAATCCTATAATAATTCACTATTATGGATCCGATGAGAGGTTTTGTCAAAATCCGAGATAGTTGCCCAAACGACTATTTTTACACGTTAATTAAAACGAGCAAGTTCTTATTTCTATTTATTCACTTTTAAATCCAATTTTAAATGCTAAAAATCTTCATTCATATTTAAATAAAATTTAAATCAACTTTTAAAATTATTTTCATTCATATTATGTCTAGAATTCAATTATTTATATAACTCCCAATATTAAATATAAACAATTTAGTTATCAAATTAGTTTCATTAATAATCATTGAATTTCAAATGAATTTAGTTATCAATAATTATTTCCATCTAAATAATTCAAGACTTAAGATCCAATTCTAACTATTGATTATAAACTCGTTCAATATATAAAATTTCATTTCAATATTTGTTATCGCCAAAATCTCCAGAATTGGTTATTTCAAAATTTATTCAAGTTCATATTTAATAACTTAAAAAAACAATAAATTTTATTTCTAACCATTTTAATTCAATAATTATATTTAATTTAATAATTTAAAATAGTTAAAAATACGGCTCGTTACAGAGAACCATGAGCTGGTGGAATGCTATAATAGATGCTAATCCTAAGGATCGGTTTATTTAGACCGGTTCAAAACTTGATTCGAGGAGAAGTTCATTCTAGTTGCTCAGAAATTGGAGCTATTCAGGAAGTTTGCAGATTTGAAGCAAGGAGACATATCTATCTTCGAGTATGTTGCTGAATTCGTTGCCTTGTTGAAATATGAGAAGTCTTTGGTCGACACTCCACTGAGGAAGGATGAGAAGTTTCCTATGGGACTAAAAGGCTATTTTTTGGAGAAGTTAGTGAGTCCTATTGATGTACCATTTGGGAGACTTGTTGAGAAATCTCTTCGCTAGGAAAGTTTATATCCCAAATCCAATCAGCTGCTATTATTATGGAAGAGCCAAAACCGCAACATGACGGTGGAGGTAAGGAGAAGTGGAATGGAAAAAGAAAGCAACCGTTGGGCAAGGATTGCCAAAAGAAAGGCAGGTGGGACCTACTTGCTACAAATGTAGGAAGAAGGTCACCTAATCAAAGACTGTAAGGATGAAGGGAGAAATGCTACAACTATAACAAGATGGGGCACATTCAAAAGAATTGTCCTAAACCATTGAAACAGAAATAGGTGGTGATGACATATGCTTTGGATGTTTTCTCGACTTCGTCGAGTGCTCCCTCAATAAAGGAGAAGAGGAAGAGCGTCGTTATTCAAGGTATGTTTTCCAGTTATGATGTTCTTATACGTGTTTTGTGTTGAATATGCGCTTATATGTTTTTGTTTGATGATAATAAACATATATATTCATTTAAATGTATTTGGTAATGTACTATTTTTTTCATAGATTAAATAAATATTTGTTGAATAAAATAAATTACATAGAATTTGAATTTGAATTCAAACAGAATAAGTTACACAGATTTTGAATTCAAACAGAAATTTTATTCAAACAAATATTTATTACAATCTTGAATAGTACAAATTCATGCTCTCACTATACATATACATTTCTGATTACATCACGATTACATCACAAATATTTTTACATTGATAACCTCACTACATATCACTCACACTCGTATTTTGTCTTCAACTGTATTCCAGTTTGAATCCAGCATCTGAGCAATCTGCAAAAATATTCACTAACGCAGTAAAATTGAAAAGGAAATATTTTTGCAATATAAAATAAAATACGATTTTTGAAAAAATGTTTTGCCTCAGTTATTTGGGTTGTTCATCATCATTCACACTTGATTTCATCACAAAGTCGTGCATATAGATATTACAGGGACATGTAACCATAAGTGGCTGCAATACACACGTGTACATTCATACACGTGTGCACTGCCTCGCCAACTCGTGTACAAAAAATCAAACAAAAGCACAGAAATCAAAAACAAGGTCAAACCCAAGATAGGTTCAACTCAAGGCAAATAGACAAAGCAATTGACTACAAACAGTTCAAGACTAAAGCCACTAACAAATGCAACAGCGACATGCTTGATGACTCAAAGCACAAAAGTGCAACAGTGAAGTGACAAATGTTCAGTGGTGAAGCAACAGAGATCAGAGACCAAGCAAAGCATAGTAACTGCATAGCAACAGCAACATGATCAAGTAGCAGTCTTTGAGCATGAGATATGTCATCTACATGAAGCAACAGTCAGACCAAAAGGCTACATGAAGTATGCAAGTTCAACCTCTTCATTAAACAACTCAAGACATGAATGCAACAAAGTTCAAAAGTGCATCAAAAGCAGTTCAATGTGGATAGCAACAGCAAAAAGGGACTGCAACAAACATATATGCAGCATCAAGTCAAAGTATGCAACTACGTGACATAAATGCAACTACAACGATGCAAGCGAAGAACCAAAAGTCAGTGGCAAGCTTCAAACTGCATAAGTGACCATGAAACTGACTCGAAGCAGTAGTGACAGTAAGCATGAATCAATCTCAGTGGCAAATGCATAAACATATCAGAGTGAAACATTTGAGTTGCAACATGAATGAAAAGAACCAGACACGACAGTGCACAAGTACAAGAAACTTGAATTCAATTGCAACAACTCAATGGACCAAACTGCAAGTACAGGAGGCAGTTCAATATAAACATGCTCAAGTCAGAGACTACAACATCAAAGTGCAGTGCAACATGAACCAACTCCAAGATGTATCACTAACATATACTACAGGGATGAACACATGAGAATGGACAAGGCACAAATCAAGTCCAGCTACAAGTTGCAGACTCAAAACAAACATGACACCAAGCTACAAACTCAAATGCAAACAGGAATAGAATATACACAATGCAAATGTATGCAACAGTGTGATAGATCAAGTGAGCACACTCATATGAACAAATGCAAAGAACAGTGAAGCATGCACATAGGCCACCAGTGAAACAAAGTAATATATACATGAACAAGTGTAGCATCTGTTACAGTGAAAAAGCCCAAGTCAAGATGGAGTTACAACAATGCATCAGTGAGGAACACAACAACAATGAATACTGCAACATGACCAAATGTCAAAACTGCATCAATCACAAATGCAATGCAAAATGGAGTGAATGCAACATGGTGAACAACTAAAGTGCAACAAGTATTGCAGTAATGAATGCATCACATATACAACATCAAAGTGCAACAGAATGGATGCAGCAGTACCAAGTGATAGTGAAGATGGCCAGAGATGAAGACAGGGGCAAACACAAGATGGCCGAAGTAGTGAAGTCAGAATTTTCGAAAATAGGATGCTAAAGTCAAGACAGAGAATTCAACAAATATATTCGTCTTTGAAAAAGTCAGCAATGAAAAAGGAGAAGTTTTAATGCCGTGTGAATCAAGAAAATCGAACGCAACACAATCAAAGCCGTGCGTATCAAGGTGTAATTAAAATCAGGAAAGCATAATTTAGGAAAGTATCGAATCGATACAAGCAAAATCAAGTGCCCAGAATTCATATAAATACAATCCCAAAATCATCATCGGCTGTAAGGGAGAAAATCGAATCAAATCCAAACACAAACCCAAGTTCATCATCGGCATCGAGTTATAGAGTCAAGCAATTCATTAAAACCAGCAACGAAAAGAAATAACATACCGAATCATCAACAACTCGATCACCGAAGAACCTCGAAGTCGACGCAAATCAATCGTCAGAGAACGTGCAAGCCGAGCAACGCAATCTCCAAGTCAACCAGATCATCAGAACGAAGCACTAATTCGAGAAAGAAGCCGAAGCCCTAATTCGACATAGAAAGGCCGACATTTTTACAAGCAAAAGAGGGAACGGGTCAAAGCTAAAGTGGATCGGGTTAATAAAAACAAGGGGCCGGCCTTGTTTTTTATAAAAGGGCTTAAGTTTTTTGTTTAGGGTTCAATTAATAAAGGGTTTTTTAGTTATTTTATTTTGAGCAAAAATCACGCATTCAAGTTGTAGTTTAATTTTTGCTCCGGTGTTATTTTGAAGTTGTTTTTTCTTTTCGAGTCGAAGAATCTGTAAATCACCACCTAGGGATTAGGTAGTGTCAGATTGTCTATTTAGAATTAGTTCAGTGAGCAGGGAGTGCGGGTTTGCAAAGCTCTATAGGCGGGAGCAGTGTTTGCAAGTGAGCGAAACTCTATAGGCGGGAGCAGGGTGTGCGAGTCTAGTAGAGTGTTTGTGAGCGGGAGCAAAAGGGTCTGCGAGTCTAGTAGAGTGTTTGTAAGCGTGATACTGTTTAATTCTAATAGAAATCTGGGAATGCAGCAGTAGGCAGGGGTTGCCGAAGCTGGGTAAATTTTGTGTGTGATTTACTTTTCAGCATATTTATTTCTGCAATTTTATTTCTGTGTTTAATTTGAGAAAATTTGCTATAACCCTATTCACCCCCCCCCCCTCTAGGGTTAATCTAGATCCTACATTTTGTTCGACAACGGGGCTTTACATTCCTTCATATCAAGTGACTTGGTAGATTGGTTAGGATTGAAACCCAAAATTATTGATCAACATTTGATTGCAATGAACTTTATTGGAGGTCTCACTAATCTTTGTATGTTTATCATGGTTTGGTTTTATCGAGTCATGGATGATCTTTTGTTTGTGATTGCTTAATTTTGAATTTCATTAGGTTTAATTGGGATTATCTTGGGGATGGAGTAGCTGAGGAAGTATGCGCTAGTGTTCGATTATGAGAAGTGGTTGGTGACAATTGGGGCTAAAGAGGGGCGGACGGTGGTGATTTGCTATCAACTAGAAGATTGGGTCATGGTTAGCTTTATATATTCACACAGGGTCCCAAAGGATGAGTTGTCATTTGTGCTTATCGTTAGGAAGTGTTTGGACATGTTCGGGGAAGTAATCGAATTACTGCCATACCGAGAGATTAAGTTTCGCGAAGACATAGTGAAGGATGTCATACCTAATAGCCATGCCTTTGAGGCATAGGCACCCAGAGAGCAGAAGAAATTGGAGATGCAAACAAATGAACTGTTGAGGCATGGGGTCATTTGTAGGAGCATATTTGAGTTGGGTGCACCTGTAGTATTTGCAACTAAGGCGGATGACTCTCTGAGGTTGTGTCTAGATTACCATGAGCTAAATAAGGTGATGAGGAAGAAGTATCCACTCTCGCGTATTGATGACTTGTTCAACCAGCATTATGGTATGAAGGCGGTCTCTCAGTTGGATCATGCAAAGAGATTTCACCAGCTGAGAGTAGAGAAGGAGAATGTGTTGATCACTGCGTTTCATATGTCATTTGGTTTTTATGAGTGGTTGGTTATGCCATTTAGGATGACCAATGCTCTGCATACTTTGTTGATCTCATGAATCGAGTCTTCAGAGATTAGTTAAACAAGTTCATGCTTGTGTTTGTGGATGATATTTTGGTCTATTCTAGGATGGACGATGAATACAGACACGCTTGAGGATTGTATTTGAAGTGTTGAGTAAGCAAAGGTTGAAAATGAAGTATTCAAAGTGTCACATTTGGAAGAGGGTAGTGATGTGCATGTAAATGTGCATATTTTATTTCTATATTTAACCGAATTTAACTAAATAAATGAGAATATATGGTATTTTAACATGTTTAAACCAAAATTCAAATTATTTTTGAATCATCGTTTATTCATCTTCATATAGAGACAAAATGGTCATTTTTGTGCATATATTAATTTGAGAATATTTATTTGTACATTTTGTTTTTATTTGTAGAAAATTGGATGATGAAATGGAAGAGAGTTCCATGAAGATATGCATGCACAAGGATGGAAACAAAGGAATGAAGATGGAAATAATTCAAACCATGTATCATGGAGGACCCCACGTACCCACTTACCTTGATTTACGATTAGAAGCTAATGCACATGTCAGTTCGTGTCAAAGTTTCATGTATATTTAAGTGGAGGATTATCTCATTCTAATGATAACTTGGTGGCCACACTTCTCAAAGTGGTATTTTGGGTAGCCCCTAAAAATATACATTAGGGTTTTAGGCTTGTATAAATACCCGATATGTTCATGTACTTAAGCTCTTAGCCTCCTCTTTAGTTAGTTTAGTTTTAGACTCAAAAATAAATTATAAGCTCTCTTTTTCTCTTTCATGGCTACTTAGCCATTTTCTTTTATGTAATTTTCTTTTTATGCAATTTCAATTCATTCCCTTTTTTATTTACATGTTTTTTCCTTTCATGTTAGTAGTGTAGATCTTTTATTTATGGAAGTTGATTAGCTTTTATTTTATTTTAATTAGCTCTCTTTTTTACTTAGCTTGCATTTTCCTTCTGTCTTTGTTTCATGTTGAACTCTACATTTGTTGAAATGATAACAAATATGAGAGGCTAAACCCTTTCAAATTAGGGATAATGAAGCTCTCTTAATCCTGTAGATTCAACATTTTGTTAATTTTTGATCTCTTTTTGTGCCTAATGACAATGTTTGATGTGATAAAAATTTGCTGTTTTAGCTTTGAATTTGATAGCCTATGTTGTTGATACCAAATAAGCTGTGCTTAAACAAACACAAACACAAATTACCTCTTCATCTACATATGATTATGGTAATGAAGTGATTTTAGAATCAAAATTTGATGGTTTATATTTCTAATCAATAGTAAACAGATCATGCTTAGAATAAATTTAATTTTTAACTTCGTTGTCATTTTTCATGAGAGTTAAAAAGTGGTTTAGTGGGTATGTTAAAGTTTGAGGGTTTATATTGGGATAATTAATAGCACAAATATTCCATACTTATTGATAAACACATCAACTAAATTCTCTAATGACCAAAAGAGAGATCATAGTTTCATTTTGTTGATTTATGTGATCGTAAGAAGGAAATTACCTCTAAATAACCTTCAAACTCTCATGTTTTTATCCTTTCTAGCTTTTCTTAGCTTTTACATTTTTTTAGCTTAACACAACTTCAAATCTTATTTTAATTTGATTGACTAGAATTTTTAAAACCAATACAATTCCCTGCAGATCGACCTGTACTCGCAACGTACTAGAATTGTACGTCGTGCGCTTGTAGTAATTTTTAAATTAAAATTTTTGGCTATTTTCTAATCCAATGGAGAATTAGTCGTCAAACAAGTTTTTGACGCCGTTGCAATTTGAATTTCTATTTTTTGAATTATTTTCGTTTGATTTTTATTGTGTGTTTGTTTTGAGTGTTAATTAGCATTCTAAAAAAAAATTGTGTTGTATGTGTGATTTTTGCTTGCATTTTGAATTGAGTGCCTGTTGTTTTCCTAGCATTTCCTTTTAAGAAAGATTACACAATTTCATTTGAAAAAGAATTTTTTTATTCCATTTCATTTTCAGTTACAATTTTCTTTGTATAAATTTCTTTTTCTACAAAATTTACATCATCACTATGCTGCTTACATTTTCTTTTACTGTCTACAAATTTCAACAGCATAACTCCACCTTCACTGACTTTTGTTGGGTGTGTTTCGACCGGCCCCTTCCCTACCGCCGAACCAACTCTCACCGGACCGGCTCCACACCACGCCCACGAACCATCAGCCCACCAAACCAACGCCCCTCCAAGCAATGCCGGTCCAAGGCTACTCCAAGCAATGCCGGTCCAAGGCTACTCCTAGCAATGCCGGTCCAAGGCTACTCCTAGCAATGCCGATCCAAGCTCCTCCACGCATCACCGAACCAATCATCTTTCCATGCCCGCCGAGCCAACCCCTGCCGAACCAATGCCACATCACTCACAACCGAATCGAACTCCATCCAACCCCTACCAGACCGAAAGCCGCTCCAACTATCTCCCGACCAAAATCTTGCCGAACCAACACTGCCAGGCCAGATTACTTCAACCCAGGCCCACCGGCAGCTATATACATTCAAGACCCCTACCCCCAGCCTCACTCTATAAACAGAGGGGCAGGGGTACAACAATGGAGACAAGTTTGAGAGCTCAAGTACGGAAGGAACTTTCAAACAACTTTCATATACTTGTATACAAAGCTTTGTACTTGTAATCTGAAAGAAAAAGGAGAATAACATATAAAGTGGACGTAGGCATGTTCTGGCCGAACCACTATAAATCTATGTGTCTTTTACAGTTTAGTCCATCTATTTTATATATTTGCATAAATCCCCCAAATCACTGAAAACAACATAAAATCAACTAAATCATACGACTTGGAGGTGTTTGCCCATTTTTTGTGCAAATATTTTTGGTGCTTTCACTGAGAACCAGGAGCTCGAAGCTTCAGCTTCTCCCACTTAACCCTTTTTCTATCAGCATCGTTCATTGCTTGGAAAATATGCCTCCCGGACGGAAGAAAGATGTTAACAAAGGAAAGAACATTGCAACTAGTAGTATCCCAGATCTAGTAATCAGAGATCAAGACAATCGACCGGTTCCAAAAGCAAACGAAAATCAGGCAAATCCGAGAGCCCCCGCTACAGAACAACCAATTACAAGGGTGGATCTGGACAAGGTTGTGGCTGAAGTAACTAACCGCTTTGCATCTCAACAAGAAGCCTTGATGGACCAACTCATGTCACGCTTAAGGGATGCTGAAGAATCCAACCGCAACATTGAATCATGGGGTGAGTCCCGGTCTGGAGGATCTGGGAGGCGACGAAGGTCTTTCTCCTTCGAAGAAGCTAACAACAGAAACGGCCATGGTAGGAGCCGAGCCCGGACTCAGCCCGAATTCCGACCCGAGGAAACACTTGGAATCGAACCCAACGGGGAAGGTGCAAGGCAGGGGTCAGATATAGCTGAGCCTGTCATGCTACCTAACCATGAGAACACCAGTAGACGGGGCCGAGCTGGAGTCCGGCTCGAAGTTGGACCCGAGGAAGTGCTGAGAACAGAACCCAGCAAGGGAAGATCAAGGCAAGAGCCAACTGTGGCTGGCCCCAGCATGCCCCCATAAGACCAGAGGCAGCCATTGGAGAATGTTAGGAGTGACAGACGATACCATCCCTACAAGCCGTCTGGACGGAACCAGTCCCGCAGGGAAGAACCAAACTCATTTCTATCCACTCCAAGTTCTGATGAAAGGATGGCACGATTGATTTCAGAGAGTGCGTCCAACGGGAGCAAAGGGATCGGGGGATAGGTGCTAGGGTAACCAGCCCCTTCACCCGCAATATCAAAACCGCCATCACCCCCCGGGAATGGAAAATGCCAACAATGGAACCTTACAAAGGAACCTCTGAGCCCATAGTACACTTACAGAGATACACCCAGCATATGCTCATGAGCGGAGCAACGGAGGGAGTATTGTGTAAGTGCTTTCCACTTTTCTTGGCAGATCTAGCTACTTCCTGGTTCTGCCACCTACCCCAAGGGTCCATCAGCTCATGAGAAATGTTGAAAGAAAAGTTTATCAGCCATTTCCGCATTCATGTGGAACAACCCAAGGACGCTTATTCCTTATCTAATATCAAACAGAAACCCGGAAAGACAGTGCAACAATATCTAACCCGATTCAACGTCGCGGCGGCCGTAGTCCAAGATGCCGACGAGAAACTTATCCTAATGGCTCTCTGTAGTGGTGTACATCCGGACACTAAATTTGCTAGAAGACTAACCAAGGAAAAGCCAGCTACTTTACCTGATTTCTTCCATGAAGCTGGAAAGTATATGAGACTTGAAGACACTGCCACTGAGAGGCAGTCAGGGCAACAGGCTAAGACGGCTACAGACAGGGTCCCCGCTGCAGCAAAGGATGTTCGAAGAAATGACTCTAGAGACAATGATGGGGGCAAGAAGGGAGAAAAGCGCTTATATCGACCAGGACCAAGATTTGACTCTTACACTCCTTTGAATGAAACAATCGAAAACATCTTTCTAGCCACTCAAGACGAAGTTAGATACAAGCGCCCCCCGCACAAGAAGGAGTCAGATAACGCACTCAAGTGTGGAAAGTTCTGCCGCTTCCAGGAATCCCATGGACATGACACCAATGAATGCCACCATCTCCAGGACTTGATTGAAGAACACATCAGAAGGAAGAGACTGGAACACTATGTAAAAAGCCAGAACAGGACTTCAACTCCTGCCAATGAGAATCCTGGACTACTCCCCCCAGAAGCAAGCGGAGGAAATCGCAACACCAGCGGCTCTAGTCAAGAGAAGATAGTGGTCCATACCATATCAGGAGGACCGCACATCGCCGACAGAAGCTGGGCGGAGATGGAAAGATACGGTAAGTCACTTAGGAATGATGAAGGCTACGTTAATTCTGTCATGGAAGAACGCCACCCGAAACGGAAAGAGAATGATGACATCACATTCAGTAGGCGTGACCTAGAGGGAAGACAGTACCCACACATGGATCCTATGTTCATCTCTGCTTGGTTCGGTCCAGCCAAAGTTTTTCGAATTTTAATAGACACTGGAAGCTCAGTAAATATCCTATTCAAGCATGCTTTCGACAAAATAAAGCTGTCAATGAAGGATGTGTCTCCCTGCAACAAAACACTACATGGTTTCACTGGAGATGCGAAGATGCCCCTCGGGCAACTAGACCTTTTTGTTGAAATAGGAAGTCATCCCCGCTCCGTTGTGCGAAAGCAAACATTTGTGCTAATAGAGAACCACTTGGCCTACAACGCCTTTTTGGGAAGGCCAGCCTTGTCTGACTTCCAAATTGTCCTAGCCCCTTGGTGCCTGAAGATGAAATTTCCAACAGATAACGGAATAGGAGAAATAGAGGGAGATCAAGACGCTGCTCGAGACTGCTATGTAACTGAACTTCGCAATAACCGCAGAAAAGATAAAGGGAAAAATGCAGAGACTACTCTCTGCATGAAAAACTTGGAAGCATAGCAACTAAAGAAATCCCCTCCTCTTCGATATACCAGTGACCCTTTCAATGAATTAGACCCCAGGGACAAAGAGGAGGAGGCCACCGCCGAGCCTGCAGAGGCTATGGAATTCGTAGCTGTAGACAAACATGACTCAAGTAGACTATTGAAAATCGGATCTCAACTAAAAGAAGAGTTAAAGGATCAACTCATTGATTTTCTTCGCCACAACATGGATGTATTTGCATGGACGCACGCTGATATGACAGGAATCTCCCCAAATGTAGCATGCCACGTACTGAACATCGATCCCACGAAGGTGCCAGTAAAGCAGAAAAAGAGAAGCATGGGGGCAGAATGATCAGCAGCCCTAGAGGAAGAAGTGAAGAACCTACTTGCCAATGACTTCATACGAGAAGCCATCTACCCAGAATGGATCGCCAACCCGGTACTGGTAAAGAAAGCTAACGGGAAGTGGCGAACATGCATCGATTTCTCCAACTTAAATGACGCTTGCCCGAAAGACTGCTTCCCACTCCCCCGAATCAACCAACTCATGGACAGCACTGTCGGGCACGAACTCTTATCCTTTATGGACGCACACTCAGGATATAACCAGATCCCTATGCACGCCCCCGATCAAGACCACACTAGTTTCATCACTGACCGGGGATTGTACTGCTACAAAGTAATGCCTTTTGGACTTAAAAACGCCGGAGCTACTTATCAGCGCCTTGTCAACAAGATGTTTGCAGAACTAATAGGACAAACTATGGAAGTTTATGTGGATGACATGCTCGTAAAATCGAGGAAAGCCAACGATCATATAAACCACCTGGATGAGATGTTTCAAGTACTTCGCCAATATGGAATGAAGTTGAACCCTCTAAAGTGCTCCTTCGGAGTATCGTCGGGAAAGTTCTTGGGATTCATCGTTCATGCCAGGGGGATTGAAGCAAACCCCGAACAAGTTCGAGATTTGCAAAATATCAAGATACCATCCACTCGAAGAGAGATGCAAAGCCTAAACGGGAAAGTGGCTGCCCTAAGTAGGTTCATCTCTAAAGCAACCGACAAATGCATCCCTTTCTTCGAAGCTCTAAAGAAAGACAAAGGAAAGTTCGAATGGACTGACGAATGCTCGACAGCCTTCCTTAACTTAATCGGACACCTCCAGAGACCACCAGTACTCTCAACTCCAAATGAAGGCAAGGAACTATACCTATACCTTACTGTATCGTCCCATGCTTTAAGCGCCGCTTTTGTGAGAGAAGACCACCGCGCGCAGCGGCCCGTATACTTTGTAAGTAGGAGGTTTACGGGGGCAGAAGCCAGATACCCTAAACTTGAAAAGCTAGCATACTGTTTGCTAATCACTTCGCGCAAATTGCGACACTATTTCCAATCTCATTCCATCAGAGTTTAACCGATCAACCACTAAGGCAGGTACTTCATCGCCCCGACACTTCTGGGCGACTACTTAAGTGGTGCATTGAACTGAGTAAATATGATATCACCTACCATCCTTGCACCGCTATCAAGGGGCAAGCCATAGCTGATTTCATTGCCGAATTTACTACTAACGAAGGTAAGGAGCAATCTGAAATAGCAGAAGATATCAAGTGGAATCTCTTCGTAGATGGAGCATCAAATGAACAAGGCTCGGGGGCAGGTGTTGTGATAATCACCCCCAAGGGAAGGAAGCTGCACTACGCCCTAAGGTTGGAATTCGCTGCCACTAACAATGACGCAGAATACGAAGCGGTGATAGCTGGATTAGAACTGGCCCTGGAGATTGGAGTCGGTTCTTTATGTCTCCATAGTGATTCTCAACTCATTGTGAATCAAATACTGGGAGAATTCCAGACTCGAGGAGAACGACTCACAGCATATCTAAAGAAGACCAAGCTGCTGCTCAATCAATTGGATCACTATTTAATCAAACACATTCCTCGAGAAGAGAATCAGGAGGCTGACGAACTGGCAAAGCAAGCTAGCATGAAGGACAGCACTGCTTCCCGAACAATAACCATCTCAAAGCAACTGGCCCCGAGCTACGAGCCAATGAATATGATATCTGCAATTGAAGAAGAAACTTTGATGACCCCCATCCGGAAGTACTTACAAAGTGGCACACTGCCCGACGGACGTAACGAAGCTAAGAAAATTTTAAGGAAAGCTTCCCGCTACACACTACAAGAAGGCATCCTCTATCGGTGTGGCTTCTCTAATCCCTTGTTAAGGTGCATCGCTGGAAGGGAAGCCAGGGAAGTCCTGTCCAACATCCATCAAGTGAGTTGCGGAGATCACACCGGAGGACGGACTTTAGCAAAGAAAATACTCCGATACGGGTATTACTGGCCCACTTTAAACAAAGACGCCTTAGACTTCGTCAAAAGATGTGACAAATGTCAGAAATTTGCTAAGATTTCTCGACTACCAACAAATGAGATTACTCAAATGACCAGCCCTTGGCCCTTCGCAATATGGAGAATTGACTTGATTGGCGAGCTGCCAGTGGGCCAGGGCGGAGCCAAATATGCCATAGTAGCAGTTGACTATTTCACCAAATGGGTGGAAGCGGAGCCTCTAAATAAAATATCTTCGGCAAAAGTTATTAACTTCTTGATCAAAAATGTTTTATGCAGGTACGGGGTTCCACTCAAAATCATATCGGACAACGGACTCCAGTTTGACAGCGAAGAGTTCTCCGACTGGTGCCAAGAGCACAGAATTCACAAAAGCTTCTCATCTGTGGCTTATCCTCAGGCAAACGGACAAGTCGAAGCTGTCAACAAAATTCTCAAAACTCTAGTCAAGAAGAAACTTGAAAAGTCAAAAGGCGCTTGGGTGGATGAACTTCCTACGGCACTCTGGGCCTACCGCACATCTTACAGAACATCAACAGGGCATACTCCTTTCTCTTTGGCATACGGATCGGAGGCCATGCTCCCAGTTGAAATTGTAGTGCCTTCCCACCGTAGGATCCACTACAACCCAGAAGAGAATGAAGAACTCCTACACATGTCTTTGGATCTAATTGAAGAAAGAAGAAATGATGCAGCACTTAAAGTGGCAGCTCACAAGCAAAAAGTAGCAGCACAATACAACTCTAAAGTCAAACACCGCAGCTTACAAGAAGGAGATCTTGTCCTCAAACGGATCTTCCCGCGCCCCAGAGCACTAGATCCAATCTGGGACGGACCCTATGTAATTCATAAAGATCTCCACAACGGAGCTTATATTTTGTCAACAGTGGGCGAAGAGGTGTTCCAGAGGGCATGGAACATCCAACACCTCCGTCGATACTTTTCTTAACTTGTACTGCCCATATGAAGTGAATTAACAAAGAGAATCAGTGGACGTAGGCATTTTCATGCCGAACCACTTTAAAAATCTTGTCTCTTTTTAACTTGTTCCTTTATATCTTGGCTGCTTGTTAAGCGTTATGCTTTTCTGTTGAACGAAATCATGTATAACGACATTTCCATACTGGAACTTCACGGCGCAACCTCACCTGGACAAGACCCAACAGGTACTATGCGATTCTATGCACTCGCCAATGAGACACTTTTGCTCCAGCATCCCTCTGTTGCGGGTTAACTCATTGCTCGCAACTGCCCTCAAAGCCAACTGTAATGAGCCGATTATAAGCCATCAAGATGGCCGACTATAGCCGATGGCAGCTCATTGCGGCGTTCAGCTCGCCGGCAACTGTGAACCTACTTTAAGCCCCAACATAAGGTGTGGCCAGCCAGGGGTAGTTCACGGTTGACGATCGGCACCCACGCTAGCCGGCCACAGTAAATCGAATAATACCCACGATTACGGGCCATAATGGCTCGGGCAGTTACTGTGCGCGATCTCGGCTCCGATATGTCTTAAGTACGGCTGTGGTAAAAAAGATAAACTCCCCGCGGAGGCGTAAGATGGGTGACAAATGTCTCCAAGACCCACAACTAGGGAAAGTGACTACAAAACCTGTTTGCCACGAACTTAAGCATATCGACGGCCTTCCGTGATTGGAAGTTTTACTGTTTCTCATATTTCCATTTCATTCAAAAACTTTTCTCCTACCCTATATAACAATCCTTAAAGTACAGGTCACAAAATAGGGGAACTCTCGCTTGTGGAAATATGAGCTCACATCCGAATGACGGAACACTCAGCTACACTCCATACTCAGTCACGCAAGACATTCAAAGTAACCCTCTACAACTAAAACACGAAGGGCGGTGCTTTCTTCTCTTGTATACAAATATGTAGCTTTAATTTATTCACACGTCATATTGGCATTACAAGACATGAAATAATATTTTAAGCAGAAACTTAGCGTCAAATACGATTGAGTCACATGCATGAGCACGCAGCTGTATTTCTTATGCAACATATCAAAATGACAACAGCATTCAAACATGACAGTATCAGCTTATGTTATAAAATTACATAAAGCCATTCTTTACAAATAATATAATTGCAAGTTACATTAATGTTTCAGACTAACATAGACAGCAACCAAAATATGTACAAGTCAAGTCAGAGAATCGGAGCTTCGCCTCCATCCCACTAGCCCTCCGGATCTACTTAACTGCAGGGTCAGAACTCCCCGCATGTACTCTAAAGGTCCCGTCTGCCCAATTCAAAAGAGAATCCATCAATGATCACGAAAGATAAGCAATCAAATCATGAAAATGTTAAAGGGAAAGACTTACCAGCGTCTGCTCCCTGATCATCATCATCTAGTTGCACGCCTACCTCATCCACAGCAAGCAGCCGCATGCCCTCCTTAACCGCCACCTTCTCTTCCTTAGTGAATTGAGTCGTAACCACATCCATCCTGAAAGCCGCATCACCTTCCTTATCCGCATCGGCCTTAGCTTCCTCCAAAGCCCAGAGATATATCCTAGCCATAACCCGGGGATAATCGTCCATTCAGGACAGGTTGCCCTGCCTCCAAGTACGGAAATACATGTCCTGGAGCATCTCATCCATCATCCCCTCGTTCTCCTCAAACTCTTTCATCCGGGCCTCAGAAGCCGACAACCGTGCGACAGCAGCATCTCTCTCCAATCGGTATCTCGAGCAGTCAGCCTGAAGGGACTTCCGCATCACTTCCATCTCCTCCTTCAACTTGGCCTGAGCAAGCTCTGCGGCCTCAAGCCTCCCAGATAACTCCTCTACCTACTCGAGATCCGCTCTCCGAACCTCATCCACCGTTGCAATGGCCATGTTAATTCGCTCTTTGCAAACAGCCTCCATTTTTCGCAACTCAGCCTTGCTAGCCTCTTCCATGGTTTTCTTTAGTCGTCGGGAGGCCGCTTCATGCTAGGATATCTGGATAGCCTGATCGGCCAGCTGTTTGGCCTGATCAGAAACCTGTAGTCGTAATCGAATGTTAGCACTTCCGATTTCCTTCCCAGCCTTGGCCAGTCGAGCGTGATGCTCCATTAGCCTCTTGGTCTCCTCAGCCACCCGATCGATGCTTGCCTTGGCCTCATTCCTCATGGTCACAATCCGAGTAGTAAGCAAATCGAGGTCTAAGGAATTAGCCTCATCAAGCACCCATACCATGGGATTGCGGGGAAGAAGATGCTCACCCGTGGCCTCGTCAAAAGAGATGTCCTGAAAACTCGGGTCCAGATCCGGGTGGCCGGAAAATGGGTTGCGAACCAAACTAGGACGGTCTATCGTGGTGACGGTTGGATTTTCGGACGGATGTGGGGAAGGCACAAACTCAGTATCTTCCTCAGTAATATCATGGATAGACTGGACTGGAGGCTGAGGGCCAGGTGAAGGTTCAAATGAAGATTGCCCCCTCTTCCTCCTTTGCATATCTTCTTCAATAACTCCAAGAAGAGGGCAATATCTAACCACATCTCCAGGACGGCTAGTTGACGGCTTTAGTTTGGCAGAAGCTTTGAGTAGCTTGTACTGTTCAAGGTGGTGCCGAATATCTGATATCTTGGCCACCTTACCTGTTCCTGGAATAAAAACCAGGTGTTACAAGCATGCTTGAAACTATGATCCAAGAAATATGTTAAGTAGGAAGACACACTTATTTTACAAACCCTGAGCGGGAGTGGGATACTGCAATAAGTCCTGAATCTCATTCCAGGACGGGAGCTGGCCATAAAATATTACTAAGTCCTTATCATAAGGGGAATCTGCGAAAGTTAAGAATTCACCTTGAACCGCCGGAGTCGCCTTAGCTGAAGGACCCTTAGAAGATGGATCGGCACCAGTCCCAGCCTTTTCATCCTTCTTCGCCTTCTCCACCGAGGCCGATCCTTCCTCCAACCCCTCAAAAGTCTGGCGAAAGGCATCATCCGTCCACTCCTGGATCTCCCCTGCCTGCTCAGAAGACAAAGCCCCGACACCACTACCACCCTGTCCTTCACCTTCTCCATCTCCTCCGCTCTCCTCCTCGCCTCTCTCCTCCTCTCCACCTTCCTCCTTCGGAATATCTGGGCATGTGCTAGGGGAGGGTCCGTCAGACTTCTTAAGCTTCTTCCCCCCGACGACTGGAGGTACCAGGAAAGGTCTCCTCTTGCTACTCTTCGCAGTGGCCCCATCTTTAGCTTTAGCAGCCCTCTCCTCGGCTGTATCTCTCTGCTTAACCACAGATTGACGTGGCAGAATCAAGTTGTGCTCCAGGAGCGTGGCATTCCTGATCAGGTAAGAAGCCGACCTATCCCTTCCCGAGGTAGCCTCTACCTCCGTAGCCATCTGTACAAGGTGATTATTCTCCACGACCGTAAAGCCACCTGTCGCTAGCAAGAAATAAATGCACATAAGAAGAAGCATTGTAGCCGGGACAAAGAAATTACAAGTGGAATTCAACTTAAAACCAGAAGTGAAAAGGCGAAAAGAGACGGAATCGTCCTTGACGAAGAACCATTCCTTCTTAAACATGGTAAACTTCGAGTATAAGTCCAAGACCAGCTTGAAGGACACGGCCGACTCTAAACTAATGTACGGAGACCCCTTCTTGTAGCCCCTCAGATTGTATAGATATCGGATTTCCCGGTTAGAAGGGGGGCGCCCATATCTCCTCTGGAAGATAACGAATAGACACACTAAGATGGCGTAGGAGTTGGGCTGAAGCCGAAAAGGAGCCACTTTCAGGTAAGTAATGAAGCTGACTATCCACGCATTGATCGGAGGTATGGCCCCGCACATGCAATGGTATCGGCTATATGCGAAATATCCTTCAGGGGGATTATATGGCATGACCCCCTCCCCTGGCAACAGCATGCATGCTCTATCAATCCCAAAGGAACGGGAGATAACGTCAAGTTGCTCCTCTCTAAGAGAGTTCGGAAAGCAATCAGGAGGAGAGTTCAGAAGCTCTTGGGGACCATACCCGTCTACTAGTGACCTTGGGGTGGGTCCACGACGTTCCGGTCCTGGCTGGGCTGGGGGCACAACGGGGGACTCTCGTCTATCCGTAGATTTTCTTTTTTCTGATCGAGTTTCCACTCTGCGAGACATCTTCCTACAAACACAAAAGGAAAACATATTATTAGAACAGAGGACATAAACGAGCAAGTGTATATAGTCTGAAATTTCACTCATAAGTCAGAACGCCCAGAACTCTTAGTATCATCCGGCAGAGCCGATACAAAGGTTCATCCGGTATTAAGACCATCCGGCAATAAAAGCTTCTGAGCTCATTCGGTATTAGGTCTATTCGGCACTAAGGGTGTTCATTCGGTACTTCAAGGACGCCGAGCCCATTCGGTGACTGAAGATAAAGTTCATTCGGCGGAGTAGATCCTCACCTGATTCGGCAAAGATTTTGATTTGGCTAACACTGATTCGGCAAAGATTTCGATTCGGCAAAGGAGTGGTTTGGCTGATAAAAAATAAACGGAGGCGTCAGGCCCCTATTTATAAGCAAATACCAATAGCCAAACCGGTTGGTTTGGCGCTAAAGGCCGGATGAGAACACCCCAGCTCAAGGCAAAGCACGACATGTGCATGCACATGCCCTCCTTTGGGGGGCAAGTGTTGGGTGTGTTTCGACCGGCCCCTTCCCTACCGCCGAACCAACTCTCACCGGACCGGCTCCACACCATGCCCACGAACCATCAGTCCACCGAACCAACGCCCCTCCAAGCAATGCCGGTCCAAGGCTACTCCAAGCAATGTCGGTCCAAGGCTACTCCAAGCAATGCCGGTCCAAGGCTACTCCTAGCAATGCCGGTCCAAGGCTACTCCTAGCAATGCCGGTCCAAGCTCCTCCACGCATCACCGAACCAATCATATTTCCATGCCCGCCGAGCCAACCCCTGCCGAACCAATGCCACATCACTCACAACCGAATCGAACTCCATCCAACCCCTACCAGACCGAAAGCCGCTCCAACTATCTCCCGACCAAAATCTTGCTGAACCAACACTGCCAGGCCAGATTGCTTCAACCCAGGCCCACCAGCAGCTATATACGTTCAAGACCCCTGCCTCCAGCCTCACTCTATAAATAGAGGGGTAGGGGTACAACAATGGAGACAAGTTTGAGAGCTCAAGCACGGAAGGAACTTTCAAACAACTTTCATATACTTGTATACAAAGCTTTGTACTTGTAATCTGAAAGAAAAAGGAGAATAACATATAAAGTGGACGTAGGCACGTTCTGGCCGAACCACTATAAATCTGTGTGTCTTTTACAGTTTAGTCCATCTATTTTATATATTTGCATAAATCCCCAAATCACTGAAAACAACATAAAATCAACTAAATCATACGACTTGGAGGTGTTTGCCCATTTTTTGTGCAAACAACTTCATACTTCACTAACAACATCACCCTGTCTACAGACAACCTACCCTGCCCTCTGCCTCAACACTCTTAACTTCATCACTCTGCCTCCACCACTACTGCTACAGCCTTCACTTTGCCATGTGCAAACTAACTCCTCATTGCTTCAACCAACAGTGCATTGTGCTTACTACCAGTTCAACTTCAACCACGGTAACTTCAACTGTGTCAACAATCATCACACTTCATTTACATGTCCCTTATGTACACACTATACTTTCATCAATACCCAAACTTCATAACTTGCAACATGAAATAAAAAAAAAATTCCTTGCACTTACATTTACATTTTCTTCACGGTTTTACACACAAAAAAAAATACATTTACAATTGCTACAACAGTCACTGTGCATTGTGCACTGCCACTGTTTGTTTATATCACAAACATTTACACTCACATTCTCAACTTGTTTTTACATTCTCACCTGTGCATTCACATTCTCAACTATGCAAGCATACCCCCATACTTGATCCTCCTCCATACGCAAACTGCTCACCACTGTCTCAACCAAACACAGCCTGTCATATCCCATTTCCTCTCTACTTCAATTCAAACCAACTGCCATCAGTACAAAACATCCCATTGCCTAAACCATATATCATCCACCCAGTCACATTTCCACCCTCTACTACGGTCACATTCTCTATCATTTCCTTCTCACTGCATACCTCCACAATCAATTTTAAACAAGTCAAATCAACTTCCTACTGTTCTACCTCCAAAACTGTCACAATTCTGCTTTCACTGTTACGTTGCACTGTTGCTTCACTTATCTATTTTCTGTTTGCATTTCCTTATTCTCTGATTTCTATTTGCATTTACACATCTAAAGACTTCTTCCCTGCCTTACTGTGAACAACCTTCTACCTCAACCTATTAGTTGCTCCACCTCCCCCATCACCATCCTTGCTTCACTTCAGCAGTACATATCAGTTCCTACAACTTAACCCACCACTGCCCTTAACTCCCCTGCTACCTTGTCCTATGCACCACTGCTTGTCTATCACAAAATACCTACTTCATTCATCATCCACCATCACATACCAACATTACATACCCTATACAACTGCACCGAGCATTACAATCTGCCACACACCACAACTCTGTGTACATACATTCTCCTCCTTAACCCCATCAAACCTGCACATCATCACTGGTTATTACCCACCTCATTTCAACACTCCTGCCATACAATTCTTCCAACAGTAAACCTCCAAACCACTTGCTTCTCTAAATTGTCGCTACTCCACCTTACATTGATGCCACACCATCATCTACACTGCTATCTCCTACAAGCATCATTGCATCACTGTCCATTCAAGCACTTCACTGACACTTTCCACTTCCATCAATTACTTGCCATAACCACAGCAAACATATCATACAAGTGCACAACACTACTCCATATCCATATCCCACTGATACACTTCATCCATCGAATCACTGACCTATACTACCTACATTCACCCCTGCCTAGCACAACAAATCTCTCTGCCATCTCCAACAGTGCAAACTGCACATAACCTTCCTCTGCAAACAGTGCTGCTCAACCATCTTACCACCATTCTCACAGTCATCCCACTTTCTTCCAAGCATTTAATGTTAAAGTTAGATATGAATTAAATATCCTTTAGTCCCACATTGCCAAAAATCAAAATAGAAATGAAGTAAATCAATAGCCTTCTCATGAGGAGGTTGGGGCTTAGGGGCACCCAAATGTATACTTCGTTGTGAGGAGGGAGGCCATGCTTCACCATCACGCACGTGCGCCGCCACCGCCGTCCGTCCGACCAAACCGAAAAGACAACAAACGAACCAAGAAGTTTAATGGCGAATGTTGGGTTTGTGGAAAAGTTGGACATGCCGCTAAAGATTGCAGACACAAGAAGGAACGCAATAAAAAGGCAAATATAGTGGATAACATGGAAGTAGACGAGTCCAACTTCTCGGCGGTGGTATCTGAACCTAACCAATGGTGGGTAGATACAGGCGCTACTCGTCATGTTTGTTCTGAAAAATCCATGTTTTCTACATATCAGAAATTCGATCACGAAGAAAAAATCTACATGGGTAATTCTGCAGTTAGTTCTGAAAAAACTGTTAAGTTGAATAACGGGCTCCACGTTCCAGACATACGCAAGAATCTCATCTCTGGTGCAGTCCTATCAAAGAAGGGATTCAAAATGGTGTTTGAGTCAGACAAGATGGTTCTGTCCAAAGCTGGAACGTATATCGGAAGGGGTTATTTATGTGATGGCCTATTTAAGGCAAATGTAGCCGTTATCGGCAAAAAAAATATGTATTCTGATTGTGCTATTAATAAAATTGAAGTTTCTTATTTGCTTGAGCACGAAATTTTACTATGGCATGATAGTTGGGACACATAAATTTCCGCAAAATGAAAACATTATCAAACTTGGGATTAATTCCAAAATTTCAAGTAGATAAGAACTACAAATGTGAGACATGTGTAGAAGCAAAAATGGTCAAACAACCATTTAAATCTGTTGACAGAAGCACCGAACCATTAGGTTTGGTACATACAGATTTATGTGATTTTAAATCACTACCTACAAGAGGCGGGAAAAAGTATTTCATTACTTTTATTGATGATTATACGCGATATTGCCATGTATATCTTTTAAATAGTAAAGATGAAGCAATAACATCGTTTATAAAATACAAGGCTGAGGTAGAAAATCAGTTAAATAAAAAGATCAAGGTACTAAGATCTGATCGAGGTGGAGAATATGAATCACCATTTGAATAGTTCTGTGCCGAAAATGGTATAATTCATCAAACAACAGCTCCATGTTCACCACAAGAAAATGGTGTAGCCGAGGGGAAGAACAGAACGTTAAAAGACATGATTACTGCCGTGCTTTTAAATTCTGGTCTACCGACGAACTTGTTGGGGGAAGCATTAAATATGTCTAATCACATATTAAACAAAGTCCCTCACAATAAAACAGGAACAATTCCATATGAGTTATGGAAAGGACACAAACCAAGTTTTAAATACCTCAAAGTGTGGGGGTGTTTGGCAAAAGTTCCAGTTCCGCCTCCCAAGAGAGTTAAACTTGGACCAAAAACAGTAGATTGTTATTATCTTGGGCCAGCCCAAAATAGTAGTGCCTATAGATTCTTGGTATTCAAGTTTGATATAACTGATATTCATGTAAATACAATCATGGAATCAAGAGATGCCTCATTCTTTGAAGCCGTGTTTCCGCAAAAAGGAATGAAGGAAATAAGGTCCCAAAAAGGACAAGGGAAGAATCAAACGGTTCGCATGAAGATGATACTCATCATGAAACTGAGGATGCTGAACCAAGAAGAAGCGTAAGGGCTAAAACTTCCAAAACATTTGGTTCGGACTTTTTTACATATGTATTAGAGCACGAACCTCAAACTTACAAGGAAGCAATGTCATCTTATGAATCCTCATGTTGGAAAGAAGCAATCCAAAGTGAGATTGATTCTATTCTAAGTAATAAAACTTGGAAAATTGTTGATATTCCACCAGGAATAAAACCAATTGGCTGCAAATGGATTTTCAAGAAGAAAATGAAAGCAGATGGCTCTATCGACAAGTATAAAGCCAGATTAGTAGCCAAAGGATATCGTCAAAAAGAAAGAGTAGACTTTTTTGATACATATTCGCCGGCAACATGAATAACCTCTATAAGAATGCTAATAGAAATTGCATCCATCTATAATCTAGAGATTCATCAAATGGATGTAAAAGCAGCATTCTTAAATGGAAATCTCGATGAGGAGATTTACATGGAGCAACCTGAGGGATTTATTTCCAAAGGAAATAAAAACAAAGTCTGTAGATTAGTCAAATCATTGTACGGACTAAAACAAGCTCCAAAGCAATGGCACGCAAAATTTGACAATGTCATGATGAGAAATGGTTTCGTATAAATGAATGTGATAAATGTGTTTATTATAAACAACTTGGACAATCATATGTGATGATCTGTCTATATGTGGACGATATGCTAATATTCGGTCCAAATACTCAGGTAATTGAGACCATAAGAAAATGTTGATCAACAATTTCGACATGAAAGACTTGGGTGTTGCAGATGTTATTTTGGTAATAAAAATAATAATAACACCTAATGGAATTGAGTTATCTCAATCACATTATGTAGAAAAAGTGATTGAAAGATTTCAAAATTTTGGAATTAAAGGAGTAAATACACCTTTTAATCCATTAGAAGTACTGCATAAAAACACTGATGAGAGTGTAATGCAACTGGAATATTCTCGTGTAATAGGATGTCTCATGTATCTCATGAATTGCACAAGACCAGATATAGCTTATGCAGTAAGTCGATTGAGCAGGTATATGAGCAATCCAGGAAAGGAACAATGGAAAGAACTAATGAGAGTGCTTGGATATTTAAAAAATACCACTACCTATTGCTTACATTATGGAAAATATCCTACCGTCTTAGAAGGATATAGTGATGCAAACTAGATTGCAGATTCAGAGGAATCAAAATCAACAAGTGGTTATGTCTTTACCCTAGCAGGGGTAGCAGTGTCATGGAAATCTACTAAACAAACATGCATAGCTCGATATACTATGGAATCAGAGTTCATTGCATTAGATAAAGGAGGCGAAGAAGCAGAATGGCTTCGTCACTTTTTAGAAGATATTCCATTTTGGCCTAAACATCTACCGGCCATATGTATACACTGTGATAACCAAGCTGCGCTAAGTAGAGCGCACTACTTTGTGTATAATGGAAAGTCACGACATATTCGTCGACGCCAAAACACAGTTAGGCAGTTACCCTCAAATGGAACAATTTCCATAGATTATGTGAGAAAAAATGATAACTTAGCGGATCCATTTACTAAAGGTTTATCAAGAGACAATATTGACTGCGCATCGAGGGGAACGGGTTTAAAAGCCTAAACCACAAAGAGTTATCTTATACGAAAACCTATCCTAGCGACTGGAGATCCCACGGACTAAGATCAATAGGCAAACCAGTTCTGAATAACTCAAGACGTAATGCATTTGCATGGACATAGTCCAACACCATTCCTATGGTGCACAACATAAATGCATGCCTATAGAAGTATTTAAATGTTAAAACTTTGTTTTTTAATGATGACCATATATTGGAAATAACAAGTGGGGTATATGTAGGATACTCTTAATGGTTGCGATCACCTATGTTAGTGTGAGCTGGGTCGGCTCTATGAGAATATTAAAAGGCTTTAATTCTCTAAAACACCCGCAGAACCAAAAATTGTTCAGGACCAAAATGAACACAATCAAGAGATTGGATGAGAAGGGAATCAATGCTTCGTAAAACTTATTGTCTGGATATCAATAAAGACCGACGGTTCAAGATGAAATAATTCACCGATTAGCCAAGTAAATCCGATAAGTTTTAACTAGGGAAAGTTCAAAGTGAAATATCTACTTATCCACGATAAAACATTAATTCCATATATACTATGTGATATTCCACTTTGTGTGGGGGAAAGAATATTATCATTCATGTGGGGGATTGTTAAAGTTAGATATGAATGAAATATCCTTTAGTCCCACATTGCCAAAAATCAAAATTGAAATGAAGTATATCAACAGCCTTCTCATGAGGAGGTTGGGGCCTAGAGGCACACAAATGTATACTTCGTTGTGAGGAGGGAGGCTATGCTTCACCATCACACGCGCGCACCGCCGCCGCCGTCCGTTTGTCCGACCGAACCGAATCGGGCCGAGCTCGGGTGCGGGTCTAAAATGACCATTCTTTTTGCTAGGCCATTGATTAACGGTTTTGGGCTTCGGCTGAAACTGGGCTGGGCCTGGAATTTGAAAAGAAGCGGGCGGGTAAAGATGCACGCAGGTTTTGGACTGAGGAGGCGCGACTTCTGCAGCAGGCGCAAAAACGAACAGGTGCGACCTGTTTATGAAGCAGCACAGACGCGACCAGTGGGCGCAGTTTAACTTTTGGCGAACAGATGCGGCCTGTTCAAAATGAAGAGGTGCAACCGATAAACAGCAGAAACGGGCGCGACCGTTTGGACAAACGGTTGCAGACACGACCGTTCGAAGGGATACGAACCAACTATAAATAAAGAGGAAGACTGATCACTTTCCTTACTGAACTGAATTTTCTTATCTCTTCTCTTCTAATAACTGCTGTTCTTATAATCAAAATCATAGAGTGATATACTCATTACAATCTCGAGCAGAATACGTCTGTTGTATCTTGGAAGAATTTTGAAATAAAAACATTTCTAAATTTAAATTCAAATTCAATTTAAAAATTTGATATTTAAAATGTTTAATCATTAAACATTAATTCAAATTAAAATAATTATAAACCTTATAACAAAATGAATGTTAAAGAACATTCATTATCTAAATATAAAGAAAGATTTAAATTGATTATTTCAATTTCCAAAATTAAATTAAACATTTCATATTTTAATTCAAATACTAAAGGAAACAAATTCTTTCAAGTTTTAAAACTTATTTGAAATCAAATTTCATTTTCAAATTCACTTTTAAACATATGAACATGTTCATTCATTTTTAAATTTACAAACTGTTGAATTCAAAACTGGTTTTCAGAGAAACAAAAAAAAAACCCAGTTTTTAAATCTGAATTCAAAAAAACAAATTTAAGTTTTACTTCAACATTTAAATCTGTTCATACTTTTTAAAACTTACAAAACTGTTTTTAAATCTAATTCTGGTTTTTAAAAAAAACAAACCTGAAACTGTTTTAGACTTGTCTTCAAATCTGAATTTAAAACTTGTTTTAAATTTAGATTTTCATTTTAAAAACTTTGAATTCACAACTACATTTGAATTCAGTTACAACCTATGCTTGAATCAAAACCCAACTAAAAAAAGATTCATTTAAAAATTAAAACTGCATAATCCTTTGGTTTAAAACCTGCAACTGTTTTAAATTTTGATTTAAAACTGAATTTGATTTTAAGATTTCATTTTTAAAAAAAAAACTTTTGAACTCAAAACTATATTTGAATTCAGATTCAAGTATTACCTGATTCAAGTTTCAACTTAAAATATGAATTTATTCAAAAATTTAAAACTGCCAACCTCTCAGGTTTAAACCTGAAAACTATTTTAAAATTTGATTTGAAACAGAATTAAAACTTATTTAAAATCTAAAAATTCCATTTTTAAAACCTTGAACTCAAACTCCATTTGAATTCAGATTTAAATCTCACTTAAATCAAAACAGCACTAAAGTTTGAATCTTTTTGTTTAAAGATTTAAAGATGGTAATTTGTTTAACCATTTGAAAGAAAAGTTTTGGATGTTATAAGTTGTGACTTAACTAAAATCCCATATCCATATGTTTTAAAAATATGACGCTCATTATTCGGTTTAGCCGGGAGAGGACCTTGTGTCATATAACCCATTCCGAATAGTGATACGACGTTATGGATAGCAATTGAAGACCGGTGGTGAAGGCCGGGTATTTGTGAGAACGATATGATAACCTATCGATTGTCTTTGCACCGAGTAGCTACGGTATAGAGATTCCCTTAGTGATGGGAAGTCCGATCGGGATTGTGGATACCCGGATTTGCAAGGGCTTCTTCGGAAGTGCCTTCGGTTCTGTTCGAACCCGGAACAGACTTGTATGGTTGTATGTCCGACATTACACTTTGAGATGTTATCTGATCTCTATCAAATACATTTCTGCTTGGTGGCGGAGAATTTATTCTCTTAGCTTAACACCCTTCTCTGAGACGTACGAGCTCAGAGGTTATGTAGTTGATATTTATCAGTGATATTCCCAATTTGGTAATGTGGCATGCTGAGTGCTACTGTGTGATGATCATTGGTTGATCATTTGTGATATGATCATTTGTTTGATCATTTATCTTTGTGATCATTGCTTTGGCCATCTGTTGACCCAAAGCATGGCTTTGTTACACAAAGCGTAGCTTTGTGGACGAGACTGCATCAGGACCTCACTCCCCGGAAATGGTCGAAACAGGAAAGATGCGGCAAGGTTATGAGGGTCGCGCCCTTTAGGGTATGTCATTCCCTTCTGGTAAAGGGTGGTATCATGGTATGGAGCCCAGATACTTACTCATGTTGATACACTATACCTATTACTGTGTGGTGTTGTTGTTGCGAGCGCTCGGATAAAGGTCCCAAAGGACCGGGGGATGGCATATTCGTGTAGTAGTTACCTAGTTACAGAGGTAACCCGGCCTTGTGTTGGCAGAGATCTAACCGTAACGTTAGTTCTCGGGACGTCCCGCCAGAGGCGTACCCATGTGGCAATAGGAAGTTCCTTAGCCTGACCATTTGTTGGAAATTCATTCATCCAATACGTGCCTTGTACGGTTTTAGTTGTAGAACCTGCCATTTAACATGGCAGCTATAGTAGGCATAGCATCATGGTACCTATGCTGGCTAGGATTTATATTCTACTTTCGAAATTGTTTTCTACACTATGCACTAGTAATAATATCAAAAATGATTTGATTTTCGCGTAGTAAGCATCTTTGACTATCATAAGGAGAAATCTCCTCCAATTCTGCGTTTGCATTGTGTGTGTGGCGGGAGGCCTTATGGTAGTTTCATTTTCCAAAAAGCATTGCGGGTTTCAAATTTAAATTCTTTAGTTTGTTTTAAAGACCAAATGTTTTTGTTTGCTCATACCAGTCCCACGACTGACCTGGAGTTTATTGTTCCTTTCCTAAACTCTGGGTGCCCACTATTTCCCACACGGGCAGTCTAGAGTTGGGGTTTTCAGATAATCAGTAATAGGTGTAGATTCGATAGCTTCAGCCTTAGGATTTGGCAATCGCAATTGGATCGAGTTGCTTCTCTTCATCTTGATTTGAGAGTTCGAGCTATTCTGGATTGGTGCTTTGGAGATTACCGATACTGGAGTTCTTCCCTGAAGACTATTTTGGAGATGTGTTCCGCTGCTAGTGTTATCTTTTATTTCCGCTGCTATTCTTTGTATCTCTGATAATGTTGATATCTATTGTACCATTCTGTTGTATCATATGATATCTGATATTGTATCAAATGTTGTATATTGATATATGTTGTTCATTTTCTTCCGCTGTGTTATTTACTTAATGTGTTATAAGCTCCGGCGACTCGAATTTGAGCGGTCGAATCTGCGGCATTCGAGTACAATGTAAAGTATGGATGTCGATTTTCGAACGCGAAAAATTGTGAGCCGTTACATTTGCACTTCCGAAGAAGCCCTTGCAAATCCGGGTATCCACAATCCCGATCGGACTTCCCATCACTAAGGGAATCTCTATACCGTAGCTACTCGGTGCAAAGACAATCGATAGGTTATCATATCGTTCTCACAAATACCCGGCCTTCACCACCGGTCTTCAATTGCTATCCATAACGTCGTATCACTATTCGGAATGGGTTATATGACACAAGGTCCTCTCCCGGCTAAACCGAATAATGAGCGTCATATTTTTAAAACATATGGATATGGGATTTTAGTTAAGTCACAACTTATAACATCCAAAACTTTTCTTTCAAATGGTTAAACAAATTACCATCTTTAAATCTTTAAACAAAAAGATTTATTTCACAAAGTTTCACCCGGTTTCACAAAGATCTATCCCTAGATTTCAAAACAATTCCCGTTCAATTTGGATTAACCCAATTAAATCTTTAAATTAAAGATATATAGCTTTCAAAACATGTTTCCAAAGATTTATCTATAACTTGGAAAACCATTTTCATTTTTAGACTTGAGGCCCTTTAACACAAATTGAAAGTTCATTTCTTATAGGAAAGCAAATCTAATTTATACAAGTTGAAATCTTGAGTTGAATTTAAATTTCAAAACATCACCTTTAAAAATGGTTTAAAACCCATATAAACCCATTTGTAAGTTGAATAACTTTTTAAACAATAGTTTCCAAATTTTAGAATTCAATTTCAAATATTGAATTCAAATTTATACCAATTCATTTAATTTTCAAGATTCAATCAGGTTATTTAAAATAACTATCATTTTTGAAAACTCATTTTCAAAAGCTTCAATTCCAATTCCAAAACTAATTTGGATTCAAAAATCAAATTTTTAAAACAATTTCAAAAATCTGTGACTTAACCCATTTCCACGTGCAATCCATATTTGTGTGTGTATAAGTGTGGTCCAGGGGTTCAACACAATAGTGCACAACATCATCATCACAGGTTCAATCATATCGATAAGCGGTATAACCCATAACGCTTATCTATATTCACAGATTCATAGATAAAGTAAAATATCATTCACAAAGATTAACTAATATGATTCGATGTGGGTTTCGGATAACCGATTGGAATCCGACTCCCTGTCGCATCGAAAACCAAATGTCATTCTACGGGTGAAGGGGTTTGCATAACAATATGTATATATCACAGATATGACAGCTTAGCACAAACATCACATAGCATCACATCACGTATCAAATATATCAATCCATCACAGAACATCCAATAACAATCAAACATCTTTAATTAAGATGAATAAACCGTGTCGTTATAAATTTATTACCCTCATAATCACTTTTATTTGAAATCTTTAAACCAATGATCAATTATCATTAACTAAAATAAATTAAGTCTTAACCATCTTCATTTATTAATCATTTATTAATTTTCTTAATTAATTATTCTTTAATTATAATCATTTAATCTTAATTACTTATTCCTCAATTAATTACTTTAACTAATAAACTTTTAATTATTGGTTAATTAAATCTTAGTTAAAATTATTTGTCCTTAATAAATAGATTTATTATTCCTTAACTAATTCCAACAATTAATTATACTTAACCAATTACAATTAATTATATTCAATTAATTAATCTAGTCAATTATCAAAATTAATTGCATTAATTAATTACTAAATTATCCCTAGATAATTATCACCCATTATTAACAACATTCCATTAATTTTACACTTAAGAAAATTTGAATTAGATTAATAAATCATTTCTAATTAATATTAATCTAAATCATTATTTAAAAATCAAATAATTAAGTGAAATCCTTAATTATCCAAACTAACCTAATTACTTATTAATTGACCCGTTTAAATTCAAAATGTATTAAACAATACATTTCTAAATTTAAATTCAAATTCAATTTAAAAATTTGATATTTAAAATGTTTAATCATTAAACATTAATTCAAATTAAAATAATTATAAACCTTATAACAAAATGAATGTTAAAGAACATTCATTATCTAAATATAAAGAAAGATTTAAATTGATTATTTCAATTTCCAAAATTAAATTAAACATTTCATATTTTAATTCAAATACTAAAGGAAACAAATTCTTTCAAGTTTTAAAACTTATTTGAAATCAAATTTCATTTTCAAATTCACTTTTAAACATATGAACATGTTCATTCATTTTTAAATTTACAAACTGTTGAATTCAAAACTGGTTTTCAGAGAAACTAAAAAAAAAACCCAGTTTTTAAATCTGAATTCAAAAAAACAAATTTAAGTTTTACTTCAACATTTAAATCTGTTCATACTTTTTAAAACTTACAAAACTGTTTTTAAATCTAATTCTGGTTTTTAAAAAAAACAAACCTGAAACTGTTTTAGACTTGTCTTCAAATCTGAATTTAAAACTTGTTTTAAATTTAGATTTTCATTTTAAAAACTTTGAATTCACAACTACATTTGAATTCAGTTACAACCTATGCTTGAATCAAAACCCAACTAAAAAAAGATTCATTTAAAAATTAAAACTGCATAATCCTTTGGTTTAAAACCTGCAACTGTTTTAAATTTTGATTTAAAACTGAATTTGATTTTAAGATTTCATTTTTAAAAAAAAACTTTTGAACTCAAAACTATATTTGAATTCAGATTCAAGTATTACCTGATTCAAGTTTCAACTTAAAATATGAATTTATTCAAAAATTTAAAACTGCCAACCTCTCAGGTTTAAACCTGAAAACTATTTTAAAATTTGATTTGAAACAGAATTAAAACTTATTTAAAATCTAAAAATTCCATTTTTAAAACCTTGAACTCAAACTCCATTTGAATTCAGATTTAAATCTCACTTAAATCAAAACAGCACTAAAGTTTGAATCTCCAAAAACTGCAAATACTCTCAGTTATACCTATAGCAAACTACCCGAGCAACATACAAAATTACTTCGAGTCAAATACAGAAATACCCGAGTTCTACTTCGGGTCAAAAACCCTGCACACCCCATAGTTCACCTGAGTTCCACTGCAACCAAGACCAACCTGTCATCACCTAGTAATACCACCTCCAGCCACCATCATCGACACAACCTTGGCCATATCTACCTCTACACTCCCTACTCAACCTCTCAAATTCCTAATCCACTTAATGCAACAGATGGATGTGCAGACCTGCAACCTTCAAAACCAGTTTTTTTTTTTCCTTTTTTTTTTTTTTAGAATTCTTAAGTTAATTGTACTTAGATTTATTTTAGAAGCTTAAACATGTTCAAACAAACATTTTTTTTCTTTTTTCCTAAGATTTAAACAAGAATCAGGAAGGAATATTTTTAATTCCCACACAGGTTTGAAACCTGTTTTCCAGACAGAGGCAAAATGCCTGTTACTAACATGCACAGATATATCTGCATATACATACTTGGATTCATTCATATGCAAACTAATTTCTTCAGCTTACTTTAAGCATTAATCATTTCCATCAAGTCATTAAATCAGATTAAGAGTAAGTTTTGCTCTCAGTGGATATTTTTCTTTTTCTTTTTTTTTTTTTTTTTTTTTTTTGAACTGTAAAAGGTAACAGAGAAATTTTTTTTTTTCAATCAACACACACACTATCAAAGCATCACTCCAAGCATAAGTGGATAAAAGGGATTAGTATACCCATAAACAACAATAACAGATTCAAAGTTGAAGGTTTTGCTCACATATTTTTCAGATGACAAAAGCTTTTGACAGTTTTTCAAGCAGAGATGGAAGCATGCAACCCCTTTTTTTCTTTTACTGTATATTAATATTTCTAGGTAGTCTTGAAACAAAACGTACTCAAGCTATTTTTAAAACTTAAGTCTGGGTTGTATAAACAATTTCATTTAGATCCTAAAGTCTAAGATAAATTTGAGAAGGAGATTTTAGTTTAAGAACAGGGTTTGAGAGCCTGTAAACATAGGAGCAGATGTACATATGTCTGTAAAATAGGCATGCACTAATATACTCAAGTACACAGTCATATCAACAACATTTCCAGAACAAGTTTCAAGCATCAAGCACAACATCACAGAACATAGGCCAATATAAGTGAGTTTGCTCACCTGGGTATTTGTACCAGAGAAGAACAGAGAGGAACAAGCCTGCATTTTTTTTTTTTTTTTTACTTTAATTCCTGAAGTTTAGATCTGCAAATTCATAAATACAGATCTTTGCTTAATTTCCTATTGTATTTACTAACATTCCTTAACAATAACCAACAATTTTGATTTTTTTACTTACAGTTTAATTTTTGAACAGAGAGCTTTCTTGTCTGGAACTTGAAACTGGAAATGGTTTTGTCTTTGATCTTAAATTTCCCTGCAACTTAGATTTGATAAAGTTGTTTAAACCTTTGTTTCATTTTCTGATTACTAACATTTAATTCAAATTTTAAAAAGAATGAAATTCACTTGCCTTTAGATTGTTTCCCAGAAATTCTGCACTGTCAAACTGCAGCTCTACACTTTCATAAGTCTGCAGTTTGAATTTTTTTGTTTGTTGAATTTTGATCTGTAACTTGCTTCAGATTGTAGTTTGAAAGTTTTTGATTTCTCTTTGAATTTCTTTGCTTTGATTTCTGAGATGAATTCATTCCCAGGTTTGTTTTCTTGAGAAAAAGACTTGTTTTAAATTTAATTTCTGTTCTTGTAATTTTGTTAACAGGACTTGAAAAGATAAGAAAAGAATTTGTTTTTCTTTTAATTACATTCTAATTAAATTTTATTTTAGAATAAATATGGGTTTGCCACTTGTTTAACTTTGTTTGACATTTGTAATTTCATTTGTTAGTTTTCTTACATTTGTTATGTTTAAACAAGTTAGAGTTGGGTTGAATCAACTTTTAGGCATAAAAGAATATTGGTTTCAAATATTAAATCTGGAAGTTTAGATTTATAAATATAGGCTTTAAAACAAGTTGAATCTGAAATCTAAAATCTGAACTAAGTTTTTGAACCTGAAATTAAATATGGATTCAACAGTTAAATCTAGGTTTTGAAATCATTTGAATTTTTAAATCTTAGTTTAGGTTTTTAAATAAAAACACAAAAAACTTGTTTCTTAATTTTAAATGTAAAGTTTATAATGCAAGTTGAATATAAACTGAGTTTGAAAAATCTAAAGTTGAATAAGAATTCAAATTTGTTTGTCTGAGATTTGAAATAATTCATATTTTCAAATTTAAATTAGATTTTAAAAAGTGTAAAAGCATATATGTGTTTTGAAATTGAATTGGAAGTTTAAAATTTTAAATCAGAAATTTAAAAGTGAGTTTAAATCTGGAATCAAACTTTTATTTCAGTTTTTAAAATAAGTTTGAATTTAAATTGAATTGATATTTAAAACCTTTAAAACCAATTTTTGTTAAGCATGTGTTTCTTTTAAAATATGAGATAAAGGTTTTTGAATTGTATTAAAACCTTGTTTAAGATAATTTTTATCTTAAGTTTAAAATGAAACTTAAAAGTGAAATTTAAATTCTTTAATTAAGTAAGAAATATTTATCTAAAAGATAAATAAAATTCAATGATTGGGTTCATTAATTTTTTAAAATAATTAAGTGGGATAATTAACTATTTAGTTAATTAGGAATATGGATGATTGATATATTTGATATGTGATGCGATGCTATGTGACGTTTTGTGCTAAGCTGTTATTTCTATGATGTATATATTGTTATGCAAACCCTGACCCGTAGAACGACATTTGAATTTCGATGCGACAGGGAGTCGGATTCCATTTAGTTATCCGAAACCCACATCGAATTGTAATAATTGAATCTGTGATATTTGATGATGTTGCACTATTGTGTAAAACCCCTGGACCACACTCATACACACACAAGTATGGGTTGCACGTGGAAATTTGTTAAGTCACAGATTTTGAAATTGTTTTTTTTAAATTTTAACCTTTTGAATCCAAAATAGTTTTGGAATTGAAGCTTTTAAAAATGGGTATTTTGAATAACTTGATTGAGTTTGAAATTTAAATAATTTAATTTAAATTTGAATTCAATATTTGAGATTGAATTCTATAATGTGGAAACTAAGGTTTAAAAGGTTATTCAACTTATAAATGGATTTATATGGTTTTTAAACCAATTTAAAAGGTGATATTTTGGAATTTAAAATTAACCCAAGTTTCAAATTATAGAATTGGATTTTGGAAACGAAAACTGTTGTTTTCAAATAATAGAAGCTTTCATATAAGAAATGGATTTCTAATGTGTGTTAAAAAGGGATTCAAGTTTTGAAAATGGAAAATGGTTTTTCCGAGTTATTAATTAATCTTTGGAACGTGTTTTGAAAGCTGTAAATTAAATCTTTAATTTAAAGATTTATTGGGTTAATCAAATTGAAACGGAAGTTGTTTTTTTTGAAATCTATGAATAGATCTTTGTGAAACTAGGTGAAACTTTGTGAATAAATCTTTTTGGTTTAAAGATTTAGAATGGTATTTTGTTTAACCATTGAAAGAAAAGTTTTGGATTTTTATAAATTGTGACTTAACTAAAATCCCATACCCATACGTTTTAAAATATGGCGCTCATTATTCGGTTTAGCCGGGAGAGGACCTTGTGTCATATAGCCCATTCCGAATAGTGATACGACGTTATGGATAGCAATTGAAGACCGGTGGTGAAGACCGGTTATTTCCGAAAACGAAAGGATAACTCGTCGATTGTCTCTGCACTGGCCGATCCCCGGTATAGAGATCTCCATATGTGATGGGAAGTCCGGACGTGATTAGGGATTATCCGGATTTGCAAGGGCTTCTTCGGAAGTGCCTTCGGTTCTGTTCGAACCCGGAACAGACTTGTATGGTTGTATGTCCGACATTACACTTTGAGATATTAACTGATCTCTATCAAATACATTTCTGCTTGGTGGCGGAGAATTTATTCTCTTAGCTTAACACCCTTCTTTGAGACGTACGAGCTCAGAGGTTATGTAGTTGATATTTATCAGTGACATATTCCCAATTTGGTAATGTGACATGCTGAGTGCTGCTGTGTGATGATCATTGGTTGATTGTTTGTGATATGATCATTTGTTAATCATTTATCCTTGTGATCTTTGCTTTGGTCATCTGTGGACCCAAAGCATGGCTTTGTTGCACAAAGCGTAGCTTTGTGGACGAGACTTCATCAGGACCTCACTCCCCGGAAATGGTCGAAACAGGAATATGCGGCAAGGTTATGAGGGTCGCGCCCTTTAGGGTATGTCATTCCCTTCTGGAAAAGGGTGGTATCATGGTATGGAGCCCAGATACTTACTCATGTGGACACACTATATTATTACTGTGTGATGTTGTTGTTGGAGAGCTCTCGGATAAAGGTCCCAAAGGACCGGGGGATGGCATATTCGTGTAGTAGTTACCTAGTTATAGAGGTAACCCGGCCTTGTGTTGGCAGAGATCTAACCGTAACGTTAGTTCTCGGGGCGTCCCGCCAGAGGCGTTCCCATGTGGCAATAGGAAGTTCCTTAGCCTGACCATTTGTTGGAAATCCATTCTTCAATTACGTGCCATGTACGGTTTTAGTTGTAGAACCTGCCATTTAACATGGCAGCTATAGTAGGCATAATATCATGGTACCTATGCTGGCTAGGATTTATATTATACTTTCGAAAGATTTTCCACTATGCACTAGTAATAATATCAAAGAATTTTTCTCGTAGTAAGCATGTTTGACTATCATAAGGAGAAATCTCCCCCATGTGTGCGTTTGCATTGTGTGTGTGCCGGGAGGCCTTATGGTAGTTTCATTTTCCAAAAAGCATTGCGGATTTCAAATTTAAAATCTCTTGTTTGTTTTTAAAAGACCAAATGTTTTTGTTTGCTCATACCAGTCCCATGACTGACCTGGAGTTTATTATTCCTTTTCTAAACTCTGGGTGCCCACTATTTTCCCACACGGGCAGTCTAGAGTTTGGATTTTCAGATAATCTATAGTAGGTGTAGATTCGATAGCTTTCAGCTTTAGGATTTGGCAATCGCATTTTGGATCGAGTTGTTTCTCTTCATCTTGATTTGGAGTTCGAGCTATTTCTGGATTGGTGCTTTGGAGATGGAGATTGCTGATACTGGAGTTCTTTCTTGAAGACTATTTTGGAGATTTGTTCCGCTGCTAGTGTTATTATTATATTTCCGTTGCTATTCTTTGTATCTCTGATAATGTTGATATCTATTGTACCATTCTGTTGTATCATTCATGTTGTATCAGTTATTGTATCAAATGTTGTATATTGATATATGCTATTCATTTCTTCCGCTGTGTTATTTACTTAATGTGTTATAAGCTCCGGCGCGACTCGAATTTCAACGTTTGAATCTCCGGCATTCAAGTACGGTGGAGTACGGATGTCGATTTTCCAACGCTGGAATTTGGATCGTGACATTTTGGTATCAGTTCCCGATCGGACTTCCCATCACTAAGGGAATCTCTATACCGTAGCTACTCGGTGCAAAGACAATCGATAGGTTATCATATCGTTCTCACAAATACATTTCTGCTTGGTGGCGGAGAATTTATTCTCTTAGCTTAACACCCTTCTCTGAGACGTACGAGCTCAGAGGTTATGTAGTTGATATTTATCAGTGATATTCCCAATTTGGTAATGTGGCATGCTGAGTGCTACTGTGTGATGATCATTGGTTGATCATTTGTGATATGATCATTTGTTTGATCATTTATCTTTGTGATCATTGCTTTGGCCATCTGTTGACCCAAAGCATGGCTTTGTTACACAAAGCGTAGCTTTGTGGACGAGACTGCATCAGGACCTCACTCCCCGGAAATGGTCGAAACAGGAAAGATGCGGCAAGGTTATGAGGGTCGCGCCCTTTAGGGTATGTCATTCCCTTCTGGTAAAGGGTGGTATCATGGTATGGAGCCCAGATACTTACTCATGTTGATACACTATACCTATTACTGTGTGGTGTTGTTGTTGCGAGCGCTCGGATAAAGGTCCCAAAGGACCGGGGGATGGCATATTCGTGTAGTAGTTACCTAGTTACAGAGGTAACCCGGCCTTGTGTTGGCAGAGATCTAACCGTAACGTTAGTTCTCGGGACGTCCCGCCAGAGGCGTACCCATGTGGCAATAGGAAGTTCCTTAGCCTGACCATTTGTTGGAAATTCATTCATCCAATACGTGCCTTGTACGGTTTTAGTTGTAGAACCTGCCATTTAACATGGCAGCTATAGTAGGCATAGCATCATGGTACCTATGCTGGCTAGGATTTATATTCTACTTTCGAAATTGTTTTCTACACTATGCACTAGTAATAATATCAAAAATGATTTGATTTTCGCGTAGTAAGCATCTTTGACTATCATAAGGAGAAATCTCCTCCAATTCTGCGTTTGCATTGTGTGTGTGGCGGGAGGCCTTATGGTAGTTTCATTTTCCAAAAAGCATTGCGGGTTTCAAATTTAAATTCTTTAGTTTGTTTTAAAGACCAAATGTTTTTGTTTGCTCATACCAGTCCCACGACTGACCTGGAGTTTATTGTTCCTTTCCTAAACTCTGGGTGCCCACTATTTCCCACACGGGCAGTCTAGAGTTGGGGTTTTCAGATAATCAGTAATAGGTGTAGATTCGATAGCTTCAGCCTTAGGATTTGGCAATCGCAATTGGATCGAGTTGCTTCTCTTCATCTTGATTTGAGAGTTCGAGCTATTCTGGATTGGTGCTTTGGAGATTACCGATACTGGAGTTCTTCCCTGAAGACTATTTTGGAGATGTGTTCCGCTGCTAGTGTTATCTTTTATTTCCGCTGCTATTCTTTGTATCTCTGATAATGTTGATATCTATTGTACCATTCTGTTGTATCATATGATATCTGATATTGTATCAAATGTTGTATATTGATATATGTTGTTCATTTTCTTCCGCTGTGTTATTTACTTAATGTGTTATAAGCTCCGGCGACTCGAATTTGAGCGGTCGAATCTGCGGCATTCGAGTACAATGTAAAGTATGGATGTCGATTTTCGAACGCGAAAAATTGTGAGCCGTTACATTTGGTTGTCACAGAATTTTTGCATGCATGCTACTTGAATCCAGATTTTAATAAAGAAATGCATGTCTGAAACAGTTTGTATTATGCAGATGTGTTCTGAGTAACTGGACCATGATGTCTCTGTATCTTCTTTCCCACATATAAAAATCTGTTCTAATACCATTAACACATAATATAATATATGTTAGTGTTATCAAGGTTCACAAAAAAAAAATGATTTGTAGAATCAGGAATCATAGTTTAAGATGTTGTTCAAATTAAATAATCAAAATGATTTGAAACTCTCTGGAAACTCAGGGTAACAGGACTAGAATTGCACATGAATGAAATACCAACCACATTAAAACATTGTGGGCATGTTCATGTTTACAGATGCTAGTAATTATGTTTGAACTGTTAGGAACAAATGTTATTGATTTCTTTCAAAATTTTAAAATTTTGATAAGAACAGATGCTATGTTATCTTGTTGTTAAATTGGTAAGTGCAGATGCTACTAAAATGTTTTGTTTAACTAAGTAGTTGAGGTGCATAATTGTTTTTGTAATAAAGATATGTCTTGAGTATTGCATGCTTCATGTTGCCCAGTCTTCAATTCCATTTTTGTTTGCCTATAAATTTTCATGTGCATGTTTGTTTGACCATCTCTGTAACCATAAAACATGTAAACATCTCTGTAAGCATTCTTTGTTGTCTGCATCCCATATCCCTAATCATTGTGGCACCTCTGTTCATCTCAGTTGCATGCAACATCCTTACTGCTATGTGGGTTTGCATTTCCTCTGTCCTTTGCATATAAATTTCATTTCATGATTGAATACAAGTAGTACATTTGGATACACTTGGGTACGATTCTCTTGCATGTGTAGATAGTGGTAATTAATCTGTAGATATGAATGCATTAGGATCTGCATGCTCTTGAAAAAAAATGTGAAACAACTGTTCTTTAAAAATCTGGTATTTGATTAAGGAAACTCTGTGCTTTGCTATCTAGTTCTAAAACAAGTAGTTCTGTAAAACTTATGTGCACTGGGAATTTTTATGGACTTGTTCCTCTGTATTTTGGTTGCAGAGCAGAAAAAAAAAAAAAAAGGGAAAATTTAACACTTCTGCATATAAACCATTTTAAACTTAGGATTTGAAACAAATGAGGTTTGTTAAGCTTAAAAATCATAAGCATGGAATCTGTTGAAGCTGGACAGTGTAGCATGGGCTTTGCATATCAGTTTCACAGTGAAATGGAATTTCATGTTAAATTCAAATGTTTAATTTTGTTTGATTTTCTAAATAGAATTTGACCATGTATTTGCATGTGGGGTTGTTTTCTTGTTGGCACTGATTGTTGCTCCCTGTTGTTGCTCTCTGTACTTGTTTCCCCTGCAAGAAGTGCATGTTGCTGCCTGCCCCTTATTCCCTGCCATACTTGTTTCACCTGTTGCTTCCATTTTGGGACTGTTTGATATGTTGTATTTTAGTGCATGCTACTGTCTGCACTTGGGTATATTTCTGAGTTGCCCACTTTGAATCACTTTATTTGTGGTCTTCTGCTTCCATGGTTGCAGCCTGCTCTTGTGGTCCTTGTTTTGGTTATGTGCAGTGATTTTGTATTTGGGGCTGTTTGGATTTGTTGTGCACTGCATAGTGCCTTGCCTTGTCTGTTTTGGAGTTATGCTTGTATACTTGCAGTGATTTGTCTGACTCGTGCACGTGGGTTGGCGAGGCAGTGCACATGGGTATGAGTACACGTGTGTACTGCAGCCACACATGTGTATAAAAATTTGGAATCGCTAATGTGAAAATCTATAATAGGATTTAACTGATTTATTTGTTCACCATAACTGTAACCATTTATTTCAGTTCATTTCAAATTTAATTACTTGAATAAAGATTAATCCTGACTCGAGTGTTTTTGTGTTTTGCAATTAACGCTCGGGTCAGACCGAGTATTTTTACAGCTTGGAGTTTGCGCGCAGCGAAGTTAGAGAGAGAGGGGAAAGCACAACTAAAGCTTTTCAGAAAATTATTTTTCTTGTACTTAATAAAATTTGTTTCCGCTGTATAAAATGTAACTTATTGTATTAACTCTGATAATTGTATATAAAAGAAAGTTCATTTATGAAAAATATATTATTGTTTTGTGATTCTGTGACTGATTCTGTTTAAATTCTATAAACTAAATAACAATCCGTCATTTTGAACGTTTCTAGTTGGTTTAATTACCGGCTAGAGGCGGTCAAGGCGGCGGGTCGTTACAAAGTGGTATCAGAGCTACAGACAGGTTAGACTAAAGTTTGAACTAAGAACAGGCAAATAAATTAAACAGCAAACATCAATTTAATTAATTTACATAAATAAAAATTCTTGAATCCAAATTATTTTCTTAAGTCATTAGTTTGAATTACAAATTAACAGAGCAATTCATAGCAAAAGAACAACCAACAACCAACACATAAAGCAGTACAAATATTCATTTAACAAAGCCAAATCCAACACATTTAGTTATCATTGGAACTAATCAATACCCCTGTGTATTCGTAGATCTGGTGACTCGAGTATCTTGATTCGTTCTTGTATTCATTATTGATATTCTGATTTGGTAAGCCAAATGCAGAATAAATACCCAGTTTGATTTGCAAACTGTATCTCTATCTTTTTGTATCCATTCTTTGTCGTTTCCTACTTTCAAATTTCGAGGACGAAATTTTCTTAAGGAGGGAAGTCTGTAACATTCCTGAATTTTGAACAAGATAATTTGACAAATTATTTAATTTTTGGAATTAAATTATGGAATTTTGGTAGTAAATTTTAAATTTTTAGATTTAAAAGTTGAATCAATTTGAAGATTTACAGAATAAATAATAATATGCATTTTTAATTGAATTTGGAATTTAAAAGCTTTGAAAATTTTATTGTGAATATAAAATTGATAAGTATGTTTATAAATTAGAATCAAAATTAAGGACCAAACCAAAATGTATAAAATTAAAATAAATTTTGAACTAAAATTTTAACATTTAAAACTAAATTTATAAATCAAATTAAGTTAAGGGATTTAAACATATATTTGAAAATGTAAAAAAAAAAAAAAAATTTTAAATGTCTGAATATTTTTAGTTTGTTTTGGATTTTTATAATATTTGTATAAACTTTTATTTTATAAATCTAATGTATTCATTTCAAAATTTTCCATATGCAAATAAGTATATATATTAACTAATTGGTTAAATACAAGCTCACATTTATTTTATAATTAACATCTAATTAAATACTAATTAACATTTAATAAATACTAATTCCTTAGTAAAAGACAAGTGTATGTATATTAAGTTGTTTTAAAACAAGTGTAGATAAATAAACAAAAGTTTTGACAAGTGTTAACACTAATTGATACAAGTGGCAAGCAAGTTTCTTTTTCTCTTTTAATCTAAAATTACAAAATATGGATTAAACAAATTAAAATCAAAATCAGTATTCAAACCTCAGCCTATTTCCTGTTTTTTTTTTCAAAACTGAGAGAAAAAAAGAATTGCAAAGCTCTGTTTAAAACTGTAAGACAAGATTGAAGAAAGAGTTCAACCTGGAAGCTAAGCATGGATTCAACAAAAAAATCTGAAAACAAGATATGTTCAAAGGAAGCAAACATGCAAGTTTAAAATGCAGATCTGAAAAGTAAACTAAAAAGGAAATCCGATCAAAACTTTGTCTTCAATCTTCAAGATCTGGAAACAAGCTGAAATCAAGTATGAAGAGCAGATTTAAACATAAGCTAAAATGCAAATCAGTAAGCATATGAATTCAAACATGTAGATCAGCCAGCAACTCAACTTGATCAGTCCAAATCAAGATTTAAGCAAATTATTCTAGTTCAAGATGATCTCAAACAAAACAAATAGAAGATGGAGCAGGGCAGTTTCCTCTGGGATTAAATTAAGATAAGTTAATTTTTTTTTTCCTTAAAAGTTTGAATTCATATTTTTAAATGAGTATTAAAGTATAAATTTAAAAAAACAGTTGAAATAAAAAAAAAATTTATGCAGAGATTACAACCTGGAACTTCAATGCAGATCAAAGAAAATTAAAGAAAATAATATGTACAGGCTTACTCTTCTCTGTGCAACTAATGACAAGTGAGCAAATTTTTCAAACTTTAATACCTTATTGACTGTGAGTAGCATATGGATGTTTAGGAATTAGTATGATGTGTGATTGCCTATTGATGCATGTTCTGTGTATACATATATGAATATGCATATTGTGCTTGTTGTGCCAGGTATCTGTATACCTGTTCTTAAACCCAGATTTTCTTTAAAATTCTTGATTCACTTGATTTGTTCTTAGTTTGAAATTGATATGTGAACAAGAATTGTTTGTTTAACATAGATTTAGGCATATAAACTATAATTATGATTAATTAAACTCGGTGTCTCTGGAAAAAGAAGAAAAATACAGACATTGTTTTAAATAGCCAAAAATCAAACATCATTAAACTTTGAAACAATATCACAAATTGAAAGCATGTAGGAAATTATGATTTTTAAAACAAATATTACAATTTTTAGTGTACTGTTGTATATGCATTGCTGAGTTGAACAAAATGTCAATTTTTTGGCCTATCGGGTGATCTAGTGAATTTGGAATGTTACGATTCTTCCTGGAGGTGTATGATTGATCGGTGGGTAGGGGAAAAATATCAGACTGATGATCAGAAGCTGGTGGTAGCGGTGGTTGACGTTGACAGGTTTCTAACCCTAGTTTTCAATATGGTCGAAGTTTGGATCAGCTCGTATTCTTGGTTGCATCGGATGTTATAGGGTTTTGGGAAGTGGTAGAGGGTTTGTAGACGAATCCATGGCCGGAGGCGCGATGTCTCAGGTGGTCGGAATTGAAGATGCTCGGCGTTGACAGGTTTTGAAAAACCTGGGCAGTGTGATGTTCCAGGTTTGAGTTTAAACTTGAATTCGAATTTGAGTGGAATTTCGAGAGACTTGATGTCTGAAGGTGGTTGTAGGGTGTCTGGTCGATGGGGGATGACCATGGATGATGGTCAGAGGTGGCCGGAGTTGATGGATGGTGCATAGTGGTGGTGTGCATGTCAGTGTTCATCTGTGTGTTATAGGATTTTTGCCTCGGGTTAATTGAAGTAGAAACTCGAAGTAGACCAGGTATTTTCTCGAAGCACTAGGTAGATGACTCGAAGTCATGACAGGGTTGGCTCGGGTAGCAAATTCTTACAGGCTTATGATGAAACAGAGAACCTATTGCAGTTTTAAACTAAAAATTTGAAACCAAGTTTAAATCATGAATTCAAATGAATTTGAATTCCATGTTTGAATAAATTTGCATAAATAAAATAAAGTGTTTAATAAAAATAAATAAATCTGGGCAGTATTTTATAAATTAATTTATAAATCTGAAAACAGGATTTTTAAATAGGATTTAAATTTTAAATCTGGAGGTGAAACCCTGAATCTAAAAGTATTTTAAACAGGTTTAGGTTTTTGAAATTTTAATTTGGTCTCAACTATTTTTAAGTGTAAAAGTATATGAGTTTTTGAATTTAAACAGAAAATTCAAAATTGTAAAATAGGAAATTTAAAATAAGTTAAAATTGAGATTTAAAAATCTGGAAATATGGGTTGAGTTTCAGTTTTTAAAAATAAATAAAGTTTTAAATGCAAACTAAAATCTAAACTATGTTTTAAACCTGAAAATAAATAAGAATTCAATAGTTTAAATCTTGGGTTTGAAATCATTTGAATTTTTAAATTTTACTTTGGATTTTAAATAAAACTAGAGAAAACCCTGTTTTCTGTTTTTAAATTTAAATGTAAAGATTAAAATGCAAGTTGAAATTAGACTGAGTTTTGAAAATGTGAAATTGAATATGAATTCAAATTTGATTGTCTAAAATTTGAAATAATTTATGTTTTTAAATTTAAATTGGGTTTTAAAACTTATAAGTGAAATCCATATATAGTTTTGCAATTGAATTGGAAGTTTGAAATTTTGAATTGGAGTTTTAAAATGAGTTTAAATCTGTATTTTTAAATCTGGAATTTAATGTAAACTTCAATTTTTTTTTGAGTTTAAATTTAAATCTTTTAAATACTTGAAATGGTTAAATAATTTTGAACTTTAAAATATAGTTTAAAATGTAAGTAGAGTCTTTAAATCTGAAAACCAATCTGGATTAAAATTTCAAATAAGTATTTCAGTTTTGAAATGTAGGAAGGATTTAAAATTTAAAATGTGTTAAGAAATTTGAAATGTTTAAAGTATAATTCAAATTGATTTGAATTTAAATATGAATTTGGTTTTAAATTCTTCTAAGCTTCTTTATTAAATGAGAGCTTCTTAAACTTATGAAATGAAAGGTTTTTAAAAAAAAAAAAAAAAAAAAAAAAAAGTAAAATTTTGTTAAAGATAATTTGGATTCATTTTAAAATCTTAAATTTAAAATGATATTTGAAAATAAATTTAAGTAAATTGATTTAAAATATCTTGTAAATGATAACTTGATTAAGTAATTAAGAAATTAATTACATAATATAATTAGTGAGTTTAATAAGTTTAGATTAATTAATCAAGTGAAATTAATTTAAACATTGGATGCTTTGGTAAATATTAATTAATTAATGGATGGTAATCACTTAGTGAAGTAAAAATTGATATTTACTGGATGTAATAAATTAAGCAATTTAGAAAAAATTATTAATCAAGAAGTGATTAATTATAGTAATCAATTAAGAAATATTAATTAAATAGGTTGTAATTAGTTAACATTTATTAACTAAGATTAGTGACTAATCTGATTTGAATTAATCAGATAATTAATTGATATTGTTTATAGATGATTGGATTCTATTGAATGATTGAACTGCTTGATATCCCTAATTGTTTAAACTTTGTTTGATTTGAACTATGTTTACTGTAATTTATTTTCTGTGATATATGTACCTGTGATCTGTAAATGAAAAATAAGCGTTATGGTTCATACCGCTTATCAAATATAAGCGTTATAATTTATATCGCTTATCAAATATATTGCTGTATTTGAATCTGTGCTGATTGATGTTATGCACTATTGCGTTAAACCCCTGGACCACACTATACACACACAAATATGGATTGCACGTGGAAATCGGTTAAGTCACAGATTTTTGAAATGGTTTTAAATCTTGGATTTTTGAATTTAAACGGTTTGGAAAATGAAATTGGGTTAAAAGTGGAAAAGGCTTTTAAAAAGGAAGTTTTCAAAAATAAAAGCTATCTCGAATAAATGGATTAAGTTTTGAAATTTAAATAGTTGATTTGAATTTAAATTCAAGATTTGAAACTAAATCTTATTGGTTTGGGAATTTGAATTTTATATTTGAAAGGCTTTAACTAGTGAAATTGAAATCGGGTTTTCCGAAGTAAAACTGTTTGTTTTTAAATGCTAGTAGCTTTCACATAAGTAATGAATCTCAAATTCATAAGGAATTTCAAGTTTGAATTAAAAAAATAATTTTCCAAAATATGAATGAACCTTTGGAAATTATTTTGAAAGCTATGGAATGACTCTTTTATTTAAAGACCAATGAGTTAATTCAATTTGAAGTGGAATTGTTTTGAAAGGCTAGAAATAAATCTTTATTTAAGATTGGTGATCTTTGTCATAGAATTTAAAGGGGATCCTTAAGATAATCTTTTGTTTAAAAGATTTAAATGTAGAAATTGTTAAACCATTAAAGGTTTTGAAATAAATCTTTTTATTTAAAGATTCGTAAAATGGTAATTTGTCTTAACCATTTGATGAAAGGTTTTTGAGTTTTAAGTTGTGACTTAACTGAGATCCCATATCCATATATTTTTAAAATATTGCGCTCACTATTCGGTTTAGCCGGGAGAGGACCTTTGTGTCATATAGCCCATTCCGAATATGTGATACGTCGTTATGGATAGCATTGAAGACCGGTGGTGAAGACCGGGTGTTTGCGAGAACGATAGGATGACCTATCGATTGACTCTGCACTGAGTTGCTCCGGTATAGAGTCCTCCCTTAGTGATGGGAAGTCCGATCGGGATTGTGAATACCCGGATTTGCAAGGGCTTCTTTGGAAGTGCCTTCGGTTCTGTTCGAACCCGGAACAGACTTGTATGGTTGTATGTCCGACATTACACTTTGAGATATTAACCGATCTCTATCAAATACATTTCTGCTGGTGGCGGAGAATTTATTCTCTTAGCTTAACACCCTTCTCTGAGATGTACGAGCTCAGAGGTTATGTAGTTGATATTTATCAGTGATATATTCCCAATTTGGTAATGTGACATGCTGAGTGCTGCTGTGTGATGATCATTGGTTGATCGTTTGTGATATGATCATTTATCTTTGTGATCATTGCTTTGGTCATCTGTGGACCCAAAGCATGGCTTTGTTGCACAAAGCGTAGCTTTGTGGACGAGACTTCGTCAGGACCTCACTCCCCGGAAATGGTCGAAACAGGAAAGATGCGGCAAGGTTATGAGGGTCGCGCCCTTTAGGGTGTGTCATTCCCTTCTGGTAAAGGGTGGTATCATGGTATGGAGCCCAGATATTTGCTCATGTGGACACACTTCATTATTACTGTGTGGTGTTGTTGTTGGAGAGCTCTCGGATAAAGGTCCCAAAGGACCGGGGGATGACATATTCGTGTAGTAGTTACCTAGTTACAGAGGTAACCCGGCCTTGTGTTGGCAGAGATCTAACCGTAACGTTAGTTCTCGGGACGTCCCGCCAGAGGCGTACCCATGTGGCAATAGGAAGTTCCTTAGCCTGACCATTTGTTGGAAATCCATTCATCCAATACGTGCCTTGTACGGTTTTAGTTGTAGAACCTGCCATTTAACATGGCAGCTATAGTAGGCATAGTATCATGGTACCTATGCTGGCTAGGATTTATATTATACTTTCGAAAGATTTTCCACTATGCACTAGTAATAATATCAAAGAATTTTCCTCGTAGTAAGCATGTTTGACTATCATAAGGAGAAATCTCCCCCATGTGTGCGTTTGCATTGTGTGTGTGCCGGGAGGCCTTATGGTAGTTTCATTTTTCAAAAAGCATTGCGGATTTCAAATTTAAATTCTTTTGTTTGTTTTAAAGACCAAATGCTTTTGTTTGCTCATACCAGTCCCATGACTGACCTGGAGTTTATTGTTCCTTTCCTAAACTCTGGGTGCCCACTATTTCCCACACGGGCAGTCTAGAGTTGGGGTTTTCAGATAATCAATAGTAGGTGTAGATTCGATTTGGCAATCACAATTGGATCGAGTTGCTTCTCTTCATCTTGATTGGAGTTCGAGCTATTTCTGGATTGGTGCTTTGGAGATGGAGATTACTAATACTGGAGTTCTTTCTTGAAGACTATATTGAAGATATTGTTCCGCTGCTAGTGTTATTATTATATTTCCGCTGCTATTCTTTGTATCTCTGATAATGTTGATATCTATTGTACCATTCTGTTGTATCATTCATGTTGTATCAGTTATTGTATCAAATGTTGTATATCGATATATTCTTTTCCTTCCGCTGTGTTGTTTTACTTAATGGTGTTATAAGCTCCGGCACGACTCGAATTTCGACGTTTGAATCTGCGGCATTCAAGTACAGTGGAGTACGGATGTCGATTTTTGAACGCTGGAATTTGGACCGTGACATTTTGGTATCAGAGAGACTCTTACCCCTACATGTCCCTTTTGGGTAGTAGAAGGCCCTGGGTTGGTTGCGAGTCGAGAGGCTGGCCGTAAAAGCAAATCCGAGGTACCACTGTCAGCCACGGCGGGGCTGGGATGGTTGAAAAGCCTACCAGTCGGTGAGCCGCTGTTGATGGTTGCAAAGCCTAGACCGTGACATTTTGGTATCAGAGCTGAAGGTTGAAATTTTAGCTCAGGAGTATAACACATTAAGTAACTCATTAGAGATAGGGTGAAGTAAACCCTAGAATGAGTATATCTCCAAGATATTCGTTCGAATGCCTCAGTAAATTCTCTTACTATTCACCGATAGTAAGTATGAGTGCGAGAAGAGGACGAGATTGGGGACAAGGGAATATGACTATAAATGGTCGATGTCCTGCAATAGCGGAAACAACTTTCTCTATCAATTTCCTTCGATTCGTCTTCTCAATTCTTTGATGATTCCTGGAAGCTCCAGGAAGGAGCTTTGATATCTTTGCATGGGACATAAACTCCAGATGGGTCAGAATTGTTTGTTTGGATGAATTGTTTGCTTTGGTTGCTATGGTTGTTAAGTATATTTTGGCTGTTTAAACTAAAAATGTTAGAATAGTATCCATATATCAGTTGGGTCCAGATAAATTCTACGAGTGGTTAGTTATCATTGGAACTAATCAATACCCCTGTGTATTCGTAGATCTGGTGACTCGAGTATCTTGATTCGTTCTTGTATTCATTATTGATATTCTGATTTGGTAAGCCAAATGCAGAATAAATACCCAGTTTGATTTGCAAACTGTATCTCTATCTTTTTGTATCCATTCTTTGTCGTTTCCTACTTTCAAATTTCGAGGACGAAATTTTCTTAAGGAGGGAAGTCTGTAACATTCCTGAATTTTGAACAAGATAATTTGACAAATTATTTAATTTTTGGAATTAAATTATGGAATTTTGGTAGTAAATTTTAAATTTTTAGATTTAAAAGTTGAATCAATTTGAAGATTTACAGAATAAATAATAATATGCATTTTTAATTGAATTTGGAATTTAAAAGCTTTGAAAATTTTATTGTGAATATAAAATTGATAAGTATGTTTATAAATTAGAATCAAAATTAAGGACCAAACCAAAATGTATAAAATTAAAATAAATTTTGAACTAAAATTTTAACATTTAAAACTAAATTTATAAATCAAATTAAGTTAAGGGATTTAAACATATATTTGAAAATGTAAAAAAAAAAAAAAAAAATTTAAATGTCTGAATATTTTTAGTTTGTTTTGGATTTTTATAATATTTGTATAAACTTTTATTTTATAAATCTAATGTATTCATTTCAAAATTTTCCATATGCAAATAAGTATATATATTAACTAATTGGTTAAATACAAGCTCACATTTATTTTATAATTAACATCTAATTAAATACTAATTAACATTTAATAAATACTAATTCCTTAGTAAAAGACAAGTGTATGTATATTAAGTTGTTTTAAAACAAGTGTAGATAAATAAACAAAAGTTTTGACAAGTGTTAACACTAATTGATACAAGTGGCAAGCAAGTTTCTTTTTCTCTTTTAATCTAAAATTACAAAATATGGATTAAACAAATTAAAATCAAAATCAGTATTCAAACCTCAGCCTATTTCCTGTTTTTTTTTTCAAAACTGAGAGAAAAAAAGAATTGCAAAGCTCTGTTTAAAACTGTAAGACAAGATTGAAGAAAGAGTTCAACCTGGAAGCTAAGCATGGATTCAACAAAAAAATCTGAAAACAAGATATGTTCAAAGGAAGCAAACATGCAAGTTTAAAATGCAGATCTGAAAAGTAAACTAAAAAGGAAATCCGATCAAAACTTTGTCTTCAATCTTCAAGATCTGGAAACAAGCTGAAATCAAGTATGAAGAGCAGATTTAAACATAAGCTAAAATGCAAATCAGTAAGCATATGAATTCAAACATGTAGATCAGCCAGCAACTCAACTTGATCAGTCCAAATCAAGATTTAAGCAAATTATTCTAGTTCAAGATGATCTCAAACAAAACAAATAGAAGATGGAGCAGGGCAGTTTCCTCTGGGATTAAATTAAGATAAGTTAATTTTTTTTTTCCTTAAAAGTTTGAATTCATATTTTTAAATGAGTATTAAAGTATAAATTTAAAAAAACAGTTGAAATAAAAAAAAAATTTATGCAGAGATTACAACCTGGAACTTCAATGCAGATCAAAGAAAATTAAAGAAAATAATATGTACAGGCTTACTCTTCTCTGTGCAACTAATGACAAGTGAGCAAATTTTTCAAACTTTAATACCTTATTGACTGTGAGTAGCATATGGATGTTTAGGAATTAGTATGATGTGTGATTGCCTATTGATGCATGTTCTGTGTATACATATATGAATATGCATATTGTGCTTGTTGTGCCAGGTATCTGTATACCTGTTCTTAAACCCAGATTTTCTTTAAAATTCTTGATTCACTTGATTTGTTCTTAGTTTGAAATTGATATGTGAACAAGAATTGTTTGTTTAACATAGATTTAGGCATATAAACTATAATTATGATTAATTAAACTCGGTGTCTCTGGAAAAAGAAGAAAAATACAGACATTGTTTTAAATAGCCAAAAATCAAACATCATTAAACTTTGAAACAATATCACAAATTGAAAGCATGTAGGAAATTATGATTTTTAAAACAAATATTACAATTTTTAGTGTACTGTTGTATATGCATTGCTGAGTTGAACAAAATGTCAATTTTTTGGCCTATCGGGTGATCTAGTGAATTTGGAATGTTACGATTCTTCCTGGAGGTGTATGATTGATCGGTGGGTAGGGGAAAAATATCAGACTGATGATCAGAAGCTGGTGGTAGCGGTGGTTGACGTTGACAGGTTTCTAACCCTAGTTTTCAATATGGTCGAAGTTTGGATCAGCTCGTATTCTTGGTTGCATCGGATGTTATAGGGTTTTGGGAAGTGGTAGAGGGTTTGTAGACGAATCCATGGCCGGAGGCGCGATGTCTCAGGTGGTCGGAATTGAAGATGCTCGGCGTTGACAGGTTTTGAAAAACCTGGGCAGTGTGATGTTCCAGGTTTGAGTTTAAACTTGAATTCGAATTTGAGTGGAATTTCGAGAGACTTGATGTCTGAAGGTGGTTGTAGGGTGTCTGGTCGATGGGGGATGACCATGGATGATGGTCAGAGGTGGCCGGAGTTGATGGATGGTGCATAGTGGTGGTGTGCATGTCAGTGTTCATCTGTGTGTTATAGGATTTTTGCCTCGGGTTAATTGAAGTAGAAACTCGAAGTAGACCAGGTATTTTCTCGAAGCACTAGGTAGATGACTCGAAGTCATGACAGGGTTGGCTCGGGTAGCAAATTCTTACAGGCTTATGATGAAACAGAGAACCTATTGCAGTTTTAAACTAAAAATTTGAAACCAAGTTTAAATCATGAATTCAAATGAATTTGAATTCCATGTTTGAATAAATTTGCATAAATAAAATAAAGTGTTTAATAAAAATAAATAAATCTGGGCAGTATTTTATAAATTAATTTATAAATCTGAAAACAGGATTTTTAAATAGGATTTAAATTTTAAATCTGGAGGTGAAACCCTGAATCTAAAAGTATTTTAAACAGGTTTAGGTTTTTGAAATTTTAATTTGGTCTCAACTATTTTTAAGTGTAAAAGTATATGAGTTTTTGAATTTAAACAGAAAATTCAAAATTGTAAAATAGGAAATTTAAAATAAGTTAAAATTGAGATTTAAAAATCTGGAAATATGGGTTGAGTTTCAGTTTTTAAAAATAAATAAAGTTTTAAATGCAAACTAAAATCTAAACTATGTTTTAAACCTGAAAATAAATAAGAATTCAATAGTTTAAATCTTGGGTTTGAAATCATTTGAATTTTTAAATTTTACTTTGGATTTTAAATAAAACTAGAGAAAACCCTGTTTTCTGTTTTTAAATTTAAATGTAAAGATTAAAATGCAAGTTGAAATTAGACTGAGTTTTGAAAATGTGAAATTGAATATGAATTCAAATTTGATTGTCTAAAATTTGAAATAATTTATGTTTTTAAATTTAAATTGGGTTTTAAAACTTATAAGTGAAATCCATATATAGTTTTGCAATTGAATTGGAAGTTTGAAATTTTGAATTGGAGTTTTAAAATGAGTTTAAATCTGTATTTTTAAATCTGGAATTTAATGTAAACTTCAATTTTTTTTTGAGTTTAAATTTAAATCTTTTAAATACTTGAAATGGTTAAATAATTTTGAACTTTAAAATATAGTTTAAAATGTAAGTAGAGTCTTTAAATCTGAAAACCAATCTGGATTAAAATTTCAAATAAGTATTTCAGTTTTGAAATGTAGGAAGGATTTAAAATTTAAAATGTGTTAAGAAATTTGAAATGTTTAAAGTATAATTCAAATTGATTTGAATTTAAATATGAATTTGGTTTTAAATTCTTCTAAGCTTCTTTATTAAATGAGAGCTTCTTAAACTTATGAAATGAAAGGTTTTAAAAAAAAAAAAAAAAAAAAAAAAAAAGTAAAATTTTGTTAAAGATAATTTGGATTCATTTTAAAATCTTAAATTTAAAATGATATTTGAAAATAAATTTAAGTAAATTGATTTAAAATATCTTGTAAATGATAACTTGATTAAGTAATTAAGAAATTAATTACATAATATAATTAGTGAGTTTAATAAGTTTAGATTAATTAATCAAGTGAAATTAATTTAAACATTGGATGCTTTGGTAAATATTAATTAATTAATGGATGGTAATCACTTAGTGAAGTAAAAATTGATATTTACTGGATGTAATAAATTAAGCAATTTAGAAAAAATTATTAATCAAGAAGTGATTAATTATAGTAATCAATTAAGAAATATTAATTAAATAGGTTGTAATTAGTTAACATTTATTAACTAAGATTAGTGACTAATCTGATTTGAATTAATCAGATAATTAATTGATATTGTTTATAGATGATTGGATTCTATTGAATGATTGAACTGCTTGATATCCCTAATTGTTTAAACTTTGTTTGATTTGAACTATGTTTACTGTAATTTATTTTCTGTGATATATGTACCTGTGATCTGTAAATGAAAAATAAGCGTTATGGTTCATACCGCTTATCAAATATAAGCGTTATAATTTATATCGCTTATCAAATATATTGCTGTATTTGAATCTGTGCTGATTGATGTTATGCACTATTGCGTTAAACCCCTGGACCACACTATACACACACAAATATGGATTGCACGTGGAAATCGGTTAAGTCACAGATTTTTGAAATGGTTTTAAATCTTGGATTTTTGAATTTAAACGGTTTGGAAAATGAAATTGGGTTAAAAGTGGAAAAGGCTTTTAAAAAGGAAGTTTTCAAAAATAAAAGCTATCTCGAATAAATGGATTAAGTTTTGAAATTTAAATAGTTGATTTGAATTTAAATTCAAGATTTGAAACTAAATCTTATTGGTTTGGGAATTTGAATTTTATATTTGAAAGGCTTTAACTAGTGAAATTGAAATCGGGTTTTCCGAAGTAAAACTGTTTGTTTTTAAATGCTAGTAGCTTTCACATAAGTAATGAATCTCAAATTCATAAGGAATTTCAAGTTTGAATTAAAAAAATAATTTTCCAAAATATGAATGAACCTTTGGAAATTATTTTGAAAGCTATGGAATGACTCTTTTATTTAAAGACCAATGAGTTAATTCAATTTGAAGTGGAATTGTTTTGAAAGGCTAGAAATAAATCTTTATTTAAGATTGGTGATCTTTGTCATAGAATTTAAAGGGGATCCTTAAGATAATCTTTTGTTTAAAAGATTTAAATGTAGAAATTGTTAAACCATTAAAGGTTTTGAAATAAATCTTTTTATTTAAAGATTCGTAAAATGGTAATTTGTCTTAACCATTTGATGAAAGGTTTTTGAGTTTTAAGTTGTGACTTAACTGAGATCCCATATCCATATATTTTTAAAATATTGCGCTCACTATTCGGTTTAGCCGGGAGAGGACCTTTGTGTCATATAGCCCATTCCGAATATGTGATACGTCGTTATGGATAGCATTGAAGACCGGTGGTGAAGACCGGGTGTTTGCGAGAACGATAGGATGACCTATCGATTGACTCTGCACTGAGTTGCTCCGGTATAGAGTCCTCCCTTAGTGATGGGAAGTCCGATCGGGATTGTGAATACCCGGATTTGCAAGGGCTTCTTTGGAAGTGCCTTCGGTTCTGTTCGAACCCGGAACAGACTTGTATGGTTGTATGTCCGACATTACACTTTGAGATATTAACCGATCTCTATCAAATACATTTCTGCTGGTGGCGGAGAATTTATTCTCTTAGCTTAACACCCTTCTCTGAGATGTACGAGCTCAGAGGTTATGTAGTTGATATTTATCAGTGATATATTCCCAATTTGGTAATGTGACATGCTGAGTGCTGCTGTGTGATGATCATTGGTTGATCGTTTGTGATATGATCATTTATCTTTGTGATCATTGCTTTGGTCATCTGTGGACCCAAAGCATGGCTTTGTTGCACAAAGCGTAGCTTTGTGGACGAGACTTCGTCAGGACCTCACTCCCCGGAAATGGTCGAAACAGGAAAGATGCGGCAAGGTTATGAGGGTCGCGCCCTTTAGGGTGTGTCATTCCCTTCTGGTAAAGGGTGGTATCATGGTATGGAGCCCAGATATTTGCTCATGTGGACACACTTCATTATTACTGTGTGGTGTTGTTGTTGGAGAGCTCTCGGATAAAGGTCCCAAAGGACCGGGGGATGACATATTCGTGTAGTAGTTACCTAGTTACAGAGGTAACCCGGCCTTGTGTTGGCAGAGATCTAACCGTAACGTTAGTTCTCGGGACGTCCCGCCAGAGGCGTACCCATGTGGCAATAGGAAGTTCCTTAGCCTGACCATTTGTTGGAAATCCATTCATCCAATACGTGCCTTGTACGGTTTTAGTTGTAGAACCTGCCATTTAACATGGCAGCTATAGTAGGCATAGTATCATGGTACCTATGCTGGCTAGGATTTATATTATACTTTCGAAAGATTTTCCACTATGCACTAGTAATAATATCAAAGAATTTTCCTCGTAGTAAGCATGTTTGACTATCATAAGGAGAAATCTCCCCCATGTGTGCGTTTGCATTGTGTGTGTGCCGGGAGGCCTTATGGTAGTTTCATTTTTCAAAAAGCATTGCGGATTTCAAATTTAAATTCTTTTGTTTGTTTTAAAGACCAAATGCTTTTGTTTGCTCATACCAGTCCCATGACTGACCTGGAGTTTATTGTTCCTTTCCTAAACTCTGGGTGCCCACTATTTCCCACACGGGCAGTCTAGAGTTGGGGTTTTCAGATAATCAATAGTAGGTGTAGATTCGATTTGGCAATCACAATTGGATCGAGTTGCTTCTCTTCATCTTGATTGGAGTTCGAGCTATTTCTGGATTGGTGCTTTGGAGATGGAGATTACTAATACTGGAGTTCTTTCTTGAAGACTATATTGAAGATATTGTTCCGCTGCTAGTGTTATTATTATATTTCCGCTGCTATTCTTTGTATCTCTGATAATGTTGATATCTATTGTACCATTCTGTTGTATCATTCATGTTGTATCAGTTATTGTATCAAATGTTGTATATCGATATATTCTTTTCCTTCCGCTGTGTTGTTTTACTTAATGGTGTTATAAGCTCCGGCACGACTCGAATTTCGACGTTTGAATCTGCGGCATTCAAGTACAGTGGAGTACGGATGTCGATTTTTGAACGCTGGAATTTGGACCGTGACATTTTGGTATCAGAGAGACTCTTACCCCTACATGTCCCTTTTGGGTAGTAGAAGGCCCTGGGTTGGTTGCGAGTCGAGAGGCTGGCCGTAAAAGCAAATCCGAGGTACCACTGTCAGCCACGGCGGGGCTGGGATGGTTGAAAAGCCTACCAGTCGGTGAGCCGCTGTTGATGGTTGCAAAGCCTAGACCGTGACATTTTGGTATCAGAGCTGAAGGTTGAAATTTTAGCTCAGGAGTATAACACATTAAGTAACTCATTAGAGATAGGGTGAAGTAAACCCTAGAATGAGTATATCTCCAAGATATTCGTTCGAATGCCTCAGTAAATTCTCTTACTATTCACCGATAGTAAGTATGAGTGCGAGAAGAGGACGAGATTGGGGACAAGGGAATATGACTATAAATGGTCGATGTCCTGCAATAGCGGAAACAACTTTCTCTATCAATTTCCTTCGATTCGTCTTCTCAATTCTTTGATGATTCCTGGAAGCTCCAGGAAGGAGCTTTGATATCTTTGCATGGGACATAAACTCCAGATGGGTCAGAATTGTTTGTTTGGATGAATTGTTTGCTTTGGTTGCTATGGTTGTTAAGTATATTTTGGCTGTTTAAACTAAAAATGTTAGAATAGTATCCATATATCAGTTGGGTCCAGATAAATTCTACGAGTGGTTAGTTATCATTGGAACTAATCAATACCCCTGTGTATTCGTAGATCTGGTGACTCGAGTATCTTGATTCGTTCTTGTATTCATTATTGATATTCTGATTTGGTAAGCCAAATGCAGAATAAATACCCAGTTTGATTTGCAAACTGTATCTCTATCTTTTTGTATCCATTCTTTGTCGTTTCCTACTTTCAAATTTCGAGGACGAAATTTTCTTAAGGAGGGAAGTCTGTAACATTCCTGAATTTTGAACAAGATAATTTGACAAATTATTTAATTTTTGGAATTAAATTATGGAATTTTGGTAGTAAATTTTAAATTTTTAGATTTAAAAGTTGAATCAATTTGAAGATTTACAGAATAAATAATAATATGCATTTTTAATTGAATTTGGAATTTAAAAGCTTTGAAAATTTTATTGTGAATATAAAATTGATAAGTATGTTTATAAATTAGAATCAAAATTAAGGACCAAACCAAAATGTATAAAATTAAAATAAATTTTGAACTAAAATTTTAACATTTAAAACTAAATTTATAAATCAAATTAAGTTAAGGGATTTAAACATATATTTGAAAATGTAAAAAAAAAAAAAAAAAATTTAAATGTCTGAATATTTTTAGTTTGTTTTGGATTTTTATAATATTTGTATAAACTTTTATTTTATAAATCTAATGTATTCATTTCAAAATTTTCCATATGCAAATAAGTATATATATTAACTAATTGGTTAAATACAAGCTCACATTTATTTTATAATTAACATCTAATTAAATACTAATTAACATTTAATAAATACTAATTCCTTAGTAAAAGACAAGTGTATGTATATTAAGTTGTTTTAAAACAAGTGTAGATAAATAAACAAAAGTTTTGACAAGTGTTAACACTAATTGATACAAGTGGCAAGCAAGTTTCTTTTTCTCTTTTAATCTAAAATTACAAAATATGGATTAAACAAATTAAAATCAAAATCAGTATTCAAACCTCAGCCTATTTCCTGTTTTTTTTTTCAAAACTGAGAGAAAAAAAGAATTGCAAAGCTCTGTTTAAAACTGTAAGACAAGATTGAAGAAAGAGTTCAACCTGGAAGCTAAGCATGGATTCAACAAAAAAATCTGAAAACAAGATATGTTCAAAGGAAGCAAACATGCAAGTTTAAAATGCAGATCTGAAAAGTAAACTAAAAAGGAAATCCGATCAAAACTTTGTCTTCAATCTTCAAGATCTGGAAACAAGCTGAAATCAAGTATGAAGAGCAGATTTAAACATAAGCTAAAATGCAAATCAGTAAGCATATGAATTCAAACATGTAGATCAGCCAGCAACTCAACTTGATCAGTCCAAATCAAGATTTAAGCAAATTATTCTAGTTCAAGATGATCTCAAACAAAACAAATAGAAGATGGAGCAGGGCAGTTTCCTCTGGGATTAAATTAAGATAAGTTAATTTTTTTTTTCCTTAAAAGTTTGAATTCATATTTTTAAATGAGTATTAAAGTATAAATTTAAAAAAACAGTTGAAATAAAAAAAAAATTTATGCAGAGATTACAACCTGGAACTTCAATGCAGATCAAAGAAAATTAAAGAAAATAATATGTACAGGCTTACTCTTCTCTGTGCAACTAATGACAAGTGAGCAAATTTTTCAAACTTTAATACCTTATTGACTGTGAGTAGCATATGGATGTTTAGGAATTAGTATGATGTGTGATTGCCTATTGATGCATGTTCTGTGTATACATATATGAATATGCATATTGTGCTTGTTGTGCCAGGTATCTGTATACCTGTTCTTAAACCCAGATTTTCTTTAAAATTCTTGATTCACTTGATTTGTTCTTAGTTTGAAATTGATATGTGAACAAGAATTGTTTGTTTAACATAGATTTAGGCATATAAACTATAATTATGATTAATTAAACTCGGTGTCTCTGGAAAAAGAAGAAAAATACAGACATTGTTTTAAATAGCCAAAAATCAAACATCATTAAACTTTGAAACAATATCACAAATTGAAAGCATGTAGGAAATTATGATTTTTAAAACAAATATTACAATTTTTAGTGTACTGTTGTATATGCATTGCTGAGTTGAACAAAATGTCAATTTTTTGGCCTATCGGGTGATCTAGTGAATTTGGAATGTTACGATTCTTCCTGGAGGTGTATGATTGATCGGTGGGTAGGGGAAAAATATCAGACTGATGATCAGAAGCTGGTGGTAGCGGTGGTTGACGTTGACAGGTTTCTAACCCTAGTTTTCAATATGGTCGAAGTTTGGATCAGCTCGTATTCTTGGTTGCATCGGATGTTATAGGGTTTTGGGAAGTGGTAGAGGGTTTGTAGACGAATCCATGGCCGGAGGCGCGATGTCTCAGGTGGTCGGAATTGAAGATGCTCGGCGTTGACAGGTTTTGAAAAACCTGGGCAGTGTGATGTTCCAGGTTTGAGTTTAAACTTGAATTCGAATTTGAGTGGAATTTCGAGAGACTTGATGTCTGAAGGTGGTTGTAGGGTGTCTGGTCGATGGGGGATGACCATGGATGATGGTCAGAGGTGGCCGGAGTTGATGGATGGTGCATAGTGGTGGTGTGCATGTCAGTGTTCATCTGTGTGTTATAGGATTTTTTCCTCGGGTTAATTGAAGTAGAAACTCGAAGTAGACCAGGTATTTTCTCGAAGCACTAGGTAGATGACTCGAAGTCATGACAGGGTTGGCTCGGGTAGCAAATTCTTACAGGCTTATGATGAAACAGAGAACCTATTGCAGTTTTAAACTAAAAATTTGAAACCAAGTTTAAATCATGAATTCAAATGAATTTGAATTCCATGTTTGAATAAATTTGCATAAATAAAATAAAGTGTTTAATAAAAATAAATAAATCTGGGCAGTATTTTATAAATTAATTTATAAATCTGAAAACAGGATTTTTAAATAGGATTTAAATTTTAAATCTGGAGGTGAAACCCTGAATCTAAAAGTATTTTAAACAGGTTTAGGTTTTTGAAATTTTAATTTGGTCTCAACTATTTTTAAGTGTAAAAGTATATGAGTTTTTGAATTTAAACAGAAAATTCAAAATTGTAAAATAGGAAATTTAAAATAAGTTAAAATTGAGATTTAAAAATCTGGAAATATGGGTTGAGTTTCAGTTTTTAAAAATAAATAAAGTTTTAAATGCAAACTAAAATCTAAACTATGTTTTAAACCTGAAAATAAATAAGAATTCAATAGTTTAAATCTTGGGTTTGAAATCATTTGAATTTTTAAATTTTACTTTGGATTTTAAATAAAACTAGAGAAAACCCTGTTTTCTGTTTTTAAATTTAAATGTAAAGATTAAAATGCAAGTTGAAATTAGACTGAGTTTTGAAAATGTGAAATTGAATATGAATTCAAATTTGATTGTCTAAAATTTGAAATAATTTATGTTTTTAAATTTAAATTGGGTTTTAAAACTTATAAGTGAAATCCATATATAGTTTTGCAATTGAATTGGAAGTTTGAAATTTTGAATTGGAGTTTTAAAATGAGTTTAAATCTGTATTTTTAAATCTGGAATTTAATGTAAACTTCAATTTTTTTTTGAGTTTAAATTTAAATCTTTTAAATACTTGAAATGGTTAAATAATTTTGAACTTTAAAATATAGTTTAAAATGTAAGTAGAGTCTTTAAATCTGAAAACCAATCTGGATTAAAATTTCAAATAAGTATTTCAGTTTTGAAATGTAGGAAGGATTTAAAATTTAAAATGTGTTAAGAAATTTGAAATGTTTAAAGTATAATTCAAATTGATTTGAATTTAAATATGAATTTGGTTTTAAATTCTTCTAAGCTTCTTTATTAAATGAGAGCTTCTTAAACTTATGAAATGAAAGGTTTTAAAAAAAAAAAAAAAAAAAAAAAAGTAAAATTTTGTTAAAGATAATTTGGATTCATTTTAAAATCTTAAATTTAAAATGATATTTGAAAATAAATTTAAGTAAATTGATTTAAAATATCTTGTAAATGATAACTTGATTAAGTAATTAAGAAATTAATTACATAATATAATTAGTGAGTTTAATAAGTTTAGATTAATTAATCAAGTGAAATTAATTTAAACATTGGATGCTTTGGTAAATATTAATTAATTAATGGATGGTAATCACTTAGTGAAGTAAAAATTGATATTTACTGGATGTAATAAATTAAGCAATTTAGAAAAAATTATTAATCAAGAAGTGATTAATTATAGTAATCAATTAAGAAATATTAATTAAATAGGTTGTAATTAGTTAACATTTATTAACTAAGATTAGTGACTAATCTGATTTGAATTAATCAGATAATTAATTGATATTGTTTATAGATGATTGGATTCTATTGAATGATTGAACTGCTTGATATCCCTAATTGTTTAAACTTTGTTTGATTTGAACTATGTTTACTGTAATTTATTTTCTGTGATATATGTACCTGTGATCTGTAAATGAAAAATAAGCGTTATGGTTCATACCGCTTATCAAATATAAGCGTTATAATTTATATCGCTTATCAAATATATTGCTGTATTTGAATCTGTGCTGATTGATGTTATGCACTATTGCGTTAAACCCCTGGACCACACTATACACACACAAATATGGATTGCACGTGGAAATCGGTTAAGTCACAGATTTTTGAAATGGTTTTAAATCTTGGATTTTTGAATTTAAACGGTTTGGAAAATGAAATTGGGTTAAAAGTGGAAAAGGCTTTTAAAAAGGAAGTTTTCAAAAATAAAAGCTATCTCGAATAAATGGATTAAGTTTTGAAATTTAAATAGTTGATTTGAATTTAAATTCAAGATTTGAAACTAAATCTTATTGGTTTGGGAATTTGAATTTTATATTTGAAAGGCTTTAACTAGTGAAATTGAAATCGGGTTTTCCGAAGTAAAACTGTTTGTTTTTAAATGCTAGTAGCTTTCACATAAGTAATGAATCTCAAATTCATAAGGAATTTCAAGTTTGAATTAAAAAAATAATTTTCCAAAATATGAATGAACCTTTGGAAATTATTTTGAAAGCTATGGAATGACTCTTTTATTTAAAGACCAATGAGTTAATTCAATTTGAAGTGGAATTGTTTTGAAAGGCTAGAAATAAATCTTTATTTAAGATTGGTGATCTTTGTCATAGAATTTAAAGGGGATCCTTAAGATAATCTTTTGTTTAAAAGATTTAAATGTAGAAATTGTTAAACCATTAAAGGTTTTGAAATAAATCTTTTTATTTAAAGATTCGTAAAATGGTAATTTGTCTTAACCATTTGATGAAAGGTTTTTGAGTTTTAAGTTGTGACTTAACTGAGATCCCATATCCATATATTTTTAAAATATTGCGCTCACTATTCGGTTTAGCCGGGAGAGGACCTTTGTGTCATATAGCCCATTCCGAATATGTGATACGTCGTTATGGATAGCATTGAAGACCGGTGGTGAAGACCGGGTGTTTGCGAGAACGATAGGATGACCTATCGATTGACTCTGCACTGAGTTGCTCCGGTATAGAGTCCTCCCTTAGTGATGGGAAGTCCGATCGGGATTGTGAATACCCGGATTTGCAAGGGCTTCTTTGGAAGTGCCTTCGGTTCTGTTCGAACCCGGAACAGACTTGTATGGTTGTATGTCCGACATTACACTTTGAGATATTAACCGATCTCTATCAAATACATTTCTGCTGGTGGCGGAGAATTTATTCTCTTAGCTTAACACCCTTCTCTGAGATGTACGAGCTCAGAGGTTATGTAGTTGATATTTATCAGTGATATATTCCCAATTTGGTAATGTGACATGCTGAGTGCTGCTGTGTGATGATCATTGGTTGATCGTTTGTGATATGATCATTTATCTTTGTGATCATTGCTTTGGTCATCTGTGGACCCAAAGCATGGCTTTGTTGCACAAAGCGTAGCTTTGTGGACGAGACTTCGTCAGGACCTCACTCCCCGGAAATGGTCGAAACAGGAAAGATGCGGCAAGGTTATGAGGGTCGCGCCCTTTAGGGTGTGTCATTCCCTTCTGGTAAAGGGTGGTATCATGGTATGGAGCCCAGATATTTGCTCATGTGGACACACTTCATTATTACTGTGTGGTGTTGTTGTTGGAGAGCTCTCGGATAAAGGTCCCAAAGGACCGGGGGATGACATATTCGTGTAGTAGTTACCTAGTTACAGAGGTAACCCGGCCTTGTGTTGGCAGAGATCTAACCGTAACGTTAGTTCTCGGGACGTCCCGCCAGAGGCGTACCCATGTGGCAATAGGAAGTTCCTTAGCCTGACCATTTGTTGGAAATCCATTCATCCAATACGTGCCTTGTACGGTTTTAGTTGTAGAACCTGCCATTTAACATGGCAGCTATAGTAGGCATAGTATCATGGTACCTATGCTGGCTAGGATTTATATTATACTTTCGAAAGATTTTCCACTATGCACTAGTAATAATATCAAAGAATTTTCCTCGTAGTAAGCATGTTTGACTATCATAAGGAGAAATCTCCCCCATGTGTGCGTTTGCATTGTGTGTGTGCCGGGAGGCCTTATGGTAGTTTCATTTTTCAAAAAGCATTGCGGATTTCAAATTTAAATTCTTTTGTTTGTTTTAAAGACCAAATGCTTTTGTTTGCTCATACCAGTCCCATGACTGACCTGGAGTTTATTGTTCCTTTCCTAAACTCTGGGTGCCCACTATTTCCCACACGGGCAGTCTAGAGTTGGGGTTTTCAGATAATCAATAGTAGGTGTAGATTCGATTTGGCAATCAAAATTGGATCGAGTTGCTTCTCTTCATCTTGATTGGAGTTCGAGCTATTTCTGGATTGGTGCTTTGGAGATGGAGATTACTGATACTGGAGTTCTTTCTTGAAGACTATATTGAAGATATTGTTCCGCTGCTAGTGTTATTATTATATTTCCGCTGCTATTCTTTGTATCTCTGATAATGTTGATATCTATTGTACCATTCTGTTGTATCATTCATGTTGTATCAGTTATTGTATCAAATGTTGTATATCGATATATTCTTTTCCTTCCGCTGTGTTGTTTTACTTAATGGTGTTATAAGCTCCGGCACGACTCGAATTTCGACGTTTGAATCTGCGGCATTCAAGTACAGTGGAGTACGGATGTCGATTTTTGAACGCTGGAATTTGGACCGTGACATTTTGGTATCAGAGCTGAAGGTTGAAATTTTAGCTCAGGAGTATAACACATTAAGTAACTCATTAGAGATAGGGTGAAGTAAACCCTAGAATGAGTATATCTCCAAGATATTCGTTCGAATGCCTCAGTAAATTCTCTTACTATTCACCGATAGTAAGTATGAGTGCGAGAAGAGGACGAGATTGGGGACAAGGGAATATGACTATAAATGGTCGATGTCCTGCAATAGCGGAAACAACTTTCTCTATCAATTTCCTTCGATTCGTCTTCTCAATTCTTTGATGATTCCTGGAAGCTCCAGGAAGGAGCTTTGATATCTTTGCATGGGACATAAACTCCAGATGGGTCAGAATTGTTTGTTTGGATGAATTGTTTGCTTTGGTTGCTATGGTTGTTAAGTATATTTTGGCTGTTTAAACTAAAAATGTTAGAATAGTATCCATATATCAGTTGGGTCCAGATAAATTCTATGAGTGGTTAGTTATCATTGGAACTAATCAATACCCCTGTGTATTCGTAGATCTGGTGACTCGAGTATCTTGATTCGTTCTTGTATTCATTATTGATTCAAAAACCTAAACCTGTTTAAAATACTTTTAGATTCAGGGTTTCACCTCCAGATTTAAAATTTAAAATGTGTTAAGAAATTTGAAATGTTTAAAGTATAATTCAAATTGATTTGAATTTAAATATGAATTTGGTTTTAAATTCTTCTAAGCTTCTTTATTAAATGAGAGCTTCTTAAACTTATGAAATGACAGGTTTTGAAAAACCTGGGCAGTGTGATGTTCCAGGTTTGAGTTTAAACTTGAAATTCCTTATGAATTTGAGATTCATTACTTATGTGAAAGCTACTAGCATTTAAAAACAAACAGTTTTACTTCGGAAAACCCGATTTCAATTTCACTAGTTAAAGCCTTTCAAATATAAAATTCAAATTCCCAAACCAATAAGATTTAGTTTCAAATCTTGAATTTAAATTCAAATCAACTATTTAAATTTCAAAACTTAATCCATTTATTCGAGATAGCTTTTATTTTTGAAAACTTCCTTTTTAAAAGCCTTTTCCACTTTTAACCCAATTTCATTTTCCAAACCGTTTAAATTCAAAAATCCAAGATTTAAAACCATTTCAAAAATCTGTGACTTAACCGATTTCCACGTGCAATCCATATTTGTGTGTGTATAGTGTGGTCCAGGGGTTTAACGCAATAGTGCATAACATCAATCAGCACAGATTCAAATACAGCAATATATTTGATAAGCGATATAAATTATAACGCTTATATTTGATAAGCGGTATGAACCATAACGCTTATTTTTCATTTACAGATCACAGGTACATATATCACAGAAAATAAATTACAGTAAACATAGTTCAAATCAAACAAAGTTTAAACAATTAGGGATATCAAGCAGTTCAATCATTCAATAGAATCCAATCATCTATAAACAATATCAATTAATTATCTGATTAATTCAAATCAGATTAGTCACTAATCTTAGTTAATAAATGTTAACTAATTACAACCTATTTAATTAATATTTCTTAATTGATTACTATAATTAATCACTTCTTGATTAATAATTTTTTCTAAATTGCTTAATTTATTACATCCAGTAAATATCAATTTTTACTTCACTAAGTGATTACCATCCATTAATTAATTAATATTTACCAAAGCATCCAATGTTTAAATTAATTTCACTTGATTAATTAATCTAAACTTATTAAACTCACTAATTATATTATGTAATTAATTTCTTAATTACTTAATCAAGTTATCATTTACAAGATATTTTAAATCAATTTACTTAAATTTATTTTCAAATATCATTTTAAATTTAAGATTTTAAAATGAATCCAAATTATCTTTAACAAAATTTTACAACACATTTTTTTTTTTTTTTTTTTTTTAAAACCTTTCATTTCATAAGTTTAAGAAGCTCTCATTTAATAAAGAAGCTTAGAAGAATTTAAAACCAAATTCATATTTAAATTCAAATCAATTTGAATTATACTTTAAACATTTCAAATTTCTTAACACATTTTAAATTTTAAATCCTTCCTACATTTCAAAACTGAAATACTTATTTGAAATTTTAATCCAGATTGGTTTTCAGATTTAAAGACTCTACTTACATTTTAAACTATATTTTAAAGTTCAAAATTATTTAACCAATTAGTTAATATATATACTTATTTGCATATGGAAAATTTTGAAATGAATACATTAGATTTATAAAATAAAAGTTTATACAAATATTATAAAAATCCAAAACAAACTAAAAATATTCAGACATTTAAATTTAAAAACAGAAAACAGGGTTTTCTCTAGTTTTATTTAAAATCCAAAGTAAAATTTAAAAATTCAAATGATTTCAAACCCAATATTTAAACTATTGAATTCTTATTTATTTTCAGGTTTAAAACATAGTTTAGATTAATTAATCAAGTGAAATTAATTTAAACATTGGATGCTTTGGTAAATATTAATTAATTAATGGATGGTAATCACTTAGTGAAGTAAAAATTGATATTTACTGGATGTAATAAATTAAGCAATTTAGAAAAAATTATTAATCAAGAAGTGATTAATTATAGTAATCAATTAAGAAATATTAATTAAATAGGTTGTAATTAGTTAACATTTATTAACTAAGATTAGTGACTAATCTGATTTGAATTAATCAGATAATTAATTGATATTGTTTATAGATGATTGGATTCTATTGAATGATTGAACTGCTTGATATCCCTAATTGTTTAAACTTTGTTTGATTTGAACTATGTTTACTGTAATTTATTTTCTGTGATATATGTACCTGTGATCTGTAAATGAAAAATAAGCGTTATGGTTCATACCGCTTATCAAATATAAGCGTTATAATTTATATCGCTTATCAAATATATTGCTGTATTTGAATCTGTGCTGATTGATGTTATGCACTATTGCGTTAAACCCCTGGACCACACTATACACACACAAATATGGATTGCACGTGGAAATCGGTTAAGTCACAGATTTTTGAAATGGTTTTAAATCTTGGATTTTTGAATTTAAACGGTTTGGAAAATGAAATTGGGTTAAAAGTGGAAAAGGCTTTTAAAAAGGAAGTTTTCAAAAATAAAAGCTATCTCGAATAAATGGATTAAGTTTTGAAATTTAAATAGTTGATTTGAATTTAAATTCAAGATTTGAAACTAAATCTTATTGGTTTGGGAATTTGAATTTTATATTTGAAAGGCTTTAACTAGTGAAATTGAAATCGGGTTTTCCGAAGTAAAACTGTTTGTTTTTAAATGCTAGTAGCTTTCACATAAGTAATGAATCTCAAATTCATAAGGAATTTCAAGTTTGAATTAAAAAAATAATTTTCCAAAGTATCGGATGTTATAGGGTTTTGGGAAGTGGTAGAGGGTTTGTAGACGAATCCATGGCCGGAGTTGATGGATGGTGCATAGTGGTGGTGTGCATGTCAGTGTTCATCTGTGTGTTATAGGATTTTTGCCTCGGGTTAATTGAAGTAGAAACTCGAAGTAGACCAGGTATTTTCTCGAAGCACTAGGTAGATGACTCGAAGTCATGACAGGGTTGGCTCGGGTAGCAAATTCTTACAGGCTTATGATGAAACAGAGAACCTATTGCAGTTTTAAACTAAAAATTTGAAACCAAGTTTAAATCATGAATTCAAATGAATTTGAATTCCATGTTTGAATAAATTTGCATAAATAAAATAAAGTGTTTAATAAAAATAAATAAATCTGGGCAGTATTTTATAAATTAATTTATAAATCTGAAAACAGGATTTTTAAATAGGATTTAAATTTTAAATCTGGAGGTGAAACCCTGAATCTAAAAGTATTTTAAACAGGTTTAGGTTTTTGAAATTTTAATTTGGTCTCAACTATTTTTAAGTGTAAAAGTATATGAGTTTTTGAATTTAAACAGAAAATTCAAAATTGTAAAATAGGAAATTTAAAATAAGTTAAAATTGAGATTTAAAAATCTGGAAATATGGGTTGAGTTTCAGTTTTTAAAAATAAATAAAGTTTTAAATGCAAACTAAAATCTAAACTATGTTTTAAACCTGAAAATAAATAAGAATTCAATAGTTTAAATCTTGGGTTTGAAATCATTTGAATTTTTAAATTTTACTTTGGATTTTAAATAAAACTAGAGAAAACCCTGTTTTCTGTTTTTAAATTTAAATGTAAAGATTAAAATGCAAGTTGAAATTAGACTGAGTTTTGAAAATGTGAAATTGAATATGAATTCAAATTTGATTGTCTAAAATTTGAAATAATTTATGTTTTTAAATTTAAATTGGGTTTTAAAACTTATAAGTGAAATCCATATATAGTTTTGCAATTGAATTGGAAGTTTGAAATTTTGAATTGGAGTTTTAAAATGAGTTTAAATCTGTATTTTTAAATCTGGAATTTAATGTAAACTTCAATTTTTTTTTGAGTTTAAATTTAAATCTTTTAAATACTTGAAATGGTTAAATAATTTTGAACTTTAAAATATAGTTTAAAATGTAAGTAGAGTCTTTAAATCTGAAAACCAATCTGGATTAAAATTTCAAATAAGTATTTCAGTTTTGAAATGTAGGAAGGATTTAAAATTTAAAATGTGTTAAGAAATTTGAAATGTTTAAAGTATAATTCAAATTGATTTGAATTTAAATATGAATTTGGTTTTAAATTCTTCTAAGCTTCTTTATTAAATGAGAGCTTCTTAAACTTATGAAATGAAAGGTTTTAAAAAAAAAAAAAAAAAAAAAAAAAAAAAGTAAAATTTTGTTAAAGATAATTTGGATTCATTTTAAAATCTTAAATTTAAAATGATATTTGAAAATAAATTTAAGTAAATTGATTTAAAATATCTTGTAAATGATAACTTGATTAAGTAATTAAGAAATTAATTACATAATATAATTAGTGAGTTTAATAAGTTTAGATTAATTAATCAAGTGAAATTAATTTAAACATTGGATGCTTTGGTAAATATTAATTAATTAATGGATGGTAATCACTTAGTGAAGTAAAAATTGATATTTACTGGATGTAATAAATTAAGCAATTTAGAAAAAATTATTAATCAAGAAGTGATTAATTATAGTAATCAATTAAGAAATATTAATTAAATAGGTTGTAATTAGTTAACATTTATTAACTAAGATTAGTGACTAATCTGATTTGAATTAATCAGATAATTAATTGATATTGTTTATAGATGATTGGATTCTATTGAATGATTGAACTGCTTGATATCCCTAATTGTTTAAACTTTGTTTGATTTGAACTATGTTTACTGTAATTTATTTTCTGTGATATATGTACCTGTGATCTGTAAATGAAAAATAAGCGTTATGGTTCATACCGCTTATCAAATATAAGCGTTATAATTTATATCGCTTATCAAATATATTGCTGTATTTGAATCTGTGCTGATTGATGTTATGCACTATTGCGTTAAACCCCTGGACCACACTATACACACACAAATATGGATTGCACGTGGAAATCGGTTAAGTCACAGATTTTTGAAATGGTTTTAAATCTTGGATTTTTGAATTTAAACGGTTTGGAAAATGAAATTGGGTTAAAAGTGGAAAAGGCTTTTAAAAAGGAAGTTTTCAAAAATAAAAGCTATCTCGAATAAATGGATTAAGTTTTGAAATTTAAATAGTTGATTTGAATTTAAATTCAAGATTTGAAACTAAATCTTATTGGTTTGGGAATTTGAATTTTATATTTGAAAGGCTTTAACTAGTGAAATTGAAATCGGGTTTTCCGAAGTAAAACTGTTTGTTTTTAAATGCTAGTAGCTTTCACATAAGTAATGAATCTCAAATTCATAAGGAATTTCAAGTTTGAATTAAAAAAATAATTTTCCAAAATATGAATGAACCTTTGGAAATTATTTTGAAAGCTATGGAATGACTCTTTTATTTAAAGACCAATGAGTTAATTCAATTTGAAGTGGAATTGTTTTGAAAGGCTAGAAATAAATCTTTATTTAAGATTGGTGATCTTTGTCATAGAATTTAAAGGGGATCCTTAAGATAATCTTTTGTTTAAAAGATTTAAATGTAGAAATTGTTAAACCATTAAAGGTTTTGAAATAAATCTTTTTATTTAAAGATTCGTAAAATGGTAATTTGTCTTAACCATTTGATGAAAGGTTTTTGAGTTTTAAGTTGTGACTTAACTGAGATCCCATATCCATATATTTTTAAAATATTGCGCTCACTATTCGGTTTAGCCGGGAGAGGACCTTTGTGTCATATAGCCCATTCCGAATATGTGATACGTCGTTATGGATAGCATTGAAGACCGGTGGTGAAGACCGGGTGTTTGCGAGAACGATAGGATGACCTATCGATTGACTCTGCACTGAGTTGCTCCGGTATAGAGTCCTCCCTTAGTGATGGGAAGTCCGATCGGGATTGTGAATACCCGGATTTGCAAGGGCTTCTTTGGAAGTGCCTTCGGTTCTGTTCGAACCCGGAACAGACTTGTATGGTTGTATGTCCGACATTACACTTTGAGATATTAACCGATCTCTATCAAATACATTTCTGCTGGTGGCGGAGAATTTATTCTCTTAGCTTAACACCCTTCTCTGAGATGTACGAGCTCAGAGGTTATGTAGTTGATATTTATCAGTGATATATTCCCAATTTGGTAATGTGACATGCTGAGTGCTGCTGTGTGATGATCATTGGTTGATCGTTTGTGATATGATCATTTATCTTTGTGATCATTGCTTTGGTCATCTGTGGACCCAAAGCATGGCTTTGTTGCACAAAGCGTAGCTTTGTGGACGAGACTTCGTCAGGACCTCACTCCCCGGAAATGGTCGAAACAGGAAAGATGCGGCAAGGTTATGAGGGTCGCGCCCTTTAGGGTGTGTCATTCCCTTCTGGTAAAGGGTGGTATCATGGTATGGAGCCCAGATATTTGCTCATGTGGACACACTTCATTATTACTGTGTGGTGTTGTTGTTGGAGAGCTCTCGGATAAAGGTCCCAAAGGACCGGGGGATGACATATTCGTGTAGTAGTTACCTAGTTACAGAGGTAACCCGGCCTTGTGTTGGCAGAGATCTAACCGTAACGTTAGTTCTCGGGACGTCCCGCCAGAGGCGTACCCATGTGGCAATAGGAAGTTCCTTAGCCTGACCATTTGTTGGAAATCCATTCATCCAATACGTGCCTTGTACGGTTTTAGTTGTAGAACCTGCCATTTAACATGGCAGCTATAGTAGGCATAGTATCATGGTACCTATGCTGGCTAGGATTTATATTATACTTTCGAAAGATTTTCCACTATGCACTAGTAATAATATCAAAGAATTTTCCTCGTAGTAAGCATGTTTGACTATCATAAGGAGAAATCTCCCCCATGTGTGCGTTTGCATTGTGTGTGTGCCGGGAGGCCTTATGGTAGTTTCATTTTTCAAAAAGCATTGCGGATTTCAAATTTAAATTCTTTTGTTTGTTTTAAAGACCAAATGCTTTTGTTTGCTCATACCAGTCCCATGACTGACCTGGAGTTTATTGTTCCTTTCCTAAACTCTGGGTGCCCACTATTTCCCACACGGGCAGTCTAGAGTTGGGGTTTTCAGATAATCAATAGTAGGTGTAGATTCGATTTGGCAATCACAATTGGATCGAGTTGCTTCTCTTCATCTTGATTGGAGTTCGAGCTATTTCTGGATTGGTGCTTTGGAGATGGAGATTACTGATACTGGAGTTCTTTCTTGAAGACTATATTGAAGATATTGTTCCGCTGCTAGTGTTATTATTATATTTCCGCTGCTATTCTTTGTATCTCTGATAATGTTGATATCTATTGTACCATTCTGTTGTATCATTCATGTTGTATCAGTTATTGTATCAAATGTTGTATATCGATATATTCTTTTCCTTCCGCTGTGTTGTTTTACTTAATGGTGTTATAAGCTCCGGCACGACTCGAATTTCGACGTTTGAATCTGCGGCATTCAAGTACAGTGGAGTACGGATGTCGATTTTTGAACGCTGGAATTTGGACCGTGACATTTTGGTATCTGTAACATTCCTGAATTTTGAACAAGTTTAATTTGACAATTTATTTAATTTTGAAAATATAATTGTGGATTTAATTACGAATTTATTAGAAAATTTCTATTTTTGAATTATAAATAGAATTGAATTGGGAATTTAAGATTAAAAATATAATTGTGTTTAAATTTTCAAAATTAATAAAGATGTTTTTTTTTTCATATAAATATATTTTAAGATAGAATATTTGAAAATAAAATTGAGATTATCTTTTGAAAATTTGAATGAATAAATATATCTATTGTAAATAAAATTTATTAATTTGACATCAAATGGAATGTAAAGATATATTTAAAAAGGTATTTGATTATTTATTCATTTATAAGTACAAATTTATTCTATATTAAATTTTGAATTTGAATTAAAAATGTAAAAATTAGATTTGAATATAAAATTTGATTTGATTAAAAGATTTAAACCATTGGAACATAAAAAAAATGTTATATTCAAATAAAACATGAACATGATTTGTAAGTTAAAAATAAAACAAGGTTTAAAAACAATTTGTAAATAAATTTATGAAAAGGGACTTTACATAATTTTGTTTAAACATAACAAATGTAAGAAAACTAACAAATGAAATTACAAATGTCAAACAAAGTTAAACAAGTGGCAAACCCATATTTATTCTAAAATAAAATTTAATTAGAATGTAATTAAAAGAAAAACAAATTCTTTTCTTATCTTTTCAAGTCCTGTTAACAAAATTACAAGAACAGAAATTAAATTTAAAACAAGTCTTTTTCTCAAGAAAACAAACCTGGGAATGAATTCATCTCAGAAATCAAAGCAAAGAAATTCAAAGAGAAATCAAAAACTTTCAAACTACAATCTGAAGCAAGTTACAGATCAAAATTCAACAAACAAAAAAATTCAAACTGCAGACTTATGAAAGTGTAGAGCTGCAGTTTGACAGTGCAGAATTTCTGGGAAACAATCTAAAGGCAAGTGAATTTCATTCTTTTTAAAATTTGAATTAAATGTTAGTAATCAGAAAATGAAACAAAGGTTTAAACAACTTTATCAAATCTAAGTTGCAGGGAAATTTAAGATCAAAGACAAAACCATTTCCAGTTTCAAGTTCCAGACAAGAAAGCTCTCTGTTCAAAAATTAAACTGTAAGTAAAAAAATCAAAATTGTTGGTTATTGTTAAGGAATGTTAGTAAATACAATAGGAAATTAAGCAAAGATCTGTATTTATGAATTTGCAGATCTAAACTTCAGGAATTAAAGTAAAAAAAAAAAAAAAAATGCAGGCTTGTTCCTCTCTGTTCTTCTCTGGTACAAATACCCAGGTGAGCAAACTCACTTATATTGGCCTATGTTCTGTGATGTTGTGCTTGATGCTTGAAACTTGTTCTGGAAATGTTGTTGATATGACTGTGTACTTGAGTATATTAGTGCATGCCTATTTTACAGACATATGTACATCTGCTCCTATGTTTACAGGCTCTCAAACCCTGTTCTTAAACTAAAATCTCCTTCTCAAATTTATCTTAGACTTTAGGATCTAAATGAAATTGTTTATACAACCCAGACTTAAGTTTTAAAAATAGCTTGAGTACGTTTTGTTTCAAGACTACCTAGAAATATTAATATACAGTAAAAGAAAAAAAGGGGTTGCATGCTTCCATCTCTGCTTGAAAAACTGTCAAAAGCTTTTGTCATCTGAAAAATATGTGAGCAAAACCTTCAACTTTGAATCTGTTATTGTTGTTTATGGGTATACTAATCCCTTTTATCCACTTATGCTTGGAGTGATGCTTTGATAGTGTGTGTGTTGATTGAAAAAAAAAATTTCTCTGTTACCTTTTACAGTTCAAAAAAAAAAAAAAAAAAAAAAAGAAAAAGAAAAATATCCACTGAGAGCAAAACTTACTCTTAATCTGATTTAATGACTTGATGGAAATGATTAATGCTTAAAGTAAGCTGAAGAAATTAGTTTGCATATGAATGAATCCAAGTATGTATATGCAGATATATCTGTGCATGTTAGTAACAGGCATTTTGCCTCTGTCTGGAAAACAGGTTTCAAACCTGTGTGGGAATTAAAAATATTCCTTCCTGATTCTTGTTTAAATCTTAGGAAAAAAGAAAAAAAATGTTTGTTTGAACATGTTTAAGCTTCTAAAATAAATCTAAGTACAATTAACTTAAGAATTCTAAAAGAAAAAAAAGGAAAAAAAAAAACTGGTTTTGAAGGTTGCAGGTCTGCACATCCATCTGTTGCATTAAGTGGATTAGGAATTTGAGAGGTTGAGTAGGGAGTGTAGAGGTAGATATGGCCAAGGTTGTGTCGATGATGGTGGCTGGAGGTGGTATTACTAGGTGATGACAGGTTGGTCTTGGTTGCAGTGGAACTCAGGTGAACTATGGGGTGTGCAGGGTTTTTGACCCGAAGTAGAACTCGGGTATTTCTGTATTTGACTCGAAGTAATTTTGTATGTTGCTCGGGTAGTTTGCTATAGGTATAACTGAGAGTATTTGCAGTTTTTTGGAGATTCAAACTTTAGTGCTGTTTTGATTTAAGTGAGATTTAAATCTGAATTCAAATGGAGTTTGAGTTCAAGGTTTTAAAAATGGAATTTTTAGATTTTAAATAAGTTTTAATTCTGTTTCAAATCAAATTTTAAAATAGTTTTCAGGTTTAAACCTGAGAGGTTGGCAGTTTTAAATTTTTGAATAAATTCATATTTTAAGTTGAAACTTGAATCAGGTAATACTTGAATCTGAATTCAAATATAGTTTTGAGTTCAAAAGTTTTTTTTTAAAAATGAAATCTTAAAATCAAATTCAGTTTTAAATCAAAATTTAAAACAGTTGCAGGTTTTAAACCAAAGGATTATGCAGTTTTAATTTTTAAATGAATCTTTTTTTAGTTGGGTTTTGATTCAAGCATAGGTTGTAACTGAATTCAAATGTAGTTGTGAATTCAAAGTTTTTAAAATGAAAATCTAAATTTAAAACAAGTTTTAAATTCAGATTTGAAGACAAGTCTAAAACAGTTTCAGGTTTGTTTTTTTTAAAAACCAGAATTAGATTTAAAAACAGTTTTGTAAGTTTTAAAAAGTATGAACAGATTTAAATGTTGAAGTAAAACTTAAATTTGTTTTTTTGAATTCAGATTTAAAAACTGGGTTTTTTTTTTTGTTTCTCTGAAAACCAGTTTTGAATTCAACAGTTTGTAAATTTAAAAATGAATGAACATGTTCATATGTTTAAAAGTGAATTTGAAAATGAAATTTGATTTCAAATAAGTTTTAAAACTTGAAAGAATTTGTTTCCTTTAGTATTTGAATTAAAATATGAAATGTTTAATTTAATTTTGGAAATTGAAATAATCAATTTAAATCTTTCTTTATATTTAGATAATGAATGTTCTTTAACATTCATTTTGTTATAAGGTTTATAATTATTTTAATTTGAATTAATGTTTAATGATTAAACATTTTAAATATCAAATTTTTAAATTGAATTTGAATTTAAATTTAGAAATGTATTGTTTAATACATTTTGAATTTAAACGGGTCAATTAATAAGTAATTAGGTTAGTTTGGATAATTAAGGATTTCACTTAATTATTTGATTTTTAAATAATGATTTAGATTAATATTAATTAGAAATGATTTATTAATCTAATTCAAATTTTCTTAAGTGTAAAATTAATGGAATGTTGTTAATAATGGGTGATAATTATCTAGGGATAATTTAGTAATTAATTAATGCAATTAATTTTGATAATTGACTAGATTAATTAATTGAATATAATTAATTGTAATTGGTTAAGTATAATTAATTGTTGGAATTAGTTAAGGAATAATAAATCTATTTATTAAGGACAAATAATTTTAACTAAGATTTAATTAACCAATAATTAAAAGTTTATTAGTTAAAGTAATTAATTGAGGAATAAGTAATTAAGATTAAATGATTATAATTAAAGAATAATTAATTAAGAAAATTAATAAATGATAAATAAATGAAGATGGTTAAGACTTAATTTATTTTAGTTAATGATAATTGATCATTGGTTTAAAGATTTCAAATAAAAGTGATTATGAGGGTAATAAATTTATAACGACACGGTTTATTCATCTTAATTAAAGATGTTTGATTGTTATTGGATGTTCTGTGATGGATTGATATATTTGATACGTGATGTGATGCTATGTGATGTTTGTGCTAAGCTGTCATATCTGTGATATATACATATTGTTATGCAAACCCCTTGACCCGTAGAATGACATTTGGTTTTCGATGCGACAGGGAGTCGGATTCCAATCGGTTATCCGAAACCCACATCGAATCATATTAGTTAATCTTTGTGAATGATATTTTACTTTATCTATGAATCTGTGAATATAGATAAGCGTTATGGGTTATACCGCTTATCGATATGATTGAACCTGTGATGATGATGTTGTGCACTATTGTGTTGAACCCCTGGACCACACTTATACACACACAAATATGGATTGCACGTGGAAATGGGTTAAGTCACAGATTTTTGAAATTGTTTTAAAAATTTGATTTTTGAATCCAAATTAGTTTTGGAATTGGAATTGAAGCTTTTGAAAATGAGTTTTCAAAAATGATAGTTATTTTAAATAACCTGATTGAATCTTGAAAATTAAATGAATTGGTATAAATTTGAATTCAATATTTGAAATTGAATTCTAAAATTTGGAAACTATTGTTTAAAAAGTTATTCAACTTACAAATGGGTTTATATGGGTTTTAAACCATTTTTAAAGGTGATGTTTTGAAATTTAAATTCAACTCAAGATTTCAACTTGTATAAATTAGATTTGCTTTCCTATAAGAAATGAACTTTCAATTTGTGTTAAAGGGCCTCAAGTCTAAAAATGAAAATGGTTTTCCAAGTTATAGATAAATCTTTGGAAACATGTTTTGAAAGCTATATATCTTTAATTTAAAGATTTAATTGGGTTAATCCAAATTGAACGGGAATTGTTTTGAAATCTAGGGATAGATCTTTGTGAAACCGGGTGAAACTTTGTGAAATAAATCTTTTTGTTTAAAGATTTAAAGATGGTAATTTGTTTAACCATTTGAAAGAAAAGTTTTGGATGTTATAAGTTGTGACTTAACTAAAATCCCATATCCATATGTTTTAAAAATATGACGCTCATTATTCGGTTTAGCCGGGAGAGGACCTTGTGTCATATAACCCATTCCGAATAGTGATACGACGTTATGGATAGCAATTGAAGACCGGTGGTGAAGGCCGGGTATTTGTGAGAACGATATGATAACCTATCGATTGTCTTTGCACCGAGTAGCTACGGTATAGAGATTCCCTTAGTGATGGGAAGTCCGATCGGGATTGTGGATACCCGGATTTGCAAGGGCTTCTTCGGAAGTGCCTTCGGTTCTGTTCGAACCCGGAACAGACTTGTATGGTTGTATGTCCGACATTACACTTTGAGATGTTATCTGATCTCTATCAAATACATTTCTGCTTGGTGGCGGAGAATTTATTCTCTTAGCTTAACACCCTTCTCTGAGACGTACGAGCTCAGAGGTTATGTAGTTGATATTTATCAGTGATATTCCCAATTTGGTAATGTGGCATGCTGAGTGCTACTGTGTGATGATCATTGGTTGATCATTTGTGATATGATCATTTGTTTGATCATTTATCTTTGTGATCATTGCTTTGGCCATCTGTTGACCCAAAGCATGGCTTTGTTACACAAAGCGTAGCTTTGTGGACGAGACTGCATCAGGACCTCACTCCCCGGAAATGGTCGAAACAGGAAAGATGCGGCAAGGTTATGAGGGTCGCGCCCTTTAGGGTATGTCATTCCCTTCTGGTAAAGGGTGGTATCATGGTATGGAGCCCAGATACTTACTCATGTTGATACACTATACCTATTACTGTGTGGTGTTGTTGTTGCGAGCGCTCGGATAAAGGTCCCAAAGGACCGGGGGATGGCATATTCGTGTAGTAGTTACCTAGTTACAGAGGTAACCCGGCCTTGTGTTGGCAGAGATCTAACCGTAACGTTAGTTCTCGGGACGTCCCGCCAGAGGCGTACCCATGTGGCAATAGGAAGTTCCTTAGCCTGACCATTTGTTGGAAATTCATTCATCCAATACGTGCCTTGTACGGTTTTAGTTGTAGAACCTGCCATTTAACATGGCAGCTATAGTAGGCATAGCATCATGGTACCTATGCTGGCTAGGATTTATATTCTACTTTCGAAATTGTTTTCTACACTATGCACTAGTAATAATATCAAAAATGATTTGATTTTCGCGTAGTAAGCATCTTTGACTATCATAAGGAGAAATCTCCTCCAATTCTGCGTTTGCATTGTGTGTGTGGCGGGAGGCCTTATGGTAGTTTCATTTTCCAAAAAGCATTGCGGGTTTCAAATTTAAATTCTTTAGTTTGTTTTAAAGACCAAATGTTTTTGTTTGCTCATACCAGTCCCACGACTGACCTGGAGTTTATTGTTCCTTTCCTAAACTCTGGGTGCCCACTATTTCCCACACGGGCAGTCTAGAGTTGGGGTTTTCAGATAATCAGTAATAGGTGTAGATTCGATAGCTTCAGCCTTAGGATTTGGCAATCGCAATTGGATCGAGTTGCTTCTCTTCATCTTGATTTGAGAGTTCGAGCTATTCTGGATTGGTGCTTTGGAGATTACCGATACTGGAGTTCTTCCCTGAAGACTATTTTGGAGATGTGTTCCGCTGCTAGTGTTATCTTTTATTTCCGCTGCTATTCTTTGTATCTCTGATAATGTTGATATCTATTGTACCATTCTGTTGTATCATATGATATCTGATATTGTATCAAATGTTGTATATTGATATATGTTGTTCATTTTCTTCCGCTGTGTTATTTACTTAATGTGTTATAAGCTCCGGCGACTCGAATTTGAGCGGTCGAATCTGCGGCATTCGAGTACAATGTAAAGTATGGATGTCGATTTTCGAACGCGAAAAATTGTGAGCCGTTACATTTGGTATCAGAGCTGATGGTTAAAACCTTAGCTCAGGAGTATAACATATTAAGTAGCTCATTAGAGATAGGGTGAAGTATACCCTAGAATGAGTATATCCCTAAGATATCCGTTCGAATGCCTCAGTAAATTCTCTTACTATTCACCGATAGTAAGTATGAGTGCGAGGAGAGAACGAGGTAGGGGACAGGGGAGTACCACTACAAATGGTCAACACCCTGCAACAGTGGAAACAATTTTCTCTATCAATCTCCTTTGATTCGATTTCGAATTCTTTTGATTGCTTCGTAGCTGCTCCAGAAAGAAGCTTCGGTGTGATGGTGGCCTTACGAATCGTTGTAGAAAAATCCTTACTTCGTATCTTCATCGGTTTCTTATCAGCTTTTCGATCTAAACTCTAATGAATTGGAAATTTATAATATTAAATAAATTGGAAATTTTAAATTAAGTAAATTGGTTAACTAATATGAAGATTTGATCCATCTATCTATTCTCTGGGATCCGATATATTCTACGAACGATTAGTTATCCCTTCGAACTAATCAACGCCCTTGCATATTCGTAGACCGGTGGACCCAAATATCTTGTGTAATAATTGTATGAGTTTGTTCTCATTTTGTTGATATTCTGATTTGGAAAACCAAATGCAGAATAAATAGCTCGATTCTGATCTGATTAATCATTTCTTTATCTATTATCTTTTCTTTCTCGTCTTCCTTGCAATTTCGAGGACGAAATTCTTTTAAGGGGGGAAATCTGTAACATTCCTGAATTTTGAACAAGTTTAATTTGACAATTTATTTAATTTTGAAAATATAATTGTGGATTTAATTACGAATTTATTAGAAAATTTCTATTTTTGAATTATAAATAGAATTGAATTGGGAATTTAAGATTAAAAATATAATTGTGTTTAAATTTTCAAAATTAATAAAGATGTTTTTTTTTTCATATAAATATATTTTAAGATAGAATATTTGAAAATAAAATTGAGATTATCTTTTGAAAATTTGAATGAATAAATATATCTATTGTAAATAAAATTTATTAATTTGACATCAAATGGAATGTAAAGATATATTTAAAAAGGTATTTGATTATTTATTCATTTATAAGTACAAATTTATTCTATATTAAATTTTGAATTTGAATTAAAAATGTAAAAATTAGATTTGAATATAAAATTTGATTTGATTAAAAGATTTAAACCATTGGAACATAAAAAAAAATGTTATATTCAAATAAAACATGAACATGATTTGTAAGTTAAAAATAAAACAAGGTTTAAAAACAATTTGTAAATAAATTTATGAAAAGGGACTTTACATAATTTTGTTTAAACATAACAAATGTAAGAAAACTAACAAATGAAATTACAAATGTCAAACAAAGTTAAACAAGTGGCAAACCCATATTTATTCTAAAATAAAATTTAATTAGAATGTAATTAAAAGAAAAACAAATTCTTTTCTTATCTTTTCAAGTCCTGTTAACAAAATTACAAGAACAGAAATTAAATTTAAAACAAGTCTTTTTCTCAAGAAAACAAACCTGGGAATGAATTCATCTCAGAAATCAAAGCAAAGAAATTCAAAGAGAAATCAAAAACTTTCAAACTACAATCTGAAGCAAGTTACAGATCAAAATTCAACAAACAAAAAAATTCAAACTGCAGACTTATGAAAGTGTAGAGCTGCAGTTTGACAGTGCAGAATTTCTGGGAAACAATCTAAAGGCAAGTGAATTTCATTCTTTTTAAAATTTGAATTAAATGTTAGTAATCAGAAAATGAAACAAAGGTTTAAACAACTTTATCAAATCTAAGTTGCAGGGAAATTTAAGATCAAAGACAAAACCATTTCCAGTTTCAAGTTCCAGACAAGAAAGCTCTCTGTTCAAAAATTAAACTGTAAGTAAAAAAATCAAAATTGTTGGTTATTGTTAAGGAATGTTAGTAAATACAATAGGAAATTAAGCAAAGATCTGTATTTATGAATTTGCAGATCTAAACTTCAGGAATTAAAGTAAAAAAAAAAAAAAAAAAATGCAGGCTTGTTCCTCTCTGTTCTTCTCTGGTACAAATACCCAGGTGAGCAAACTCACTTATATTGGCCTATGTTCTGTGATGTTGTGCTTGATGCTTGAAACTTGTTCTGGAAATGTTGTTGATATGACTGTGTACTTGAGTATATTAGTGCATGCCTATTTTACAGACATATGTACATCTGCTCCTATGTTTACAGGCTCTCAAACCCTGTTCTTAAACTAAAATCTCCTTCTCAAATTTATCTTAGACTTTAGGATCTAAATGAAATTGTTTATACAACCCAGACTTAAGTTTTAAAAATAGCTTGAGTACGTTTTGTTTCAAGACTACCTAGAAATATTAATATACAGTAAAAGAAAAAAAGGGGTTGCATGCTTCCATCTCTGCTTGAAAAACTGTCAAAAGCTTTTGTCATCTGAAAAATATGTGAGCAAAACCTTCAACTTTGAATCTGTTATTGTTGTTTATGGGTATACTAATCCCTTTTATCCACTTATGCTTGGAGTGATGCTTTGATAGTGTGTGTGTTGATTGAAAAAAAAAAATTTCTCTGTTACCTTTTACAGTTCAAAAAAAAAAAAAAAAAAAAAAAGAAAAAGAAAAATATCCACTGAGAGCAAAACTTACTCTTAATCTGATTTAATGACTTGATGGAAATGATTAATGCTTAAAGTAAGCTGAAGAAATTAGTTTGCATATGAATGAATCCAAGTATGTATATGCAGATATATCTGTGCATGTTAGTAACAGGCATTTTGCCTCTGTCTGGAAAACAGGTTTCAAACCTGTGTGGGAATTAAAAATATTCCTTCCTGATTCTTGTTTAAATCTTAGGAAAAAAGAAAAAAAATGTTTGTTTGAACATGTTTAAGCTTCTAAAATAAATCTAAGTACAATTAACTTAAGAATTCTAAAAAAAAAAAAAGGAAAAAAAAAACTGGTTTTGAAGGTTGCAGGTCTGCACATCCATCTGTTGCATTAAGTGGATTAGGAATTTGAGAGGTTGAGTAGGGAGTGTAGAGGTAGATATGGCCAAGGTTGTGTCGATGATGGTGGCTGGAGGTGGTATTACTAGGTGATGACAGGTTGGTCTTGGTTGCAGTGGAACTCAGGTGAACTATGGGGTGTGCAGGGTTTTTGACCCGAAGTAGAACTCGGGTATTTCTGTATTTGACTCGAAGTAATTTTGTATGTTGCTCGGGTAGTTTGCTATAGGTATAACTGAGAGTATTTGCAGTTTTTTGGAGATTCAAACTTTAGTGCTGTTTTGATTTAAGTGAGATTTAAATCTGAATTCAAATGGAGTTTGAGTTCAAGGTTTTAAAAATGGAATTTTTAGATTTTAAATAAGTTTTAATTCTGTTTCAAATCAAATTTTAAAATAGTTTTCAGGTTTAAACCTGAGAGGTTGGCAGTTTTAAATTTTTGAATAAATTCATATTTTAAGTTGAAACTTGAATCAGGTAATACTTGAATCTGAATTCAAATATAGTTTTGAGTTCAAAAGTTTTTTTTTAAAAATGAAATCTTAAAATCAAATTCAGTTTTAAATCAAAATTTAAAACAGTTGCAGGTTTTAAACCAAAGGATTATGCAGTTTTAATTTTTAAATGAATCTTTTTTTAGTTGGGTTTTGATTCAAGCATAGGTTGTAACTGAATTCAAATGTAGTTGTGAATTCAAAGTTTTTAAAATGAAAATCTAAATTTAAAACAAGTTTTAAATTCAGATTTGAAGACAAGTCTAAAACAGTTTCAGGTTTGTTTTTTTTAAAAACCAGAATTAGATTTAAAAACAGTTTTGTAAGTTTTAAAAAGTATGAACAGATTTAAATGTTGAAGTAAAACTTAAATTTGTTTTTTTGAATTCAGATTTAAAAACTGGGTTTTTTTTTTGTTTCTCTGAAAACCAGTTTTGAATTCAACAGTTTGTAAATTTAAAAATGAATGAACATGTTCATATGTTTAAAAGTGAATTTGAAAATGAAATTTGATTTCAAATAAGTTTTAAAACTTGAAAGAATTTGTTTCCTTTAGTATTTGAATTAAAATATGAAATGTTTAATTTAATTTTGGAAATTGAAATAATCAATTTAAATCTTTCTTTATATTTAGATAATGAATGTTCTTTAACATTCATTTTGTTATAAGGTTTATAATTATTTTAATTTGAATTAATGTTTAATGATTAAACATTTTAAATATCAAATTTTTAAATTGAATTTGAATTTAAATTTAGAAATGTATTGTTTAATACATTTTGAATTTAAACGGGTCAATTAATAAGTAATTAGGTTAGTTTGGATAATTAAGGATTTCACTTAATTATTTGATTTTTAAATAATGATTTAGATTAATATTAATTAGAAATGATTTATTAATCTAATTCAAATTTTCTTAAGTGTAAAATTAATGGAATGTTGTTAATAATGGGTGATAATTATCTAGGGATAATTTAGTAATTAATTAATGCAATTAATTTTGATAATTGACTAGATTAATTAATTGAATATAATTAATTGTAATTGGTTAAGTATAATTAATTGTTGGAATTAGTTAAGGAATAATAAATCTATTTATTAAGGACAAATAATTTTAACTAAGATTTAATTAACCAATAATTAAAAGTTTATTAGTTAAAGTAATTAATTGAGGAATAAGTAATTAAGATTAAATGATTATAATTAAAGAATAATTAATTAAGAAAATTAATAAATGATTAATAAATGAAGATGGTTAAGACTTAATTTATTTTAGTTAATGATAATTGATCATTGGTTTAAAGATTTCAAATAAAAGTGATTATGAGGGTAATAAATTTATAACGACACGGTTTATTCATCTTAATTAAAGATGTTTGATTGTTATTGGATGTTCTGTGATGGATTGATATATTTGATACGTGATGTGATGCTATGTGATGTTTGTGCTAAGCTGTCATATCTGTGATATATACATATTGTTATGCAAACCCCTTGACCCGTAGAATGACATTTGGTTTTCGATGCGACAGGGAGTCGGATTCCAATCGGTTATCCGAAACCCACATCGAATCATATTAGTTAATCTTTGTGAATGATATTTTACTTTATCTATGAATCTGTGAATATAGATAAGCGTTATGGGTTATACCGCTTATCGATATGATTGAACCTGTGATGATGATGTTGTGCACTATTGTGTTGAACCCCTGGACCACACTTATACACACACAAATATGGATTGCACGTGGAAATGGGTTAAGTCACAGATTTTTGAAATTGTTTTAAAAATTTGATTTTTGAATCCAAATTAGTTTTGGAATTGGAATTGAAGCTTTTGAAAATGAGTTTTCAAAAATGATAGTTATTTTAAATAACCTGATTGAATCTTGAAAATTAAATGAATTGGTATAAATTTGAATTCAATATTTGAAATTGAATTCTAAAATTTGGAAACTATTGTTTAAAAAGTTATTCAACTTACAAATGGGTTTATATGGGTTTTAAACCATTTTTAAAGGTGATGTTTTGAAATTTAAATTCAACTCAAGATTTCAACTTGTATAAATTAGATTTGCTTTCCTATAAGAAATGAACTTTCAATTTGTGTTAAAGGGCCTCAAGTCTAAAAATGAAAATGGTTTTCCAAGTTATAGATAAATCTTTGGAAACATGTTTTGAAAGCTATATATCTTTAATTTAAAGATTTAATTGGGTTAATCCAAATTGAACGGGAATTGTTTTGAAATCTAGGGATAGATCTTTGTGAAACCGGGTGAAACTTTGTGAAATAAATCTTTTTGTTTAAAGATTTAAAGATGGTAATTTGTTTAACCATTTGAAAGAAAAGTTTTGGATGTTATAAGTTGTGACTTAACTAAAATCCCATATCCATATGTTTTAAAAATATGACGCTCATTATTCGGTTTAGCCGGGAGAGGACCTTGTGTCATATAACCCATTCCGAATAGTGATACGACGTTATGGATAGCAATTGAAGACCGGTGGTGAAGGCCGGGTATTTGTGAGAACGATATGATAACCTATCGATTGTCTTTGCACCGAGTAGCTACGGTATAGAGATTCCCTTAGTGATGGGAAGTCCGATCGGGATTGTGGATACCCGGATTTGCAAGGGCTTCTTCGGAAGTGCCTTCGGTTCTGTTCGAACCCGGAACAGACTTGTATGGTTGTATGTCCGACATTACACTTTGAGATGTTATCTGATCTCTATCAAATACATTTCTGCTTGGTGGCGGAGAATTTATTCTCTTAGCTTAACACCCTTCTCTGAGACGTACGAGCTCAGAGGTTATGTAGTTGATATTTATCAGTGATATTCCCAATTTGGTAATGTGGCATGCTGAGTGCTACTGTGTGATGATCATTGGTTGATCATTTGTGATATGATCATTTGTTTGATCATTTATCTTTGTGATCATTGCTTTGGCCATCTGTTGACCCAAAGCATGGCTTTGTTACACAAAGCGTAGCTTTGTGGACGAGACTGCATCAGGACCTCACTCCCCGGAAATGGTCGAAACAGGAAAGATGCGGCAAGGTTATGAGGGTCGCGCCCTTTAGGGTATGTCATTCCCTTCTGGTAAAGGGTGGTATCATGGTATGGAGCCCAGATACTTACTCATGTTGATACACTATACCTATTACTGTGTGGTGTTGTTGTTGCGAGCGCTCGGATAAAGGTCCCAAAGGACCGGGGGATGGCATATTCGTGTAGTAGTTACCTAGTTACAGAGGTAACCCGGCCTTGTGTTGGCAGAGATCTAACCGTAACGTTAGTTCTCGGGACGTCCCGCCAGAGGCGTACCCATGTGGCAATAGGAAGTTCCTTAGCCTGACCATTTGTTGGAAATTCATTCATCCAATACGTGCCTTGTACGGTTTTAGTTGTAGAACCTGCCATTTAACATGGCAGCTATAGTAGGCATAGCATCATGGTACCTATGCTGGCTAGGATTTATATTCTACTTTCGAAATTGTTTTCTACACTATGCACTAGTAATAATATCAAAAATGATTTGATTTTCGCGTAGTAAGCATCTTTGACTATCATAAGGAGAAATCTCCTCCAATTCTGCGTTTGCATTGTGTGTGTGGCGGGAGGCCTTATGGTAGTTTCATTTTCCAAAAAGCATTGCGGGTTTCAAATTTAAATTCTTTAGTTTGTTTTAAAGACCAAATGTTTTTGTTTGCTCATACCAGTCCCACGACTGACCTGGAGTTTATTGTTCCTTTCCTAAACTCTGGGTGCCCACTATTTCCCACACGGGCAGTCTAGAGTTGGGGTTTTCAGATAATCAGTAATAGGTGTAGATTCGATAGCTTCAGCCTTAGGATTTGGCAATCGCAATTGGATCGAGTTGCTTCTCTTCATCTTGATTTGAGAGTTCGAGCTATTCTGGATTGGTGCTTTGGAGATTACCGATACTGGAGTTCTTCCCTGAAGACTATTTTGGAGATGTGTTCCGCTGCTAGTGTTATCTTTTATTTCCGCTGCTATTCTTTGTATCTCTGATAATGTTGATATCTATTGTACCATTCTGTTGTATCATATGATATCTGATATTGTATCAAATGTTGTATATTGATATATGTTGTTCATTTTCTTCCGCTGTGTTATTTACTTAATGTGTTATAAGCTCCGGCGACTCGAATTTGAGCGGTCGAATCTGCGGCATTCGAGTACAATGTAAAGTATGGATGTCGATTTTCGAACGCGAAAAATTGTGAGCCGTTACATTCGTATCTTCATCGGTTTCTTATCAGCTTTTCGATCTAAACTCTAATGAATTGGAAATTTATAATATTAAATAAATTGGAAATTTTAAATTAAGTAAATTGGTTAACTAATATGAAGATTTGATCCATCTATCTATTCTCTGGGATCCGATATATTCTACGAACGATTAGTTATCCCTTCGAACTAATCAACGCCCTTGCATATTCGTAGACCGGTGGACCCAAATATCTTGTGTAATAATTGTATGAGTTTGTTCTCATATTGTTGATATTCTGATTTGGAAAACCAAATGCAGAATAAATAGCTCGATTCTGATCTGATTAATCATTTCTTTATCTATTATCTTTTCTTTCTCGTCTTCCTTGCAATTTCGAGGACGAAATTCTTTTAAGGGGGGAAATCTGTAACATTCCTGAATTTTGAACAAGTTTAATTTGACAATTTATTTAATTTTGAAAATATAATTGTGGATTTAATTACGAATTTATTAGAAAATTTCTATTTTTGAATTATAAATAGAATTGAATTGGGAATTTAAGATTAAAAATATAATTGTGTTTAAATTTTCAAAATTAATAAAGATGTTTTTTTTTTCATATAAATATATTTTAAGATAGAATATTTGAAAATAAAATTGAGATTATCTTTTGAAAATTTGAATGAATAAATATATCTATTGTAAATAAAATTTATTAATTTGACATCAAATGGAATGTAAAGATATATTTAAAAAGGTATTTGATTATTTATTCATTTATAAGTACAAATTTATTCTATATTAAATTTTGAATTTGAATTAAAAATGTAAAAATTAGATTTGAATATAAAATTTGATTTGATTAAAAGATTTAAACCATTGGAACATAAAAAAAAATGTTATATTCAAATAAAACATGAACATGATTTGTAAGTTAAAAATAAAACAAGGTTTAAAAACAATTTGTAAATAAATTTATGAAAAGGGACTTTACATAATTTTGTTTAAACATAACAAATGTAAGAAAACTAACAAATGAAATTACAAATGTCAAACAAAGTTAAACAAGTGGCAAACCCATATTTATTCTAAAATAAAATTTAATTAGAATGTAATTAAAAGAAAAACAAATTCTTTTCTTATCTTTTCAAGTCCTGTTAACAAAATTACAAGAACAGAAATTAAATTTAAAACAAGTCTTTTTCTCAAGAAAACAAACCTGGGAATGAATTCATCTCAGAAATCAAAGCAAAGAAATTCAAAGAGAAATCAAAAACTTTCAAACTACAATCTGAAGCAAGTTACAGATCAAAATTCAACAAACAAAAAAATTCAAACTGCAGACTTATGAAAGTGTAGAGCTGCAGTTTGACAGTGCAGAATTTCTGGGAAACAATCTAAAGGCAAGTGAATTTCATTCTTTTTAAAATTTGAATTAAATGTTAGTAATCAGAAAATGAAACAAAGGTTTAAACAACTTTATCAAATCTAAGTTGCAGGGAAATTTAAGATCAAAGACAAAACCATTTCCAGTTTCAAGTTCCAGACAAGAAAGCTCTCTGTTCAAAAATTAAACTGTAAGTAAAAAAATCAAAATTGTTGGTTATTGTTAAGGAATGTTAGTAAATACAATAGGAAATTAAGCAAAGATCTGTATTTATGAATTTGCAGATCTAAACTTCAGGAATTAAAGTAAAAAAAAAAAAAAAAAATGCAGGCTTGTTCCTCTCTGTTCTTCTCTGGTACAAATACCCAGGTGAGCAAACTCACTTATATTGGCCTATGTTCTGTGATGTTGTGCTTGATGCTTGAAACTTGTTCTGGAAATGTTGTTGATATGACTGTGTACTTGAGTATATTAGTGCATGCCTATTTTACAGACATATGTACATCTGCTCCTATGTTTACAGGCTCTCAAACCCTGTTCTTAAACTAAAATCTCCTTCTCAAATTTATCTTAGACTTTAGGATCTAAATGAAATTGTTTATACAACCCAGACTTAAGTTTTAAAAATAGCTTGAGTACGTTTTGTTTCAAGACTACCTAGAAATATTAATATACAGTAAAAGAAAAAAAGGGGTTGCATGCTTCCATCTCTGCTTGAAAAACTGTCAAAAGCTTTTGTCATCTGAAAAATATGTGAGCAAAACCTTCAACTTTGAATCTGTTATTGTTGTTTATGGGTATACTAATCCCTTTTATCCACTTATGCTTGGAGTGATGCTTTGATAGTGTGTGTGTTGATTGAAAAAAAAAAAATTCTCTGTTACCTTTTACAGTTCAAAAAAAAAAAAAAAAAAGAAAAAGAAAAAGAAAAATATCCACTGAGAGCAAAACTTACTCTTAATCTGATTTAATGACTTGATGGAAATGATTAATGCTTAAAGTAAGCTGAAGAAATTAGTTTGCATATGAATGAATCCAAGTATGTATATGCAGATATATCTGTGCATGTTAGTAACAGGCATTTTGCCTCTGTCTGGAAAACAGGTTTCAAACCTGTGTGGGAATTAAAAATATTCCTTCCTGATTCTTGTTTAAATCTTAGGAAAAAAGAAAAAAAATGTTTGTTTGAACATGTTTAAGCTTCTAAAATAAATCTAAGTACAATTAACTTAAGAATTCTAAAAAAAAAAAAAAAGGAAAAAAAAAACTGGTTTTGAAGGTTGCAGGTCTGCACATCCATCTGTTGCATTAAGTGGATTAGGAATTTGAGAGGTTGAGTAGGGAGTGTAGAGGTAGATATGGCCAAGGTTGTGTCGATGATGGTGGCTGGAGGTGGTATTACTAGGTGATGACAGGTTGGTCTTGGTTGCAGTGGAACTCAGGTGAACTATGGGGTGTGCAGGGTTTTTGACCCGAAGTAGAACTCGGGTATTTCTGTATTTGACTCGAAGTAATTTTGTATGTTGCTCGGGTAGTTTGCTATAGGTATAACTGAGAGTATTTGCAGTTTTTTGGAGATTCAAACTTTAGTGCTGTTTTGATTTAAGTGAGATTTAAATCTGAATTCAAATGGAGTTTGAGTTCAAGGTTTTAAAAATGGAATTTTTAGATTTTAAATAAGTTTTAATTCTGTTTCAAATCAAATTTTAAAATAGTTTTCAGGTTTAAACCTGAGAGGTTGGCAGTTTTAAATTTTTGAATAAATTCATATTTTAAGTTGAAACTTGAATCAGGTAATACTTGAATCTGAATTCAAATATAGTTTTGAGTTCAAAAGTTTTTTTTTAAAAATGAAATCTTAAAATCAAATTCAGTTTTAAATCAAAATTTAAAACAGTTGCAGGTTTTAAACCAAAGGATTATGCAGTTTTAATTTTTAAATGAATCTTTTTTTAGTTGGGTTTTGATTCAAGCATAGGTTGTAACTGAATTCAAATGTAGTTGTGAATTCAAAGTTTTTAAAATGAAAATCTAAATTTAAAACAAGTTTTAAATTCAGATTTGAAGACAAGTCTAAAACAGTTTCAGGTTTGTTTTTTTTAAAAACCAGAATTAGATTTAAAAACAGTTTTGTAAGTTTTAAAAAGTATGAACAGATTTAAATGTTGAAGTAAAACTTAAATTTGTTTTTTTGAATTCAGATTTAAAAACTGGGTTTTTTTTTTGTTTCTCTGAAAACCAGTTTTGAATTCAACAGTTTGTAAATTTAAAAATGAATGAACATGTTCATATGTTTAAAAGTGAATTTGAAAATGAAATTTGATTTCAAATAAGTTTTAAAACTTGAAAGAATTTGTTTCCTTTAGTATTTGAATTAAAATATGAAATGTTTAATTTAATTTTGGAAATTGAAATAATCAATTTAAATCTTTCTTTATATTTAGATAATGAATGTTCTTTAACATTCATTTTGTTATAAGGTTTATAATTATTTTAATTTGAATTAATGTTTAATGATTAAACATTTTAAATATCAAATTTTTAAATTGAATTTGAATTTAAATTTAGAAATGTATTGTTTAATACATTTTGAATTTAAACGGGTCAATTAATAAGTAATTAGGTTAGTTTGGATAATTAAGGATTTCACTTAATTATTTGATTTTTAAATAATGATTTAGATTAATATTAATTAGAAATGATTTATTAATCTAATTCAAATTTTCTTAAGTGTAAAATTAATGGAATGTTGTTAATAATGGGTGATAATTATCTAGGGATAATTTAGTAATTAATTAATGCAATTAATTTTGATAATTGACTAGATTAATTAATTGAATATAATTAATTGTAATTGGTTAAGTATAATTAATTGTTGGAATTAGTTAAGGAATAATAAATCTATTTATTAAGGACAAATAATTTTAACTAAGATTTAATTAACCAATAATTAAAAGTTTATTAGTTAAAGTAATTAATTGAGGAATAAGTAATTAAGATTAAATGATTATAATTAAAGAATAATTAATTAAGAAAATTAATAAATGATAAATAAATGAAGATGGTTAAGACTTAATTTATTTTAGTTAATGATAATTGATCATTGGTTTAAAGATTTCAAATAAAAGTGATTATGAGGGTAATAAATTTATAACGACACGGTTTATTCATCTTAATTAAAGATGTTTGATTGTTATTGGATGTTCTGTGATGGATTGATATATTTGATACGTGATGTGATGCTATGTGATGTTTGTGCTAAGCTGTCATATCTGTGATATATACATATTGTTATGCAAACCCCTTGACCCGTAGAATGACATTTGGTTTTCGATGCGACAGGGAGTCGGATTCCAATCGGTTATCCGAAACCCACATCGAATCATATTAGTTAATCTTTGTGAATGATATTTTACTTTATCTATGAATCTGTGAATATAGATAAGCGTTATGGGTTATACCGCTTATCGATATGATTGAACCTGTGATGATGATGTTGTGCACTATTGTGTTGAACCCCTGGACCACACTTATACACACACAAATATGGATTGCACGTGGAAATGGGTTAAGTCACAGATTTTTGAAATTGTTTTAAAAATTTGATTTTTGAATCCAAATTAGTTTTGGAATTGGAATTGAAGCTTTTGAAAATGAGTTTTCAAAAATGATAGTTATTTTAAATAACCTGATTGAATCTTGAAAATTAAATGAATTGGTATAAATTTGAATTCAATATTTGAAATTGAATTCTAAAATTTGGAAACTATTGTTTAAAAAGTTATTCAACTTACAAATGGGTTTATATGGGTTTTAAACCATTTTTAAAGGTGATGTTTTGAAATTTAAATTCAACTCAAGATTTCAACTTGTATAAATTAGATTTGCTTTCCTATAAGAAATGAACTTTCAATTTGTGTTAAAGGGCCTCAAGTCTAAAAATGAAAATGGTTTTCCAAGTTATAGATAAATCTTTGGAAACATGTTTTGAAAGCTATATATCTTTAATTTAAAGATTTAATTGGGTTAATCCAAATTGAACGGGAATTGTTTTGAAATCTAGGGATAGATCTTTGTGAAACCGGGTGAAACTTTGTGAAATAAATCTTTTTGTTTAAAGATTTAAAGATGGTAATTTGTTTAACCATTTGAAAGAAAAGTTTTGGATGTTATAAGTTGTGACTTAACTAAAATCCCATATCCATATGTTTTAAAAATATGACGCTCATTATTCGGTTTAGCCGGGAGAGGACCTTGTGTCATATAACCCATTCCGAATAGTGATACGACGTTATGGATAGCAATTGAAGACCGGTGGTGAAGGCCGGGTATTTGTGAGAACGATATGATAACCTATCGATTGTCTTTGCACCGAGTAGCTACGGTATAGAGATTCCCTTAGTGATGGGAAGTCCGATCGGGATTGTGGATACCCGGATTTGCAAGGGCTTCTTCGGAAGTGCCTTCGGTTCTGTTCGAACCCGGAACAGACTTGTATGGTTGTATGTCCGACATTACACTTTGAGATGTTATCTGATCTCTATCAAATACATTTCTGCTTGGTGGCGGAGAATTTATTCTCTTAGCTTAACACCCTTCTCTGAGACGTACGAGCTCAGAGGTTATGTAGTTGATATTTATCAGTGATATTCCCAATTTGGTAATGTGGCATGCTGAGTGCTACTGTGTGATGATCATTGGTTGATCATTTGTGATATGATCATTTGTTTGATCATTTATCTTTGTGATCATTGCTTTGGCCATCTGTTGACCCAAAGCATGGCTTTGTTACACAAAGCGTAGCTTTGTGGACGAGACTGCATCAGGACCTCACTCCCCGGAAATGGTCGAAACAGGAAAGATGCGGCAAGGTTATGAGGGTCGCGCCCTTTAGGGTATGTCATTCCCTTCTGGTAAAGGGTGGTATCATGGTATGGAGCCCAGATACTTACTCATGTTGATACACTATACCTATTACTGTGTGGTGTTGTTGTTGCGAGCGCTCGGATAAAGGTCCCAAAGGACCGGGGGATGGCATATTCGTGTAGTAGTTACCTAGTTACAGAGGTAACCCGGCCTTGTGTTGGCAGAGATCTAACCGTAACGTTAGTTCTCGGGACGTCCCGCCAGAGGCGTACCCATGTGGCAATAGGAAGTTCCTTAGCCTGACCATTTGTTGGAAATTCATTCATCCAATACGTGCCTTGTACGGTTTTAGTTGTAGAACCTGCCATTTAACATGGCAGCTATAGTAGGCATAGCATCATGGTACCTATGCTGGCTAGGATTTATATTCTACTTTCGAAATTGTTTTCTACACTATGCACTAGTAATAATATCAAAAATGATTTGATTTTCGCGTAGTAAGCATCTTTGACTATCATAAGGAGAAATCTCCTCCAATTCTGCGTTTGCATTGTGTGTGTGGCGGGAGGCCTTATGGTAGTTTCATTTTCCAAAAAGCATTGCGGGTTTCAAATTTAAATTCTTTAGTTTGTTTTAAAGACCAAATGTTTTTGTTTGCTCATACCAGTCCCACGACTGACCTGGAGTTTATTGTTCCTTTCCTAAACTCTGGGTGCCCACTATTTCCCACACGGGCAGTCTAGAGTTGGGGTTTTCAGATAATCAGTAATAGGTGTAGATTCGATAGCTTCAGCCTTAGGATTTGGCAATCGCAATTGGATCGAGTTGCTTCTCTTCATCTTGATTTGAGAGTTCGAGCTATTCTGGATTGGTGCTTTGGAGATTACCGATACTGGAGTTCTTCCCTGAAGACTATTTTGGAGATGTGTTCCGCTGCTAGTGTTATCTTTTATTTCCGCTGCTATTCTTTGTATCTCTGATAATGTTGATATCTATTGTACCATTCTGTTGTATCATATGATATCTGATATTGTATCAAATGTTGTATATTGATATATGTTGTTCATTTTCTTCCGCTGTGTTATTTACTTAATGTGTTATAAGCTCCGGCGACTCGAATTTGAGCGGTCGAATCTGCGGCATTCGAGTACAATGTAAAGTATGGATGTCGATTTTCGAACGCGAAAAATTGTGAGCCGTTACATTTGGTATACCAAAATGTCACGGTCCAAATTCCAGCGTTCAAAAATCGACATCCGTACTCCACTGTACTTGAATGCCGCAGATTCAAACGTCGAAATTCGAGTCGTGCCGGAGCTTATAACACCATTAAGTAAAACAACACAGCGGAAGGAAAAGAATATATCGATATACAACATTTGATACAATAACTGATACAACATGAATGATACAACAGAATGGTACAATAGATATCAACATTATCAGAGATACAAAGAATAGCAGCGGAAATATAATAATAACACTAGCAGCGGAACAATATCTTCAATATAGTCTTCAAGAAAGAACTCCAGTATCAGTAATCTCCATCTCCAAAGCACCAATCCAGAAATAGCTCGAACTCCAATCAAGATGAAGAGAAGCAACTCGATCCAATTGTGATTGCCAAATCGAATCTACACCTACTATTGATTATCTGAAAACCCCAACTCTAGACTGCCCGTGTGGGAAATAGTGGGCACCCAGAGTTTAGGAAAGGAACAATAAACTCCAGGTCAGTCATGGGACTGGTATGAGCAAACAAAAGCATTTGGTCTTTAAAACAAACAAAAGAATTTAAATTTGAAATCCGCAATGCTTTTTGAAAAATGAAACTACCATAAGGCCTCCCGGCACACACACAATGCAAACGCACACATGGGGGAGATTTCTCCTTATGATAGTCAAACATGCTTACTACGAGGAAAATTCTTTGATATTATTACTAGTGCATAGTGGAAAATCTTTCGAAAGTATAATATAAATCCTAGCCAGCATAGGTACCATGATACTATGCCTACTATAGCTGCCATGTTAAATGGCAGGTTCTACAACTAAAACCGTACAAGGCACGTATTGGATGAATGGATTTCCAACAAATGGTCAGGCTAAGGAACTTCCTATTGCCACATGGGTACGCCTCTGGCGGGACGTCCCGAGAACTAACGTTACGGTTAGATCTCTGCCAACACAAGGCCGGGTTACCTCTGTAACTAGGTAACTACTACACGAATATGTCATCCCCCGGTCCTTTGGGACCTTTATCCGAGAGCTCTCCAACAACAACACCACACAGTAATAATGAAGTGTGTCCACATGAGCAAATATCTGGGCTCCATACCATGATACCACCCTTTACCAGAAGGGAATGACACACCCTAAAGGGCGCGACCCTCATAACCTTGCCGCATCTTTCCTGTTTCGACCATTTCCGGGGAGTGAGGTCCTGACGAAGTCTCGTCCACAAAGCTACGCTTTGTGCAACAAAGCCATGCTTTGGGTCCACAGATGACCAAAGCAATGATCACAAAGATAAATGATCATATCACAAACGATCAACCAATGATCATCACACAGCAGCACTCAGCATGTCACATTACCAAATTGGGAATATATCACTGATAAATATCAACTACATAACCTCTGAGCTCGTACATCTCAGAGAAGGGTGTTAAGCTAAGAGAATAAATTCTCCGCCACCAGCAGAAATGTATTTGATAGAGATCGGTTAATATCTCAAAGTGTAATGTCGGACATACAACCATACAAGTCTGTTCCGGGTTCGAACAGAACCGAAGGCACTTCCAAAGAAGCCCTTGCAAATCCGGGTATTCACAATCCCGATCGGACTTCCCATCACTAAGGGAGGACTCTATACCGGAGCAACTCAGTGCAGAGTCAATCGATAGGTCATCCTATCGTTCTCGCAAACACCCGGTCTTCACCACCGGTCTTCAATGCTATCCATAACGACGTATCACATATTCGGAATGGGCTATATGACACAAAGGTCCTCTCCCGGCTAAACCGAATAGTGAGCGCAATATTTTAAAAATATATGGATATGGGATCTCAGTTAAGTCACAACTTAAAACTCAAAAACCTTTCATCAAATGGTTAAGACAAATTACCATTTTACGAATCTTTAAATAAAAAGATTTATTTCAAAACCTTTAATGGTTTAACAATTTCTACATTTAAATCTTTTAAACAAAAGATTATCTTAAGGATCCCCTTTAAATTCTATGACAAAGATCACCAATCTTAAATAAAGATTTATTTCTAGCCTTTCAAAACAATTCCACTTCAAATTGAATTAACTCATTGGTCTTTAAATAAAAGAGTCATTCCATAGCTTTCAAAATAATTTCCAAAGGTTCATTCATATTTTGGAAAATTATTTTTTTAATTCAAACTTGAAATTCCTTATGAATTTGAGATTCATTACTTATGTGAAAGCTACTAGCATTTAAAAACAAACAGTTTTACTTCGGAAAACCCGATTTCAATTTCACTAGTTAAAGCCTTTCAAATATAAAATTCAAATTCCCAAACCAATAAGATTTAGTTTCAAATCTTGAATTTAAATTCAAATCAACTATTTAAATTTCAAAACTTAATCCATTTATTCGAGATAGCTTTTATTTTTGAAAACTTCCTTTTTAAAAGCCTTTTCCACTTTTAACCCAATTTCATTTTCCAAACCGTTTAAATTCAAAAATCCAAGATTTAAAACCATTTCAAAAATCTGTGACTTAACCGATTTCCACGTGCAATCCATATTTGTGTGTGTATAGTGTGGTCCAGGGGTTTAACGCAATAGTGCATAACATCAATCAGCACAGATTCAAATACAGCAATATATTTGATAAGCGATATAAATTATAACGCTTATATTTGATAAGCGGTATGAACCATAACGCTTATTTTTCATTTACAGATCACAGGTACATATATCACAGAAAATAAATTACAGTAAACATAGTTCAAATCAAACAAAGTTTAAACAATTAGGGATATCAAGCAGTTCAATCATTCAATAGAATCCAATCATCTATAAACAATATCAATTAATTATCTGATTAATTCAAATCAGATTAGTCACTAATCTTAGTTAATAAATGTTAACTAATTACAACCTATTTAATTAATATTTCTTAATTGATTACTATAATTAATCACTTCTTGATTAATAATTTTTTCTAAATTGCTTAATTTATTACATCCAGTAAATATCAATTTTTACTTCACTAAGTGATTACCATCCATTAATTAATTAATATTTACCAAAGCATCCAATGTTTAAATTAATTTCACTTGATTAATTAATCTAAACTTATTAAACTCACTAATTATATTATGTAATTAATTTCTTAATTACTTAATCAAGTTATCATTTACAAGATATTTTAAATCAATTTACTTAAATTTATTTTCAAATATCATTTTAAATTTAAGATTTTAAAATGAATCCAAATTATCTTTAACAAAATTTTACTTTTTTTTTTTTTTTTTTTTTTTTTTTTTTTTTTTTAAAACCTTTCATTTCATAAGTTTAAGAAGCTCTCATTTAATAAAGAAGCTTAGAAGAATTTAAAACCAAATTCATATTTAAATTCAAATCAATTTGAATTATACTTTAAACATTTCAAATTTCTTAACACATTTTAAATTTTAAATCCTTCCTACATTTCAAAACTGAAATACTTATTTGAAATTTTAATCCAGATTGGTTTTCAGATTTAAAGACTCTACTTACATTTTAAACTATATTTTAAAGTTCAAAATTATTTAACCATTTCAAGTATTTAAAAGATTTAAATTTAAACTCAAAAAAAAATTGAAGTTTACATTAAATTCCAGATTTAAAAATACAGATTTAAACTCATTTTAAAACTCCAATTCAAAATTTCAAACTTCCAATTCAATTGCAAAACTATATATGGATTTCACTTATAAGTTTTAAAACCCAATTTAAATTTAAAAACATAAATTATTTCAAATTTTAGACAATCAAATTTGAATTCATATTCAATTTCACATTTTCAAAACTCAGTCTAATTTCAACTTGCATTTTAATCTTTACATTTAAATTTAAAAACAGAAAACTGGGTTTTCTCTAGTTTTATTTAAAATCCAAAGTAAAATTTAAAAATTCAAATGATTTCAAACCCAAGATTTAAACTATTGAATTCTTATTTATTTTCAGGTTTAAAACATAGTTTAGATTTTAGTTTGCATTTAAAACTTTATTTATTTTTAAAAACTGAAACTCAACCCATATTTCCAGATTTTTAAATCTCAATTTTAACTTATTTTAAATTTCCTATTTTACAATTTTGAATTTTCTGTTTAAATTCAAAAACTCATATACTTTTACACTTAAAAATAGTTGAGACCAAATTAAAATTTCAAAAACCTAAACCTGTTTAAAATACTTTTAGATTCAGGGTTTCACCTCCAGATTTAAAATTTAAATCCTATTTAAAAATCCTGTTTTCAGATTTATAAATTAATTTATAAAATACTGCCCAGATTTATTTATTTTTATTAAACACTTTATTTTATTTATGCAAATTTATTCAAACATGGAATTCAAATTCATTTGAATTCATGATTTAAACTTGGTTTCAAATTTTTAGTTTAAAACTGCAATAGGTTCTCTGTTTCATCATAAGCCTGTAAGAATTTGCTACCCGAGCCAACCCTGTCATGACTTCGAGTCATCTACCTAGTGCTTCGAGAAAATACCTGGTCTACTTCGAGTTTCTACTTCAATTAACCCGAGGCAAAAATCCTATAACACACAGATGAACACTGACATGCACACCACCACTATGCACCATCCATCAACTCCGGCCACCTCTGACCATCATCCATGGTCATCCCCCATCGACCAGACACCCTACAACCACCTTCAGACATCAAGTCTCTCGAAATTCCACTCAAATTCGAATTCAAGTTTAAACTCAAACCTGGAACATCACACTGCCCAGGTTTTTCAAAACCTGTCAACGCCGAGCATCTTCAATTCCGACCACCTGAGACATCGCGCCTCCGGCCATGGATTCGTCTACAAACCCTCTACCACTTCCCAAAACCCTATAACATCCGATGCAACCAAGAATACGAGCTGATCCAAACTTCGACCATATTGAAAACTAGGGTTAGAAACCTGTCAACGTCAACCACCGCTACCACCAGCTTCTGATCATCAGTCTGATATTTTTCCCCTACCCACCGATCAATCATACACCTCCAGGAAGAATCGTAACATTCCAAATTCACTAGATCACCCGATAGGCCAAAAAATTGACATTTTGTTCAACTCAGCAATGCATATACAACAGTACACTAAAAATTGTAATATTTGTTTTAAAAATCATAATTTCCTACATGCTTTCAATTTGTGATATTGTTTCAAAGTTTAATGATGTTTGATTATTTAAATCTTTCTTTATATTTAGATAATGAATGTTCTTTAACATTCATTTTGTTATAAGGTTTATAATTATTTTAATTTGAATTAATGTTTAATGATTAAACATTTTAAATATCAAATTTTTAAATTTTGAATTTGAATTAAAGTAAAAAAAAAACTGGTTTTGAAGGTTGCAGGTCTGCACATCCATCTGTTGCATTAAGTGGATTAGGAATTTGAGAGGTTGAGTAGGGTAATAAATTTATAACGACACGGTTTATTCATCTTAATTAAAGATGTTTGATTGTTATTGGATGTTCTGTGATGGATTGATATATTTGATACGTGATGTGATGCTATGTGATGTTTGTGCTAAGCTGTCATATCTGTGATATATACATATTGTTATGCAAACCCCTTGACCCGTAGAATGACATTTGGTTTTCGATGCGACAGGGAGTCGGA